>CM041212.1:5000-690201 GCA_023065735.1 Coffea humblotiana | reverse complement strand
CGTGGTTCGGTCAAATTGACCTACGTAATTAGGCGGTAAAACCGACCATATAAAAGAGTTGCGGCAACCCAATAAAGACAAATAGTAAAGCAAAATAAAGACACAGAAATTTACGTGGTTCGGTCAAATTGACCTACGTCCACGGGTGGAGGAGGAGCAATATTTTACTATGAAAAAGAAAATATAAAAGCCTTAGGAAAGTTGTTCTTAGGCCAATAAGGCACTATAAAAGAGTTAGAAAATATTCCTAAACTCAAAACAAGAGAGTCTAAAATATTTGACTATAAATGAGTTAAATGACTCAAGAAACTAATAACCCATATAACTCTCTTGAGTGGTGCGAATTGAAACCTTCACAAGGCTTCTCTATTTATAGGTGCAATGGAGCGGATTTCCGTTGGTTTCTTCCGATGTGGGATGCAGCAAGTGAAGAAATTTTATGCCACAAAGTCAAGCATTTTGGCTTGACATTTCAACAATATTTGTGGCTCTTGGAGTGGTATCATTACTAGCATATCCCGCAAGGACATACTTTTTTGGAGTGGCTGGAGGTAAATTGATCAGACGGAATAGATTGATGTGCTTCCGAAAGGTGGTTCATATGGAGGTTGGTTGATTTGATGAGTCTGAGAATTCAAGTGGAGCTATTGGTGCAAAGCTCTCTGCCGATGCGGCTACCCTGCATGCATTAGTTGGAGATGCACTTGTACTGCTCGTTCAATCCACTTCAGCAGCAGTTGCACGTTTGATTATTGCTTTTCGTGCAAGTTGGCAACTGGCACTTATTATTCTTGCTATGATGATACCACTGATAGGATTGAATGGATATATACAAACCAAGTTCATGAAAGGGTTTAGTGCAGATGCAAAGGTTAGTGTTTTGAAAACGATACTGTTAGTTGATATCGATCTGCTTAAACTTGCTTTCCCAAAAGAAAAAAAAAATTCTGGTAAGCATTGGAAAATCACTCAATTATGTAAACTTTAAAATTTTTGCAGATTATGTATGAGGAAGCAAGTCAAGTTGCTAGTGATGCAGTTAGGAGTATAAGAACAGTTGCTTCATTTTGTGCTGAAGAGAAGGTGACAGATATATATGAGAAGAAGTGTGAAGGCCGGATGAGGGCAGGAATTAGGCAAGGGTTGATTAGTGGAATTGGTTTGGGTTCATCACTAGCATTATTCTTTTGTGTTTAATGCCACTGGTTTTTACGTTGGAGCCCATCTTGTAAAGGATGGCAAAATGACATTCTCCGAGTAAGTACAAAAAACACGTCCTCGTAGGAAAAATGCAGCGAGTAATCCTAAGGAAATGTTTTGTTTGATATTGATTAACGGGCCTCAGAAACTACTATTTATCTTGCAGGTTTTCTTTGCTCTAATATTGGCAGCTATAGCAGTTAATCAAATTCAATTCCAACAGATTCAAGCAAAGCCAAGAGTGCTGCGGCTTCAATATTTGCCATACTAGACAGGAAATCGAAAATGGATGCAAATGATGAGTCTGGAATGACCTTAGAGACTGTGAAGGGAGAAATTGAGTTACGGCAACAGAAAGAGAAAATCAAACGCGAAATGATTTCAGTAAGTGTTAGGACATTGAACGAGGAAGATAGGGCAGTCTCATCATTTTCACAATCTATAGTATGTCAACCTAAACATCTAAGCATTGTCACAACGTTTTCAGCAGTCTTAGTTTAATCAACAGAATACAAATTTTGTACTTCTAGGGAAGACTTTTCAGCTTCAAACTGTTGTATCTCAATACCAATTTAACCCGGGCTAGCTGCAAACAGGTAACTGCTTCCTTTTCCTATGTAAGGTGGATGGATAACTTTCAGCAATTAGATCCTCGGGAACATTTTCCTGTTTCAAAAAAGTGGTTTAAAATACTGAAATGAGAGCCCCATCATCCTTTTGAAACAATGGTTCTGAAACAATACATTTAGTTACAAACCCCGAAACCCAAATTACAGATTTTTATCAAGATTCCAATTCCTCTAAATCCTTGCCATGATTATGACAGAAAACAAGAACCCCACTTCAGTACCACTCTAAAAGAAGTAAGACTGACCTCCTATTACCAAGTTCTATCTTCACAATACAACCAAGGTATCAGTTCAAAAAACAGAGACAAGAGGACCTATAACAATTAACTACCAAACTTGTATATTCAGATGATTGCAACCATACCAAAATACATATATGCCAAACCACTCGGGTTGGTCCAATGGCTAGGGAAGGTCTCTTAGAATTCTCCCCGTATACCAATTTATTTGTGAACAATTAGAATTGTCCAAAAATGAAATCACTAAGAATCCTATCATTATTTTTATCAGAAAGAAGAAACCAAGCACACGCCAATCCTTTATTATTTTTTATCCTTTTTCTTTTTCTTTTTTTGCATGTTGCTGAATTTGATTTTCTTTTTCTCATGGACGTGTCCTTTCCTTTGTAACAAATTAAATTGGATTGGGCTTAGGAACAAAAATAGAAAAATAGAAAAAAAAAGGCCAAACTCTTCTTTCCTTGTTCTTTGTTTTTTAGATGACCAAAATTTTAATTTGCCTAAAACGAAAAGGCCCACATTAAATTAAAAGGAAAACCTTCAAAATTTTAGAAATTGAAGATTATATATATATATATATATACTCCCTCCGTCCCAAAAAAATTGTTGCTTTTGATACAACGTGCAATTTATGTATAGCGATATTAGTAGAAAAAAGAATTTTTACTTTCCTTTTTTATCCTTAATTGCAGGTCATCTTCTATTTGTTGTATTGATAATTGTAAGGAATAAGTGGTGGACCACATGAAACGTAGAGATAAAATTTTATTGAAAAATTTGGATTAACTTATCTAACATGACAATTAATTTGGGATAAGAAAAAGTGACAAACATGACAAATGTTATGGGACAGAAGGAGTATATCAAAGACATTCTCATCTCTTATGGGATGAGAAAAAGTGACAAACATGATAAATTTTATGGGACAGAATTTTTACTTTCCTTTTTTATCCTTTATTGCAGGTCATCTTTTATTTGTTGTATTAATAATTGTAAGGAATAAGTGCTGGACCGCATGAAACGTAGAGATAAAATTTTATTGAAAAAAGTGGATTAACTTATCTAACATGACAATTAATTTGGGATAAGAAAAAGTGACAAACGTGACAAATTTTACGGGACAGAAGGAGTATATCAAAGACATTCTCATCTCAAATTGAAAATTCAAGTTACATCAAAATTGCACTTCAAAAACATTGTTATTTTAATGGGTTATATGATATTTTGAAATAGTTTTGTGATCTCTAGCATACTTTACTCTTGATTCAACTTTGAGATGAAAATGACAATACCCTCATAATTTACAAAAAAATTGCAGCAGAAATTAAAAGATATTAAACAAAAGCTCTTGGGATGGTGGCCTAGAGAATGGGGTCAAAGCCCTTCCCCTCTAGTTGGTCAGGGGATTGATCATGGATACAAAAGAATTTAATAGATATTTAAAGAAAAATAAAAAAGTTTATTGAGTTAATCTTATATATATATATGTATATGTTGGTAGTGTATACATCATTACGATTGAATGTACGAAACATGAGCAGGATTTGAATTACAAATTTAAATTCAAATGAATTATCATACATCCAATGATGATGGTAGTCATAAAATATCTTACAGGTAATTTATTTCCTAATCTTTAGTGCCCTCATTTCCCTACTACATTTTTTTGTAAAGTGTCGAATTAATTAATTAGGTACACCCTTAGGCAAAATTAACACAAAGTCAAACTATAGTGCTTCGGACCCATTGAATTCTATTTCGACATATAAATTTCAAAATTCAAAACCTGCAATGCCGGCTCTCTTCGTTTCTAAAGTGCGGCCATGACTCTAAACTTGCGAAAAATGGCAGAGAAAAATGACAAACAAACTTCAAGTCGTAGCAGAAAGGTTTAAACTACTTGCATCTAAGTAAGGAAAGACATAATACTTGAAAATAATATTGGTATCAAATCCAATATAGAATCATCTAATTTTATTTATGCTATTCAAGTAAAACAACATGAACTTTGCCACAAATTTGACAGTCTTTTTTTTTTTTTTTCCTTTTCAAAGGTTCAAATAGCTCAACTGAGGAGACATGGAGCAATGTCTATGTAATGTAACTGTATATATGTTGACAACATAAAGAGAAATAACTCAAGTCACCCTTGAGGAGATTAGAAGCTGTGAGTATGCACAGCAGCAACTCAGGATTACCAGATTGTGATGCTGACGCATAATATATGAATGCTTATCATAGTTATACGTATTTCATTTTCCTGTTGTAATGCTTGGACATGTTTAAGCATCCAAAGAGGCATAAGCAAGCAGCACTTCATTGTCTTCCAATACTGACATGTCCAACTCTTTTAGGATAAGATGTGCATATATTCCATTACCATCTTCCATGTCTATCAATATCAAAAAGTTGTCATTTAGCACGGGGACGGTTGCTGGGTATACCAGCGAAGGTGTTCCCCAGCCAAAATCAACACCATAAAATGGAAACCCACACCAGCTTGTGCAGATGTACAAGTCAGAGTTGTGTGTTCCAGTTCCTGCAGTCAGCGATGGTGAGTGCAATGCTTCTAGCCTACTACGAATGGGATTGATGCTTTCTGTGCACTCCTTGCGCAATTTTGTTTTGCCTTCCATTAGTTTATTAACTAACTCTGGCAATTTAACTTCAGCATTGTTGTCAACTGATGTCAGGAAATAGGTAACAAAATTCCCAACTGAATTTTGTGGAAGTGGAGGGACAATTATTTGTCGAAAATTCACAGCATTCATGAAGATTGATAGGTGCGCGTGTGATCCCGAGTTTGCCTTTGATGCTGCAGCCATAAAACAACTGTAAAGTAGGGCTGACACAACTTCAAACCGAGTAGGGTTTTCTACTCCTGAGTTAAGAGCAACAGCCTTGAGTTCTCTAATTTTAGAAGCATGGAACGCCAATATCCTTTTCACGTACTTCCCTTGATCCGGCTTAGGAGGAGATAGTTTTAGAAATTGCTGACCGTCAACAGGGGGGAACAGAGAAGCTCCATGAAGATAAGGAGATGGGATGTCACTCGTTTGACGAGCTATTGCTGCCCAATCATTCATGAAAGTTGATACGCTGGATGCATCAGCAATCGTGTGATTTATAGACACGCTCAATACTATGCCTCCACAGTCGAAAGAACTGAGCTGAACAAATACTAGACTGCGATGATTAGCTAGGGCCGGCCCGGAGAGTAGAGATCTATCAAAGGTAAGATCTTCTATTTTTCCAGAACTTAATTGCTTGCGAATCTCAGACAGTCGACAATTAATTCGGCCTTCAGTAAATTGAGCACCCACGTCGTTGCAATCAATCATATAGCCGTTTTTCATCAGCCTTCCGGCGAAAGGGTAATACTGGGCAAGGGCTTTTGAGAGAGAACTTTTAAGCAGTTGTGATATTTCATTGGCAAGCCAACGAGTTCCCTTAATATTAGGATAGAAGAAAGCCAACGGGATCATACAATTTGGTGGGATTCCTTGATCTACCAATGAGAGCTTGTGGTATCTCAAAGAAGTTGGAGTGGGTGAGGAAGGCTTGATGAATGTTTCAGAAATTATCTCAAACTGCAGCGAGGCATCCATCCTGATGAATATTTGCTTGAATGAAGGCCTATATGTCTTATCAATAAGCTTGTGCTGGCTTTGCTAACCTAATACCCTTTTATAGTGTGGTGAACAATGGCATTGTATTTTTGGTATTAACCTAAAATACCTGTACTTGGAAAAGTTACACATCTCTTAGTACACTGTCTTCCTAAATACCAATTTCTTTTAAAGTCTCTCTCTATGGTACAATTGTTTTACAATTTCTTTTCGTTTGTTATTTTCAAAAGCTAACTCTTGTCTTCTTTTGTCATAGCATTCAGATTCTGAATTTTGAAGGATAAAATTGAACAATTGTAACTATAAATGCACAATTTTCAAAAGCTAAAATCTTAAAATGTGGCGTATTTTGGGATGTAGGAAATAATTTTTAAGGACGGGGACTCACTACTTTTGAATAGGGTGGGCTGTAACACACAGGCCTTCCTATATAGGGAGCTGTAACATAAATGAAGTTGGTTGTTTCTTAGGCCTTTGAAACAATTTGATCCGTTAACTAATATGCAAGTTATTTATCATAGATAGAATCTTACCCTTCTTCTCAGTACACATTCAATAGATGACTTCAAGCTCTTCACCAACTGATAATTTGGCAGTAATTGTATGAAAAACTAGTAGATTAATAAAGTTGAGTGCATATATTAGAGCTTAAATTAAATATTTAAATTAAAAATTTCTCCCTCTCTATCTCCCTCTGCTTAAAATTCTCAAGAAGCCATCAGTCTAAACGTAGTTTTTTCAATCTACTGGTGAATATTAGGCTACCCCGCAGTCCTACATTGATGAAAGAAAGAAGCTATAGAGTAGAGAAATTCTAGCATGTGTTTAGACAACGGAAAAGAAAATCCAAGAGGACCACTTTCTTGTGTTAGGATTCATTTTTTTCCCTTCAGATTTTTAATGAGACCCATATATAGCTGCTATTTGTTTGCCTAAAGTCGGGCAAGTGGTGCTAACCTAACAAATGGAATATATCATGCCCAGATAAAGCCTGAAGATATACCTTAGGGCAACTTTGATTATTGTGCACCTAAGCTACTGTTGTTTTTCACGATCAGGAGCAAACAAAAGGTTGGTAATTTATTCTTTTTCAAATACTTGTAATGTTAGACTTGAATTCCCAGATGATTTTGCATACAAATCTAAAATTTTCAAACCAGAAAGTTGAATTCCAAGTCACATAATAAGAAAAACCTAAAATCTTCAAAAGTGTATTAATTTAATTAGTGTCAACTTCTACTGAAATACGTTACTTTAAATAACATGAAGAAAAAAAATCCTTACTCATTGAGTGCAAGCAATGGCCTCTTATCAACTTCAACAAATTAGATAGCTTAGAAAATGAGTGTCTAATTGTTATATGTAATTGGAATTGTCTAATCAAAATATTCTTTCCCATCTACCTACCTGCAATCACATTTCGCCCCACCTTTCCCATCTAATCACCACCCTGTCTCGTCTCACAGCTCCAGCTCTCCTCCTCTACCCATCCTTATTTCCATATCTTGCAGCCCCACCTCTCTTTTGACTACAGATTGCTTTCTCCCTGCTTACAGTACCACCTTTCCGCTTTCCTTCACTGCTAAGACCTATTCTGTCATTTTTCATGCATTTGTTCCTGGTCAAATACAAATCCAAATAACAATATGCAGCAATATTTTGAATCCCGGGCCAACAAGCAAAGTGAATGGGCTTTAACTTCATATTTCAACCCTGATCAATGATTTTAAATATTTTTAATTATGTATTATTAAATTACTTGGATAAAATTAATATGTAAAAAAAGAACAGAAATATTTAGTGACAAAATGGTTCAAAGGCCATTTTTTACTAGTTTTGCTGGTTCGACCAGTTCTTGATTGGGTTTGATCAGTTCATTTAACTTCTAGGGTTAAATATAGAACCAAACTAGAGCCATGACCGCTTTACGGTTCGATTGGATAAACTAGTTTTGGGCATAAATTTAGTGAAATTCTACCTCAATGCATGTTTTTTTTTAAAAAAATGAATATAGTAAAAGATCTTTAAGCACTTCCACGAAGGTGCCCTTGTTTGTTTACATTCAAGTCAATAAAATAGTTCACTTCAATGCTCACCCTTGTTATAATAGTTTTATGTTGGACTTATGATTAATTAATTTTGACATTCTAATAAATATTGTTATGATTAGTTGATATGATTATAACAATTTAAGGAAGAAAAGTGAAAGAAAACAAAAAGGAAACATATCGAAAACGTTTATTCATGAAGAGAAGAAACAATGGTCTAATTAGAATTGTACTGTTGCTTCAAAACTTGCTAACAAATTTGGATGACGAAGGAAAAGCGACTAACTTTGATGAAGGAAAGAAGCTACCCCGCAGGCCTACATTGATAAAGGAAAGAAGCTATAGAGTAGAGAAATTTTAGTATGAGTTTAGACAACAGAAAAGAAAAAATCCAAGGGGACCACTCTCTCGTGTTAGGATTCGTTTGTTTAATGAGACCCATATATAGCTGCTATTTGGTTGCCTAAAGTCGATTGAGAGTGTGTAAAGCCAACTTAATCAAAAGCTTTATCAGATTTAATGCTGGCAAGTAGTGCTAACCTAACAAATGGAATATATCATGCCTAGATAAAGCCTGGACATATACTTAAGGGCAACTTTGTTTATTGTGTACCTAACCTATTGTTGTTTTTCACGATTAGGAGCAAACAAAAGGTTGGAAATATTTACAAAAAGCTTTTTTCTTGATAGTTAATCACGTAATTTTTTTTCCAAATATTTATTATGTTAGACTTGAATTCCCAGATGATTTTGCATACAAATCTGAACTTGAATTCCAAGATGATTTTGCATACAAGTCTAAAATTTTCAAACCAGAAAGTTGAATTCCAACTAGGTATATTCATTGACAATAAGCTAACTAGTGAAGGGTTCGGATTAGTCAATTGAATTTTTTTCTGGTGGATATACTTTTGGGATTATTCAGATTGAAAATTTCTCATTCGGAAAGGAACAATTACTGTATCAAATAAAAATTAAAAAGAAATTGGGAACTCAGCAGGAAAGGCTTAGAACTTTTGATGAATTGTATTGAGTTTATTTCCAAAGTAACCTTCTTTAGAAAACATATTTCCAGTGTGATGCTCTTTCACAAATTACTACCTTCTTAATCATGAGACCTCATATCAACAGACCCCCCCCCTCTTGTTCCAAGGGATAATTTCACAAATCGCCCCTAAGATTTATGACAATTATATAGTTAGCTTCCTAAAAAAATTATGCATACCTTTCCAGAATAGTAGTTTTGGGTTTTATTTGGCTGATGTAAGGGGAAATAATCACGTGAATACCTCAAATTTCCCTTAAGGAGTTTTTATGTTTAAATCAAATTGTTCAATGTATATATTCTTGTTTATCGTCTATTCTAAAATAGTTTCGCCTTAGGCCTAAATCATTTCCTCCACATCCCTTTGGCCATTTTTGCAATTGTATATTTGTGCTTGCAATTGTTTATTAAACTTTGGTCAGAGACAAAATTGAGAATAAATGGAAAGAGTGAGAGATGGGTTTAATTAAAATGCATGATTAATACTAAAATTTGTGAGACATGGAGATTTGGATTATGGAAAGGATAAGAAAACTTGAATAGGGGAAAAAGGGTGGATTGAAACTGTTGGAAGGAAGTAGCATGGGGTTGATGCAGTATTTTGTGATGGGCAGATTTTTGGTGATACATTTTTCAAGTTTGATAGGCATTTTATTACTTTTTTCCCCTTTTTGAAAAAGTTGTGGCTAGAATTTTTTGCAAAGTTTGGGAAGATTGCTATAGTCATTTTGAGTCCTTAAAAAGCACATTAAGTATAATATTTGAATGTAGAGGAGTTTAACATGTAATTATCAAAAACCTTAGAAGCACATTAAGTATGAGAGGTTTTTGAAATTATCCTTTGGTGTAATACTATTCATTTTTTCTACCTCATAATTATTAAATTCCACAATTACACTTGAAATGCAAACACAAAAAGCAAATTCAAGGAAGAAAAATAAGAAACCAAGGCAATAAACAAAGGAAAAGGACTAGATTTGATTAACACTAAAATATTATGAAACGATTATAGCATTTCTTATGAGTAACACTTTTTTTTAAAAATTAGTAGGGGAATGATGGGATTTAAGAAACGGAGAGGGGATAGGAGATCAAAATTTAGGATCTTTAATTCCTAGGAGTAACATTGATAAGTGAGTATTTTGTGTGTTTTTAATGTATTTTATTATTTAGTTTTGCTATGTTTTATTCACTTTTGTAGCTTATGAACAAAGTTTCTAGTGAAGTTATGCATTTTGTGGTTTAAGTATCAAAAATTGCATTTCTATGGATTAAAGTGGTGAAAACTTCACATTTTTATAGGTTTAATGATTCAATCATCAAATGGAATGAATTAAGAAGATAATTGGATGATTGTTGATGATTTGAAATGATTTAAGAAGAATATGAAGTGCCAAATACTCGAGATGACGTGCAAGCATGTATAAAAGAAAGGAAAAGTTTGACAGTTTTGACACCTATTGGTATTTTGGCTATATCTTGAGTTACACGCATTAGATTGAGATGATTCTTAAACCATTTTAAAGCTAACACATAGCTCTACATTTCTTGTGAAGACATCAAATCCAGTTCATGAGTTTTCTAGTTAAAAATGTCAAAATATTGTTAGTGATTTCTGTTGTCGAAAGCTAAAATAGGGAATTGACCAGTCAAACATATTTTGATCATTTATCAGTCTACAGATCTCCAAATTAGATGATTCCTAATGAATTTGAAAGCTAACTCAAAGGGATACAACTTTCATATTTTGTGCAAGAGCTATTTTAGCTCTAACATCAAAAAAATATCAATTGAAATTGGTGAAAAACAAAGCAAAGTTAAAGACTGATTAGAATTGAGAAAGCTTGCAAAAAGGGAAAACGTGAGGACAATATGTGACCTTAGCCCACATTTTCTTCGGTCACATTTTCTTCAATTGTTCTGTAACTTGTGCTTTGTTCACGCAAGCGTTTTGACCCATTTGTCAACAAGAATTTTGGTGGAAATAGACCAAGAAAGCTGCCAAAGAAGCTTTACAACTCAAATCTAACTTGTTTATGGGTTCAAGGAGAATCTTAAGATGATTTAACACTTTGTCTTTTGCATAAATTCCTCTATAAATAGTCCTTGGAGAACATATTTTTAGAACTTTGGAAGACTAGAGACACTACTAAAATGCAGTATTCACTGGTTTTTTTTTAGTTCATTAAGTTAGTTTATTAGTTTAGTATAGAGTAGTATAGTTTCCATCATTTCTTGTATTAGCTAAACTTGGATGAGATAGTGGATGAAGATGGAGATGCTTGGAACTCATGTGACAAGGGTGACTTCTCTCCTACCTTTTTGTTTCTTGTTTTAATTCTTATGTTTAGCTATAATACAAGTTTGGTATTTGTTTTCATGTTTTGTTAAAGTTTATGTTTAGAGTTATGGATGAACTTTCTGTATATTGTTAGTGATATTTACTTGGTTATTTGATGATATTATTTTGAACAAGCTATTTAGCACTTTTGCTCTTCTAATCATGATTAACTGGCCATTAATTGTGATAACCTTAACGTGTTAAGTTTGCATCGAGAATTGAGATTTAACACTAGTTTAAGAAAGTGCTAAACTTAGGGAGTTTATTCACGAGAGTAAAGGAGCACCTATATGGTTTTAGTGAATTGTTTCATGTAATTTCATAGAAAAAATGAGTTTGTAGTTAATTTCATAATCACGAGAGTAGGTATGACTTAGTTACAAGTATAATTGATTTACTACAAGAGTAAGTTTCACATACATGAAGGAATTACGCCATAACTAGACAAGATAATAATATTTAATTAACCGATGATTTCACTTGCAAGAGTAGTAAGGAATTTCGTACTTCTAGGAGCTTTCTATTATTATTTGTATTACTTTTATCTCATGTTTATAGTGTAAATTTAATTTTTTGCACTTATAATAGTCTAAATAATAAAGGAGTTTGAAAACCATTAGTAATTAACAATCTTCTCTGTGAATTCGACTCTTAATACCCTATATTCAATCTCGACCTGTATACTTGTAGAAAATCATATGTGGGGTATTTAGAAATTATAAATGTAAAACTCGACTGAGGAATAAGAAGATAATTGGTTGATTTTTGGATTTGAAGTGATTTAAAAAGAATATGAAGCGTCAAATACTCAAGAGATGAAAAGCAAGCAAGTATAAAAGAACGAATAAGTTTGATAGGTTTGACATCTCGTGACATTTTAGCTATATCTTGAGTTACACGCATCAGATTAAGATGATTATTAAATCATTTTGAAGCTAACACATGGCTCTGCATTTTTTATCGAGACATCAAAATCTAGTTCATGAGTTTTCCAAGTCAAAATGTCAAAATACAGTCGGTCATTTCTGTTGTCAAAAGCTGAAACAGGGGATTGACCAGTCAAATGTATTTTGGTTATTTATCAGTCTACAGACTTCCAAATTAGATGATTCTTGATGAATTTGAAAGCTAAATCAAAGGATTACAACTTTCATGTTTTCTACAAGAGCTAATTCAGCCTCTAACATTGAGAAAATATTAGTTGAAATTGGCAGAAAAATAGAGCCAAGTTAAAGACTGACCAGAATTGAGAAAACTTGCAAAGGAGGAAAACGTGGGGATAATATGCGACCTCAACCCATGTTTTCTGAAGTCGTGTTTTCTTCAATTGTGGCTACAACTTATTTTGCAACTTGTGTTTTGTTCACGCAAGTTTTTTGACCCATTTTTCTGCAGGAATTTCGGTGGAAACAGACCATGAAAGTTGCCAAAGATACTTTACAACTCAAATCTAACTTGTTTATAGTCAAGGAGAATCTTAACATAATTTAACATTTTGTCTTTTGCATGAATTCCTCTATAAAAAGGGCCCTTGGAGAACATATTTTTTAGAACTTTGGAAGGTTAAAGACAATGCCAAAATGCAGTCTTCACTAGTTTTTCTTAATTCATTAGTTTAGGTAGGCTAGTACAGTTTCATTCTATATGATATTATGCAAAGCAAGGATGATGATTGAGGTTTGAAGACGAAAAAGATATTGCTCACATGTGACAAGGAGTTCCATTTGTTCAACTCTTTAACTCTTGTATTTGAATCTTATGTTTATTTATAATAAAAGTATGGCTTTTTCTTTCCTTTTCTTCATGTTTAGCTAAAGTTTATGTCTAGAGTTAGGGATGAACTTTCTATATCTTGTTTGTGATATTTATTTTGATTATTTGATGATATTATTTTGAGTAAGTTATTTAGCACTTTTGCTTTTCTAATCATGATTAACCGGTCATTAATTGTGATAATCTTAAGGTGTTTACTATGAAATTGAGATTTAACACTAGTTTAAGGAAGTGAAAAATTTAGGGAGTACACTCATGAGAGTAGAGGTGCACTTCTGTGGCTTTAGTGACTTGTTTTATGTAATTTCATAGAAATAAATGAACTTGTAACTAATTTCATAACCACGAGAGTAGGAATGATTTAGTTATAAATATAGTTGATTTACTACGAGAGTAGGTTTCACATACATTAGTAAATTACGTCATAACTAGCCAAGATAATAATATTCGATTAACCAGTAATTTCATTTGTAAGAGTAGTTAGGAATTCCATACATCTAGAAGTTTTCTATTGTTATTTGTATTACCTTATCTCATGTTTATAGTGTAGATTTAATTTCTTGCACTTATGATATTCTAAATAATAATAAAGTTCGAAAAATATTGATAATTGACAATCTTCCTTATGGGATCGATCCTTAATACCCTATACTCAATCTGGACCGGTATACTTGTAGAAAATCGCATGTGGGGTATTTAGAAACTTATAAATGTAAAACTTGACTGTGGAATAACTTTGATTGTTATATGCATACCCCGTACCCATCAAACATGATATTCCCTCCGTTCCATTGAAAATGTTATACTCTTCATTTTGAAATGTTCCAAAACATTTGTTATATTGGAAAAGTCAAAATATCTTTTAGTTTCTCCTACTAATATAGCCATTTTTTCTAATTATATGCATGTTACCATTCAAATTTAAAATTTGAATTTATAGGGGTAAAATTGAAAAGAGAAGTACAAACATCACTATCAAATCACTATTTTTAAAAAGTTGGATTCTCCAAATTTGACTAAATAATTGGGACGGAGAGAGCAGTATTATTTCTAAAAACCCAATATCGAATCTTATTGGTTTCGATATAAAGGACCTTCGATTATTGAATAATTTAAAATATAAAATACTTCTTAATTATAATATTTTATCGTTAGCCAAATGGGGAATCTTATGTTTGTTTCCTTCTTTTTCTTTTCTACTTTGGATTTGGTTATTTTGTGTCTGAATTTTGAGTATGAATTTGGTAAGATTACCACAATGAGAAGTTTCATTTAAGTGAGGTCTTCCCACATTTAAAATAAGAGTTTACATGGCATAAAAAGGATTAAAGGATTAAAGTGGTAATAATTTATAAAAGAGCATCACACTGGAAATATTTTTTTTTCCAAAGAAGGCTACTTCAGTAATAAACTCGAATTGTATTAGTCCTCTTGGACTTTTTAAATGGTGACGGAGAAAATGAATCAATTGATTGGGATTCCATAGATTTGAACTTGAAAAGGATTCATTAAAGACTTAATATTCTTTAATTAATGCAATTGTTAGTGTGGCCGATATTTTTTTTAAAAAGAGGGCCAATTATGTCACTTTTACTGGAGCACAAAAATTGTTTGAAAAGAGTGAGGATAATATTGTAAATGGCTTAATCTTGAGCAGGGATGAATTTTTTTATGAAACTGAAGTTGTTGAACTTTTTGCATGCTAAATTTTGGCATGAAAGAGAATTATAATTCCTTAAGTTTTTTCAAACTAGCGATATAACCCGTGCTTTGTACGGGTTTCTATCTTAAATCAAGATTATTTTATAAAAAAATCACATTATAAGAAAAACCTAAAAGCTTCAAAAGGGTATCAATTTAGTGTCAACTTCTACTGAAATATGTTACTTTAAATAACACGGAGAAAAAAATCCTAACTTATTGATGTAAGCAATGGCATCTTATCAACTTCGTCAAATTAGGAAATAGCTTAGAAAATGTGGGTCTAATTGTTATATGTAATTGGAATTGTCTAATCAAAATATTTTTTAACTACTTACCTGCAATCACATTCCGCCCCTCCTTTCCCATCTAATCGCCACCCTCCCTCTTGTCTCACAGCCCCATCTCCCCTTCTCTACCCATCTATCCCCTCATTTCCGTATCTTGCATCCCCACCTCTCTCTTGACTACAAATTGCTTTCTCCCCGCTTGCAGTACCGCCTTTCCCTGTCCCTTCACTATCAAATGCTAAGACCTATTATATCATTTTTCATGTTTTTTTCCTTGTCAAATACGAACCCAAATAACAATATGCTGCAATATTTTGAAACCCGGGCCAACAAGTAAACTGAATGAGCTTTCGGTTCACATTTCAACACTGATTCAATGATGTTAAACTTTCTTAAAATTATTTAGTATTAAGTTACTTGGACAAAATTAATATCTAAAAAAAATAAAAGAAATATTTAGTGCGAAACTAGTTCAGAGGCCATTTTTTGTCAGTTTTTCCTAGTTTGACCAATTTTTTATTGGGTTTGATCGGTTCATCTAACTTCCCGAGTTAAATATAGAACCAAACTAGAGCCATGACTGCTTTAAGGTTCGATTGGATAAGCTAGTACTGGGGGTATAAATTTTATAAAATTCTACCTCAATACATTTTTTATAAAAAAAATGAATATAGTTAACGATCTTTAAGCACTTGCACAAAGGTGCCCTTATTTGTTTACATTCAAGCCAAGAAAATAGTTCACCTTAATGCTCACCCTTATTATAATAGTTTTATGTTGGACTTATGATTAATTAATTTTGACATTCTAATAAATATTGTTATCAATAGTTGATATGATTATAACAGTGTAAGGAAGAAAAGTGAAAGAAAACAAAAGGTAAACGTATAAAAAACGTTTATTCATGAAGAGAAGAAACAAAGGTCTAATTTTCAGTCTTTCTCCTGCCACACCAAGCAAGGTTTTACGTCTCTTACTGTGTTGCAAGAAAACTTTGACTCATGATAAAATTGAGATAATGCTGCTGATTTCCGGTTTTTTTTTTCCTTTCGTCTGTCCATATAATTGTGTTGGAGTCATTTGGTTGATGAAAATTATGAATTTAGGATGTAAACCCATACAAAAGATTGGTAAGATTGGCTAAAACAAGTTGATAACCAAAAGGACTTACTGAATAACTTAGAGAAATTGATATTACTGAGATGTATGGTTTTGATACGTTGATTGGTTTTCAACACTTTTTTTTTTTTTTTTGGTGTGCAAGTAATTTTGTCAAGAACTTCTTGTTGGGTCTTATTTTACATTAGGAGTTTTTTGTTCAAATGATCTATCTGTCTGGAAAAAATTATTAGAATGTTTGGGTTCATTAATTGGCTGCATATATATTTGTTTTGGTTGAGATGCCTTGAATCAAGTTTTCGACCTTCGCTGAATTGTTCGGGAGTTTCGCTGCCAGGTCAGCAAGTCGGAGGTTCAAGGGGTGATGCGCCCTGGTTGGGGGGTCCGAGGGGCAGCGTTGCCCCCGGTGGGGGTTCGGGGGCAACGCCCCCGAAACTTACAGTATATATTAGATACCGTATTCGTTTTAGTTTGGGTCTCGGTTTTTTGGACCTATTTTTGGGTCCAGTCCATTTTGATTATTTGGTTGTATATATATACCTTATATCCATTCTGTACAAAATATCTGATACATTTCGAACCCTAATAAAAATCTGATTTCCCCCAAATTTGTTCTTGCTTGCTCTTGTTTGTTCTTCCGTTCCGCTGTATCTGTTTCAACAGTTTTAGTTTATGCAATGATCAAAGTTGATTGTGTATTGATCGCCTTACTTGATGAATCCAATTTTACATGCAATGCTGAATTTGTGTTAGAAATGTAAACGGTTGAAGTGATTGGTGCCTTTCTTCAATTTCTTTCTTTGAAAACTTTGTTTCCCATATGTTAACCCCTGAAACCAGGTGGTTAACTTATGTAAACTCAATTGTTTATAAACATTTTATTCTTAAGCTTCTCATATCTATGATTTAAAGTGTAATGCAATTCATGCTTGGTCCTCGATGATTGTAGAATAAAAAAGTTTACTTAAGATGAAGATCCCATACCCTATAGACTGCCGCAATATGTAGCATAATTTAAATGTCTTCTCAAGATTGTTGTAACAAGTCAATCTTTAGTGCTTTAACAATGTTCTTTCAAATGCTACTTGATATCTTATACATTAATCTAATAATCAGATGCCCTTTAGATATCTTAAAATTTTTATGTACTGCAAGAATGATGAGAATTACCAAGGTCTTTTAAACCATAATTTTGGTTGCATGACATAGATCATTTTGCGCCAACCAAAGCTACCTTCGAGAAGAGCCTAATCAACAATTCTTTCATTTGACCTCGTAACCATATGCCTGTTGGGTTCTTTTAGGATTTTCAACAAGATTTTGGTATAAATAGAGATGATATTCTCAGGAGATTATGCAGAGGGATTCATAATTGGTTGGCTACAGTGTTTCAGGAAGCAAAGTAAGCTTTCGGAATGCTACTTGCTCTATTAATGTATTTGCAGGAAACCACTCTATTTATGTATAGCAAAGCACACTAGAGAGACATGCTTCCTTTATTTATTCTTTTTCTTTTGTCTTGGGGAAAGGGGGAAGGAAGAGGAAGGAAAAGAGTGATTGGGTGTATGTGGACTTCTGTCACTGTTTATTTTATTACAAGTAGCATTTTATTCCTTAATAATGTGTCTTATCACTTAGAATTTGGAATTACTTACACATGAATAGCATTCAAAAATTCTAAATATCTTGGAACGATATTTAGAATTTTTAAGTATGAGAGTCTACTTTATCATCAAACTTCATTCCCATTCTGTTCATAGTCAGCAGCAGATATCTTACTCCGGCTTCCTATACCGTCCATTCTTCTCCAAAAATAATCTACAGTTAGAGTAATATAATTAGGAATAACATTAAATTTTCGAGTTTTCAAAGTTTTGTTTGTCAATGAACATTTTATCATAGGACTTTCTTTTCAGTGCTAAATTTCCTTTGTCCATTGTATTTGTTGCAAGTTTTAAATATAGAAACAGGTTACACCTTCTGAGATGAGCTATATTTTGTTACGAGAAGAAACCTTCTGCGATTGAAGCCAAATGTCCAAAAGGATTAGCAACATCACTATCTCCATCAACATTTTCTGAAGACGTCGTTAGTTGGAATACTTCTATCGTGTACATGGATGATATCATTCTTGTGGTAGAATATTTTTTTTTTAATCTATTCATGTGTAGAATAGTGAAATATAAATAAAACATCTACTGCATTGAGCTTTGAAGGAACAAGTCTTTGCCCATTCCCCTCTATGCGTTATTCACAATTATAAATATTTTGAATAATAATAACAACTCTACATTAACAACTACCCTACACTTAGCTTATGAACAATAACTACAGTATCAATCTAAGCAGGCCTTGGGCCTAAGGCCACAAAAACTAGTGTGTATATATATATATATATATATATATATAAATGATTAATGTTTTCTATACTGACAGTATATATATTGTTAGTCTTGAATGAATAATAACTATGCAAAATTTGAATTTAAAATCTAACTTTTGCACATGTATCATGAATCCAATGATAATGTGCATGTAATGTTAATGTATATAAAATTTACACATATATAAATGTTAGAATTAGCATAGTGCATGGAAAGATTCTTTTATCATGTTGTCCCTTCAACATCATATATTAAAATTTTGATTTTCTAAAGGAGTAATCACATTTATCGGAGTTTGTCAAAAGTTTATATGTTTAGATTGCAATTTTTCTTCAAAAAAGTTTTTTGTTTTACGTGAATATATTTTTAATTACTTTTTTACCACACATATGTGCAATCGCTACAATACATTTTTCTTTAAAAATTTTAGAAAATAGCAATCAAAATGGGCTCTAGTCTGTGGACAATTAATATGAGAGAGTGATGAGATGTCACGGGCACATGGATTTTTTTTTTGTTAGCAATTTTCTGAGCAGAAAGTGATATTGAAAATGACTATCTCCATTTTATATCTCTAAACTTGTACTACTTTCTCAATTTGTATTCTAAACTTCAATTTTGGACATTTTGCATCTTAAACTCTTAATTTTGTATGCTTTGTACCTTAAATTCTCAAATTTGTCCCATTTAAGTCTAACCAATAATTACCTTCACAAAATTAATGAGATAAAGAATGGTGAAAATTAATAATAATGTCCATTTTGTTCTAACTACGATCCTTTAAATTTTTTTGACCACTTTCAACACATTGTTATTAATTTATGTGGTTTCGAACACTAATATTGTTAGCAAAATGAGCGAAATAAAAGATAGTTTTTTGGATATTTTGCACCTTAAATTCTCAAATTTGTCCCATTTAAGTCTAACCAATAATTACCTTCACAAATTAATGAGATAAAGAATGGTGAAAATTAATAATCATGTACCATTTTGTTCTAACTACGATCTTTTAACTTTTTTTGACCACATTCAACACATTGTTATTAATTTATATGGTCTCGACCACTAATATTGTTAGCAAAATTAGCAAAATAAAAGATAGTTTAAATTAATGACAATGCTTTGTTTTACTTTTCTATGATAACTTAGCACATTTTGACATATTTTTATTGACTTGTTGGGTCCTCTATAACATTAATTTTGCTAAAGTTGTCATCAATTAGATTTAAATGGGACAGACTTGAGAATTTAGGATGTAAAGTATCCAAAATTAAAAGTTTATGCTGTTAAATGTCAAATTTTGAAATTTAGAGCATAGAGCGAAAGGTGAAAAATAGTTTATGAATAGTTAACTGATCATGAGTATTACCATTTTTCAATTACTGATAACTAAACATTCTTTTTTAAAAAAATCTAGTAGGGTAGATATGGAAGTTAAGAAGCAGGAAGGGGGTAAGCGGATTCAAACCTAAGACCTCTAATTCGGTAAGGGGATTGAAACCTAAGACCTCTAATTCTATGTGTCTCACTATGTGTCTCAACCGATAATTAAACATTCAATTAAATATTCGTTTTAAATTTGAGTAGTCACTTTTAAAATGGGCACCAGTTATACATGAAGTCTTGTGAATCTTTCATTGTGCTGGTATATATTTACTATATGATTGTCTGTTGAAACAATATGAATTTGACATACAACAAGATATTAATGAAGGTATAATACTTATGATTTTTCTTTCTTTTTTTTTTTGGCTAAGACAATTAGAATGTAATCGTACAATCATAACCAGTTGATTATTTAAGAATTAAGTACCTGAACACTATTTATTTTTTCTTTGGACTGGGGTTCTCTATAATTGCCATCCCAAATGAATCCTAATCATTGCATGATAGAAAATAATTATTTGTCATACTATGTCGGTCAAATTTGTTAGCATTTTGTTGAAGTTCTTTAATGTAAGTGAGTTGCACAAATTTTAGATTTTTCCACAATTTTTTAAATTTGTATAGATACATGTTTTTTGTATATGAGCTTTATGTATTTATTTAATTAATAATTACTTATAATCCATCACATTTAATTATTTTTGTATGACTGTTCACAATGGTTGAGATACATGGCTCCAAGCGGGGTCAATTGACCGTACTTAATTTTTTTTAAAAAAAACTACATATATTATGAAGTATGTTGTCAACCCCCATAAGAAAATAGCACTGGGGTCAAAACCCAATTAATAATTTTGGAGGAATTAAAAGTTAATTAATACTTAGAAGTCAAAGTCGAACAGCCAACTGAGACCCAAGTATAACTACGCCACTCCAACAAATTAACCAAAGTGATCTCTATCTTTTGCCTACAGATTTTATGCCATTGTGTCACTCCCCAAATCCGATATTCGTATTAATAAAAAAAAATCATTTAACTTATATTTTGGAGCGCGGCACTGACATTCCCTCCTGAGAAGACACCACGCCGTCTGTTACATCAATAATTACATATAAACCTTTGAACGTGCTTACAAAAGTTTCATTCCTAAAGTACACAACTTGCAATATCTACATATACTATTAGAGTACAAAAGCCACATAGGCGAAATTCAACTGCAAAATATAACCAGATAAAAACTACTCTTCAAGTCTGCCTAGACTTGATTGACATCTGCAAGGGAAAAATAAATAAGCGGAGTGAATATCAACTTGCTCAGTAAGTAGCCCAAGCATATCTCCATTGGATCGATCATATATTATCCATTAAAATCATTTCACCGAATTCAAAGACAAATAGCACGTTACATACATATTACATATCAATGCAAAACTATGCACCAATTATATTTTATTATTCTTTAATTATAACCTATAGAATCATTTTTCTTTTCACTTTGCCTTCAATTAAAGAATATGTTACGGTCACTATTATGTTACAGGGCCATTAAATACCACTATTCTTTCCCATGGTAGTGCCATATACTGGTTAAAACGTAACTCCGAATAATTAGTACGGTCACTATTATTTCCCGTGATAGAGCCATTTATCCACTATTATATCCCGAAGGAGGGCTGTACCGTTATTCAAACTTAGCAATTCTATGGGCTTTTTCTGTCCTTTACTTATTTTAACAAGTCTAACATATTCAAATTGTTAGATTCATGAGTAAAGAATTATATCCCATATTAGTTAGAGAGATGCAAAAAGAACACTTAATATGTAAGTAAGGGTTTGAAATCTAATAGTTTAACCTTTTGAGTCAGAGTTTGGTTCCTGACTTAAATATTGGGCTCTTTGATAAATTCTCTCGAGGTGTTTCACCCTAACAAATGGTATCAGAGTTTAGTTGTGAAATTGGGCTGCTCACGGGCACTTGGATCCTAACAAGTGGTATATGAGTTTCAAGTTGCGAGAGTGGGCTACTCATGGGCAAGTGGATTTTTCTTGGAGTTTGACCAGTAAAAATTCTCTTCTTGATAGTGGACCGAAATGCCAAAATGCTAGGGAATTTGGCTAGTATTGGACCAGATGCGCCATGAATTTGGGAAAGGGTCCAGTTGGTGTTAGACCAAGGAGCCATGGATTTGACAGGAGGTCTGATTGGTGTTAGACCAAGGAGCCAAGGGTTGGTAGGGGTCAATAATACATCTGGATCTTAAAGAAGAGTGGGTCCATGACTGAAAGAAAAGGTGACCTTAGGTCACTAAGGTTAAGGTGGACTTGCGCTGAGTATTAAAATGGGCTCGAAGAAGAGTTTGTAAATTTGGGTTTAAGGCGAGGCGTTACTCATTAAAGGGGAGATTTGTTAGACTCATTAAGTGACCTAATTCTAGTCAAACTACTGAGATAATTAGATGCAAGACTAATTAAGCAAATAAACTACTCCAAATAAGGATGTTGGCTTGAGATTTTCAGCAGCGATAGTGTTCAGTTAAATCTGCATAACTCAAGTTATACTCATCGAAAGACTATGAAACTAGTGCCGCTAGAAACTAGAATTGAAGGGCTAAAAATCTTTAGAAGACGTCTCTCAAAGATTCAGATTATAAACTAGCCCAAATTTAGCTGCAACCAGCTGCAATTCTTCAGTTGTGAGCTACACAGGTTTCAAGTTTCATCAAATTGAGTTTAAATGCTACTTTTCAACGAAAGGGTTATAGATTTTGGATATAGTAGAGATTCTATAGAATTTAAGTTAAACCAACAAGTATTCCCAAGCAGTAGATTACAGACATATAGGACCCGACGGAAATATTTAAGCGCTAACAATGTTTAAAAAAATTTAAATTCGTAAATAAAAATGCATGTCATATAAATTTAATTTGAATTCAAAATTATATTCTTTGCTCGTGTGAATGAAAAAAGGAAGTAAAATTGTCCAAGAACTCAGGAGATTTCCTTCCAACTAGGTGTGTAAAAAGGGAATATAAAAGTACTATTTGGTCCCAATGATATAATGGTCAAAATATTACTGATTAGACTTTTTTTTTTGATATAAAACGTTAGGTTGCCAAACCAGCAAAAATAAAAATTTCTACTCTAAAAATATAAATTGGAGTGTAGTGGTGAGTAAGGTAATAGCCACAGGAACTAGGTGATTTATACCTTTGCTAAGACAATAAATAAGACAAGGTTTGTGGAAAATTAACCTAAATAATTTACTTAAATAAAAAATAATTCAAAAATTAAATAAAACCAAATAAAAAATAGACAACTTTTTAGTTAAAAGTCTAATCTCCACTTTGGTTCATTTAACTAATCATCGATGCAAAGGTAAAATTTATTTATTTATAATTAAATTGGTTATAATTGTCAACAAGTTTTAACATCCTATCTCTCCTCACTGTTTCAAAAACTATCTAAGATCATTTTTCTTTCCAATTAAGCAACCCTAAACAAACTCAATCGATTTAACCTATTGACAACATTAATAATTAGAGAAGTTTCCAATTCTAACTAACAAACACACAAACTCTGTTCATTTAGGCTAAATTATATATTTTCATGATATAAATTCGAAAGTTTCTACTATAATCAAATAATATCACTCGTGAAAAACACCAAAACCATTAAACAATTATGAATTTTATATTTTAGATGACGATAGATTATTTTAACAATTAAATAGTGACCAGTTATTTAATCATGCAAATAATCATCTCGACACAGAACAAAGAATATATAAATACTTATAATAAATGAAACAATAAAAGCAAATTAGATCTCACATTATTGTTGAATCAAAGTTTCAATTATCCTTCAAGTAGAGAGAAAGTTCAGCCACTCCTCTAATAGATTTGAGGCCACCAGAAACAGTAGGGTTTACTGAAGAGAAAAAGTGCAAATAACCGAACCTCTGGAGTTGGACTCTCTCTATTATGTTATATATATAGCAAAAAGGGGAAACTCTTTCCTAACTAAAAAGGAATCCTATTAAAATAATGATTCTATTTCCTATCAACATAAGATAATGCCAATTGGTCTTGTGATAGAAACTTAAATCTTCAGCCCGATAAGGAATCTAAATCCTTTCCTAATTAACGGCATCAATGACATGGTGCCTGGTCCTTTAAGCGATGAATTAGAAATTTAGTCCCGCGAAATATGGACTTTACAAATGCACTGACGCGCCCATGGCTAATTGATTATAGTCTTCCAAAAATTCGTTATTTAAAGTACTTTTTATTTTCTTTTCACCACAAATTCCTAAAAACAACACCAAGAATCCAGCTCTTAACACAATATTTTGACAAAATAAAAGGGAAAATATTCACAAATTAAGTACACAATTAACTATCTATCAAATTCCCTCACACCAAGACAATATTTACCCTCAATCATTCATTTTACCCAAAAATCGTGACCAAGACGACAAACACTTTATAGCACAATATACTAACACAAGTATCATGTCTCCTTAACAATCTCATCAAAATCAGGAAGCACAAAACTAAATATCCCTTACACAAATATTAGTGTATACACTCTATACTCAAATTATTTAAGGGAGCATTTAACACTCAAATCAACACCATGGAATGACATTACCATTAGCTTACTAATATATCACATCTCCACCACTTAAAATAAATCCAATGCAAGAATCAAAGGGTTTTTAAAAGGGTTGTAATGAGGCTTGGGTAAAAAGGGTTGGATAAAATGAAAAAATTTAGATGTAAATCTACCAAATGAAAGCAAAAAAAAAAAACTCGTTGCATGAAATTGTATGCTACATTCGTATACATCTATGACTCCAAGGCATATTAGCAATTTCATCAACCCAACAAGTACAAACAAGTCTAAGGCTTTCGCCCGACTACCACAGCACAACAAAGATTTAGAAGAACACTTCACAATATATTTTTGCCCTTTTTCACCCTTTTTTTTCCTTTATTTTATTCTTCTTTTTTTCTTCTTCTTTTTTTCTTTTAATTTTTTCAAATTTTTTTCCAAACAATATTGAAAGATAAACACATGCCAACTTTAATCATCACCTTGCAGTAATACTTGAATTCCTCATGCAATGACATTAGAACATTCCTTTGATTCAAAGTTCAAACAGAAGAGTCTACACAAAGAGGTTTCGGGTAACAATTGTGGCTATTAAACAAAAAAAAAAGGGTCAAGACTCAAATATGGTTAACTAAGGAAAAACATAATCAAGATAGGTATTTAGAAAGTCAAAAGGGGTTAATGCATCAAATTCAAGTGTGGTCTCAACATGGATAATAAAGCAAGTTCTAGAATATCAAATCATATGTGTTATTACTCAACAAAAGAAAATAGAGCAAAAGTAATTGAAGTGCTTCGTAGGCTCAAAAGGTCACAAATTGGTGAAAATATGTCAAATCTTGCACATCCATCATTCAACTTAATTGCAAGAAAATAACATACTCATGCTAGTAACATTATATTACCATATTTGCATCTTGACTGTATTTTAAAAAAAGCTTCAAAACTAGATTAAAAATTGAAAAATTTGCACTAATTTTCACTTGAAATAACCTCTCCCCCACACCTAAATCAGACATTGTCCTCAATGTATGAAACTAAAGAACAAAAAGGAATAAGAGGCCTCCCATAATTATTGAGCTAAGCATTCGGGCGAACAGGTGGCTAGAAAATCAATGTGAGCAAAGCATGTACTGAGGTTTCATGTTGTGGAGGTGATGGACTAATGACTACAATAACGGAGAGATGTCACCAATGCTGAGAGTGAAGTCGTGATTTTGGAGGCTATTAAGGAAAAGAAACAAAGAAGAGAAAGTAAAGTAGGGTAAAAAAAAAAAAATTAAGAACATGGCCTTACTTTTGTTGTAAGACGTGGCCACACTATATAAGGACAAGTCTTCTGTCCATCCAAGTCTCAAAAGCAGTGAGTCTCATTTAGCATAGAGCATAGGCATGTTTTATCTCAAATCTGAAACTGGACATAAGACGTGGGCATGTCTTATTACAAAAACTCTTCTGCCCAAGAAATTACCTCTAATCCAAATAAAAACTTAACAGAATGCGCCTGTGACCTACAACACAAAGTCTTTCGTCAAAAGGAAATAAAATAAACTTAACTTTAGCATAAAAACATGAAATAAAAACAAAAAATGACTAAAAATTGAAGCTCTTGGACTGCCTCTGAAGTAACGCCTTTCTTTAATGTCTTTAGTAGACGATACCATATTTGTTCAAGAAGGATAAAATCTTTTAGGTCGTTTTCTTACTTCCTCCTCATGCTAGTATTCCTTAAGCAAATGAGCTAATTTGTTTCCTGGCTCAAGATGTTTGTTCACTGTAACTCCTAACTTATCCCGGCCATTAAGTTCAAAAACTTCTAGATCCTCGCACTTAGGAGGTAAATGCTATTGTAGTATGGCTGAAGTATTTTCCCCCATACAGATTTTCTCATTGCCATTCAACTTCTCAACTTTGTGAAACATTTCTAGAATTTCTCGCTCCTCCTCCTCTCCCTTGGATCTTGTAAATCGGCTAGAGAATGAAGGAGGTATCACCACAATTGAGGATTGTTCACTAGCATCTTTCATTGGTGAGGTTTGAGATTAGGGTCTCATTCCTTCTTTCTTAACTTCCTCTTCAACCGCATGCTTAAATCTTACCTTTTGAGACTCTTGCACTTCTTTATCACTTCTCAAGGTAATTGCAATAATATTTTGTTTGGAGTTGACAATGGTCTATGAGTGCAATTTTTCAGAAATTTGAAACTCCAATCGGCTCACTATAGATTCCAGTTAACTCAATTGATCCTCCAAGTTTTGAGTACTCATTCTTGTCTCCTATTGAAATTGTTATACGTTAATAGCTAGTGATTTAATAACTTCTTCAAGAGATATACATGGCATAAAAGCTGGTTGTTGCTGTGGAATTGGTGGCCTTGCTGTATAACTGCAGTTGGGGTGTCCCTTCATGCTTGAGTGTACATGTTTGAAGAAGGATCATACCCCCTTTGAAGAGGGATTGGAAATCCTCCAATAGCATAAACTTGGACATTCAAACTATATTTCGGTGTAGGACACATGTTAGTTGGATGACCCGAGACATAACATATTTCACAAGTTTCAATTTACTGCACTTACCCTACAACCAACTCTCCTACAAGAAATGTTAGAAAATGTAAATGTTGATCACTAGAAGGGACACCTACTGTATTAACCCTCTCAGAAATGAAATCCTATCTATCAACAAATTATTGAGCATTGATAGTCATAAACTAGCAACATAATAAGGGAAAAATAAAAATAGAAAATCAAAGAAAATAAATCAATAAAGCACCAGTTCCCGGCAATGGCGCCAAAATTTGTTGGGTTATTAAACTAGTAATAATAAAAATTTCTACTCTAAAACTATGAATTCAAGTGTAGTGGTGAGTAAGGACGCATCCACAAGGACTAAGTAATTTGTTTCTTTGTTAAGACAATAAATAAAAGGGGATTGTAGAAAATTAACCTAAATAATTTACTTAAATAAACTAATAATTCAAAAATTAAATAAAAAAATAAGACAACTCTTTAGTCAATTGTTTAATCTCCACTTTGGTTCATTTAACTAATCATTGATGCAAAGGTAAAATTCGTTTATTTATAAATAAATTGGTTATAGTTGTCAATAAACTCTGACAACCTGCATCTCCCCACTGTTTCGATAACCACAACAATTTCTGTGATTATTTCCCTTACCAATTAAGCAGTCGTAAACAAGTTCTCAGGATTTAACCTATTGATAACATTAATAATTAGAGAAGCTACCAATTCTATCCAACGAACATACAAGATCGGTTCATTTATGCTAAATTATATATTCCCGTAACATAAATTTGAAAGTTTCTACTACAATCAAATTATATCACTCACCACAAACACTAAAACCATCAAACAATTATGGATTTGATATTTTAGATGGCAATAAATTATTTCAACAATTAAATAGATTATTTCGACAACCATCTAGTTCTTCGTGATGCTGCAGCTAAGTCATGGGTGGTGAATATTTCTTTTGCCAGTTCCCAGCTGTTTATAATAAGGTTTTTATTCACTCCTAGCCTGATAGTGAAGGCTGGTTCATATTTATCGGCCAGGGCGGGGCCGCCAAGGTTATGCGGGGAAGCTCTTCTGGACCTCTTCCTAAGAGTTGAAGGCGGCCAATAATAGGCCATGCACCGCCTGCTTCCGGTGGTACTGAACCATGTCTTTTGGCATCTTTCTTGAAGAACAAATGGACGAGGAAGAAGGAGAAAGCAAGCAGTCCAACTACAGCAGCATTTAGGTGCCCGAATGACCATTCCATCATGGTTCCTAGCATAAGATTCAGATACAGCTTAATTTGTTGGGGGCGACTAGCCGCTTAATTTGTAGTGCTATCCTATCTACCTATTAGATAAAGAAAGGCTCTCTTTCACTGTAGCTGACTTCATTGCTTGATACGTGACAGCACCAATGGAGAGAGGTTGCAAACTAGTTGTGTTTGCTTGCAATTGGAGTGTGTGTTGACCGGTCTGCTTGTAGGGAAAAAGAGAAAATCAGGTTGTTGTTTTTGTAACTGTTCCCTTTTGTTTTTTGGGTAGGATTGTTTTGCAACCGTGAAGCCTTTGCCAAGATACGAGAGCAGGCCATTTCTCCCCGCTTTTTCGCCTGTTGCTATTTTTGGATGGATACCTTCCAAACCTTAGATCTAATAGCTACCAAATCCATCCTGATTTCCAGGATGATTCTTTCCTTGCTTTTTACCAAAGTTTGCACACCCCTACCTCACATCGCACTTCCCGTCTAAACTCTTCATTCATTCTGGCTTTGCCTTCTTTTTATCCTCTTGAATTGGTATGAGCTCGCCTCTTTATCCATTTAATTTTCGTGTGCACTTTCATATGGAAGTACAATTTTTTGTTATTTCCTTTTTTGTTTGAATATCTGTTTATTTCTTCTTTTCATTCCTTGCTAAAGAAGATTTTACCATTTTTTATCAGTCAATAGACGTCACTTTTTTAACGTCATTTTTTAGCAGGGAGGGTGTGTATGTTATGGCCCTATCAAGTCAAAGTGTTATGACTATAATATTTTAAATCATAGGGGATGTAACGGTAGTTTGGCCAAAGCACAAGGGAGGCTAATGTAATTAACCCATTTTTTTGTTAACAATTCTATGTTGGAAACAAAAGCCGGTGGAAAATGATATTGAAAAGGACTATCTCCACGTTGTACCTATAATTTTTACCACTTATTCACTTTACACCCTAAACTTCAATTTTAGACATTTTGCACCTTAAACTCTTAATTCATTATATACACTTTGCACTACAAATTCTCAAGTTCATCTCATTAATGTCTAATCAATAATTACGCTCACAATAATGAGATGAAAGATGGTGAAAATTAATGATAATGTACCATTCTGTTCTAACTATGATCCTTTAACTTTTTTTTTACCACTTTCAATACATCATTATTGATCTACGTGGTCTCAATCACTAATATTGTTAGCAAAATTAGCGAAATAAAAGATTGTACAATCTTTTGCTAACAATCTTTTACAACAAATCTTTTGGCACATTTTCATTGATTTGTTGGATCCTCTATACTTTAATTTTGCTAAAGTTGTCATTGATTGGTTTTAAATGGGATAAACTTGAGAATTTAGGATACAAGGTATTCAAATTTGAGAATTTAGGATGCAAAGTACCCAAAATTGAAATTTAGGGTATAAAGTCAAAAAATAATACAAATTTGGAGGTGAAAAGTGGAGTTAGTCCTATTGAAAACTACCTATAAGGTTATGTGTTGCTACTGGTTAATATTGGAGTTTGTATCAAAGTTATTAAATCCAATCTGGTGGTTCAACCGATCAACCCTGTGACTTGGGCCTCAAGTCAAACGGGATCTCTAGTTTAATCGGACAAGGAATTGATTCGGTCAAATCCGTTTAATCCACTGATTCAATCGGGAACCCATCCGATTTTTCAATTGACCCGGTTCTCCTTTCTTTTTTATTTGCAATTGTGGGTCTTTATTTTTAAAAAACAAGTATACTTTTGACAAAATTTGTACATGGGATCATCATTTAAACGTATATAAGATTTTACCACTTGTTTAGTTTTTATTTGATGACTAATATATTTTTATTAAACTTTTTTACTTTTCTTATTATACAATTAATCCTTTTAACTTTCAAATTGACAGTATTCTAGTATTTAAAAAATTATTTTGTTTTTAAAAGATGAAATAATGAAAAAATAATGTTATATTTTTTAAAACAGGTGACACTATTTTGTTTTATATTTGACTATATTATTTATTTATGTAAAAGTATGATAAAATGAAATTAAATATTTTATTAATATCTATATGTTCATTATATACCTTATTAAGTACAATCATTAGTATATAAAAGCACTTTATTAGATATTTCATGTATATTAAAATTACTATTTTACATTTATAAATATTAAATTAATATCTATCGGTTCAATTAGTAATTCATTGGTTGAACCAATGACCCATTAACCCAATCCCTCTGTCGAGTTCCTTGTCGGACCGATTTTAATAAAGTTTAATAACTATGGTTCGGATGCATTTACATTTTGTGTAATGTTAACTTGCGGCTTTGATTATGGCTTCAATTTTTACAACCTTGACAGTGAAGCAAATTGCTAGCTAAGACATAAGAGGCTATAATTACTTGTAATTGCTTCACTCGAAGCAGGCATATTGTCATATTTGAGGACAGTGAAAAATAGGGCAGTGTCTTCATGCCTTGTAACTTCATTAAAGATCATATTTTCTTTTCCTGATTATGTTCTTTAATTGGCAAAGAATAACAAATCAGGATGTCTCTCAATAAGTAAAATTTTTCCCCTTTCCTATGCAAACAAGAAAGAATTTGGAGAGTTATCATTGATTTGCTGTCACTCTTGATTTTGCTCGACAATCTACATCCGAAACGAAACCATAACGCCTGATTAATTAATCGTGGAGATACTTAACTTTTTATATATATATAATCTATGTAAATATATATATATATATATATATATATGTATGTATGTATGTATGTATGTATGTATGTATTATAGATGAGGTTTTTAGTGTAGACCCTCTCAATAGCTTCCAAACTTCCCATTCTTGCTTCTTGATTTTTCATTTATTTTACAAACTTTAAAACAGTATGTTATAACTAATCCTATCACCAATTAAATTTAAAATTTAAAACTTTCCCACTATCTTATCAATGAATCAACTAAGGGTCTGTTTAGTTCATGGATTGGATAAGATGGGATGGCTCATTCTCAAATTTTTAATCCTAGGTTGAGTCATTCTCGGATTATTAATCCAAGTTATCTAGTATTTGGTTGATTCTGAATTAGATAGGATATGTTGAGAAATAATCCTATTATGTGTTTGGTTGGAGATTCAATGAGGTAGGACTACTATTTTAATGATCAAAATACCATTTCATTCTTTGTAATAAAATAATTTAATATTTTATAAAAATTAATAAAATATTTTAATAAAAATTTAATATTTACAACTTTTATTAAAATAGAGTAGTTTGAAAATTTAAAATTATAAAGTAAAATTTCCATTCATTCAAACTCAGTCCATTCGGGCTCTTAAAATAGATTTTGACGGAGTAAATGAACCTAAACTTAAAATTCAATTAAATAATGGGCCAAATTTTGGCTAAGTTAGGGTTAAATCGATTAGAACCTAACCCATTTAAGAGATTTAAATGAATCAAAGTCAAGCCAATATAGAAGATTTTTCTTTGGACCGAACTTGGACTTATTGAAGTCCTCATTCACAAATCCCAATTGATAGGGTTATGTATTTATATAGAATTTGGTTGAGAAAACAAAACTTGGTAAGGGTAATTTAGTCCAAGAGTAATATAGCCCTTTTATTATGATGTTAATATGGGCAAAATAGTTAGAATTTAAATTAATTACTAGGGGTAAATTAATGAAAATTTAAAATAATGAATAGGGGAAAATTAGTCAAAAAATTAATATAATTAGTGGGGGCTAATTTATCCATTTATTATCATATTATTATGTAAGAATATGATTATATAATAGTCCGTATGAATTTGTACCATTCATAAGGGCAAATTAGTCCAAATATAGTTATGTTGGTAGTAGGGACAAATTAGTCAGAAAAACTTTAAAATTAATTAGTAGGGGCAAATTAATCCATTCATAGTATATTATCATGTGGGAGTAGGATTGTATAATTATAAGAGTATAAATTTGTATTACTTATAAGGATAAATTAGTTTAAAATGCTATCATCCTATCTGTTAATACGACCTCCCCCATGGAATTATTTTATCCCTTGAATAGGGGATAAATTCAGTTAATTGGGATATGTTATTCCATGTATAAAATACAACCAAACATCGAATGATACAAAATGATTAATCCAATCCTGTCTCATCCCATAAATCAAACGGATCCTAAGTGTTTCATAAACAGTTTACAATTTGTCATATAAACTTTAAGAGTAAATTTGATATACACTGACAGTGTATACACTATCACCGTTTGATTCATTATATGTGTGCAAAAATTGAATTTCAAATTCAAATTTTGCATAATTGTCATTCATCTAATATTGATAGTGTGTACACTGTCAGTATAAGAAAGATTAATCCAAACTTTAAACTTGTTTTACTCCTTAATTAAAGAAAATACATATGTCAAGCCAAACTCTAAGGGATAATTGATTAATCCCATTTTAAAATTATTCACCCTATTACATCTTTATGAAGATTGATTTGTCTAGCCAAATTCTCAGGGATATTGTGAAGATTGATTTGTCTAGCCAAATTATTCACCTTATTACTTTTTCTAAGTTTTATATGTTGGACTTTTTTTATTAGGTTTGTTTTTTCAAAGTTCTAAATTTTTAATGTTGAAATTTATACTCTAACATTAAATTTGGAGTATGTAAATAATAATTATGAAATTTTATTTGCACTTAGAATAAACTTAATATCAATATCATGCAAGCATCTAGATGATTCTTCATATAGCACATGTACATCAACAGTGCATATAAAAAAATTATGTATGAATTCTAAATCAATAAATGTGTATTTAGATAGTTGTTTTTGGCAGTATTTTAGCAAAATTTTGATAAAAAGGTAGTGTTTTACCAAACTTAAACCCAAAAGCTTACTTTTCTTCAATGATTGCAATTCTGGCTTTTTATTTCGCTAAAAACACTTTTAAAAAATGAGGTAACGAATCCCTAGATAGTGAGAGGAATGAAAAGATAATTCTAACTTTTCACATGCCTAGAACACTTAAAAAGTGAGGTAACAAATCCTAAATAGTGAAAAGAATAGAAAGATAGGACTATAGAGTTGGGAAGGGTAGAGTTTGGGGGAGAGCTATCAAACTGGATATTCATGTGAATTTGGACAAGTTATAATTAGGTTAACCTATATATACCTATTTAGTTAATGGTTCAAAGTGCATGAATCATAAATAGATATAGTTTTAGATTGATTTCGGTTATCCAATTACCCATTTCCAGCCCACAACTAAATTTTATGTACTTTTTCTTCCACATTTTGTTTAACAACAAAATGGTATATCATTGTAATAAAAAAATAACAAGTTAGTAAATCAATTTTTACCCGTAGAAAGAGAAAAAACATTAAAAATTTCACAAAGGAACCTAAAATGATGATCATAGTGACTATCAAATTTTGTCACTCACAAGATTCTAAAAATAATTTAGGTGTTAATATAAACAATCAATTAGCACGTTGGAAATTTATTAGACTTTTATGAAAGGAATGGAGAAAGTAGGATAAAATTTTAAAAAATAAAGAATAGAAATTGAAGAAAAGGAAAAAAATTATTTATTTGTCTTTACAAAAATTAGAATATAATTATTAGAGTGATTTAGATTTACCCACTAATGATTGAGTTTGAATCCACATCTAATTTAATTAGGTCAAAATAAGTGATCCAAATCTATCAATTTAATATCCACTAATTAATGAATTTAATTGGGTCATCTATTTGAATTCAATTGAATTACATACGCAAACCTATTTGTTAATGAGTGAGTCAAATAAATAGGTTGCCATTTAGGGGTATAAATAGATGGAAATAATAATAAGATAGGAGACAAGTGGGCTGCAAAATTAGGTAAAAGATAGGATAATTGGGTCAAATTCGGGTAGAGCAAAGAAAAAATAGGATTGGGAGTATTGAGGAGAGGGGATTGTGAGGTGGGGAAAGTGGCACGAAGAGGGAGAACATGTAAGAGAGAAATAATAATGTTGTGTTTAGTGTGCTTTTTCTTGGTGATATTTTTCTATGTTTTTTAGTATACTTTAAGGTTTTAGATAAGATATATAAATACAGGATAAATTAGATACTCAAATAGTACTCTTTTGAATTTTTAATCTTTTTTTCACGTAACTATTATAATAATTCATTTATTATTATTATTATTATTATTATCTTAGATATAAACCCGTGCATAGCACGGGACACACTCAAATGTGTCATACTTTTTTTTTTTTGAGGGATTTTGGCTGCATTAACTGTAACTTTTGAAATCACATACACATATAAAATTCTGCTAATCATTACTTTCTATAGCTTAGGATCTTAAATATTCGTGAAACTATCTTGGTGATATTTTTCTATGTTTTTTAGTATACTTTAAGGTTTTAGATAAGATATATAAATACAGGATAAAATACTCAAATAGTACTCTTTTGAATTTTTAATCTTTTTTTCATGTAACTATTGTAATAATTCATTTATTATTATTATTATCTTAGCTATAAACCCGTACATAGCACGGGACACACTCAAATGTGTCATACTGTTTTTTTTTTTTTTAGGGATTTTGGCTGCATTAACTGTAACTTTTGAAATCACATGCATATATAAAATTCTGCTAATCATTACTTTCTATAGCTTAGGATCTTAAATATTCGTGAAACTATCTAAAAATAGGGAGCCGGAATACTTAAAATATAATAAAACATAAAGACAAGGAGATAGAATAATGATAAATTTAGGAATCTTGGATCAGTGGCCTCTTAAGTTGAACTTTTGTATAGTTCTATCTTACATAAGTTCTATTTCATTTGATGTAAACTAGTATAATTTTGAAGTAAGCATGAATTTTAGCAACTTATACAAATAAATTGGTGTAAAAATCAGAACAAAAACAAAGTTTATGAGAGTTTATACCAAAAGTAATAAGAATTATATCAACTGAAATAGTTTATCTAAAGCTATTCTGGCAGTCAAGTGTGTCGACTGGTATGACCGGTACACCCAATGATTCTCTCTTTTTTTCTATTTTCTTTTTTTTTTTGGTGGGAAAAAGTTTGGGTGGCTTCATCTCTGGTTACCACCATGATCAGAACATGCCTTCGAAATCGTAGGTCACTTATGATCAAGACATTGCCCCCAAAACCATAGATCGTTTAGAGAAATCATTACAAATCGCCAATCAACGCAACCTTCGTATTAGCAGCAAATTTTAAATACATGATTTTTTATAAGTATTTTGTTCTTATCAACTAAACCAATTTGTATTGGCACCAAATGATTCTCTTGAAGTTCATCAGTTCACTATTCGATGAATGAACTAATAAATTCCAAGGTACATGAATCTAGAAGTAAATGAATGTAGAATGAATAGATATGAATCTTTAAGTACATGTATATGCAAATACATGAATGAACCTATAGGTAATATGAAAAGGCATCTCTCTAAATTTGAGGCAAAAATCTAACAAATATTACTTGACATGAGATAACTCCTCTGGTAAAACCATTTCAGAGAGTTAAGATCCAAGTTTGTGCCTCACCCATTCCCTGAAAAAGGAAAAAACAATAAAGAAAAAGGAAAGCTTGTACCATTTACGCTTGTTTCTTCCCAAACTGGTTTTTTTATTTTTGCTACTATTGCCAGTTACTACTGTTAGTATGGGATCTACGGAACTGGCAGCTATATAGCAAAGGTGGTTGCCAGATTCATATTTCAAAAGCTCGAACTTAAAGCTGTGTTTGAATCTTTAATTCTTGAATATTTGCCAATCTCCTACTTAAAGCGGTGTGTTTGAATTTTTAATTCTTCAAAAGCTGTGTGTTTAATCCTTAGCACTATTATAATGGGTTTTACTATTCTTTTCTACAATTTAGGGCAGGTCAAATAGATTCTGATAAACACATGCAAAACATCTTCAATACAAAATATGAGGAGTCTCTATCCATTTTCATTATTCGATTCCTCAATAAACATTTCAAGCACTAGCACTAGGGAACATTGGTTGAATCTTCCCATGCTGAGTTGCTAGTAAAGATGATGAGGCAGGCGCGGAGCAACAAGGAGTTGGAGCGGAGTGGCTTTCATGTTTGACAATCCGGCGCTCTCAGTCATGTCAACCGGTTCATTCGAAGGAGTTGACAGTTCAAAAGCATGCAGCAAATTAGGCAAGACAAGGTGTAATATCTGTAGCCCAAAATTAATGCCGGGGCAAATTCTTCTACCACCACCAAACGGGATCAACTCAAAGTGATATCCTTTTGCATCAATATGCTTATGAGTGGTGAGGAATCTCTCCGGCCTAAATTCCAATGGATCATCATGCCACACGTTGGGATCTCGCTGGATTTTCCTTATGTTCAGGATTACTCGCGTGCCTTTGGGGATATGATAACCACCTACAATACAGTCTTCCCTCAATTCTCTAGCGCCCCCCAATGGCTCAGGTGGATATAGTCGTAGTGCTTCTTTGATGATAGCTTGGAGGTAGACCAAGTTACTAATGTCTGACTCTGAAACTCGCCTCGCCTTGCCAACCTGCAGATCTAGTTCTTCTTGAGCCTTCTTCAAGACTTGAGGGTTGTTCATTATCAAAGACAGTGTCCATATTAGCGCAACTAAAGTGGTGTCACTCCCACCAGAAATCAAAATCTGTCAAGCCCAAAAAGCAGCAAATTTTTTGAATTCATTTGCAGTTTTCTTTTAAAAAAATTACTAATATTCTAGATATTGATAAGCTGTAAAAAAACAAAATGAGACTAAGAAAAATTAAAAAGTATAAATAATTCACTTACTGTGCAAGTGGCTTTGGTGATAGTATCAGCATCGTAACCACCAACCGCGGCAATAGCTGCAGCTTCCTTGAGTGACAGCATGACGTCCATGAAGTCCCGGTGATCACTAGTGGCCTCCCCTGACTGTTTCTTTTGACGATGTTCTTTCAACCATCGGTTGGCTAGCTGATCCATCTCTTGAGCATTTACTCTCATTTTCTTCTCGTACCCTCCCCAATCCAACCATCTCAGATAAGGAACAGAGTCTGCCAGTACAAACAGCCCAGTTAAATGAAAGAATTCCCTCATCACATTTTGGCACAACCTTGCTTCTTCCTCCTCGCTAACATCTACTGCCCCAAAGAACCTTTTCCCCACAACCATCCTAAGGATCACGTTTAGAGTTAAGTCAGCAAACCACTGCTTCATTTCCACCAGAACAGGGCCTGAGCCTGATGAAGAATTCCAGAGATTGTAAAGATTTCTTGTGGAAATCTCAGTTTCAGAAACTCTGAGGTGCTTGAGGAGCTCAAGGCGTTTAGTGGAGAGTAGTTCGGTGGCAGTTAGCTTACGTATTTCTCGCCAATAAGCACCGTAAGGAGCGAATCCCAAAGCGGCGTTGTCATAATTTAGGAGTTTACCTGCTAAAAAATTCGGACGCCCTGCTGCAGCTAAGTCATGGGTGGTGAATATTTCCTTTGCTAGTTCCCAGCTGCTTATAATAAGGGTTTTATGCACTCCTAGCCTGATAGTGAATGCCGGTCCATATTTATCGGCCAGGGCTGCCAAGGTTATGTGGGGAAGCTTTTCTGGACCTCTTCCTAAGAGGTGAAGGTGGCCAATAATAGGCCATGCACCGCCTGCTTCTGGTGGTACCAAACCATGTTTTTTGGCATCTTTCTTGAAGGAAAAGTGGACAATGAAGAAGGAGAAAGCAAGCAGTCCAACAATAGCAGCATTTAGGTACGGGAAAGTCCAGTCCGTCATGGTTCCTAGCATAATAAGATTCAGATACAGCTTTCTGGGGACGTAGGATTAATTTGTTGGGGCGACTAGGCGCTTAATTTGTAATAATATATATACACCATATCATAACAACACAAAATGTTTTTAAAAGCGGACTGGACCAGTGGATCCAACCGATCGAATCGAGACCCGATGAGATGTCTGGTCCAAGCAATATTTTAAATCCACTTATTTAATATTCGATCAAACCGATTCAAAACCGGGTTCAACCAAAAAAACAGTAATCGGGTTTTTTGCCATTTTTTATTCTTTGACATTTTTTTCCCTTTCCTCCCTTTTCTTTGACTACACTGAACCCTTTACTCATCCAAACAAAGGTTCACTCATTTTGTTTTGTTAATCACAAGAAGGAAACTTAGGGTGTTCTTTCCTCCTATTTTTGTGCTGATTTTTTTTCTCTTTTTAACTTGATTTCATCCTCTATCATGAAACCAAACACCAGCCATGGTGTGAATTTGTCACCATGGCCTCCATCTTACAATGCCACCATGGCAGGTAAATCCTTAAGATCAATTAGTTAAAAAGCAAGCAAGCAAGTAAGAGAGAGAGAGAGAGAGAGAGAGAGGCGGAGAGAGGAAGATATTAAGCAAGAGAGACAAGAATTCATACCTTTGAAAGGAATGTGTGTGCAAGTGTGTGTGATTTCGATCAAAGAAGCTTCCTAGCGGCTTGGAGTTGCTAAGAAATAAGAAAACCACAAGATTAAGGTTTCCTTATTTAATAGATTTGAATGCCCAAATAATTTTTAATATTTTATTTTGGCCCTGTTGAAGCTGTATTTCCTTCTACTGATCTAAACTAGAGAAGTAAAGAAAGAGTTCAACCACCTGAAGGCAGAACTTTGTAAGAAACCTGCAAGGAAAGGACCAATTTATGAGGAGCCTAGGGGTCAAGTCCCAAGGCCACTCCAACGCTCAAATTAGTTTCTAACTGAGGAGAAAAAAAAAGAGTTTCTGAGTGGGTGTTATATATCTAAAAGAAATTCCTCACCTTTAGGGTTGTAGCTCCACATAAGAGATAACGAGATAGAAGATTTCTATATGGTCGGATAGACATTGGTTCATATAATGATTTTCCATCCTTTTAAGATAAATTAGAATAGTCATTATTATTTACCAATTAAAATCACCCTTATCTTTAAGAAGTCAGAAGCATATCCTATCTTTAAGGTTCAAGTTCGAGGTTAGTTCGGTTTATATCAAGTTGGGATAGTTTCGATGGCCACATGGCATACATGCAATGTATACCTCTTTGGACCTCTTATGTTAGAAAACTGTTAGTACACCTAGAAATAATTGTAATTTATAACTGCAGTCTTAAATTCTAGGATTACTTTTCAAATAAACCAACCAATTTAATTCTAAATTTGTTGAATATGCTTTAAATTGTTTAGATTGCTACTTGATAAAATTATTTTATTTGTGTTTTTTTTGTGAAATATTTTAGAAATATCAAACACATTAATGGCTATGTATGGATATCAATTTTTTCTCCAAAAATTATTTTTGTTTTTAGAATCTACAGTAACATTTCAAAAATAATTCCAAAATACACACAATCTCAAATACAATTAAAAAAATAAATGAATGAATAAATAAAAAATGTGTTCACTCTTTTTTCTTTCACCTACTACCACCACCTACCATTGCCACCTACCACCAAACCATCCCTCCCTTCTCCTATCTAGGGCTGTAAACGAACCGAGCCGCTCGCGAGCGGCTCGAGTCAAGCTCGACTCGAACTCGATCAATATCAAGTTCGAGTCGAGCTCGAGCTGGCTCGAGTTGAAATCGAGCTCGAACTCGAGCTCAAGATATTAAGCTCGTTAGGCTCGCGAGCTCGAATATATATATATATATATATATATATTATTTTTTTTTTTTTTTTTTTTATTTTAAGTATATATATTTTTTATTTTTTTAATTTTAAGTATACATATATATTTTTTTATTTTACTAGTAAAATTACATATATATCCTTAATATTTTATTATTTATTAAGAAAAAATATTATTTTATTTATTTTTAAAAAAAAAATTTTATTTTTTTAGAACTCGAGCTCGAGCTTGTTGGCTCGTCGAGCTCGAGCTCGAGTTCACTAAAATTAAGTCAAGGCTCGGCTCGATTAGGTCAAAACTCGACTCGGCTCGGCTCGTTTACAGCCCTACTCCTATCTCATTGCTCTCCCTCTTTCTCCTCTTTCTTCTTCTTCTCTCCTCTCCCTCCTTGCTCCTTGCTCCTTCCTTCCTTCCTTTCCCCTCCTCTCCTTTCTTCTCCCATCACCCTCTCCCCTCCCTTCCCTCCTCCTCTAGGCCAATTCTTTTTGCTGTGTGTTTTATAGTTTCTTGCAATTCAAAGCAGCAGCTCTAATATTTCAAATGCAATTTTGGCGCTACTAAAAGAAACAAAACTGAAAATTTGAATAACTTAAAGCTTCAACCATTTCTCTCTGATTTTGCACACACAACACACATCATCCCTTCAAATGGCACCAAAGACCAATTAGAACAAACCTTCATTATCCACTTTTGCTGCTTCTTCTACTTCAAGCTCCCTTATGAGATACTGTGGTTGAGTTTTCAGAACAAGTATATCGTCGATGAGGTGTCTATAGAGAAGAAGAGAAAGATCACAAATACAAAATTACCGCCAGCCACCATTAGTATGAGAGCAAACTAACAGGCACTGATGAAGCAAAATGTGGGTGGCGGCGATGGAAGAGGAAGGAGGGGAAGGGTGGTGGGTAGTGAAATTTTTTTCTTTAATTTTAAAAGATACCCCACTAAAATTTTAAATTCAAAAAATATCCTAAAATATATCTCCAAAAATATCTAATTCATATGGAGCCAATATGTTTTTAAAAATTTTACATAGTATATTAATTTTTAAAATCAAATATATTCATGCATCATGATGATGTCATCCGATTTTTAGATGGGGCCGATCACAATCAAACCCATTAACCCCTAAGTTTGACCAAATCACCATCCAGTCTGAATTTCAAAACACAGACCAAATGCAAGAATGAGGCTGTGAATGGTAAAAATAAGATGGTGATCACATAAATAAGATGAACTTTGGGGGCGCTTATATGGCCAATTGTATCTTAGCGGCGTTTTGTCTTTGCTGCATGCTTTTTGACAAGCCCTATGACACATGAACACATATTAAATTTAAGTGTAACTATTGCTACATTAGTTTCAGGAGAGACTGGGTATTGCATAAAACGGTTCGTGCTAATTTCGAGATAGTAAATATATGTGTCTTTATTCCAACTTATCTAGACATGCCAGCAAGCCTAGCACCATTTGATCATAACATGTGAACAATTTTTTTCTCAACAAAATCATGACTCTCTCTCACTTTCCTTAATCCTTATCCCCTTAATTGCACCGCCTCTAGCGTTTTCTGGCGGCTGATGCCAGAAGTGTTGTTGCATGCGCTCGACTACCTTTCTCCACACTCTCGACTAATTGCCGACTCCTTCATCCTCAAATGGACTCCCTCAAGCCTAGGTCTAAAGTCACATATTGTTTGGTTCTCCCAGACGGGATTTGTGTCCTTCTTTCATCCTCGCGCTTGCTGAAAATGAGGAAAAATGATAGGTGACAAGAATGATCTGTGTTGCAATGAACAATTTCTTCTATCCTTCATCCTCCTCCCCAGCACCACCACCTGTTAAGAAAGTTAAGAAATTGCGTTGGAAATATTCAATAGAGAAATTTAAGTTATTTCTATCTAGATTTGACAATCTAATTAAGAGGTCAGGTGCGATTACTTTGAAGTTCCTCTCACTTTTATTTATTGCTTCTTAATTGCCTGGCTTTAAGGTTTCTTAGGGCTAGACTCGATTTTTGTAGTTATTCCCATCTTTTAATTTCTACCACTTAATACATGCTAGAGTTAGCGCCATGGATACCAATGGCTAATTTTCTGTCTGAGATACCCAATATCCTCCCGAGAACCTCCTTTCGAGATGAACTCTTACTGATCATCTATCACCATTACCATTTAGCTCAGGGTGTCTTGTGAGCTGAGTACTTGGGTGACAGGAAGTAATTGACATGATATCCAAATAGGCTTTTGCAGACCGACCCCTCTGTGCGGCCAGGCCTATAGCCAACGTACCACCACATCCTACCTCAAAGCGATCCAAAGTCCATTGACCCACCTTTTGCTCTATTATAAATAGCCCTCCTCTTGGATCTCCAGAGATAACCGCTTCTTAATACTCCTATTTAGTTATTTATTAGCACGTAGACTGTCAATAGGGTCGGGCCAGCTCGAGCCCAACCCGTTCGACTCGATAAAAAGCCCGATGATCCTATAATATCAATGAGTTGGGCTGAGTTTGGGCCTTAAAACTAGGCTCACATTAAATATGAGCCAAACTTGGGTTTCACTAGATTCAAACTCGATGTAGGCACAGCCCTATATGCATAATATATTAATATAATATAGGTAATATTTATAATATTTATATTTTGGTAATATAATTATATATATAGGTATTATATATAATATTTATGTTTTGATATTAGATTATATACAATTAATCAATTCTATATCCAATTATATAATATTTTCATTGAGTAAATTTTTGTTGAGTAAATTGTTTCTTATTCGTTGAGTAAATTTTTGTGTTAGCATAATACTGATTGATTTCTTTTTGTGTTGACATGTTTGGATTCAAGTCACATGGCTATGAAAAAGTTTCAATATTTGAAAATGTATTGGTTTATGATCACATATTTTATTACTATTTTCTATGTACTTTGAACGAATTAGATATAAATATTGTTGAAAAAATTCTTAATTTGTATACTTTTTAAGAACTATTACTCGTTCATATTTAGTTTTAATGTTTTATTCTTCTGAATGTCAAATTAGTTTTACAACTTAATAGTTATGGCACTTATATTAAGAAAATTGAATAATAAGTGAGTTTGGACTAAACCCGAATAAGGCTCACAACTTGAATATTATATGAGTGGAATATGAGTTTCACATTTATTTACCCGAAACCCTGAAGGTATTACAAATTAAATGAATTGAGTTTGAACTTATGAAAGTCCAGCTCAGTAGGCTCGATTGACAAGCCTACTACCAAGCTCCCTCTTTTTGCTAACTTAACCATCGGCGTCAAACCAGGGGCTCAGCCTCGTCTTTGCCTTTGGTTTTATGCCGAGATTCCAGGCTCGGACTTGCCGATCACAACCTTCCTCAGGAGTCCAACCTTGGGTTTCTACAATTGGCTCCGTCTGTGGGAACGAAGTTGAATCCAAGTGCTCTACTTTCCAATGGCTGAGACTCGCTCTAATCATGGAAATCAAAACCCTCAGATATCCGAAGGTCATGCGGCTGATTTGAGGAACCATGGAATTCCTAAGAACTCCCAGCCTCATGAAGAGGCTATAGCTCAGGTGGCTGAGTTTGTTGCGTCCAACCCATGACTTTTTGAAAGATTGTTAGGCATATGAAAGGGTGAAGAGGGCCGAGTCTTCTGGGAGACGGGTTGAAGATACCCCCTCCATCTTCTTCTTCCGAGGATGACTCGGATGATCATCATCCTACGAGAAAGAAAGAAAAAGAAAACCTTATGAATTTAAGTGTAAGGTTCATTCTAAGGTGTCCTCGGTTTTGCGAGCGTCGCTTAGGAACCTATTTCGAAGAAAGGATAATGGTGAAGGGTTTAGACATAGATCGGCCCTTTATGGGGACTATATGAGGGCCTCCCCTTTACCCCAGACATTAACAAAGAAGTTTTTCCGGCTAACTTTAAGTTGCTCAATATTCCATTTTACGATGGAAAGGGAGATCCTGAAGACCATGTCCACGCGTTCTTATCAGCATTCAGACTGTATGGGATCTCTGATGTGGTGATGTATCGGCATTTCCTCATTTTTTACAGAGTAATGCTTGAAAATGGTTCTGGATATTCGAATTGGAGAGTATATCCTCACTAGAGCAGTTGGTGAACTAGTTCGTCCACCGTTTCATCTCTTCTCGGCCCATCACCAAGACTTCAGCATAGCTTATTAACATTAAACAACAACCGGATGAATCTCTCCGTTCTTATCTGGCTCGCCTCAATTAAGAAAGCATTCAAATTCCTGATCCAGTGGATCAAGTCACTATGCCCGCCTTCATTCATGGGTTAAAGTCGAGACCTTCAATATAGAGTTGCATAAAGATTATCCAATTACTTTGAATGAGCTTTGGCTGAGGACCGACAAGTTTATGTAGGGAGAAGACTTCAACCAGATGAAGAGAGAAACTCAAACTCGTTCACCAACTCAGGAGAGGAGAGGACAGCCTGTACAAGGCAAGAACACGGCAAATGACTCAGCCACACAGAGCCGGGTGGGAAGAAGTGTGTCCAACAAAACCTCAAAGGGAAAAAACCCCCCATCGCTGACCAAGACCTCACCCCACTTAACATTTCCCGAGACCACTTTCTCGCGGTCATGGAGTCTAACATGGCTAGTTTACTATGGCCAAACTGTGACAGATCCAATTTACAATATGTAAATTTCAAACCTGATGCAAGACTCGTGATGCCAGAACCATAATAGATGATTTACATCAATTGCTTCTTCTTTAGGACGAATTCAATTCCTTCTATGGTCAAGACAAAAAACAAAAACCAATAGATCTAATACAAACAGCATGGTAGTAAACCGCTCATAATTGCAATTTTTAGAAAAAACTTTAAAAGACTACAAATTATAGATTCAAAAACTTAACGATTTAGAATCTGATATTGGTTATCACTTGTGGAATTTTTCAGAATCCCAATATCAGATATTTGAATATAACTTTAACATAAACATGTACCGTTCTTCGAAGATAGATTGAGAGATTGAGAAATACTTAAGAATTTTAATTGGCACATTGTGATTTGCACACCTGACATATATGACTCCCTCTCTCTCTTTAAGTTCTTATAGTAGTCATCCATGGTGCAAACCACCCATTTACCGACCGATTTCGAATCGAATTCGGAATTTCAAATTCGGTAATTCGGTAAATCGGAATGGAATTCGGTAATTCCGATTTCGAATTAGTCGAAATCGGGTCGAATTCGAAAATATAATTTTTGAAATCGGAATTACCGATTTCGAATTGGAATTTCGAAAGCGGAAAAGTAATTTCGAATTCGTTTTACAATTTATGTAATATAAAATTTATATTATATAATATAATAACAATAATACATTATAGTAGTTAGTCTTCGGTCAAAAAGGACAAAAAGGACAAAAAAGCAAAACCTAATCTGTTAAGCACTTAAGCTCCAGTCTTCAGTCTTCCTTCCTTCCTCCGCCACTGACTTTACCAGTCTCACAACTCTCACCTTCCTTCCTCCGCCGCCAGTGTACCAGTCTTCAGTCGAGAAGGAGCTCAACTGAGAGCCTTCAGCCTTCAGCTTTCCTACTTTCTCAGCTCTCATCTTCACTCTCTCTCACTCTAGTCCTTCATCTTCAAGCCATCAAGCTAGCCCATCATCAGCCCGGCAGTCTTCATCTCCATGCCCGACAGTCTTCATCTTCAAGCCATCATCAGCCTTCATCTTCAAGGACAAATTGAGGTACGCTAGTGATTTTGCTTAATAGGGGCTAGGCTATAATTGTTATTAATTTGTGTTTCTAGTTTATTTTTCTTAGGCATTTCATCAAACAGCTTGTGAGTATTCTAGTAGTTGCGAAATTTCAATAAAAGCAATATCTTTTAATTGTAATGAATGGTTGTATAAGTATTGTGATGGTTTAGATTGTAATGAAACAGCTTGTGGTTTTGTATTTCAACTTTAGATTGTAATGGTTGTATTTTATTCTCGTGGACTGGAATGGTTTTATAAGTATTGTAATGAATGGACTTTGTATAAGTTACTGCTATTGCCACTGCTATTGCCAGTTTGCCACCGCTAGTTGTTGCCTTCCCAGGTCTCGCCGGTGTTGCTTGTTGTGATGTAGACTTGTGAGAAGTTATTAAAAAAAACAGGTTTTTGACATTCGGTGAATTCGGAAGAATTCGGTAATTTCCGAATTCCGAATTGAATTCGGAATCGAATTCGAAATCGGAATTGGCCAATTCGAATTTGAATTCGGTCGGCAATTTCTATGTCAAAATTTCGAAAAATTCTGATTTCAAACTTCCGATTTACCGATTTCGAATTCGTTGCACACCCCTACATATAGCTAGTGTTGGCTTGTCAAACCAGCAAAAATAAAAATTCCTACTCTAATAATATGAATTCGAGTGTAGCGGTGAGTAGGGTCGTATCCATAGGGATTGGGTGATTTATTTCTTTGTGAAGACAATAAATAAAAAAAAGGGAATCATGAGAAATTAACTAAATAGCTCACTTGAATAAAAATAAAGACAATAGCACAAAATTAAATAAAACTAAACCAAGAATAGGCAACACTCTAGTCGAAGGTCTAATCTCCACTTTGGTTCATTTAACTGATCATCGATACAAAGGTGAAATCAATTATTTATGAATAAACTGGTTATGGTGGTCAACACGCTCTGACAACCTGCCTCTCCTTACAGTTTCGATAACCACAACAAGCTCTGTGGCTATTTCTTTTGCCAATTAAGCAACCCTAAACAAGCTCTTAGGATTTAACCTATTGACAGCATTAATAATTAGAGAAGCTACCAATTCTAACCAACAAACACACAAGCTCAGTTCATTTAAGTTAGATTATATGTTCCCGTGACATAAATTCGAAAGTCTCTTCTACAATCAAATTATATCATGCGCCACAGATACTAAAACCATCAAACAATTACGGATTTGATATTTTAGATGGCAATAGACTATTTCAACAATTAAATATTGATCAGGTATTCAACTGTAGAAAATAATCATAATCATGAATAAATAGAGAATATATAAATACTCATAAATAAATGAAGCAAACGAATCAAATTAGATCTCACAGAATTGTCGAACCAAAGCTTCGATTATCCTTCAACTAGAAAAGAAACTAGCCGCTCCTCATGATGGATTCGCAGCCACAAAATACTAAGGTTTATTGTCTTTGAAGAGAAAAAAAGGAAAAGGAATGACAGCCCCCTTTCACGTCTGTTTCTTCCCTATTAATAAGGATGGGATCCCTTTTTCCTTTTAGGACTCCTACTTAAAATAAACTAACCAACCAAGACCTATCGATTGGTTTCCAAAATAAATTACATCAAGTCATAACCCCTCAAGATCTCCAATCCCGTGACTAATGTGTAAAACCATGGGACGTAACGGGCTTCTTGATCAAATGGCAGATAGATCTCACGTCCTGCGAACTCTTGACTGCCTTGTCAAATAAGACGTGGGCACGCTTAACAGAATGGAGTCTTCTGGACATAGATCTTTAGAAGCACCACTTTGCGTTTGACAAAGCGTGGGCACGTCTTATAACAAGACGTCTTCTATAAATTCGACTTTTAATGCGCCTTTTACTTCATTCTCACCAGCAATTCCTACAAACAACACCAAAGTTCAAATATGAGTGAAATTTATCGATTAACACCATATTTTAGCAAAATAAAGGGGAAAATATTCACCAATTATATGCACAATTAGCCACTTAACAGCTAGGGTAACAAAGAAATGAAATGTTAGCCAATCGTACCATTAACGCAATACTCCTGTACTATTCATAGATTGCGCCGGTCGGAATTCGATCTTAAATATTCTTCCTCAATCAAAATATCTACCTTCTTCCTTAGTTAAGGAAGGACAAAGTTGTCTATCCATTCTACCTAAAATAATTGATTCTTTTTAAGCATGCACAATTATTCTTAATAATTGTATGACCATCTCCCCCCGCGCGAGGAGGGGGGGGAATCTCTATCCAAGTATTTTGACTTTCTTGACCATGTCATTATTTTTGGGATAATTTCAAAAACCTCTCCTAAGGTTTTGGAGAATTGCAGCCATCTCTTCTAAGGTTTGACAAATTACGAAAACCTCCCTTAGAGAGTATGTCTTGGTAATAATTGGTGATGTAAGCAAAAAAAAAGTTTAATGAATATTCAATGTCACCCCTCTCTGATGTATAAAACAAATTAAATGCTAAAAAAGTCAACTATCACCATTTCCCATTAAGTGAAATTTTCAAGTTAGTTTATTGCAAAAAAATTTTGAATCATGTTTTGAAAGCATCTATTTTTGATACTTTGGACATTTTTTTTAGTTAAGTAATTTTTTAAAATACTTATTTTAACAAATATATCCCTAATTGGTAGGTCGCCTTTTTATAAATTGATCAAGAAGTCTAGTCCAAAGAATTGGGAATGAAATATAATATACTAGATAAGATGACATTAGAGATTTAGGATAAAGAAGTATTACTAAAAGAGGATTTCCATTTTTCTCTTTCAAACTCATTTTTCACTTAAAATTTGTAAAGGTTATGAAGGCTATCATATTCTTTTCATAACAACAAGGGAGGTAACTATAATTTTCAAATCTTAGGAGAGGTGGCTGCAATTGCCAAGAACTCAGCGGAGGTTTCTAAAATTACCCCTTATATATTCAACACAAAAAGTACTTAGAATCTTAGATAAATTAGATTGACAGTTACCAAAAAAATCTTAATATTTGTTAAACTACACCCGCTATTGTGTATTGTACAATGTGTATGGTCTTAAGTGAGGAACAAAACGGAAAATTAGGTTATTGAAGTTAATGAGAACCACATAGGTTTAGATATGAATTAATGCATGTTTCTCAATTTCTTCTTGTTATTATTTCAATTATTCATAATTTTAGTGCTCATGTTCCTCTAAAGTTTTAAAAAAAAAAAAAAACAAACGACTATTCAAATTGACAGTTTTTACTGAATCGAGGTCGGACTCTCTTATCTTTGCGCCTTGTCCTCTCATCTCCCACGTCCTGAGCCCATAGCGAAGTTCAGAAGCAAATGGGAGCTGCTGTTATGTACATCGAATAATGTCACAGAATGGGCCAAACTATGTGTAGAAGCAGGCTTGATCATTTTGATTTTTTTTTTCATACAACAAACAATTATCAAAAAATAAGACAGCATATCAGTTACAACTACCAAAAGATAAACCAGCATATTACGTTATTCCCATGTAATTTTAAGGCAGATTTCCAAATATATGAGCACAACTCACAACTGAGGTTTGGCCTATGAGTAGCTCTTTGCAGCTGATATTGTGATGCCTTGTACATCGGAAAAGTTAAGTGTTATAGACCAATATCTATACAATATATAAAGCGAGAGCATCACACTGTATGATGTAAGCACATAGTGTCATTTTTTAAAATTTCAAATTTACCATTAATGATAAGGTTAAATTTGTCCCAGTTCATTAAAAAAATCTTCCCCACAATTAGCAGAGAACTATTTAAATCAGCGGGAATTTTTTACTCTCACATTATTAGCTTAACTTTCATCATCTTTTTATACAATTATCTACATTATAAAAGAATTTGATCAATAAAAAAATATTATAAAGAGATAATTTTGATTTTTTATTAAACTACACACACGTAAGGGTGTGTTTCAAGCACTAGTATAAAATAAAACCTGAGCATTGAATTGAAGTCCAATTTGGAATATTTATTTTCGACCAGCGAGAACAGAATTCAAATGGTTGGACTTAACTGTTGAGACTTGGGTGATTTAACTGGTTTATAGGACGTGACAAATTAATAGCTATTCCTTGTAATTTTTTCAATAAAAGAATGACAAAGGATATATTAATCCACTAAAAGAACTTGGTCACCTTTTAGAAAAGAAAAAAAAACTAATTGAGATGGGCAAGTGTGTAGAAAGTTTTTTTTTTTCCTTGGGGCAATATAACCATCTTGTTGATGACAGAAGTAAGGCATATACATCAGAAATTTAACATTCCAATTGCATTAGAATAACTCTATCAAAATACAAGACACAAAACAATTACCATCTAAAACAATCATTGGTCAAGCCAAGTTCCATAACCAGCTCCCAGTTACCAACTAAAACTATCATTGGTCATGCCAAGTTTCATAACTAGTTCCTAATTCAACTTAGTCCAAGGGATTCTTCTCCAACTTGCTAGCACATCTTCTACAATATCCACCACAGGAGAGACACGTCTCTGCTGAAAGATTACTTGGTTTCTCACTTGCATAGCTGATATAATGCAGCAACAAACACTAGCCTTCTGACCTGATCAGGAAAAGAGTTAGACTACAGTGCTCATATAGCCACTTTAGTTCTGCATCCCACACTGCATGCGTTCCTTACTCATTAAACACAGCCTCTGCAATCTGCCAAACTCTACTATTCGTTAGACAGTAAAAGTAGATATGGTCCACGGTTTCCACTGCTCTATGACATAGCTCACATTGATCTGAAGTGTGCTGAAGTGCCCAAGCCGTTAATCTATCTTTGCTTGGTAGTTTTTTTTTTACACAACAGCCACAGAGCAAAGGAGAACCGTGGTACAGTTCCTTTACCTCATACTAATTTATACCAATCCACTTTCCTCCTAATAGGTTTAGACCATTTCCACTGATTATTTTTTGTATAGTGCTAACAACCTTGCATTCTTAGCCAGCCCAAAATTTTGCAAGAGGTTCTCAAAAAAGTACTGATATAGTGGATCAATAGGATGTCAGGAATCATGCTAAGAAGTTAGTGTCTTCCCCACTACCAATCTGGTTCCTGATAAAAGGTTGAATTTCAGAACTTAGCATCAAGATTCTTCTCCACACTCTAAGCATTGCTCCAGTGTTCCACATTAAAAAACCCCAGTGCACTTTCTTCTTTTGGCATACAAACCACTGCCCATTTGACTTTTGATCAATCACAGTTTGAGGCTGAATAAAGGCATTGGACCAAAAATGCTGAATTCCATTTAATAAAGACTGAACTAACTGTAATATTCATCCATACAACCACTGCCCATTTGACTTTTGATCAATCACAGTTTGAGGCTGAATAAAGGCATTGGACCAAAAATGCTGAATTCCATTTAATAAAGACTGAACTAACTGTAATATTCATCCATACAACCACTGCCCATTTGACTTTTGATCAATGCTGAATTCCATTTAATAAAGACTGAACTAACTGTAATATTCATCCATACAATTGTTTCTAATTAGCTCAACTGTGAATTCTTTGGTGTAACAAAAATAGGTTGACAGTCCACAATACTTAGCCTGGTATGGGTCAAGGGCAGACCCTAGTATCTGAACTATGTCACAAAGTTGTTGTTGCATGTCCACATCAATTCCAGCCATATAGACCTGGCATTTGTGCAAATTTGGGCTCAGGTCAGACAACATTTCAAACTTCTGTAAGGTTTTTTTAATTACCTGGAAGGACTTTGTGAATGGCAACAGAGAATATAAACAAGTCAATAGCAAAGGTCAAATGAGATAATTCAAGGTCCTGACACTTGGGATGGAAATCAAATCCCTCGTAAACAATATTCCAGTTTAACAATTTTGAGAAAATTTCCGTTGTAATCAGAAACAGATATGGGGAAATTGGATCTCCTTGCCTAAGTCTCCTTTCATTTCTAAAATAGCCAACCAAAGAGCTATTCATGGTTAGTGACAATGAAGTAGTAGTAACACAATTATTCACTAGTTTAATAAACTCCTCAGAAAATCCCAACAGCTTCATGTTATAGAAGAGAAAGTCCCATCTAAGTGTGTCATAAGCTTTCATGATATCGATTTTGATCACTGCTCTGAGAGTACTATTATTTCTGTTATAACCCCTGACTACCTCATGCATTAATAGCACATTATCAAGAAGGTTTCTACCGTTCACAAAAGAACAATAAGTCTTGCTGATTAACAGCTCAATCACCTCCTTTAGCCTGTCTGTTAAGATGGTGGAATAACACTTGTAAATTGTATTGCAGCATGCTATAGGCCATAAGTTTTTCATATGCACGGCATTGTCAATTTTAGACACAAGAGTGAGTACTGTAAAACAGTTGAACAGCCTCTGCAACATCAGTACCAACCAAATCCCAATTCATTTTGTACAAAATCCTACAATGTACCCATTAGGTCCAAGGACTTTCCATCTTTCAACTTAAATACAGCGTTCCTGATGACCTCATGCTGTAAATCTAGCAGTTAAGCTAGCACTTTGTTCTGGAATAATTACAGGAAGAACAAACTGCTTCATTACGAGGGAGGATGTAATTACGAGGTCAACGTTTGCTAATTACCCTTTATTTTATCTTCATTTATTGTTACATCTTCAAGCTTTGGAGGGAGCAAGCAATTACGAGATCAATAGAATGTTTACAACTTTGATTTTGCACCTAAATATATTTTGTGTCTTGCATATAATAGGACCTCAATCCAAGCATTACATCGATGAATTTTAATTGAACCCAAAAAAAAGAAAAAGAAAGAATAGTGAATTGACAATTTGTTAAACTACATGTTGAAGAATCCTTCGTTTAATAGTTAAAAGTTCATAGTTCAGGAATTTGAGGTCATGAGTTCAACTTCACCCCTCTCTCTCTCTTCCACTTTTTAAATCACATCTCTCCTCTACTAAAAGAAAATGGTGAATTATGTATATAGTTTTTTCTAACAACAATTTTTTTTAGGCTCAACAATTATTTATAGGTGGAAATTGCTGAAAGCCACCGGTGTTACTTCTACCCCACTACCAAATTTTGGAGATGGGATTCACATTAAAGTTTCCAAGAAATAAGGTCAAGATCCTATAAATAAAGATCTAATTGTAGGACATATATCAATTTTCATACCTGGTTCATGCAGTTTCTTTTTCCCCCCCTTTTCCATTTGAAGTTAAAGCGTTGAATATGTAATGGATTGAGATGTTAAGGTTTTCCAATAGTCATCTTACTTCACCTCCCATTTTGCATCCCCAAGCTCTAATATTTGGACTCACCGCACCTTTCTGATCCGTTTCAGTCTATTCTTACAAATTTTACAAATTGAAGAAATGCAAACCCAAGTTCAGAATCAATTGAGTACATATGGAAGAAATAGAATGAAAATTTAGTTATTACAATTTTTCAGCCTCTTTCTGTGCATGACTATATAAGCTCTAGATAGATATCATCCTATTCGATTGTCTTTCATAGATTGGATTTGGTTTTACTAAACCCCTACTGTATAACTCATGTTCCTCAAATTTACAGCAAAATTAAGCTCAGCAAGGCATTGAATTAAACAAGTAGAGGCAATCCAAACATCTAACATGCATTTGTACCCATGATCACAAAAATCATGCATTACAAATTTTATGATTCACACCTAATGGTTGGAAAAGGTGTGTAAGGACTGTATGATCTTAGTGTGTACCACTTTTAGGGACGCAACATTGGAAGAGACTTGTTAACTGCTAAATCGATTCTTGTTAATTTATAATATGTTATTAGACGTTCACACCTCTGAATATCATTTATACATCTAAATGTCAATTCAACACTGATATCTTTAGTTTATAACTAGTTATTGGAGATTTACACTATTAGTTATCATTCTCACTCGCCAGGAACCTTGCTTCAGCCTGGTAGGTCTCAGGTTCGAACCCGAGGTCTGTGAATTGGGGAGGTAAAAGGAGGGGAATAGGGAGGGTTGGGGGTTAAGAAAATATATATCATTCTTTCAACTTAGTTTAACCCACTATTGTTCTGACTGGTTGATCACAAGCGGTTCTTAGACATTCAAGTTAATAGATGTCGTTTTTACGTACAAGTTTCAAAGGACATTTGCACCACTGGTTTCTATTTTCACACTTGAGTATCAAGCCAATTTTTCCCGTGGGTTTACAATTATTTGTTCAACGATTTCATATTAAATGGGATAAACCATAACATGCACAGGTATGATAAGTAATTTCAGGTAATTTTATTTGTCATGACTACTCTTAGATTGCATTGTTGGCTATTTCTTTATCCTATTTAACTTGAGCAATTGTACTTCTTTTAGGTGCCTAATTTCCAGTTCATGGCTTGAAAGAGTATGAATATTTACCACCTTTTGTGGTTCATAAACATGCATGTACAGTGGAAGTCCATAAGTTGTTAGATTTTGAAAGTTCTTTTTCATTTTTTAATTCTAGAAAATTTTCAACTAGTTGAGCTTGCTATCTACTCTTTTGTCCATAAGTACTTTGTATGAAATTGTGCTTATGTGATCTATTCAATTTACTTACATATAGTTCATGAAAGTACTTGCATAGTGTACTAAATGAACTTGTATAGTTTATAAGAAGTACTATCTGATATATGAAGTCTATGACAATGCAAGTACTTTTTTACGGTAAATGTACTGTTTGTTGTACAAAAAGATCTTATTATTGCGATTACCTATAGATAAGTAGGCCAAAAAAAACCATTTTATCCACTTGTCGTGCTATTTAAGTAATTTTCCTAATGAAGTAGGACGCATGATAATATATTATATTTATCCTTTTTAATACATACATATTAATCTATGTGCACAATATGTGCACAAACTACCAAGGTTGTGTACATATTTAATTGAAGATGGGTACTTTTTTTTATTGGTGATTGTTTTTAGCAATGCACTATTTCTCAAGGAAATTAAAAGTTTATATTGTTTGAACATGTCCAATACAAATACGTACTAGTAGGATATAAATCTTTAAGAACTTATTATACTTTTTTTTAAAATGCGTATAAATATATGAATGAATGTATACACACACGTGTATATAATTCAACTTAAAAATTTTTAAATTAAAGATATCTACATTCCTAGTCTCTAAAAAAGATTTTTAAACCCAAAGCATGGTATATGTTAAGCTTAATGTTAGTTATTGTGCTTTTATGTATATAGCGTGCTAAAGTTGTTTGTTTTCATTGCAGCAATTGAAGCAATTTCACAAGGAACTTGGCGCGAAACTGGATAGATCGAGGGCTGGGGCTGTTGATGGTCCAATGCTGGCGATAATGGACGCAATAGACACCTCTCTTCTCAATAAGCTAGTGGGGGATGTTCAAGTGAAACACAGACCAGGGCGGCCTCCCAAATCCTTGTTGCAGCAGCAAGTGTCAACTCACCAAGCTAAGTACTCCTTACCATGTTAAATCCCATTAATATCGTAGTTTGGAATACTAGGGGTGCATCCTATTTAGATTCTTTGAGATATTTGAAAAAGATATGTAGGGATCACTCAGTTCGTTTGCTGGTCCTATTGGAACCCATGTCGGATATTGCCCAGTTAGACATGGTTCGGCGTCACCTTTCTTTTGATAATTCAGCTTCATTTTTGGATAGGAAAATCTGGTTTTTATGGTTCGATGATATGCGCTTGAGTTTTTCTACATTAGCGGAGCAAATGGTCCGTGCATTAATTGAGTTTCGGTCAGGAGCCTCGATCGCTTTCTCGGGGATATATGCCAAGTGCACTAGAGTAGAAAAGAGAGCTCTTCGGCAAAGTATGGAAACTGTTAGTTCGGGTCTCTCTATGCCATGATTGGTGGCGAGAGACTTTAATGTAGTCTCTTTCGCTGATGAGCGGGTAAGGGGCTCTCCGGCGAATGTTACTAATATAGAGGAGTTTAATTTTTCTACGTTTAATTGTGGGTTGTTGTCGGTGGATTTTGATGGATCTCCATTTACCTGGACAATGGCTCTGTTTGGCAAAAGCTAGATACGGCACTAATAAACTCACACTGGTTGGATGCTTACCCTGTCACCCGAGTCTCCCATTTGGCAAGGGGTCGTTCTAACCATGCGTCGTTATTAATAAGATGTGGTGCTCGAGGTCCATGGGGTAGTGGTTTTAGGTTCTTGAATGTTTGGCGCTCTCATCCTCAGTTTCGAGAGGTTGTCACAGAAGAGTGGAACTCCTCGGGTACGGGTGGAGGCATGGTTGGGTTCCATAGTAAACTGATGAGGGTGCATAACCGATTGAAGACCTGGAACAGGGAGACATTTGGAAATGTTTTTATAAGAGCTCGGGTGGCAGAGGAGGTTTACAAGCAACGGGAGGCCGAATATGATCTCCTTCAGGACGAATTGTCTAAAATTCGTCTACAGGAAGCGCGAGCCAAATATATGTGGGAGTTGTCAGTTGAGTGTGCTTATTGGAGGCAAAAATCAAATATTAAATGATTAAAGGAGGGGGATGCCAACATGGCATTTTTCCAAACCACAGTTAAGTAAAGACGAAATAAGAATTTTATTGCACGAGTCAAGGAGGAGTCCAGCACTTGGCTAGAGTCTGTTGAGACAATTAAGGTTTCTGTTGTCGCCTTCTATGCCAAACTCTTTTCATCGGATGGGCACAAGGGTCCTTTCAGCATGCCGTTTGAGGTTCCACAGGCTAGGGAGACGGCCAACCAAATGATGAAAGGGCTACCCACACTAGAGGAGGTGTACGAAACTGTTTTTAGCATGAATGTCAAGAGCGCCCCGGGTCCAGATGGTTTTGGTGTAGGTTTTTGCCAGTCGTGTTGGGAGGTGATTAAGGATGATTTGTTGTGTGCTATACAAGACTTTTTCAGAGGTGTTGCACATCCTAGAAGCTGGTCTAGCTCTCTACTAGTTTTGTTGCCAAAAATTGATGGACCTTCCCAGTGATGGGATTTTAGACCTATCAGCCTTTGCAACGTCTCCTCGAAGATTATCTCTCGAATTTTGTCGAAGATGTTGAATACATTACTGCCCTTCCTGATCTCTCCTTGGCAAACAGGCTTCGTACCGGGAAGGGGTATCGTGGACAATATCCTCCTGGCGCAAGAATTGGTATTTGACCTAGAACGTTGGCTCACTTGTCTTAATTTGATTCCCAAACTTGACTTGGAAAAAGCTTACAACTGCGTGGAGTGGTCTTTCTTGCTTTTTATGCTCCACAATTTGGCTTCCAAGAAGGGGTAGTCGACTTATTGTTTCGTACTTTTTCCAACTCATGGTTCTCGGTGTTAATTAATGGCGAACCATCGGGGTTCTTCAAGTCTTCACGGGAGGTATGGCAAGGAGATCCGCTGTCTCCAACACTTTTCCTGTTGGCTGCAGAATTTTTGGGGAGAGGCCTCCACCACCTCTTTTTGGAACGAGCAGACTACTTTTACGTTTCGGCAGGATCTAGGGTCCCATTCCTGGCTTTTGCAGATGATATGATCATTTTCACATGGTGCTCATTGGAGGCTATAACCGCCATCCATGGTTTTCTAGCTTCATACCAAGCTATGTCCGAGCAAAAGGTCAACGAGAGCAAGAGTTCGTTCATCTGCCCATCTAGGGCAACGGCTGACCAAGTGGCACTGGAGTCTTCGGTTCTTCAGTTCAGGGAGGAACACTTACCAGTAACCTACTTGGGTGCTCCGCTGGTGCATGGGAGGCTAGGGTGTGTTGTCTTTGATGGTCTCTTCTTGAAGTTGAGACAACACCTACTACACTAGAGTTCAAAACTGCTAAGTATAGGAGGGGAAATAATGCTGATACTACACGTTCTTGGATCAATTCCGATGTATTTCTTGCAGGTTCTGTCCCCTCCAAAAGGAGTGCTAGTGGCGCTAGGCAAAATTTGTAATTCATTTCTTTAGGACCAAAACAGTAATGCAAAGAGGCCTCATTGGAGTGCTTGGGAGAAGTTGTACTTTCCCTTACGTGAGGGGGGTCTTGGGTTTCGCTCCTTTGACGAAATTTCTCGGGCCTTCTCCTATAGGCTTTGGTGGAGGTTACGAGAGAACAACTCTTGTTGGGCTGAGTTCATGCATTCAAAGTATGTCAAAGGCCTCCAACCATCGCTAGTGGTAGTGGAATGTCCTCCTTTCACTTAGAGACGTTTGGAGAGAGTCAGACATTTTGTGGACAATTGGGTTCGCTGGTGTCTAGGAGAAGGACTGGTTGATTTCTGGTACAACATTTGGTGTGGAGAGCAGTCATTAGCATCTCGTTTGGGTATTAGCAATCCACCTCATGCATTGGTGGGTGAGTTTTATTCACTGGATGGATAGAATATTAGTCGATTACAGAAATAGGTGCCAAAGGTGGTGGTGGCAGATATCGTTAACATCCCCTTTGACACTTCCCAAAAGGATCGAACGGTATGGCTGTCGGGGTCCAATGGTGAATTCTCGATTTCCTCAGCTTGGGAGACACTCCGGTAAAAAAGGAATATGTCGCTCGTCAGAAGTATATTTGGGATTGTGCAATCTCATTGAAAATCTCCTTTTTTGCTTGGGGGCTACTGCGGAAATGGATTCCAATTGATAGTATGCTGCAACAAAAGGGAGTGACCTTGGCTTCCAAATGCAACTGTTGCGCACAAGCAACGGAGACAGTCACTCATCTGTTTGTTGATGGGCTAGTGGCCACCGCAGTTTGGAAATCCTTTTCTACTCGTTTTGGCTTCAGGGTAGGTCAATCTGCCAACATCTCCTCCCTACTACTCAGCTGGTTTTGCTCTCATTCGGCGATCTCTCCTAAGCATATAAGGGTCTTGCTCCCATTGCTGATTTTTTGGTTCCTATGGAAGGGTAGAAACGGTGCTCGATTCCAACGGGGTGCGCTCTCGGCATCACAAGTTGTATTTCAAGTGGAACAATTCATGCTTTAACTAGGAGTAGCAAAAGTTTTTGATCCCTCTCACTTCGCGGGGAATCGTGATTGTGATTGGTCCCGGTTGGTTGGGGGTCGGCGGGCCTCACTACAGTTTCAGGTGGTCCGCTGGCAGAAACCTCCGGAACAGTTCCTTAAGCTAAACAATGATGCCAGTGTAACCGGCTTGGGGGGGACAGGAGATAGGTTACTTCGCGATGCGCCAGGAGATTTGATTTTTGCGTTTTAGAAAGAGTTTGGGGATGTTGATGTGCTGATGGTACAGGCGTTATCACTATTGACGGGGCGTCAGTTTTGTCGACAGCAGAATGTTGGAAATTTGCTGGTTGAGGTCGATCGATGCAAAGGGTCTGGTGCAACTAATGCACTCAAATTCTTTAGCCAAGTGGCCACTGTGCCGAGTGGTTCAACACATTCGAATGACGCTCAGAGACCTGAATGCTACATTTGCTTTCACATTTAGAGAAGGAAACTCATCAGCAGATGCCCTAGTTTTAGCGAGCTTGGGCACAGAAGTGATATTTACGGAGCTTTGACAGCTCCCACCTAAGGCTAAGGCTTGCATGCATCTAGACAAGCTTTCTTTTCCTCATTTTCGTTGTTGTAGCAAAAGCATGTAATAGGCCGTTAGAAGTTTTTGATTTTGTTGAATAAAAAATAAGGGCTAGTACCCCTCCCTCGATCTCGGGGTTTCGCCAAAAAAATTGTTTATTTAATGCATATTTCGCTAAATTATTTGTAAAAAATTTTTTTGAAGACCATACACATAGAATTGAATTGTAATTCCAATGCTTCTAAAAAAAATATGTGCTACTACATTATATTTTTTTAGTGAACTTACTACTGAAAACAAAATTAAAAATCTAAATTTCAAAAATTACAATATCACATGAGCAATAACATCTTTTTTTTTGTAAGAAAGATAGTTGGATTAATAGATAAAAGCAATAATGTTAGTTTGCAATTACAAAACGAGGTAAGCAAAAGCCTCTAAAAACATCTTCTAAGAGTTTAGAAATAACATCAGATTTACAATCTTGGAAGGTGAAGTCTTGCTTAGCCATTGTTCCCTTTTTGCCAAAAAGATCAGTGCACCTATTAGCCTCCCTATAGACATGATTAATATGGGCCATCTAGAAACTCTGCAAGACGGTCCTGCAATCAGAAATGATAGGAAAGAATTGGTGAGAAGTGTTAGATTGTTGTTGCATAAGTTCAACAACCACTTTGGCATCCAGTTCTACTAGCAAGTGAGTGATGTTTAGAGACTTTGCTAACATCAATCCATCCCTCAAAGCCCAAAGTTCAGCAACAAGATTAGTTGTGACTCCTAGATTTTTGTAGAAACCTCCTATCCATTCCCCCTAATGGTTTCTAATTAACCAACCCGTTCCTGCTTTTCCAGGGTTCCCTAAGGATGAACCATCTGTGTTTAGCTTATAGAAGCCAACTTCCGGAGGTATCCAATGGATATTTATCTACTGCTTTGATTTAACTGTAAGATCATTTACTTACTGGTCATATAAATAAGTACTCTAAAATTGCTTTGAGAGTTTCTTTTAGTGGATCTGTAGGTGGAAGTAGAGGGTCAAAAATTCCCTAATTTCTTAGTTTCCAGAGGGATTAGCAGGCAAAATCTATCACCACACCCCATGGACAGTAGAAGTAGGGAGAAGTGTCAAAGTTTGTTCAAGCCTCTTTTAGTCGAGAATTGAGGCTCTAGCCTTCTCTTTCCAGGATCAAAGGAGGAACTCCTAATTGGCACCAGAGTTACTCAGCAGAGGGACACTTAAGGAGGACATGAAGAGTGTCCTCTATTTGGTTTCTACATCTAGAGTAGGAGTCATCCTGTAGGATATTTCTTCTCTTGACATTTTGGTTATTTGGCAGTCTAGCTAGACATGCCAGCCAAAGGAAGTGCTGCACTCTATTATTTGCTTGGACTTTCCAGGTCCATTTTGGATTAACTTCATTCTGAAATGCCTCATTCTCATTGTAGATTAATTGAATTGAGGATTTCATAGAGAACTGCCCGTTAGAATTCAACTTTCATCTAAATAGTATCCTCTTGCTCACAAGAGTTTGACCTTGGATTAGCTTTTATAGCATTTACCACTTCTTCGAGTAGGGTCATAGAAATCCCATTTAAATTCGAGGTCAATTGGTTTCCAAAAGTTTGGCAAACTAGCATATCATATTCATCCTCTTGTAATGGGTCAGCTATTACCTTTCTTAAAACTCCTAATCCTGTGTAGTCATCAAACCAAAACCTTACAGTTTTGCCATTATTTCTTGTCCAAGTTACTCCTTTGTTGTACAAAACCTTCCCTAATTGTAGCCACCTCTTATTTATAGAGTCTTGAGTATTTCTTAACATCAGTTGTCTTTGCTTTTTGTGGCCTTCTCGTTAACATAATTAGAGCTCAAGATTTGAGACCATAATTGGTTTTTATTTTTCATGGCCCTCCAATAGTGCCCACTCATGGGAGCACTATTCATGTCACTTGTTTTCCTAATTCCAAGTCCACCCTTAGATTTAGGTTTGGTAATTGTCTCCCATCCTACTAGATGAAGTTTCCTTTTACTCTCAATAGACCCCCACAAAAAAGTCCCTTTGGACTCTATCTATTTCCTCACATGTGGCTTTGGGCAAGGCAATATTTTGAGCATAAGAGGAAGTGATAGCAGCTGTAACTTGTTGGATGATAATTTTTCGACCAGCAAAAGATAGCTTTCCATCCAATCAATTTGGTTCGGATCTTATCAATGATGAAGAAGTAGGAACTCTTGGATATCTTGGAGTGGTACAAAGGAATTCCCAGGTACTTACCTAAGTTCTCTGTCCTGGCAATACCCAGTTTGAAGACTATCTCATTTTGAAGATGGGAGGAAGTATTTTTGGAAAAGAAAATTCTAGACTTCTCCAATTTAACAAATAGATCAGACGTCAGACAAAAATCATCCAAAGTATTCCTAACTGCATCTATGGAAAAGTATTTACAGCCAATAAAGAGGAGGATGTCATCTGCGAACATACAGTGGGACAAAGAAGGTTCATTTCTACCAATTTTTTTAGGGATCCACTTCTTTCTCAAGATTTCTTTTTCAATAGTGAGAGAAAAGTACTCCATGCAGATTAAGAACAAGTATGGAGAAATGGGGTCCCCTTATCTTAGATCTCTTGAAGGCAAAATCAATTATGATGGAGCTCCGTTAATTAAAATGGCTAATCTAGCAGATGCCACATAGTTCATGATCGCATTAATGAGAATTGGGGAAAAATCAAAGTGGGTTAAAACTTCTCTGATGAAGCTCCATTCCAACTTACCATAAGCTTCTTCCAGATCTATTTTCAATGCACAAAAGCCCATTTTTCCTGTCATTTTCTTGAGTTTGAAAATAGTTTCCTGAATAATGAATAAATTATCAGCTCCTCTCCTACCTAGAATGAAACTAGTTTGGGTAGGGAAGATCAAAGAATCCATTATGGGTCTGATCCTATTAACTAGTAATTTGGACAAGATTTTAAAGGATGAGTTGCACAAGCTGATAGGTCTATATTGCTTGATGGTTTCAAGATGGTTGGTTTTTGGAATGAGACAAATGAAGGTATCATTTGATACCTTCTACAATTTTCTCTCCTTTAAAGACACTCTCAATCCACTGGAAAATAGGTTTTTTCACTTCAATCCAAAAATATTGGAAGAATGCAGGAGGCAAGTCATTAGGTCCAGGGGATTTAAAAGATTTTAAATCTAAGATAGCTCGCTCAACTTCTTTTAAATTTGGAGAGCATTCAGGAGGGAGGGTTCAAGGCTTTTTACAAGAGCAGGAAATTTCTCTGGATCAAGATAGGATAAAACATTGCCAGAAGCATAGAGGTTCTCAAAGTATAGTTTGCTACGTTTCCTTAGAGTCTCAGGATCATTCATCCAAACACCAGAAGAATCTATGAGAGAAAAGATTCTATTATTCTTTCTCCTATAAATGGTGGTAGTTTGGAGGAATTTTATATTCATGTCATTCCAAATCAAGCTATCCACTCTAGATTTCACAGCACAACAATCCTTTTCATTCTTCAGAATGGCATTGTAGTTCTCTTGAAGTTGAGACTCTAAACAAGACAAGTGGAGGGAGAAATTTATCTATCGGGCTTTTTGGATGCCCAGTTGTCTTGTTAGAATATGTCTCTTTTCATGAAAAATGTTTAAAAGTGGCTCTACTCCACATGGTGATAGTTTTGGTGAATTTTTTAATGGTTGAGTCTAAGGGAGTAGAGGGTTCCTAAGAGTTTTTGACTATTTCTTTCAGGGAAGGGTGACTTAGCCAGAATTTCTCAAAGTGAAAGATTTTTTCATTCCTAACCGAATGGATTAAGTTGATCATAATAGAGCAATGGTCAGATCTGGACCTAAGCAAGTGCAAGATAGACGCATTAGGGAAACAGTTACTCCAACTAGGAGTACAGAAGACCCTATCGACATTTTCAAAGATAAGGTCTCTACCTCCCTCTCTGTATCTTTTGTTAACTCACATGAATTTAGGTTCTAAGAATCCCATATCCATAAGAATACACTCATCTATATAATCCTTAAATATCATGTCATGTTTTTGATTGATCATATTCCTCCCCCCCAACCTATCCAAATTGAAAAGTTTTTCATTAAAATAACCTAAACAGATCCAGGGGAGATTTGAGTTGGCCGCAACTCTTTTGAGATTATCCCATAGAACAAAACTATTATTGAAACAAGGACTAGCATAAATGGTAGATAAAAGCCAAGCAAGTGAGTTTGAAGATACTTGAACTACTGATGTATTTCCTGACTGGTTTTGGTTATGATGTTGATTTTGACATCCTGTTGCTTCCAGAGCAGCCAGAACCCACATTTCCTTCCTTTTATATCTACAATTTCAAAGCCATTGAAGGGCAAGCAGTGGCACATATTCACTGTTGCCTGTCCTCCAATCTTAGTTTTAGCAATAATAACCATTGATGGATTGTGAATATCACATAAATCCAACAAGTGGTTTTTGAAAACAGAGCTACTAGCTTCTCTCATGTTCCATGAGATAATTTTCATCTGGCTAAATTTCATCCAGTGATTTAACCTGGGTAGGTACACTGCCTGTCTCCTTATTATCCTTCCCATTTTCCTGTGGTTCAAGGAATTTGTCAAGTTCTGCTTGTGTTTAGATGTCTCCAACATTTGCCACATTCTTATTATGTATCCAATATGTAGGCTCCCTTTCTCCCATTCTATGAGTATCCTGAATTCTGCTCCTATGACCCTGGCATTGGAAAGATACACGTTCCTACTTCCTCTCACCAATCTATGCTAATGGTTAAAGGTAGTGGGGATAGACTTTCTCCTGACCATCTTGGTCAATAACCAGAGTCGATAACTAGAGTCTCGCATGGCACCTAGATAAGTATCTAGTTCCAGCACGTTTCCATCTTTGAAAATGTGCATTGCATCTCCCCTTGAGCAGCTCAGTGTTGATTCCCTTCTCTGTGCCTTTCTTCTAGTTGTGCTATATGAGCCAAATGGGTCCTAAGTCGATGGAGATGTCTATGCATGTCCCTCTAGTCTACAAGTTGAAAGATCCCAGGTTGTTGATTGGGCCTTCCAGAGTTTCGTAAGCATGACCAAGAGGTCCTCCTCTTTGATGGGGGGGTATGGGATAGACATTGCCTGTTGATACTGAAGGAGCTCACAAAATTCCAGTTCTTCCTGCTCGATTCTCTGGCCACTCTTCTCATCCTTCCTTCTCGGGATTCGTAGGGGTTTTTGGTTCAGCTCTTGGTTTCTCAGTAACCCTCTTAATCGACTGCAAAGGTTTGTTTGTTCTTTTCTGTAGAAGGTTGCTTCCATGTATGGTTGGTATCGGTGTAGATAAGAATTGTGATGGAACTTTGGAGAATTGGAAGGATATGGCTCAGTAAGTTTCTCCTTTCCTTTATCCTTGCAATTCTGAGTAAAGGAGTTTTTATCCCTCGATAAAAAATTGAAATCCATTCTTGGTTTTTTTGCACTGTATTTCCTGTTGATGTATCCTTCTGAATTTCCTTATGAACCTCTATTGTCGATCCTTCCTTAATTTGTGAATCCTCTATTTGCAGGATTTGGAAGGAGTCATGTTCTCTACATCAAGAAGGCGACCTTATTTCTCTTGAGGTTGGGGTCGAGTGTCTATTACACTTATCTTTACACATGAAAGCACAACAATATTTGACTTTAGGCCCCATGGTCCCTCAGTCTCCCAAATCTTCCTTTTTGGGCTTGATTTTTGCATTCCCATCTGTTTTTCAAAGTTTTTTTGAGCCTATTTTGGTTGCAAATCCTTCTTACCATTGAGACCGTTTCCATATGACTTTTGAGCTACTTGCCAAGCTTGTTTCTTGATGAAAGCACAGAAATGTTTCTCTTGAGACCAATTCCACATGACAACCTTGTTTCTCTTGAGGTTGGGATCGTGTGTCTACTACATCTGTCTTCGCACATGAAAGCACAGCAATGTTTGACTTTAGACCCCATGGTCCCTCGGTTTCCCAAGTCTTCCTTTTTGGGCTTGATTTTTGAATTCCCATCTGTTTTTTAAAGTTTTTTTGGGCTCATTTGGTTGAAAATCCTTCTTACCATTGAGATCGATTCCACATGGCTTTTGAGCTACTTGCCAAGTTCCAGAGTCCTAGACATCTCTGACTCGGGTGAGGTGACTCAGTTGGTTATTCCTTCCGAGTTCATGACCCTGTTATCTTGGTCTTTTTCCTTGATTATAGACAAAACAATCCTCCTCCGTGTGGCCTGCTCTTCCACATATGTTGAAGATATTCATCCCCTTGTACTGTAAAACGTGGATTAAATCATCTATTTCATTGGCCCGGATCATTGGTTTGTTGAGGTCTATTTGAATGCATATTCAAGCAAAACGTCATTTGGCGGAGGCAGCTGTTACTGCATCTATCTTCAGTAAGGTGCCTATGGAATCTTCTACCCTCTTGAGGAAGTTGAAGTCAAAGTATTCAATAGGTAATCCCGGGAGTCGTATCCATACTGCCGTGAGAGATATGTTATGTTTCTCCGGGAGAAAATTTGGTTGTCACAATCTGACCGTAAGAGAATGACTATTGATAAACCATGGACCTTGATTTACTACTTTCTGGAAGTCCTGATGATCTGCAAATCGAGCAATGCAGTAGTCTAGTCCAAGATCCAATATATCCATTTTTCCGTAGGGTTTCCACAGGTCTCTTACTTTCTGATATACAAATTTGAACCCAAACCTTCTCCCGATGGTGTTGATGATAATAGCCTATTTCCATGGCAATCTCATACAATTCCTTTCTTCCTCTGTAAGCACAATCTTTGACATCCTGTTGAAGGAAAGGGCTTGATGACCGGTCCTAACTTTATCTAGATTCTTTTTAGCAAGTTTAGTTTGTAGTGTTGAATTTGCTTCTGAGATGGGTAGGGCTTGGAGATATTGAGTCTGAGTGAATTCTACATTGATCAGTTGGTTTTTTAGGAGGGTTTGTTTGTAAGAAGGCTTATTTTCTTGCTGGCTCTTCATGGGAGAATTTGGTTCCGAGATAATGGAGGGTTTTGGTAGTGTAGGAATGTTGGTTGGAGGGGAAGCGATTCCTGGTGATGGGAGGTTTCAGAGTTCCGGTTGATCACTCTTTTCACGAGTCATGACTTCTCCCCCAGTTCATCATAGATTTATGGAGGGTAACTTGAGGAAGGGAGTGTAGCAGCAGCAGCCACCCTTAATAACATCTTTTTTTCAAAACATAATTATACAAGATGATGATGGTATGTTGCCAAGCTAGTGTGTAGGGAAGACATGGGCTCAGATTAGACAAATTAGTTTAGTATTGCTAATGGGTCATTTTTCTACTTCTTTTTTGACTTTGTGTTTTTAACAATTTTGCTATCAATTCCTATTTACGAAATTAGCAATAGTTGAACTTTTCTTTTGAATAATCAATCTTTGGGTTCCATCATCCAAATTTTTCCAAAAACTTTCCTCACAAGAGTGGGAAGAAATGGAAGGAAAACTCCACTAAACCTTTGTAAACTTGGTTAAAATGTCAGCTTTACTCATGAAATGTTAAATAATAAAATCATAATGGTCAGTATGTCTAAAATAGTTTCTTTTTTTTTCTTAAACTATTAGTCAACTTGAGAAGAAAATCATATCTTTTCGCTCACTTTCTCCTCTATCATAACTTATCCTTTCATTATTTTTCCCTCTTATCTCCTAAATCCCAAACTAAGCCTTAATATTTCCTTAATTCCCTCGAAAGTAAATGTCCAAAAGGGCAAAGGCCAATCATCCCTCCCCCTTAGTGTAGGATAGATTAGGTTTATCGTCTCCGAAAAAAAAAAAATCATACCCCTCACAACAACACAAAGTTATGAACTACTTGATTCTTAATTGGTAAGATTTTGAAACCCATCTTATTCATTAACTCAAAAAAGTTATTGGATCAAAGGTTAATGGTTTTATCTTTGTATTAATCATTATTGACCCATAATGTCATAATTATTCAAAAAAATAAAATCATGAAAAAGATAAGAAAAAAAGAAAATGAAAAAGAATACACTAACAATTCAAGAAGAGTATGAACAATATGTGGATATATTTTTGACAAAAAAGTTAGAGAAATTGACAAATAAACTATTAGAGGGTAAAAAAATTAGAAAAAAAAGAAAGTATGTGTGAGTAATAAATGTACAAATATTTATTGTGAAATAATTAAAAACAATGTTGCATTGGTAATTCGTTGTCACTTAATCCAAATTGTCATTTACTATGGAAATTTTACCAAATTTGAAAGTTGTGATATTAATAACATCAAAAAGTAATGAATCAACTGATTCACCTAAAATCATTCTGATTCAGTGGTCAGTAATTCAGTAGTCAGTAGTTGAAGGGATGGATAACAATTAAGGTACGGTAGTACCCCGCATCCTAACAATTCGAAGGGGTAAGAGATCTGGCTGGACCGAATAGCAAACCGTCGATGGTTCAATAATTGAACCGAATAATACAATTAAGTCTGAATGGCAATTCGCATCTTATCAATTCGAGGGGGATCCGACTGGACCGAACGGCAAACTGTCAACGGTTCAATCAGTTCGATCATCCGTCAGGTCCGAGTTCAAAAACCTTGTTGGTACTGCTAAGCTCCACCACCACTAAACCCCCAAACCCCACTTGCGATCTCAGTGCTCTCTCTCCCTTAAACCCTAAAACCCTAAAGCCCTGCCCCCATATCCGTTTTCTCATTTTCTCTCTAATTTTCCAGCGAGAATATGACTAGCATCCTTGTACTTAGGAAATCCTCCGTTTCTGCCTCAGCCAGACTTGCCCTTTCTGCCGTATCCCATCTCTTCTCCTCCTCCTCCTCCTCCCCCTTCCCCTCTCCAATAATCAATGGTGATCGGACTCGAATTTCCAGAGATGCCCTCCTTCACGTTCACAACTTTACCACTACCGCAGCGGTTGGTGGTAGTAGCGGAATACGGCCGCCGTTTTCGACAGCAACGAGGGGGTTTCATGCGGGTCGGCCTTTGCGGGCTGCCGGGTTCGCGGCCACGGCGGATTTCTCTGATGATGAGAAGAAATCGGCCGGTCGTCTTGGGGGTAGTAGTGCTGATGCTGATGGGCTTGAGATTTCGAAGCTTGGGATTGCCAATGACATCGTCTCTGCTCTGGCCAGAAAGGGCATCACTAAACTCTTTCCTATTCAGGTAGACCACAGTTTCTTGCAGGAGGGTCTTACTTTTGCAGCTCAACAATCATTTGGTTGATGATTAGACAATTTTTTTCTTATAATGATATTAATCATTTGCTTGATTTCCTAATCATTTGGAAAGACAAACAAGATTAACCAATATAAAAAGGAGCCCTTTTAGTTAATTTGCTGACAAAAATGTAACTTTTGATGTTCGTTACAGAGAGCTGTTCTGGAACCAGCAATGCAAGGCCGTGATATGATAGGCCGTGCTAGGACAGGGACCGGGAAGACCCTTGCTTTTGGCATCCCTATTTTGGATAAGATAATCCGTTTCAATGAAAAGCATGGGTGAGTTGTAAAAATGCTCCTTTTTTCCTTTATACCGTGATATACCAACAAGCAGCATTGACAATTGTATTCCTCACTTCTTGTAAATGTACAGACGTGGGAGGAATCCTTTGGCAATAGCCCTGGCCCCTACTCGAGAACTTGCTCGCCAGGTGGATAAGGAGTTTTATGAGTCTGCACCTAGCCTGGATACGCTTTGTGTTTATGGTGGTACACCCATTTCCCGCCAAATGAGCACCCTTGACCGCGGTGTTGATGTCGTGGTGGGCACCCCTGGGAGGGTGATTGATTTGATTAAAAGGGGTTCTTTGAATTTATCTGAAATTCAGTTTGTTGTTCTTGATGAGGCAGATCAGATGCTTAACGTGGGATTTGCTGAAGATGTTGAGACAATCTTGGAAAATATTCGGCAAGAGCATCAAACCATGATGTTCTCAGCTACAATGCCGGGTTGGATTATGAAAATAACTCGGAAATTTCTGAAAAATCCAGTGGAAATTGATCTTGTTAGTATGCTGATTAAATTTGTGTTTTCGTTTGTTTTGGTTTGTTCTGTGAATGCCACTTGTAATTCCTGCTCAAGATTGTGATGAAAAAAATACATGTTGCAGGTTGGAGACTCTGACCAGAAATTAGCTGAAGGAATTTCTTTGTTTGCAATTGCATCAGAGATGCATCAGAAACCTTCTATTCTTGGACCTCTAATAACAGTATTGGCTGATACTCTCTTACTTCTGTCATTCTTCTTTCTTGTTATTGTGTTCGTTCGTTCTTCTGATCTTTAGCTGTTCCAGCATGGAAGAATCTGGGCAAAGTCCTGAATTTGATAGCTTTGACCTTTGCTGATGATGGTGTTATTTTTTGTTCTCAGGAGCATGCTAAAGGTGGTAAATGCATTGTTTTTACTCAAACTAAACGTGATGCAGACCGTTTGGCATATTCTATGCAAAGAAACTTAAAATGTGAAGCTTTGCATGGAGATATTTCTCAGAATCAGAGGGAAAGAACTTTGTCTGGGTTCCGAGATGGCCGCTTCAATGTTCTTGTGGCCACTGATGTTGCTGCACGGGGCCTTGACGTGCCTAACGTAGATTTGGTCAGTCCTCTTTCCTTTTGTTTTCTTTCCCCATAAAAATTTTTTTCCAAAAATTGTGTGTTTTATGCATCTGGATTTTAACTTCCAGAAATATGACCTGGTGCAGTAAGTATTGTTCGCAGAAAATTGGAGACCATCACCAACTAAATTATATTCTTTGTGGAAGATTGTAACTACTTTTTTTTTTTTTCCTTTTTTGTCATGCTTCTGCATTTCAATTTAGGTTATGATGGGAGGGCTTAGTAAGCAAGTGCTAACAAGGAAATACAAATTGCTCCTGTTTTGTTTTTACTTTGGAAAGTAGCATAAGGAAGAACTTTGAATTAAAAGAGTCAAAAACTTTTGAAAGACCGCCTAAGAAGGGGAACAGGGACTTTGAAAAGATCAAAGCCTTGGAAGAAAGGGAACAAGGGCTTAGGAAAAGGGGAAAAAACTCAAGAGATTGTGTGGGTAATTTGAGTACTTAGAAAGAGTTACAAACAGACGAGTTACGTAAAAGACAGAACATAATGTATGGTACCTCTGTTAGAGACAAGATAAGACTTGAGGGGTAAGATCACCTTCTACTTCCCGATGTCATTTACAAGTTTGCTGTTCCCAGTCTATACTTTTCAATGAGTTAAACATGAGTACCCAAAGTGAGTCTTAGAGGATGTTAATTCTTAATATGGATACTATGATAGGCTGATTAAGGTCTGTCAATGTTATCCTTGGTTATAGCCATGATAAACTACCAAAGGTTGTTTGGCTATCCTGTAGCAGTCTGGAGGGAATACGCCACAAATAGCACAAGGCAAATATCCTAGCATGACCCTTCCCAGAGGTTTGACATGTCTCTGTGCATTATTACATTCCATACATTCCAACAGCTCAGGAGGGCAGCAGGGAAGGGCTGGTGTGGGTGTTAGCTGCTACCATGATAGCAAAGGGTATAAATATCGATGAAGTTTCTTGACTTCGCTCTTTTCTTGTCCATGCTTGAGTCATTCTTGGCATGTTATTCATGCAATATACTTCTGGTTGTTCAGTGGGCTGCAAATGAACATTAAAAATGGGTACTTTTTTTAAAATGCTTGGCTAGATAGCATATTGTTCTCAAACTCATTCTTGAGGTAATAGAATTAGTTTAGTTATGAAAGAAATGTGGGCATGATGGCATGACGCTTTTTCTATGCCTTTCCCCCCCTCAATTTTCATTTTTCTCTGTGGGCATTGTCTTCCAGATGGATGATGCCAATGCTATTTTTTCTGTCTCTGCAGCTCTAATGATATTTCAAATTTACCTATTTCTGGAATTGTATTTGTAAGAAAGCATTAGGATTTGTTTAACATTCCTTGGACTATCATTGTAATTGAAGGCATATACTTGGATTCAAGCATTCATCCTAACATCAAGTTTTGGTGGATCTGTTTCCTTAGAACTTACTAGGAAAGCTGTTAATGCAGTGCTAGGTAGAACTTTCTGTTTTGGTATGTATACAAAACTGATTTCGGATGATCAGGTATTTTACTTTGTCCGTCTTGGTTTGTGTTTAGTGTGCTGTACATGAAATTAACTTGGGTATGTCATTGCTACTACTGTGAGCAGTTTGAAGTCCCTTCCAAACAGTATTGGGATGTTTCCCCCAGTTGCTGCTTAATCATAGCTCAAGTGTGTTATCCTAGTTTTCTTGTGTACCAATCTACCTAAGGTCACAAATAGTATTTGCTCTGCAGGTGATTCATTATGAGCTCCCAAATTCTTCAGAGATCTTTGTGCATAGGTCTGGTCGAACAGGACGTGCAGGGAAGAAAGGAGCTGCTATTCTCATTTACTCTTCAAACCAGTATAGAGATGTTAAGACTATTGAGCGGGACGTAGGCTGCAGATTCACAGAGGTACTTGTTCTGTTTTTTGGTTATGTTGCAATTAAGTTTCCAGTTTGTTGAAGTTTACTGCCTGGATATTGCAGTTGTATGCAAAAGGAACATTGGATGTGAATTGGCCAGTCTCCTAACTAGTTTCATTCAGTTTATAGTTCATATCTTAAGAGAGAATTTGTATTTGGCTAATAAATATGAACTCAGTTTTCTTATTTGCAGTCAAAAGTTACTTCAAGAATTCAAATTACAAATGCAAGTTTTATAAATTTGTTGATAGAGTTAGTTCCTACAATTAGATATAGTTCTGTATAAAAGTATTGTTAATGGTACAGTGATTATTGCTAATGGCACTCCATCTGCTATTATTTTTTGCAATTATACGTTAAGAAAATGGAGTGCCATTAACATTAGCACTCTGTAAAATTGCCGCAAACTTATTTGAATTTGTTGGATGAGAACTCTATTTATTTATTTATTTTAATTTGGAATTGGGATGAGAACTTCTTAGTGGACTCAAATAAAAATGGGTTAAGACTAATACTGTGTAGGATTGCATGTGTTGGTATACCTGGATAGTGTTAAACGTGTGTATGACATTGAAGAGCTCAAACTTGATTGAACTGGCTAATGACACTCAGCTTCTTGTCATACCAGTAAACTTATATGTGATTGCTCTGACAATTAACTGCTCAAACAAGATTACAATGCTATTGATTCATGTGTTTTGTGAAACTCTTTTTTCATTTTGTAACTAAGACGGGGAATAATTAAATATGTTGGCAGTAGGAAGATTTAAAGTTACTATTAGATTATCTCATAGGATATAAAGGTGGAAGGTATATAGGATGTTGTATATGGTGTTTTCAATATGTGGATTTCCTTTCTTCCTACCATCATCCCAATGGCATAAAATGTTTTCATCTAAGTGCAAATATAATTAGCACTAACAAGGTTTGGTTGTTTATGTTGCTATTGTAAAGCTTCCAAGAATTGCTGCTGAGGGTGGGTCATCAGACATGTTTGATGACTTTGGACGTGGTGGTGATCGCTTTGGCTCCTTCGGAAGCATGGGCGGTGGTCGTGGTTCAAGTTTTGGTCGATCTGGGAGCTTTGGTAATTCTGGGAGTGGCCGTTTTGGTGGATATGGTGGGTCCTCCTCTGGTAGACCAGGTGGTTTTAGCGGATATGGTTCACGTGGTGGATTTGGTGGTCCTAAGTCTGGTCAGGCAGGCAATTTTGGCGGGCTTGGATCTAGCCGTCCAGGTGGTTTCGGCAATCAGAGAGGTTCAGATCGCACAGGTAGCTTTGGAGGTCTGGGTGGCCCAAGTCGTTCAACTGGCTTTGGGGATTTTGGTTCTGGTCTTAAGAGCAGCAAATTTGGTGATACAAGTTCTGGTCAGGGTCGTTCAGGAGGCTCTGATCCTTCTGGTGATGACATGAATTTTGACAATCAGAAGTCTGGGAGAAAATTTTTCTAACTTCAGTATGAGGTAATTTTGGTTCTCCCTTCCTGCCAGCCTCTATTCTCTGTGTTCAGTTGTATCTGACCCAGAAGATGTATTACCTCTAAGAAGCTGAATATTAGCTGTTCAGTTAGTTAGTTGTCACACCTACTATCTGGACATCCAAATGAAATGACAATGTACAAGACAAGTAATATTTTGATCGCGCATTGTTATGGGTGACAAACTGCTGATTTCTTTTCTAGTGTTGTCTGACTTTGGCATCATGAAACTAAGTTTTAACCAATATACGCATTACAGGCATGTAGTTAAAGCATAGAGTGCAGGCAAAAGGGCATCCCTTCTTAGCCAGTTTAGTGCATTAAAGCAGTGGTAGACAATGTTACAGTTGAAGTGCTGAAATTGTAGGTTACAGTCTAGTGCCACCTTGTGTGGATTTCTGCCAAGTTATTCAGTTTTCATTGCTTGTATTTGATGCACCCTCCTTTTATTTTATTGCTATAGGGTTTTATTTGTTGCTCTCTCGTGGATGAGAAGATTAGAGAAGATAGCTACGGTGGATTGACTGTCAGGAGGGCCGAAAGTTTAAAGTCCATTTTGTGGCACATTGGCATTACCTCTCAGCCCAGGTTTACAGTACCAAGTTTATTATACTAGTATTTATTGTGCTTGAATATCATTAGATAATTAACCCACCACCTTTTATCATTATTATTGCATAGAAAAGTTCCCATGTGTAATATATTTTAGCCAATGGAAGGTCCTTTTTCCGTTTCAAAGATGGCATTGTTATCCTTGTTCATATTTATTTTTTTATAGTCATAGTACCTGTCAAAAGTAAGTCAAAGTACTTGAAATATTTCTCTCCATTTTCTTGCAAAAATTATTGCCTACAGCCGCTGCTAACGCATACATAATGCCATTGTGCTGACTTCTATTTGAAGTTGAATTTTTTTTTTTTTTGGGTTTTCTAATAAAAGCTTGAAGTTGTTATTTTGATACATGTTTCATTCAGTTCATATTTTTGCAACTGCTACCCCCCCCCCCCCCCCCTCTCCCAGAAAAAGAAAAAAGAAAGTGTATTTGTAACTGCTGCTCCTTAATAGGAAATTGCACACTCCAGAACCCCACTTCAAAGTAATCTGGGTGGATTTGAAGGAATATATTTCAATTCCCGTGGGTCAAGGTGTTTGACCTCTTGAATAATGGTTGCCAATTGTTAGCAAAAATGATTTTCAAGTGCACTTTGTCTTTAAGCATGAGTTTGTATCAGGATGGAGATACTGGTGTTCTACTTTCACTAAGCATAGCAGGAAGAAATTCGCTTGCAAGAGTGCGTTAACCTAGGGATCAAGCAAACAATATATATGTATTTGTCACCATCACATGTATATTTGTTAGACCAAAACTTACGCCTGAACCCCCTAACAATGTGAATTTTTCCTGCAATAGTATACTAATCCCACAGCCCACAGGCGTTGTAGATAATAAAAAAAAAAAAAAAAGGATAATTGCAAGGGCAAACTGCAAAGATACACAAGGAATCAGTTGGGACCTTGTGTGATTTTCAATTAGAGGATCGTTTGGCCTGCTGTCGTATCTAGCTGATAATTTTATTTGGTTTTAATTGGTAGGAGCCAACTGCATGGTTTTTTTGTCCAAATGTTATTGTTTGTGGATTTCAACATAATTTACTCCATGTCTGTTTCTTCTCTTCTTCTTCTTTTAAAAAGCTTAATTTAGTTAAAATGGTTGTCTTGCGTATCATTTATTTAAGGAAATTTTGTCTTGCTATGGATATCTAAACGCAAAGAATGAAAGAAATAGACACAAAAGAATAAGAAGTAAATGGTAGAGAGACATATGTTGACACCTTGCGGAATGGATTAAGAGTGTATTTGGTGAGAGGATCAGCCCAAAGATCCTTTTAGCATTCTAAAATCTTGTGTATTCGGACAATTATCTTATTGTGTTTGAAGTCCCTTTCTCGTTCTTCTCTTAGCCGGTTCAGATTATCCTAGTTTTGTTGGTAAAAGATGAATCAAACTAGTCAATACTCGAATCGAACTCGGTTTGGTAAAAGTTCGTTCGAGTTTGGTTCATCAATTAATCAAGCCAAACTTGAGCAACATTTTGTTTTCGATAAAATTCAATTTTAATAAAAGTTCGTTCAAAGTCGGTTCAACAAACTTAAATAAAATTTTAAATTCTTTAAAATAATTAAACAAGTTTGAACATTAGAATATTTGACTTGATTAGTCTCGTTTACATTCTTATTATTTTTTTTTATCAACACGATATATTTTATTCTACACTTAATCCTATTCTATATAAGAGGGACTTAAAGAGTTCAAAAGAGAATTCGGAAAAAACTGAATCATCACTGTCCTAAACGGATGTCTATGCGCCTACTGGTGAAATTTTCAAGAAAGTCTGGATATTTAGAATGCTTATATCCAAACAGAACTTTAAAGCTCTTTCGGTTACCCTTTCATCTAATTATTTTAGAAGTAATTGATTTTACGTCTTTTTATCGAAAAAACAAATTGATAACAATACTAATAAAGTTGACCAAACCAGTCCGACCATAATATTTGAACCAAAGCAAACATAAAGTTCCTAGAAGAATTACCTAAAAATTACTCATGACCAAGAAGGAAAGAAAAATGCTAAACTCAACAAGACAAGATCATCGCTTTTGCGACTGCAGCAAGAACCCCAATTCCCTGTCTTTCTTGTACAAGAGCTGATGTACACTTTCTACAAATAGAGCATCCTTTTGACGGCGAGAAATATGGTGGGTTTTGTGGTAAGCCAAAAGGTGGCAGTTCATCCTCGTCTTGGTTGTCGTCTGAGAGATTTTTTCCCAATACTTTAATCAACGTGCATTTGTTTTCTTGTTCTAAACAAAATGATGATGATGAACAGTAATTTAATCACCTCAGTAGATACATTAATAGTATGACAAAAATCCATCCAATTATGGGTTTTTCTAATCAAATTTTAACACAGTCGTCAATTTTCACACCTATCCAAATCAACCTGTAGCCTTCGTCCCCTTGTTGCCGTCCTAATATTCTATCATCCAATTCCCTCCCGAATATTCAATACTCGTAAATTCATCACCAAAACCCATCTCTATAATTTCACGTTCACACTAGAAAACCCAAGAAACTGCTGCCAATGCAACTCATTTTGACAGTAGTTTTATCTGTTTGAAGTGTTTTTCTTTGTTTGGAGTGGAAAAGGAGGAAACCCAGGTCGGGAGAGATGAGGAAGAGGCCGTTTAGGAATGGGGAGATATGGGATTTTGAAGCTGAAATGGAGCTGAATAATAATGATAGTCGTTATAGGCAACAGGCTGTTATACTGGGTTTGGATGGTGGAGCCACCTCCACTGTGTGTGTTTGCATACCCTTCAATTACACTTGCACTGATAATAATGTTAACAGTGAGGATGGCCCTTTGCCGGAGCCTCCTTCAGTCCTCGCCCGGGCTGTTGCCGGCTGCTCGAACCACAATAGTGTTGGCGGTATTAAACCAACTTCCCCTTTCTTCAAAAAATACTGAGTAGATTGCTCTTTTTTTTTTCTGGGTGGTCTAATGCATTGGTACAGAACTCTTATGATAGTCTGAAGCGTAGTTTACTAAGGCACAGGTTAAACAGGTAGAGATTTTAGCATTTCTTTTTCAATTTTTGGGTTGTATTGTTCGTCACTTTTGGGATTTTAATGTTGTAATTTGGCTGATCATTAGTCGTGTTGTTCTCGATTTACGTTAATTTGTTTCAGAAGGAGGAGCTTTTTGTCTATTTGACATATTTAAGTGGTGGAAATACGGAAAGATTTGGAACATGTGTTGAAGTGACGGAACAGGGAAAGTTTGAATTTTGCTGTGAAGCCAAAAGTTGTAGAATTTCCATTGAATGTTGATTCTATTTGTGCCATTCAATGTTGAATTGCTAGGTAGCTGATCATCGGGGTGCATTCTAGTTAAGTACTGCTCTCAAGCCTCACATGAATCATGACTGTGTAATGGCATGTAGCCTAAGTAAGAGGTTCATTGAACGCCTTTCAAATGTTTACGGTTTGGTGTCATACCAGTCTGATCATGCCATTTTGTGTGTCCTAACTTTGTCAAATTGATGAAATATGTGTATATCCCATTTTGTTTAAAATTGCCCTTTTGAATACAAATTTTGTGACTCCTATACAAGATAATTAAGGTTGTAGACTTGCCCATTTGGTTCTCAATCTGGTTGCAAAAAGTTCAATGCTATTGGTTTATGAGCCTATCTGAGGCAGCGACAACTTGGCTGCTATGAAGTATCATGAGAGGCCTTTCCTTAGGTTTTTCTTTCTGACTCTCCTCTTATCAGTCCGCTTTTCCTTATAGGAGTGATCTTTATGAATATGAAAAAGTGTCCATGCCACATTCTTGGCCTTTTGAGGTGGAAAGAGTAGCTGTGAAGGTTTCATTCGAAGCTTGAATTGTTGACAGATTACTAGTAGCATGAACTTCAATGGGAAAGCAAATAACAGAAGCGCAAGAAGTTTGCTTGTGTGCTTTGTAGAACTTAAATAAATCTTGCGCAAACAGTTGTATTACCAACTTTCCTCGAGTGCAGCGTGAGGTTTCTGGTGAGATAAATATCTCTAGTTGGACTGGCTGTATATGTCCATGTGCAGTTACAGTGTATGCTATAATCTGACGGTGATTTATATATGATGATCAATGGACTATGGCCTAGTTAGGCTCCCAGCAAAGAAAGAGGCGTGGCAGAGTCAACTCGATGACTTCTACTTTTGGTTTTGTTGAATATCATTGAAATGATTGCTCTCAGATCTGAAATTACAATCCATCTCCCTTCTAATATAGTTATATTTTTCATTATCATTTCTTGCTGTGGGCTTCTTCATTATTATTATATTTCTCAAACCATTGTTTTTTAATAGAAACTGCTGCAAGGGAGACATTAGAGAGAGTTATGGCAGAAGCTCTTCTAAGATCAGGTTCAACTCGTTCCGCTGTCTTAGCTGTTTGTCTTGCAGTATCTGGTGTTAACCATCCAACGGATGAGTACCGAATATTAAGTTGGCTCAGGTCCTTCTTTTTCTTGCATCTATTTACTGGTTTATAGTGTTGCAAAATGTTTTGAGACTTCTACGTTACTTTTAATTTGTTTAACCAACTTAGTTTTTCCTCAAGGGGCTAATCTCCCTTTATGCCAACTTCTGTGGTACCTAAGACATAATTGTGGAATAAGAAGCTTCAGTTGCAAACAACTCAAAAGGACATAATAAATAGTTTACTTAGGGTAGCAGCAAGTGCAAACAGTGGGTACATCAGATCTGGGTATTCAGGAATGGCCAACTCAATAGGATACCTGTTTATAGAAATTTATTTTGAATAAAAGCTTAACATGTTGATGACACATCTTTTGCATTTCCCGATAATGATATTATCTTTTTCCATTTCTCTGTGCAGACAAATATTCCCCAGCCATGTAAGGTTGTTTGTCCAGAATGATTCGGTGGCAGCTCTGGCAAGTGGCACAATGGGAAAGCTTCATGGATGTGTCCTAATTGCTGGTACTGGAACCATTGCTTATGGCTATACAGAAGATGGGAGGAAGGCTCGGGCAGCTGGTGCAGGACCTGTCCTTGGTGATTGGGGAAGGTATATCATTTCAAGTCTTATACTTGTTTGAAACCTATAGGAGAGTTAATGATGCCCAGTCAAAAGGAAGCATTAGGGAGTGTGACTATTTAGTGGCAAGCAGCTCAATTACTTATCCTCAAAAATACTATTGATACCCGATGAGTATCTTTACTAAATCAACTCGTTTCTTCTTTTCTATCTTAATGAATAAGTCACAGCATGTAGAAACCCCTGTAGGAGGAAATACTTTCCCACCTTCATCCATGTCTATGTTATTATCCCTATCCTAAGAGAACATCGACAGGTCTTGTTGCATTGTGCTCTATTTCTGGTCATAGTCTTGTAGTGTCATAAAAGTTGGCAGATATGTTTTATGAACAGACAAAAGACGATGCACTGTGCATAATATTTAAGAATCAGATTAATCTGATTATCTTGAGGAAGAGAAGACTAAGATTTAGATTAATTGAGACTGTAATTAAATGGATTTCATGTGGTAGATTGAGACACAATGTGGCCCTAAATACATTGCATATAAGAATCAGATTAATCTGATTATCTTCTTTGTAAAACGAGATTATAAAGATTTTCAAGCCAAGTCCTTGATGTATAAATTGGCTCAATTCTCTCTTTCTTGTAATTACCAGATTGCAAGGACAAAAATATCAAATCGAATTTCAAACGGATACCGTTTTAAAGCTTTTAATTGAATCTTTTCCCATCTTTGGCTGCCTAAGTTCTATCTCCTCTGCACTTTCAGCGGCTATGGTATTGCTGCACAAGCATTGACAGCAATTGTAAGGGCTCATGATGGTCGTGGTCCACATACAGCACTGACAAATTGTGTTCTACATGCCCTTGATCTGTCTTCACCAGATGAACTTATTGGGTAAATATCTCAAACACAACTCATCTGCAGAATATCTATACCTGTAGTGACTGTTTTGCTTTTCGGAACTGATTAAGTTTTGTACATAATCATGATAGTAAGCACAATCATTTCCATTCCTAATTAATACTTGCATATCTGGACAATTTGCTTTGCCCTCAGATAAGGGGACCTCAGTCTGAATCAAATAGACAGTAAAAATGTGGTTCCCACAATTAATTCAGCATGTTCATCCAGGAAGGGTATTCAACTTACTTAAATTGATGATTTACAAGTAGCATATGGTTAATTGTGGTAGTATATAATCAACTTACTGTTTGCATGTAGTCAGACTACTGTTGAGTTCCAGTTTGATCTCATCAATGTGCCCCCTGGATTTGCAGTTTCCCTCACTTTACTCAATGTGATAGCCAGCTGTCTAAGCTTTGGGTTGTTAAAGTTGTATGTTTCTCACAGCCAAATATAATGACTTGTTTAACCCATATAAAAATGATTTGCTTTCATCTGGATAGACTTCCCACATGTGAATAAATTGTGTATTTGTCGTTGTATGTATCCTAATCCTCACTATCATGGACACTTTCCTTTCCCTGCTGGAGTGCAGCATTCTTCATCTTCCAAATAAGAAGAAAACAGTGAGAGATATACGGAAATGCTTGAATAAACAATTCCAACTGCTTGCTATATTATATTGACCTTCCATGCTTAGGGAGCAAACCTAAACTATAATACATGCATTTCATGTAGCCCAAACTGCTTTGAATCACTACCCTTCCTCAGAGTGTTGAATTTACGTTACTTCTTTGCATGATTGGTTAGTTCAGCCAACTACTATTTGACAACAATTAAAATTGCTGATGAGGTATTATTGCATTATGCTTTTAGGTGGACATATGAAGATCCATCTTGGGCTCGAATTGCTGCTCTTGTTCCATATGTGGTCTCTTGTGCAGAGGCAGGTGATCAAGTGGCAAATAGAATCCTACTGGATGCAGTTCAAGAGTTGGCCTCAAGTGTCAAAGCAGTTGTTCGGAGACTGGGGCTCTGTGGTGAAGGTATGGTCTCAAGAGTTGGGAGTACGTTCTCTCCCTCTTGGGTGACTGGTAGTTTTTTGCTAGAGAGAGAGGGTTTCTATATGGGAGTTATGTCCAACTTTGCTTGAAAGTCCATTAAGAGATGGATGTTCTAACAAGTTAAATTGACTTTCCAGTCGTATTTCTCTTTATTTAAAAGACTTTTATTTCTCACAACATGGTTTACCCAAGATTTGTTACTTCTCTTAAAATTTTAATCAAGCATTTATTTTAAAAGTTTAATCTTGTCTTTGCAATTTGCAATTTCTTTTAATTTTTCTGAATAAGTATAAATTTTATGACTGCAGATGGAACAGATCATTTTCCTCTTGTTATGGTTGGTGGTGTTCTTGAAGCAAATAAAAGATGGGATATTGGAAAAGAAGTAATAAATTGTATATCTAAAGACTTTCCTGGTGCTGTTCCCATCCATCCAATGGTACAGATAAGTGTATCCCAATGTTTTTTTTTTTCAACTTTCAAATTCACTGCTTTTATTACAACTCCAGTGACAAGGATTTTGCTTATTCTTATACTTCAGATGTTAATTAGAAAGAAATAGTACGAGAGTTTATGAAATATTGTCATGAGTGGAAACGTCAATTAAAAGTAATGACTTGTTCCATATATTATAACTGTATATATCGTGCACTGTTAAGCAACACAAGATATTAAATATGCTATTGATCTTATTTTGTGTTTACTTGTGGTTCTGATATTGATACCCAGAATAAACGGAATTAGAATATATTCCAATAATATGCTTGGTTGATATGGTAAATATGTCAAAAATGAAGTTATTGATGCAATAACCAAGGTTTCTGATTTAGTATGACTTGTTGGTTTACTAAACCTTTCTATTACTTCCAGTTAGCTATTTCTGAAGGGGGATGTTTTATTCTTGTTCTTTAAATGTGTTCTTGTAAAAACAAACTTCTAAGTTCGATACATAAGCTTTTTGGAAATATATCACTTTCTGCTGGGTGGGGGATAATAGAAGTTGAAAGCAAATTTTCATCTGGGAAACATAGGTTTCTGATGCGAAATTCTTCAATTTAAACTGGTTCAATCACCCCTTTTTGTCTCCCCTAATAAGTCAAATAATATCCTCATTAGAAGACCTTGCCATCAAGAAAGAAGGGTTAATTAAGCAAGGCTAATGACCTGGTCTAAATTTTGCAATTTATTTGAGCATTAGTTGTACTAAACGTGATCATCTAATGATTTTATTGACAGTGAATAATGAACTCTGATGCCTTACATCTGATCGAAGGAAGAGGATAAGAAATGCTTCTCTTTAGCTTTTATAATTTATCTTTTGTATAGACAAAACTGAAGTAGTTTTTTCTTCAGATCATTTATTTGTTGTTCTAGCTTCAGGCTTGTTCTTGAATCTAGTTGTCCTTTGGTTTGGTTTTGAAATTTGATGCATAGTCCATTTGGAATTGATTTGTAATTTAGGTGGAACCAGCAGTTGGTGCTGCATTGCTTGCTTGGAATTTTTTGATGAGACAAAGTCGAAAGGATGCTATCAGAAGTTGATTACTGAAGATTTCAAGTTGTACAGTAGCAAGGATAAATGGGGGAAAAAAAAGAGGAAAAGCACCCCAAAAAAAAAAAAAAAAAAGCACACTAGTGACTTATTGCTTTCATTTTTCACACTGTCATATTGTGAAGTTGTGTTATCATAGTTGTCAAACTTTTTTTTGGGATCTTTAGTCTCGTTTGTGTATTATCCACTATAGGGTTCTATTGTTATTAGCCAGGTTCTATTGTTATTAGCCAGGTTCTCATGTCAGAAGTTGTAAAGATTGAGATTCTTGGAATAAGTATATTTCCTCTCTGGCTTGTGCTTCCTACTCTTATCCTCTTGATTTTTTTTCTCGTTACAGAACATTTATTGAACTGATTTTTATATTGTTGTAATGCAATTAAACACCAATTTGCCAACCACATAATGCAGCACTGCCCCTAAGTTTAGATAATCTGCCTAAAACATGATAGTGTAACATAATAAGTTAGCATATATGTCTTGAAAGAAAAGGAGAAACTTGTGGAGATTGAATGCAGAAAGGGGCTCCAGAGACATGAAACTATCACTTGTCAGAAATGAAAATATGGCAGAGCATAAGCTGTCTCCCTAGTTTGTACTTCTTGGGGCTTAACACTTCCACCAGAATCCCAGGTTTGCAGGAGGCAGGGTTTGGGGATTCTGATTCCTTTTGACTCATGTTTTTATGACAATATAAAAGTAGTGTGGATTTTCCACTTCACCAATATATGTTATGCTTTTGCACACAAAAAAATTGGTAAAAGTCATTTATTTTATGTTTGTCCAATGATTTTACATTGTTTGTAGTAATTAATCCACTGAAAATGCTGCATATGTAACTAATGTTTCATCTAATTGATCTTTTATTATCCCCCTCAGGTTAATAGTTAAATGTGCAATCTAATTGTTGGAAACCAAAACCATGTTGGATCTTCTAACATAGGCTGCTGAAAAAAGTTCTAACTTCTAATAGCACAACTCTTAGTCGTTAATAGGGATAAACACATCCATCAAACCTGTAATTGGTTAAACATAGACCTAGCAATTTTGCCCAAAACCCAACAACCCACCCAACCCATCCACTAATTTGAGAGGTTGGGTTGGATAAGTCGGGTATTGGGTCAATTTTGGGTTGGGTAACAAAACCCACATATATTTTGGGCAGTTTGGATATTTGTGTTGGGCACCCATTACCTAATTTAAGTTAAAAAAAAAAGCAAATAAACAAATTAAAATCAAGAAACAAGAAAAGACCAGCGACTATATAATGAAGCCAAATGTTGGATCAAGCAAAACATCCCCTGGCCAAAGTTTTATTCGGCAGACTTGTCCAAGTCTTATCTATAGTTGCTTCCTATTCCGTGGCTTGAGCTTTTCTATTATATATACATATTAGAATAGTAGTATTTGCAATTTGTGAATTGTTGCGAAGTAATAATTGCAGACGTCATATCATATCATTTTAGAAATTGGATTTTTTTTTTTTACATTCTTTCAAGCGTACTACTTTAATCATCATGGTGACATCCTAATGTGCATCCTAAACTATATTGAAGCTAGATATGATTAGCTAAAAATCCCTGCAAATTGTTGTTGTATCCAACTTCGACAAAAAATTAAAGCTTCGGTCTCTTAGTTTGGACCAAAGCTATACCCAGTTTGAAAATCCTTATTTGCATAAAAAATAATGAGCTCGTCCAAGTAATAGTGTGTATTTTAGTGTATTTGTATGTGTAAAAATAGCGTAGTTTAAGAAGTGGGTGTGTGTTTGTATTTGTGAGTGTTTTAGTGTGTGAAAATATGTCTATTTATGTGAAAATGTGTTTATGTGTGTGAATTTTTTTTTTTGTATGTAAAAATATATTTGAAAGAGTTTATGTATCAAAATCTATTAATTAATATATTGGGTCATATTTGGATCATGAGTTTGAGATAACCCAATATGACCCAACCCAAAATTAAACCAATCTAAAGTTGGACGGGTTGGGTGTAATCCATTTAAATGAAAACCCAATACAATCCACCCAACCCGTCCAATTGCCAGGTATAGTTAAACACTTTAATTCCTCATTGCAAGATTGATCCTGGTAGAATGTTAAAGAAAAACAGGAACATGGAAAATGGTTGATATGCTGAAATGATCTTTAAAATATTCACATACTTCCCTTTCTATTTCCACAGTGTGTTTGAATTTGCTCATCCCTGCAACTAACCAAATTATATTGAGTTCTTTTGACCATATTGCAACAAAGAATTGATCTATTATGGCATGTTTTTTTGATTGGTTAAATTTTCCTGAAGCTGACTAAAAAGTGCAGGAATGGATATTCTAGTCCTTTAAGCCAAACGAAAAAAAAAAGGAACTGCTTGCAAGTAGCAAGTGCCAACATCAGCTCATTTCTTGTTACTAGTCCGTGAATTCAACTCGCGGGAGTTTCACAACAAATTAACTGTGGGAATCTATTTCATGTTGGGTTGCATACTTTGGCACGTCGGAGGGTCTGAAATGGAGAAATTCCGGGCTCAACACTATCACAAGTAAAGTAATGATAATAAGAGCAGGCCACTCTAAGCCGAATGCATGCCACGGAATCACCTCACCTGCCATATCTGAAGGATGGTGCAGCTCAAAAAAAAAAAAAAAAAAGGCGGATCAATCCCAGGAGCACATTGAGTGTAACTCCCATTTAGGTCGAGAGTTCAAACTCCGCCGACTCCTACTTTTGTTCAAAAAATCCAATGAGTGCAGTAGTACACTTGTCTGGTCTGGAGTTTCACTCTTCAATTCCTATACAAGTCCAGTTGAGCTCCTCCTTCCTCATAGTGTAGGAGTATTGTAGGTTGTTGCGATCGTTGAAAAAAAAATTATGTGTAAAATGACGGTCTTTTTACTGGACAGGTGAATGAAATAAAAGAGATATGGGCACCTCATACAGTATCCTCAAAAGTTCTAGAGAAATGGTCAAAAGCCCTAAGTTTGTAGATACTTCGTCCGTGAAGAAAAAAAGAAGTCCACTCTGAACCAATTCGATATTTAACTCTGCTCCTAATCACTTGAAAGTTACTAACAGGAGAATAAGAGATTGCATTGCTCGAGATCATGATACCAGGGTGCTAGAAAAATTAACAAATGTAATTAACTTAGACAACAGCAATTTGCCAGCAAACAAAATCATCAGGTTTTTATCCCCTAGCAGGAACGGAAATTTCCAATATCACCTTTCACCTTGAAGATAAGCCATATCAGCCATTCTCATATTTTAGTCGAACTAGTAATAGTTTGTTTACTTTGCACGTAATTATATTAACCCAAATATAACATCAACTTTGATTTTTTTTTTGTGAAAAATTTAATTGTTTACCTCATAATACAATATTTTATATTTTCAATTTCTTTAACCAATTGTTGTTACAAAGACTATCTAGATTCAAACTCTTTGATTTATTGGCTTTGAATTTATTTTGAGCTTTTTGGTAAATTATGGATTCAACTTTGATAAACAATTCTTAATATGGTCATGTTTTCACCAAAGTTGTTGTACACTCATAATACTTTTACCATTAAATCATAATATTGTATTTTTAATGTAGCACAAAAGATGTTAAACAAAACATATATGTACACTTGTCAACATGGTTATTAAATCCGATCCGGCCCGACGGTTGAACCGATCAAATCGATGAACCGATCATTGGATCGGACTGGGTTTTAAATTAGATCGTTTGAACAATTAAACCGTTGACTAGTCAATGGACTGGCAGTTCGACCGGAATAAATCGAAAACCCGGTCGGTTTTATAGAAAAAATTTATTACTTTGCTAGAATTCAAACTTGGACCTCTGACCAATGCAACAACGCGCTTACCACCAGGCTACTTCACCATTCGTTGATAAAGTAGCTTACTTATAATATATAAGTGTTTTGTCAATTCTATTTTTTTTTAATTTCTCTAAAACAAATTTATTTGGAATCTTTTAATAAAAATTTATGACCCCCAAACTCTATGAGTTATAAAATGGGCTTCAAAAATAACATATTCCTTAATTTATTTTAAAGACAAATATTATTTTTAATAATTTTGTGCACTTAAAATTCATAAATAAGTTAGATAATTACACTAAACATAGATAAAATTTTACATTTTAAGTTTGGTGTATTACAAAATAACTTTATGTTTTATTGATTCTTATATGAATTAATTATTTTATAGCAAATTAAATTAAATAAGCATTTGCTATGGTATTAGTTATTACAATTTATATCATATATCTTATATCAAAAATTATGAAATATAATATTTAAATATATTTAGTGACCTACCGGTTCAACCACTCACCCACTGGTTGAACCAATGTTTAATAACTATGCTTGTCAAGTGTGAAGCTAATAAATAGAATTCATAATTATTAGTAAAGACTTAAACCATAAGATCAATTTTTGGAGAGGTGTTTGAGTAATTGAATTGGCTTTTTGGATTTTGTTATTCTAATTGTTTTCATTACACCCATCCCTTCCTTTACTTCTTCACAAGCTTGTTTACTAGCTAGAGTCCAGATATACCTTTGAAAATAAAACCCATGGTTAAATTTTTGATGAAATCATCAAAAATTAACAAATGAAAATTTTTCTATCAACATTTTGAATGTTATTGCGATAACATTTTGAATATTATTTTTTTTCTTATTAAGACAAACAACATGCAATTGTACAATTAGAATGAATTAATTATTTAAGAATTAAATATGTGAACCCTGCTCATATCCATCTTTGCATGAATATTTAATAATTCTATTTTATGTCTTTTGAATTAAAGTTTTAAATTTTTTTTATGGATTTGAATTGAATAATGCTAGGTGCATTGTTGAATTTGGATTACTTATTTTTTTTATAAGTGTTATTGAGATTAATAAAGAACGTAAATGATTTATATTGCTCAATTTTCTTAGATTGGCTATTTAGTTGTCAATTGATAGAAATGGTTGGATTCTTTTATTTTTTTTCTTTTCTTTTGTGTTTATTCATATTGATTAAAAAGCACGTAATTACACATTTGTCTCGTGATATTCATACAAAGATTCTCTAAATGAATACCGACTCTTTTCTTTTTATATATTTCTCTTTTGTTCTAAAGCATCTATTCTTTTATACTGATATATTTTACAATTTTAAAATTATGGCTAATGCAATTGGTCACACTATTTCTAGTAAGAAATTGCTTTGGGTAAGAAACTTTGACACACATAAGAATTGGAAATGGAGTACAATGGTCGCTAAATTGTTTTAATAGGAGATTTTCATTTTAATTACCAATATTATTGAGATTTAATCATTTGGAATGTTTTATATTTGTAATTACTACCACAATTGAAATAAAATAACTCTAATTGAAAGACAGGAGGGTAATATAGGTAAAACAAAAACTAAGAAAAAAAAGTGCTGAGACTCTATAATGCCATAACTCATCATGCTTTTAATATAGTTATTATCAATATATATATATATATATATATTACCAGATAAATGCTATTGACTGAACATAAGTTATTACTGAGAGGTGGCACTCGAGCTAATTGTCTAATTCTTTGAAGAAACAAAGGAGTTGGCGTCCCCCTTTTATTCAGTTTCATTTTCATTTCTTTTTTTGGGAAACCAGAAAATGACTTCATACCACTCTTTTTGCTTAAAACCAGTTTGCATTAATGTTTAAACATCAAACTGAAATATCTGTGCCAAAACAAGAGAAAAAAAAAACAGATAAAAGATAAGATAGGCAACCTCAAGTGATCACCCAAATTACTGTAGTAGGTATCTAATAGTTTGAAGGACTTGACTTGTGGTATCATTATACATGAACGCATAGTGGACTTGAAATATACGAATCCTTTCTTCAAAAGTACAAATCTCACAAGTACAAGAATGCCATCTTTGAGTTCCAGCAGCAAGTTTTAGTCCATTGTAAAACTTGACCCTTGGAAATATACCAGATCCTTCAAAACTTTGACAGAAGCTGCGAACTTCTTCCTTTTTCAGCCGTTTTTCGCGCACCGTTATTTATTGACAAACACTAAAATAACAAATAAACAATTAAAAATACTAATAAATTGATAAAAACTACCCCAACTAAGAACCCTAAACAAGTTCTCGGGCAACGTTATCGATACAGATGAGGGATTCTGAACCCTGAGTTCCTGGTTCTGTATCAACCTAGAGCACATTGAGTATAACTTCCATTCATTAATGAATATAGAAAGTGTAAAATGGAGGTCATTTTACTGGACAAGCAAATCAAGTGAAAGATCATGTCATTGATCTTTTCTTATCTCTCTGACGTTAATAATTAAGCGTGCAATCTAATTGTTAGAAACCAAAAACCATATTGGATCTTCTAACTTAAGCAGCTGATAAAATTCTACTAAACACAACTTTAGTCGTTTATGGGCAGGAATGGATGCTCTGGTCCTTTAAGCCAAATAAACAAGGGAATTGCTCTGGTCATTTGTAACTATTCCTTCTCAATTCGGATAAGCACTAGATCAACATAGTATAATAGGTAAACATTTACAACTAAGTTGTGCAGGCATATTTGATCAACAAAGTTCGACCTGGTGCTATTGTGGAGATCATGCAGTAAATAGGAGCAACCGAACATGGAAAAGCTAATTAATCTGGGAATGCTAATTCTTGAAATGAGAAAAAGTTTCCAATCACAGTACTCATTCTTTCTTTGCAATCTTAATGTAGACACCGTCTCCAAAGCTGAGAAGTGGGTTTCTTCCAATATTTCCAGTCTTCACTACACTCCACCTTTATGTTTGAACAGCAAAACACCAACTAGTTAGTTACCTCGGCATTGATACAAAAGTATGCATCAGAAAATATTGAATGATCACAAGTCTTTAGTTAGCTAGTCATGTCACAAAATTGAAGTTACCTGTACTTGGTGACCAACACATGGAGAAAAGTTGATAATAGCGCCTTGCTGTAATCAGCACCAACACACTGTCTCATTCCTCCTCCAAAGGGCATAAAATTTTGTTCTATGGCAACTTTATCAATGTCCTGTACTCATAACAAGTACAAAGAATTGATAAAATAAATCCATCACTAAGTGGTAATGCATCTACTACTAGAAAGCAGCAGATATGTACAGAATCCTAGCTACAATTCAATTTCCACGTTACTATCCTGGAACTTGTTAAATGATAGAACTCAATAGATCACATTACATTGCTTAAAAATAGCTGGTATGACAAATTTGCAACATGTTGAAAGCATCAAGCAAAAGCAAGCAGTTAATGATGCAAAAGAAGCTAAACATATCAAATCTTACACCTCAGAAACAAATGTATATTAAAAAAGCACCTTCCAACGTGAGGGGTTGAATTCAAGTGCATCATCAAAGACACTAGGATTTAACTGCTGAGCAGAGGCAGCAACCAAATTTGTCCACCCTGCTGGAATTGTGTAACCTATAAAGAGATTCTAAGATGTTAAAGAAGAAAGTTCTTCAACTTGGTTATTTTATCCAAAGATTGGTAGCATAATTACCATTAACTTGAATATCTTTAAGCGCTTTACGTAGTAATCCTGGAGAAACATTTGCCAACTTCAGAGTTTCATGGATTACCTATCATTCACACTCATCATTAAGACATTTTGATAGTTGCTATTTATGCATATTTAAACAATAATTTTTGAACATAGTAGAGACTGATTTGAAGAGTAAAGGTCATTGACTTGTACTCATCCCATGTGGGTGAAGATTTCACTCTTTTCCTGTTCCTTAGTATAGTCTCATGCTCAGACTGGTAACCACAAGAAGTCGGGGTCAGGATGGCATTAAATACAAATATTGCATGTATTATCAGTCTGAAACACAAAAAGTATGGAAATTAGAGTACTGTAAGCATCTCTAATGCAGAAGGGTGTTGAGAGAGCTTGAGCAAAGCAAGCGTAAGCGCCGATGAATTTGACTCAAAGCTGGCAAATAAAAGGCCAAACATCACTTGCACTATAAAGTCTTCTCCCAGGAACTTCTCTGTAGCCATGTCATCAATGGCCTGATCGATGAAGTCTTCTTTAGATGTTCTAAGGCCAGCGCGCTTCTCATTTAATTTGTTTTTGATGAATTCCGTTATTTTCTTCTTTGACTAACAAAACATAAGAGAATCAGATTTACAACTACATCATTAGTGTAAGGTTTAAGGAAATGAAACATATGTTGGAAGATATATGTATACTTCTTTATCTACCATAAGAGAATCAGATTTAGATTGATATCATTCGTGTAAGGTTTAACGAAATGAAACATATGTTGGAAGATATTTGTATACTTATTTGTTTACCATTACCTTCATGCAATCGTGGAATGCAGTTCCGGGAATGTTTAAAGGAAGAGACACAAGGCCTTCAAGTATCTTGTTGAACTTCTCACTCAAGTCATCTAATGACTTCTCAGAATCATAACCAAGAAAAACTTTTGCAGTGAAATTGAATACCATCTGCAGTAAGATTTTTGGTAATTTAGAAGATAAAATTCCATAAGCTATTGAGTAAGTACTTGTAATTTGTAAGAGAAAAAGTGAGCTTGTTTAATTAGCTAATATACAGCTCCAAATGCACGTTTCACTGCAACAGACTCCTGATTTGACCAACTGTCTAGAGTTCTGCATGCCATTTCTTCCAATTGGGGAAGCAACTTCTCCTTAGGTGCCTCCACACCCAAGTAATTCAACGTTCTACTTCTTATGTATTTGTGAATATCACCAACTGCAGTTGTCCTAGATTCCCCTTCTTGATTAAAAAGCTTAGAAAATGTAACCAAATACCACAACTCTACTAACTTCCCTTCTTGTGAAAGTATGAAATGGTTGACTTTGGGATCAGCTGATACTACAATAGGCCTGCCTGCTAAACTAGTTCGGAAAATTGGACCAAATCTGAAAGACAAGAAAACAGAATAACATTATAATCTAGTGGTATTAGTACAACACTTTAATTTATTGGATCCAAGATGTGAGTAGGTTGGAAGCATGGTATGGAACAATGGGATGCAACCAAATAGGCGACTTATTAGAGACAATTTTGTTTAGTTACCTCTTTGCTAAACCACTTATGCATCATATCCTTAGGAATTTTAATATTTTAAAAATTATTATCCCTTACTGGAATATTAAGGAATCAGATGACTCATAGAAATATTAGTGCGTTAATTATGCTTTCATAAAGTTAAATCAGCTTATATAAACTTTCAAGAGTATTTCATATTCTGTTATTTTTAGCTTCCCCTTTATTTTCCCTGAGCAAGGAACCTTCAAAGATTTGCAGAGGGAAGAAATGCTGTATAACAAAGTTGTTCCATATTACCTATCACTTCTTGCAGAAAATTGAAAAAGAGGAAGAAAAGAATGTAGTAAAGTTGAGAACTGCCGAACATACAATTGTAATAGCAGCATTCAAGTGCTGACTTTTGAACAGTTAATTTTTCCTGGTTCACTAAATGAAGATCTAGCAGAAGGCTTTTATCTTGACATTGCAAGTTTCAATGGTTGAGATCCGTAGTGCATATATAGCTTGATTATCAGAGAAATGAAAGGGATCAATTACACAATACAAGACCCCATCTTTTTCTGTAGCAGGCAAACCAACAAGCCAAGTCATCTATAGCTATTATTGTAATAATTTCAAGTCTTTAAAGCATTCTCTGTTCCACATGGTGCAGTTTTATCATTACAGTTTTCCATAACACCACGTAATTAAGTCATATTTGAAAAGGCCATGGAATGGAAAGATAAGACCATACTTTGAAAGTCTCTTCTTGATGAAGGGATGGAGGTCCAATGAGCAGCTAGGAATGAGTAACTGTAGAGTCTCTCCAATGAGAGGCAATCCCATGGAACCTGGGGACAGAACTCCATTCTCACATCTTGGAAGCATCCGTCTCCAAAACCACTGAGTTGTTAAGATTGTCAAGACTGCTATTACAAACACAACAACTGACAACATCTTCTTTTTCAAGTTGTGTGATCAAGAAACAGTCTATCGTTATACTGCACAGCTTCCACACTCTCTCAGGTAGTAAATGTTCAGAAGAAAGTCAGATTATCATATGTTCCACCTCTCTTTAAAGTCCAAGCTAAGTAAAGCTGTTTGTCAAGAAACTTGGTTCAAATATTACTTGATAATTGTTCTTGACTAAACATTGGTCAATTAAGAGATGCTAATGATCTAATTGACTAATTCTTGAAGAGACAGAGGAGTCCATGTCCACGTATATTTTCCTTTTTCCTGTTTTCTTTCTTTTGGAAACCAGAAAATGACTTCATCTCACTCATTCTTTCAACCAGTTTTACTTAATTGGTTTTTAACCTTACAGTCAAAATATGTGTACCAAGAAGAGGGGATAAAGTCAAGATAGGGAACCTGAAGTTATCATCCATATTAATGTGGCAGGTATCTGGGACTGGGAGTTCAAAGGACTTCAATTATGGTATTACAGTATCGAATGTACAGTGGTTTAGTCCTGAGAAATTGAAAATGACAAATCCTTTGTTCAAAGTAACAAAATAAATGCTGCATCTGTGCACAACATATCGTCTTGAAATCTAGCATTAATTCGCACTCCATGGTCCATACTAAAACGCTGAAAGGAACCCGCCAGTTCAAATTGAACGAATTCCAATCTATAAGACTATAAGTACATCCCAGAAGATTCATTCGAGGCCACAGCAGTGCAAAATTGGCCTTGGAGACGTACCAGATTCTGAACACAAATGTACATACAATGTATCAGTAACTGTGATCTTTTGGTGCTAAAAAATAAAACTAATAGGACAGAACCCTACTTAAGCACTTTATCTCAAGCAAACTAATTATGCCAATACCAAGCCAAAAATCCCAATGCATGCCATGGAGTTACACCAGACAATATTAGACCTCAGAATGAGCCTAGGATTGGTACAGCACATAGAACGAAATGCAGCTCATGACCAGAAGCAGATTAGGGATAACTCCCATTCAGGTGAATATTAAGTGCAACATGGAGGACTTTTCCAGGACAAACCAATGCAATAATATAGGTACGTCTAGCTTGAACAGAGTCCCTGAAAGTATCAGAGAAGTCTTCAAGAGCCTTGAGTTTGTAGATATTTCATCCTTCAAGAAAATAAGAAGTCCACTTGGAAACATATCAAAATTTAACTTCGCTCCAAAATTTAATTGCTCAAGATCATGACATCAAGACATCAGAAAACTTACCTCAATGTAAGTAACTTAGACAACAGCAATTTGCAGGCAAACATAATCATCAGGTTTTCACCCTCTCCCAGAAACAGAAATTTCCAACATCACATTCCAGCTTGAAGCTACGCCATATCATCAATTGTCATAAATTAGTTGAATAGCTTTCCTTGCAGAAGCATCTGATGCACACCTGACTTTCGGTAGAACCTTGGTCATTCATCCACTGTGAAAAGAAACTCGGTATAGTATAACCCTTTGGCATTGGCCCAAAAATGAGGGCAGAAAGCTGTGGTTGTAGTTTCATACAAAATCAGTAGCCAAAATCTAAATTTATATGAGTGAGCAACGATGTGGTGAGATAAGCAATAAGTTGGTAAGAGAGCATTCATCTTGGAACTTGCCTATACAACACACAAAACAAAGTGATCAACCATCAATCCGATCACATTCTTTAGCAAACGTCCGAAGTTGATATCAATCATTAAAGGTTAACAAATCCAACATTCTTTTTCATTGGATACGTCATCATCAATTAAACTGCCATTTTCTGCATGTATACTGCCAACTTTCTTCATTTCTGAATTCTGAATGAAGAATTCCAATTAGGAGAATGATTGTGTTTACTTGTAATACCATAATTTGTTCCCAGTGACAAATTTTCTATCCTTCTATAACTATGTTGTTTTTTCAGCACATGGTCCTTCAGTGTCATCCTTGGCTGTGCAGCTTCATCCATTTTCACAACAAGAATACAAGTTATATAGCAGCATTAAATCCCTATACCTCTTATCCCATCATCCAACATTTCAAAGCTGTCATCAACTCCACACATTTAAAAGTACACAGTTGTAATTGCATTTATACAAAATATCTCTTCTCGAAACTGTCATGCTAACTATTGGTGACCTTATCTTCCTCACCAAGACAAGCTAAGCTAGCACAAGCAAAAAAAAAAGTTCTTAGAGTAGGCCTTACATGATTTTAACACCTGCAGAGAAATTCCTCAATTCCTTATCACTCTGACCACCTTGCACATGCCCATTGTTCATTGTGGTCCAAAATCCAGCATTCTTCTCTGGTATTTCTTTGAACAACAACATTTCTCTCCTTAAATCTCCATTCTGGTTAAGCCTTCAATCACTCCTGTCCATGATGAAACATCCTTCTATGGCATCTTCTCAACAAACTGAAAGATTCATCAACCTTCAATCCATTGATAGTTAAACCTAACATAACACAACATACACAAGAAAATTGAAAATCATTACGTCAACCATTCTTTCTTCAACTCCATGCAGTATGTACCTACATGAACCATTAATACTCCAGATTTTCCATTAATAGATACACTGTCTTCTATTATACTAAGATTTCTGAAATTGTACCATCTTTCTTCATTTTTGAATGAAGATTTCCAATTAAAGTATATATTTGCTCAGTTTCACTATGAGATTTATCGCCTACAACAAAAAGATGTATTCCATTGCCAACTTGGATCCAGCTGGAACCAGGCTGTTTTTTGAGCCCCCGATCCTTCATAATCATCCTGAGCTCTGCAGCTTCTCTCCATCTCCCGCTGCCAGCATATATGTTAGATAGCAGTGCAAATGAACCAGCATTTTCTGGTTCTGCCTCTAAAAGTTTTTGTGCAGCCAGTTTTCCTATAACTGCATCCCCATGAACATTACATGCAGCAAGAAAAGATCCCCAAGCATATTGGGATGCCTTGCTAGGAAGCTGCTTGATGAAGTTAGAGGCCTCCTTAAACTTCCCAGCTCGAACACACAGATCAATGAAGCATGTATAATGATCTTCTCTCAATTTTATGGACCTGTCATTCACAAGCATATCAAGATATCTGAAACCCTCCTCTACTAGACCAGTATGGCTGCAAGCAGTAAGCAATCCCACATACGTCACATCATTTGGATGCAGTCCCATATTTTGCATTTCCTGAAACAATTTTATTGCCTCTTTACCATGTCCATGGTGAGCATAGGCTGCTATGATACCATTCCAAGAGACCAAATCCCTCTGCCCTCTTATCCCATCATTAAAGACCTTCCTAGCTGTTAATAACTCTCCACATTTGGAGTACATACTTATAAGTGTTGAAATGATGAAATCACACTTCTGATAAACAGTCTTGCTAATTAGATGGTGAATTTGCCTTCCCTCAGCAAGAGAAGCCAAGTCACCACAAGCAACCAAGACACTTACAAAAGTTCCTTCATTAGGCCTAACCCCACTATGTGCAAGCATATCAGTGAAAATCCTCAATGCCTCCTCACTTTGACCGCCTTGCACATGTGCATTGATCATCACAGTCCATGATACAACATTCTTTTCGGGTATTTCATTAAACAGCCTATTTGCCATTGTCAAATCTCCATTTTGGATCAAGCCTGTTATCATTGTATTCCACGATGTGACATTCTTCACTGGCATCCTCTCAAACAAATCAAAAGCTTCATTCAACCTTGAATTCTGTGCATAACCAGTAATCATTGCATTCCATGAAACAACATTCCTCTCAGGCATCCTCTCAAACAACAACTTAGCTTCATCCACTCTCCCATTCCTCGACAAACCTGCAACCATAGAAGTCCAAGAAATCAAATTCCTTTCCGGCATCCTATTAAAAATCTCCCTGGCCTTCCTCAATTCTACCATATTGAATTAACCCCCCAATGACTATATTCCAAGAAACCACATTCCGCCCGTCCATCCTCTCAAACAACCCCAAAGCTCTATCAAGTCTACCACATTTCACATAGCCATCGATCATAGTATTCCAAGAAACAACATTTTTTTCAGGCATTTCATTAAATAGCCTCTCTGCCTCCATAATCCTTCTCGATTTCACAAAGCCATTAATCATCGCTGTCCAAGTTACCACATTTTTCTTAACATCAACTCTGTCAAACAAATCTCTTGCTTCATTAATCATGCCACATTTCACATACCCAGTAATCAAAGCCGTCCACGAAATAACATCTGGGTCAGGCATTTTATCAAACAGTTCCTGTGCTTCAAGAATTCGACCCTTTTTGCTCAGCCTACTGATCATGGAGTTAGCCCTCGCTACATCTTGATCAACTGTGTAATCTATATTAGGTATTGAAAATAATTCTGAATTGCATTTGCGTCCTCTAATTGAGTGAAATAGTTTGCATGGCCTGAAAAATATGGCATTTTCAAGTAACAAGTTTGGGTCTGAAAGGCTAAGAAAATATTGTCTTAAAGTGATTATTTTTTTTACTGCAAAAACGGGTATCATCATTTGAGCTAAACTTTGAAGCTGCTAACTAGAAGAAGCAAGCAACAGGAAAAGTTTTTATTTGGCAATGAATAATTAGAAAGGTTAGTTTGCAATTGGAAAGAAAACTTTGCAAGAATTCAAATAAGTATTCATCCGAACTCGTCTAATTTTTAGCACAATTCACAGTACAATTTATAAGATTGTTCTCTTTGGATATGTCTAATGAGTGATATAAACTCTAGAGACCATAGCGGGGATGAAAATATAAATTTTTTAAAAAGTAAAGCTAAATTTGGAAGAATGGATAAATATAAAGGACATGACAAGAAATATAATTTGGACAATGCTTGTTAAAAAAAATATATCTTTCATTTAAGATTAGCTACAAATTTACAATATGTTCCCTTGACGCGTTACGTGTTATAAAGTTATTCTTTAAAAAACTTCATTGTAGTGTCGCTCTTTAAAAAATCCATATTTCGTTTAAGATTAGCTACAAATTATGTGGTTTTACGAGTATTTTTAAAAAATTTTACTGTAACTTTGTATATTAAAAAAATTTTCACCATAGATGTATTTTGGGAGTGTTTTCAAAATTTAAAGTTTTATTAGGGTGATTTTAAAAATTTTTAGCACAACTACCGCCCACTACTAGCCACATTTGCCGCCACCCTCCTCCTCTCTCTTACCTCTTTCACTTTCCTATCATTTCTCGTTCCTGCTTCTCCCTTTTCTCCTTCCTCCTCCTCCTTCCTTTTCTTCCCTTCTCCCTTTTCCCGACAATCCTCTTCCTCTCCCTTTTTACGGTGATCAAATTTGGTCGCGGTGAAATGAGAAGGAAGGAAAGGAAGAGGACTTGCGGGAGAAGGGAGGGAAAGAGAGGAGGGGGAGGGGGAGGGGAAGGGGGAGGGAGAGGGAAAGGAAGAGGGAGGGAAGAGAAGCGGTGGTGGTGGTGAAGGAGGGGAAGGATGGTGGCAGTGGCGATATGTGTAGATGATAGTGATAGGTGGGAGAAGAAATAAGTGATAAGATTTATTTTATTTTTATATATTGTTTTGTATTTTTGTTATGTGTATTTAGAATATTTTTGAAGATGTTTTTGGAATATATAAAAAATTTGTGTGCCGTATGAATTAGGTTGCATTTCAAAAACTTTCCACTGCACTTTAGGCATTTTGGCCATGAACCATAATTTGCTTATTTTTCCAAAAAAGATATATTTGACTTTGCATTATACATGTGAATCACACTTTTGACTTTTCTCATCATAATATTAATGCCACTAAGAGTATATATCTCATCTTTATGTAATATGTTTATTTAACATGATTAGTCATATTCGATATGGGGTTGGCTAAGTTGATTGTATCATATTAGGAAAAATAAATGAAAAATTAGGGGATAGATTTATTCACATAGACAATGAAGAGTGAAAAGTGAAAACTTTGCATATTTTCGACAATACACTTTTTCTACGTACAATTTATGCTTTTCCACGTGTATTTTAAAGTGCATAGGTGAGACCAAAAATTTAGAAAACCATTACATAAACTTGAAGAGGCAGGCTTACAAAAATTGTACATATCATATGGTGTACTGATTTTAGCTGTGATTGTCTGATTGCACAACTTCAATACTTAAAAAAAAAAGGTCAATATCAAATTGATTGAAATTTCTAAAGTAAAGGACAAAGTTAAGATTTTTTTTTTGTAAGAAAACATTGCAATTTTATTTTGATATGGAGACCAAAATGATGATTTTCGTGATAATCATTATTGCGAGAGCATTATTATACATCCCCACAAGCATTACCATATTTTGATGGATGCATTACGTAGAGGGTTATTATACATCATGCATTATTATACATCCTCACAATTGCTGATGTGATACAATTTAAACTGAGCACTCTGTGCACTTGCAATTGTGATATTCAAATTGGACTAAGCTAATGTAGTACAATCTAAATTGAACACTCAGTGTCCTTGCAATTGCAAAGACATTGGATTCGATTTTAATGTCATCCAATAATTAGATTCGTCATAGTTATCAAACAAAATTTGATATGGGCAAACAATAAGAGAAAATTCGTGTATGAAAACCATTGTGAATTTCTTTATCCCAAAAAAAAAACACTGGAAAAAAATTTAGGACTCATTTTAACTTAGTATTGAGAAGTTAACTATAGTCAATCGTAATTCAACAAAAGGTGTTAGATGCAAAATCCTTAAAAAAAACTAGTTTGAAGGACTTAATTCAGATATAACAAATTTTTATTTACTTTCAAATATTTATAATAATTAAATAGGTCTATAAACACAAAAAGCAGTAGCTTTTTAAAGTATTGTCATTGATCACTCATTAATATACTTTAATTATATGAAACTTAACATGTGAATAAATGCATTTATAATAACTATTCTCTCTTGTATTAAAAAATATAAAGGAGTACTACTACTCTTCTACTACTACTACAAAAATACACTACTAAGCACTAACAACCCAACATATAATATACAACAAAAAATTTATTAGTACTAAAATAAAGGCAAAACCAGCTAGCAGGGGAAGCTAGCGATCTACTGGTACTGCTACTGCTACAATCTGGTAGTATTCCACTATTACTCCCAAGAAAGCTCAGGAAAAAGCTACTACTCATTGCTCATTAGTTAGTAGTAGGAAAGTAGTAGTCGTATTTAGTACTGCTACCGCAAAAGTACTGCTGGACTACTATTTTTTTCATCTGCTTGCTCTTCCTCTACCGTGTCTTGGTTTCTGTTTCTCTCTTTGTGAAATCTATTTAGGGTTTCAAAATGTAGCAGGGAAGCTTTGAGATCTGCTGGATTTGTGAACCAGAAGGTTCCCAATTTTGGGTTTTTGCTAAAAGGGTTGGAGAATAGATTTGGGGGGTTTTCTTTTACTTTTTGGGGTAAAATAATTTCTGGGTTTTCATTGTTTTGGCATTTTGGAAGATCTGGAAGCTTGTGGGATGAGCTTAAGGGAGCTGGAAATGCGAGTGATTGATTGCTGGAGTGGGTTTGGATGAGTGATTAGTACTGGTTGTTGTAATACTATGTATACCTTGTGCTTGGTTGGGTGTTTCTCTGGAGGGTGGGGGGTGGAGGTAAAAGGAGTAGTCTTTTTTAGCTTCTGTTGCTAGTACCTGGGTTTTCTTATTATTTATTTTTTTGGAACTTTTTTTGGGGCTAATTTTTGGTTTTTTTGGAAAAGGGTAGTGTTTTTATTAGGTGGGTTTTGGTTATTCTGCAATGAGGTTATCTACTCCAGGGTTGAGTACTCCTCCTCAGCCAGAGGAAGGTAATGGTCGCATATCATTTCCTTTGCTTGGTTTGCAATTTTGCATACATATTCTCTGAGTGAAAATAGTTAATTCTGTTTTAAGAAAATTCTGGTTTGAGTTGTTGTTTGGCAAAATTTTTGACTTTTTGGTGAACCATGATTTCATGGGCTACAGGGGAGAAGAAGTGCTTGAATTCAGAGCTATGGCATGCTTGTGCTGGCCCATTGGTGTCACTTCCAGCTGTGGGAAGCCGAGTAGTGTATTTTCCTCAAGGTCATAGTGAGCAGGTAAATCTGCCGTACCCTGGTTTTTATGAATGCATTTTAGGTGTTAGCGCATTATGAATTGGTAACCGCTTTTTGTGGAATTGTATGAAGAAATTGATTTTCTGTTGTAAATTGCGATATACATGAATTTCGTATACTTGCACTTCCATTCTAGTAGGCCTCTTCAATGGTGCTAAGTTAACATATTACTTTCCTCAAAGACTGGATGCAGATGACTTTGTTTGACTGCGTCTTGTTTTGGTCCGATGAAGTCAGCCGGATGTCTCGCTCTTCTACTCCTTTTAAGATGCCATAATTGAAAGTTAGTTCTTTTGAAATTTATGAATTGTTGCAGTTTCCTCCTTCACCAAGAGAACAAACATATTTTCAGCTAAGAGATAAAAATAAATTAGTTAGTTGCACAAGGAAAAGTACAATTGCTGGTCACCAGTGTTTGAGATGAATTTTGTCAACTGACTCTGTTGAATATTATCTGCTTGGTCAAGAACTTCAGTGGCATTTCTTGAACAAAATGTTTTTCATAGTTGATGAAGTAGTAGGGTGGGAACGTGTCCCTCTAGCAAATTTGTAGTGAAGCATTTAGAATTTTTTTGTCCAGATTAATTTTGTGGTAAATCTTGTCTTGTTTTATTTTAATTTTGGTCCTCATTCTTTTATTTTAACAGGTTGCTGCCTCAACCAACAAGGAGGTAGATGCTCATATCCCTTACTATCCTGGCTTGCCAGCACAGCTCATATGTCAGCTTCACAATGTGACGATGCATGTATGTATGCCTACTTTATCCATGTGTTTTTGAATTTGATTGTTTTTCCTGACCTTATATTTAGGCCAAAGTTATTATAATTGGAATATTTGTACTTTCAGGCTGATGTGGAAACTGATGAAGTATATGCTCAGATGACCCTGCAGCCGCTAAGTGCAGTATGTTCATTTGCCATATATTTGTGTGCCTCCTTTTGCCTGTTTAACCACGTATATCATTTTAAGGTTCCTTGCAATTGTATTTGTAGCAAGAGCAAAAAGACGTTTGCCTACTGCCTGCTGAACTTGGCACTGCAAGCAAGCAGCCAACTAACTACTTCTGTAAGACACTTACTGCAAGTGACACGAGTACACATGGTGGATTTTCTGTACCTCATCGAGCTGCAGAAAAAGTTTTTCCTACTCTTGTAGGTCACATTAGTATACCTCCAGTGCCTGTTCTTGGTTTATTAGTTATGACACTTGGCTAGTTGTGGCTTTGGTTCATGTCATCCTTTTATGAATATATGCTTCAGGATTATACTCTGCAGCCTCCAGCTCAAGAGTTTATTGCAAAAGATCTTCATGGCGATGGATGGAAATTTCGGCATATCTTTTGTGGTGAGTTTTTTTTTTTCCAACATACCCTGATAAAGATTCAATTTCATGGCATACTTATATGTGCTTCCAATGACTGAGAATTGTCACTCTTTCACCTAGTGATGTAGGACATAGTCAAAGTAGGTCAAAGCCTACTTTTTGTCACGGCTTTGAATTTCGTGTATTGACTTGTGCATGAATGTTTTTGAACATGATGATTTCCATTTTTGTTTCCTGCAACATAAATTGTTTGATGATCTTACATAGATACAGTAATGTTTAGTCTTGTGAATAATTCAGTTATATTTTTGACAAAGCTGAAGTTAGATCTAAAGTTCATAGACATTGACATAGATAATTCATAATTGCTGCTGCATTATAATTCCGAACTATTGTCTTCCTTCTTTCACAAAACAAAAGAGAAACTTGGTTAAAAGAAGGAAAATGAACAGTTAGCACTCATCGATAGCAAACTTTCCTTGTCTAGTTTAAAGCCATCTGCATCTTAAATTGTTCTTTGACATTCCTTTGTTTGTCTCCTTCCAAATTTCTGGGGCTATCTGGTCTCATACTTAATTTGCTTGCTTTTTTATCCTCTTCTCTTACCTGCTCTGGATATGCTGCATCGTACGCATATGCCATTTCGCTTCAGTGACTACTTTTTGCTTTTTGTTACAAGCTAAGATGGTGTTCTCATAATACCGCATCTTCATTGCCGTTCCCTTATGTGTCATTCTGGTTATGATTTGATCTTTAGTGGCTGTTTGGACAATATGCTGCTAGTTGCTTGTGAGTTATACTAGTGCACGTGCTAGTGCTTGATTATCATTTGGAAACTTTGAAAGCTTTCTTATCATGATAAATTTGCCATAATACCTATGTCCATCTCCAGTCATTTGCCTTAGCCATACCAATATTCAGTCATCAGCAAATTTTGAAGTCTCAATTGATTATTCATCCAGCTGAGTTAATATAGAATTCTAAGTTGGAACCTGAAAGTTTGGCGAAGCTTCCAACTCTCTGTGACAATCTGGATAGCTGATGAATCATAATACTTCTCTTTCTCTGACTGCTTGGAAATGTATATAAAAGTTAAGTCTGAACATGATGAGGTCCACCATTAGCCTTTTCATTGTTGTGAATTGTGCACCACCATTGGGCCTTTAATCATGGCTAAAATACCTCCATGGATTAAAAGCTGAAAGTTGTTCTTCTCTTCCTTTGCTTTCATCTTTTATGATGTGAAGTTTCAGAGATAAACTCCTTGCTTTCAAGGTTTTTGTATCCAGAAGCATTGTACTTCCTTTTGGTTTACATATTTCATGTGTGTACTATTCATAAGGTGAAAATATCTCAATGCCATGTATGCCTTGTAGAGACTTGAAGTCTGATCAATTTATAGCTGTGAACTGTGATAAACAAAATGTGACAACACCATTACTGGAAGTGGCAGGACCTTGGAGTCTTCATCTTGCCTATGTATTTAATAACTCCTCTCAATGGAAGTGCTCTCATGCATATATTATGAAATACAAAGAATAAGTTAGGATGCAGCAACCTTATTCATTTAATTTTAGTTCAGTTGCCAGGTTGATAAACTTTCAAACGTTATCTCACTGTCTATGAGTGACAGTTATGTGGGTTGACTATGGATGTCTCTCCAAGCTAAGTACTATAGATTTGTTTCCCACTATTGGTGATGAGCTGGATCATGTGGTCTGATCTAAAATAAAGCAGTGCATGTTACAATCACTACATGGATATGCAGGAATCATACTTACACTTCAATGTTACTAGTCACGAATACTCGTGGAATTGCTTTGGATAGGGCGATTTAAATGCTGAATATTTTTCAGTTGCTCACTCACGTTTTCTGATTTGCAGGCCAGCCAAAGAGGCATCTGCTTACAACAGGTTGGAGTGTGTTTGTAAGTGCAAAGAGGCTTATTGCTGGTGACTCTGTAATTTTTATCTGGTAAGTCAATCTACAATCTGCTGGTTAACGTCAAAGTTGTGTTTTTCATCTGACTCTTAATCTATGGAATGTGTATCTTGTACCTCTGTGTAATTCATTCAGCTGGTGAATACTTGGTGTTGGGAAGGGAAGCGGGTTTCTTCCTCCTTCATTTCCTAGCATGTAGCCAACTTCGTATTTGAACTTTTGCGCGTTGACTATGCTTATCAAGGATCTTTGGGTCATTGACAAAGGCCTTGCGTCTTTTTTGGGACCTGGGTTTTGCATTAATGTTTAGATAAGCAACTAGGGCTGCTATTAAATATGCTCAAGCTGTACAAATTATGCTTTGGATTAAATCCAGCTGAAGTTCTGCAGGAAGTTAAGTTTAATAGCGATTTTGACTTGACGGTATACTTGCTTGGGAACAAATATCATTTTTTTCAAGATATAATTTCGTGTAGTTACACTTAAATTCTTAAGATATGGTCCATACAGGGCCATAATCCTTATTTGCTGTATTATCCTTATTAGTTACTATTTTTACATAAAACAATCTGATTCGTGTAAGCTAGAGAAACAGAACCTAAACTTTGATCCTAGGTGTCCGCTTGAGATGGTTTATAAGTAAATCCATCTCAAGGCTTGTTGAATTCAAGCCAAAAGCATGCATTTTCTTTGCCTTTTTGAGGAAACTGTTTGTCCTAACAGGTGCTTAACTGGAAAAAATAATGCAGCGATTTCTGCATTCCTTTTCTGGATTTGTGATGCATTATCAACTTGATGATCAAGTTTTTAATCTTTTTCCCAGGAATGAAAATAATCAGTTGCTTCTGGGAATTAGGCGTGCTAGCCGCCCACAAACTGTCATGCCTTCCTCAGTTTTATCAAGTGATAGCATGCACATAGGTCTTCTTGCTGCTGCAGCTCATGCTGCTGCAACCAATACCCGCTTTACTATATTCTACAATCCTAGGTAAGATTCTGTGCATACTTCCCCCCCTTCCGCGCTCCCCGCGTATACATTTTATGTTAATGGAGAGGGAAAGTATCTGACAATCTTGTTGTATATTCAGGGCTAGTCCATCAGAATTCGTTATACCTTTAGCCAAATATGCTAAGGCTGTATATCATACAAGGGTTTCAGTTGGCATGCGCTTTCGGATGCTATTTGAAACAGAAGAATCAAGTGTTCGTAGGTAGGCCTTCATTCTATGTGGGAAATAGTGCTTTTACCTTTCACCTGCTGAGGAAGCACAGGAACATGATAGGTGCTACAATTGTTACTATCATGTAGAGAAAGAAGGATAAATTGGGAATAGGAGTTGGGCAAAAGATTTCTATTAACTCTAATTTCAATGACCATCTTGCATTAATTTGCTTGTTCAAGTTGCTTTCGTGCTTGCTTTTTAAATGCATAAAATAAGGTATTGGGGAATCAAAAGTTAGTATTGATATTTGCTACATGGTCAGGGGAAATGGATGTCATGCAACCTGTTTTGGTTAATGGAATCGCAAAATTTGGGGTAGCTCAAATTGTACTATGCTTTTGAAACATCCAGTGCCTGTGATTTCAAATTTTCTTCTGGGGTTGAATCCATGACAACACATCAGTGCTCTATCTCTTGGTTCCACCTTCCTATTGAAATGACAAAGTGTGGAAAATTTTCTTTGCTTAAGCCCTGACCATCTTAGTTGCTTTTTAGCTTTCAAAGGAAGGAAATTTGGCAGCATTGACTTTTTTTTCCTCTGTGCAATTGAGTATGGTTGATGGAGATTGTATGAGCAGTACGGTTGTAGTTGAAATGATGGTTTTCCTGAGTAGAACATCATGCAGGACAGTCTTTTGTTGGTTCTAATGAATGTTTTGTGCTGCTTTTATGTTGCTTATTTGCTTTGCTTCTGAAGTCTTGTTATGGACCAAGATTGTGATCTCTTCTAAATTTAAGCCTTTTTTTCTTTTTAAATATCCAGGTTTGAGAAAGGGTGGATTTACATCGAGTTTTTGTTTAAAAATAAAAGATCTTTTGGGCACATGCTTGTGACTGAATATGGTCACCATGTAATTAATTTTGATGAAGGAAGGGGTACTCATAAACTCCCATTGTCAGGCAAATTAACTTGCACTTCACAGCATATGATATGAACTGTTCTAACATGTCATATCCTGTTCAATGCAGATACATGGGAACAATTACTGGCATTAGTGATCTAGATCCTGTTCGCTGGCCAAATTCACATTGGCGATCTGTGAAGGTTTGTAACGAGTTATTAAGAGTTATAATGGAGAGGGATGCCTGCGTAAATTAGACTTATACTGGCGTTTATATATGCTCTAGTAACTAATGTTCAAAACATTGTGTGTGTCTGTTATTTTAGCTTTTTTGTTCTGAGCTTTCTTCTTTGGGGTAGAAGTGGGAAAGCAGGGGCTGTGTCTGGTTGGTAATAGATAACTGTTGTAGGTCTTGAATCATGATGTCTAAGAGCACTCTCTCTCCAAAAACTATTTTGGTTTTGCACTATAATTAGCCAACAGGTTCCCAGGTTTGGAAGGGTTACTTCAAGTAAACAGTGCTTCCCCTCTACCAACAGCCCGAACTTTTGTTCCTTTCACCAGCTATCAAGGGGTCTGTTAGATAATCACACAAGACATTCAACTCATTTGCCTTATTAATCTGTCATCATCTTCTATATTTTCTAAGCAAGAAATGATGTTGTCCCTTCAATATGTGTTTTGTATAAAAGTTAAAGCAAACTTTACTAGTTTATAACTTGCTTTGTCAGTTCCATATGAAATTGGCAAAATGACAGATTCTCTAAGCAATTGTTATTAAGCTGGAAGAATGGTCCTGATGATCGCATGAATACAGTTTCCATTAATTTCAACCATATACAGTATAATAGATAACTCCTTTGTCTAGCTGCCTCTTCTGTGGCTTGTACGTCAGTGTCTTTAATGTCGGAGTTAATTTCCCTTGATTTGGCTTAAGTCAACCAGACAGCAGCTCATTCTCATTTCTAGACAATATATAAAGCAAACAATTTCTTTTCCTTTATCTAGAGCAGCATTTTCTTATATTGTGATGAATAATGTTGAACCAGATATCTGACGTGTTCTTCTGCTTATGCAGGTTGGATGGGATGAATCAACAGCAGGGGAGAGGCAGCCTAGAGTTTCCTTGTGGGAGATTGAACCATTGACTACTTTCCCTATGTATCCTTCTCCATTCTCCCTTAGACTAAAACGACCATGGCCGTCAGGATTACCCTCCTTACCAGGTTGGCTTTAGTTCCTAACATGTATATATGCAGATTCATTTTGGGCACTAGTCTTTGATTCTGATCCTTTTGATATTTCATTATCAGGCCTCAATAGCAGTGATATGAACATAAATGCCCAACTTTCATGGCTTCGAGGTGATATTGGGGGTCAGGGGATTCAGTCACTAAATTTTCAAGGATTTGGTGCTACGCCCTGGATGCAGCCACGGCTTGATGCTTCTGTGCTTGGCTTGCAGCCGGATATCTATCAAGCAATGACAGCTGCTGCACTCCAAGAAACAAGAAATTTTGATCCTTCCAAGGTTGCAAATCAGTCCCTCCTGCCATTTTCACAGAATACCTCCAGCGGATCTGCTTCACTTGTTCAGAGTCAGATGTTGCAGCAATCTCAGTCTCAGCAAAATTTTATCCAAAGCTTTCCAGAAGACCAGGTAATTGCTCAGGCTCAGCTTTTACAGCAACAGTTGCAGCGTCATCTCTCTTGTGATTTACAGCAGCAAGTTCAGCCCTCACAACAATTGCATGCACAAATTCAGCAGCAGCAACAAATCTCGAAGAACGTCTCAAACTTCTCTACGATAGAGTCTGTTACCCAATCCCAATTTTCACCTTTGCAGGCCTTGGGTTCAACATGCCAGCATCAGACCTTCTCTGATATCAATCACGTAACAAGCACTAATAGTTCTTCAATGCAGAGTCTTCTTAATTCATTTTCCAGTGATGGAGCATCTCACCTACTCAACACGCATGGCGTCTACTCTCTAGCCTCTCCTTCCTCTTCATCAAAGAGAATTGCACTGGACTCTCAGCTCTCTTCTCGAGCTACTCAGTCCGTGGCAGCCCGGGCGGATAACATGTCAACACCTGATTCTAAGGTCTCTGACCTTTCCACTTTATTGCGCCCCGTTTCAGGTAGAGAATTTGCGCAATTTAAAGGAATGACTGATTCTCAGAACAATGGTTTGTTTGGAATTAATAGTGGCTCCTCCCTTATGCTGCAAAATGGGATTTCACATCTTATAAATGGTAGCGGTGAAAGCGAATCATTTTCTGTACCATTTGCTACCTCTACATATACAAGTGCTTTGGGCACTGATTTGCCACTTAGTTCAGACATGACCACCTCAAGTTGTATGGATGAATCAGTCTTCATGCAGTCCGCTGAAAACGTGGACCAAGCAAACCCAGCAACTAAAACCTTTGTGAAGGTAAGCTTGTTAAGCCGGCAAGTATATTGGTCCAAATTTTCGTACGCCTTGCATGCTATTCTGTCGTTTATCAGGAGCATAAGCTGAAAACTTGTCTTCTTTGATTCTGTGTTTGAGATCCTGCACTTGTGACTTGGTAGATGATCCTTTGAATTTGGTTCATTATATTCATAAATTCTTTTATGAGTGGAGCAGTAAGATATTCTTTTTACTGTTGAGTATTTTGTGATGGTAGTCTACTTTGACAGGTTCACAAATCAGGGTCCTTCGGACGATCGCTTGATATCTCCAAATTTAGCAGCTACCATGAGCTGCGGAGTGAACTGGCTCGCATGTTTGGCCTTGAAGGCCTGTTGGAGGACCCTCAGAGATCAGGCTGGCAGCTTGTATTTGTTGACCGAGAGAATGATGTTCTTCTCCTCGGTGATGACCCTTGGCAGTAAGCACCCATTAGTTTCTAGCAATTTTTCTTGTTTTTGCTGAAATAATGTTGCCTTGTGTACACATGAGCATCTTATTATTTTGTATTTGTATTGGTGATTCTCTAATGTTGTAGTCTTTGAAAATGGTCTACATGCTTGTGATACCTTTAGACGGACCCTATTTTGGCATTCTGCCAATTTGAAATGTTAGATTTGTTGCGAATACTGTTTTATCTATAGTAATTTAATACTTTTAGGCTGGTATGCAAGCAGAACATAGTTGCCTAGCAAGAAAAGAGGGACTAACTAGCATTTACTAACTTTGACATGAATTGAATTGAATGAAACCAAGACTAGCAGTTTTGGTTTCTTTCAGAAAACAGGAGAAGAATTGAACCAATGGGATGGTGGTCATGTGTGAGCCATGTTTGAGAACTACGTCTTTTGTATAAAGCTTCTTGTTATTTGATTTAATGAGGCTCACCAAGTTTCAACCATGAATTTAGGAGCTTCTTGTATATGGGGAAATATTCTGTAGTTTCATTGGTGCCATGTACTTTCTTGCTTCTTATCTTCTTTGTAGAATTGTCCATTCCACGTTTGTGAAATTCGCCGTGGGTGTTACTAGATGTTATTTTTTACCAGCTTCCTGATTCGCTGGACTATTTTTTACTTTATTTTGTCTGTCGGTCTCTCTTTCTCTCTCACACACACACACACGCACATGCATGGATATGTGTGATGGGTATACTTTGTTTAGTTAACTGAATGGCTCAAAGTGCATAAACTGTTAAAGAAATGCACCACGCAGATATGTTCTGTTTTATCCTTTTTCCTAATTGATGTGAATGGTTTGGCTCACAAAATGATTAAACCAAACTAAAGCAAGCATGATATCCCCTCCTCCCGGTTCCATCTGTTCTGTTTCTGTCTCAATTATACAAATTTGAATGTATTCAATATATCCAAATTTCATGGGAATCTTTTAATAAGATGCTTCACTCATTAAGAGGTCTGCTGATTTGATCTTGCTGTTCTCCTGAACCCAAAACAGGTATTATTATGCAACCTATTAGCACAATCAGTGCACTAGTACTTGTCTGTGTTCACATTTTCAATGGCTTATAGTTAATTAATTGGAATACCTGCATGTAATACGAGAAAATTTCCAGGGCTTTTCCAGAATTTTACTGGTTGGTAATCCTTGTTAATTGCTATGCAGCATGTTTAAGTCGGCAAAATGAACTGTTCTCATCCAACGATATAAACCACAACCGTATATGTTTGACAAGCTGGTATTTTTGTTGCTTTCTGCAGGGAGTTTGTAAACAATGTCTGGTATATCAAGATACTGTCTCCCCTTGAAGTGCAGCAGATGGGAAAGGAGGGCATTGACCTTCCTAATTCTGCTCCACTGCATAGGCTTCCCAGCAGCGGCAATAGCTGCGATGATTATATGAGCCAGAAGAAAACCAGAAATGGCATGAATGGGATCCCATCCGTGATGGTTGGTAATCTTGTCTTTGCAATTTGCAATTTCTTTTAATTTTTCTGAATAAGTATAAATTTTATGACTGCTGATGGAACAGATCATTTTCCTCTTGTTATGCTTGGTGGTGTTCTTGAAGCAAATAAAAGATGGGATATTGGAAAAGAAGTAATAAATTGTATATCTAAAGACTTTCCTGGTGCTGTTCCCATCCATCCAAAGGTACAGATAAGTGTATCCCAATGTTTTTTTTTTTCAACTTTCAAATTCACTGCTTTTATTACAACTCCAGTGACAAGGATTTTGCTTATTCTTATACTTCAGATGTTAATTAGAAAGAAATAGTACGAGAGTTTATGAAATATTGTCATGAGTGGAAACGTCAATTAAAAGTAATGACTTGTTCCATATATTATAACTGTATATATCGTGCACTGTTAAGCAACACAAGATATTAAATATGCTATTGATCTTATTTTGTGTTTACTTGTGGTTCTGATATTGATGCCCAGAATAAACGTAATTAGAATATATTCCAATAATATGCTTGGTTGATATGGTAAATATGTCAAAAATGAAGTTATTGATGCAATAACCAAGGTTTCTGATTTAGTATGACTTGTTAGTTTACTAAACCTTTCTATTACTTCCAGTTACCTATTTCTGAAGGGGGATGTTTTATTCTTGTTCTTTAAATGTGTTCTTGTAAAAACAAACTTCTAAGTTCGATACATAAGCCCATAAATCTTTTTGTAAATATATCACTTTCTGCTGGGTGGGGGATAATAGAAGTTGAAAGCAAATTTTCATCTGGGAAACATAGGTTTCTGATGCGAAATTCTTCAATTTAAACTGGTTCAATCACCTTTTTGTCTCCCCTAATAAGTCAAATAATATCCTCATTAGAAGACCTTGCCATCAAGAAAGAAGGGTCAATTAAGCAAGGCTAATGACCTGGTCTAAATTTTGCAATTTATTTGAGCATTAGTTGTACTAAACGTGATCATCTAATGATTTTATTGACAGTGAATAATGAACTCTGATGCCTTACATCTGATCGAAGGAAGAGGATAAGAAATGCTTCTCTTTAGCTTTTATAATTTATCTTTTGTATAGACAAAACTGTAGTAGTTTTTTCTTCAGATCATTTATTTGTAGTTCTAGCTTCAGGCTTGTTCTTGAATCTAGTTGTCCTTTGGTTTGGTTTTGAAATTTGATGCATAGTCCATTTGGAATTGATTTGTAATTTAGGTGGAACCAGCAGTTGGTGCTGCATTGCTTGCTTGGAATTTTTTGATGAGACAAAGTCGAAAGGATGCTATCAGAAGTTGATTACTGAAGATTTCAAGTTGTACAGTAGCAAGGATAAATGGGGGAAAAAAAAAGAGGAAAAGCACCCCAAAAAAAAAAAAAAGCACACTAGTGACTTATTGCTTTCATTTTTCACACTGTCATATTGTGAAGTTGTGTTATCATAGTTGTCAAACTTTTTTTTGGGATCTTTAGTCTCGTTTGTGTGTTATCCACTATAGGGTTCTATTGTTATTAGCCAGGTTCTCATGTCAGAAGTTGTAAAGATTGAGATTCTTGGAATAAGTATATTTCCTCTCTGGCTTGTGCTTCCTACTCTTATCCTCTTGATTTTTTTTCTCGTTACAGAACATTTATTGAACTGATTTTTATATTGTTGTAATGCAATTAAACACCAATTTGCCAACCACATAATGCAGCACTGCCCCTAAGTTTAGATAATCTGCCTAAAACATGATAGTGTAACATAATAAGTTAGCATATATGTCTTGAAAGAAAAGGAGAAACTTGTGGAGATTGAATTCAGAAAGGGGCTCCAGAGACATGAAACTATCACTTGTCAGAAATGAAAATATGGCAGAGCATAAGCTGTCTCCCTAGTTTGTACTTCTTGGGGCTTAACACTTCCACCAGGAATCCCAGGTTTGCAGGAGGCAGGGTTTGGGGATTCTGATTCCTTTTGACTCATGTTTTTATGACAATATAACAGTAGTGTGGATTTTCCACTTCACCAATATATTTTATGCTTTTGCACACAAAAAAATTGGTAAAAGTCATTTATTTTATGTTTGTCCAATGATTTTACATTGTTTGTAGTAATTAATCCACTGAAAATGCTGCATATGTAACTAATGTTTCATCTAATTGATCTTTTATTATCCCCCTCAGGTTAATAGTTAAATGTGCAAACTAATTGTTGGAAACCAAAACGATGTTCGATCTTCTAACATAAGCTGCTGAAAAAAGTTCTAACTTCTAATAGCACAACTCTTAGTCGTTAATGGGGATAAACACATCCATCAAACCTGTGATTTGTTAAACATATACATGGCAATTTTGCCCAAAACCAAACAAACACCCAACCCACCCACTAATTTGAGAGGTTGGGTTGGGTAAGTCGGGTATTGGATCAATTTTGGGTTGGGTAATAAAACCTACATATATTTTGGGCAGTTTGGATATTTGTGTTGGGTACCCATTATCTAACTTAAATTTAAAAAAAAACAAATAAACAAATTAAAATCAAGAAACAAGAAAAGACCAGCGACTATGTAATGAAGCCAAATGTTGGATCAAGCAAAACATCCCCTTGGCCAAAGTTTTATTCGGCAGACTTGTCGAAGTCTTATCTATAGTTGATTCCTATTCGGTGGCTTGAGCTTTTCTATAATAGATACATATTAGCATAGTAGTATTTGCAATTTGTGAATTGTTGCGAAGTAATAATTGCAGACATTATATCATATCATATTAGAAATTGGATTTTTTTTTTTTTTACATTCTTTCAAGCGTACTGCTTTAATCATCATGGTGACATCCTAATATGCATCCTAGACTATATTGAAGCCAGATATGATTAGCTAAAAATCCCTGCAAATTGTTGTTGTATCCAACTTGGACCAAAATTTGTTGCTTCGGTCTCTTAGTTTGGACCAAAGCTATACTCAGTTTGAAAATCCTTACTTGTATAAAAAATAATGAGCTCGTCCAAGTAATAGTGTGTATTTTAGTGTATTTGTATGTGTAAAAATAACGTAATTTAAGAAGTGGGTGTGTGTTTGTATTTGTGAGTGTTTTAGTGTGTGAAAATATGTCTATTTATGTGAAAATGTGTTTATGTGTGTGAATTTTTTTTTTTGTATGTAAAAATATATTTGAGAGAGTTTATATATCAAAATCTATTAATTAATATATTTGGTCATATTTGGGTCATGAGTTTGAGATAACCCAATATGACCCAATCCAAAATTAACCCAATCTAAAGTTGGACAGGTTGGGTGTAACCCATTTAAATGAAAACCCAATACAACCCACTCAACTCGTCCAATTGCCGGGTATAGTTAAACACTTGCTTAATTCCTCATTGCAAGATTGATCCTTAGCAGAATGTTAAAGAAAAACAGGAACATGGAAAATGGTTGATATGCTGAAATGATCTTTAAAATATTCACATACTTCCCTTTCTATTTCCACAGTGTGTTTGAATTTGCTCATCCCTACAACTAACCAAATTCTATTGAGTTCTTTTGACCATACTGCAACAAAGAATTGATCTATTATGGCATTTTTTTTTTATTGGTTAAATTTTCTTGAAGGTGACTAAAAAGGGCAGGAATGGATATTCAAGTCCTTTAAGCCAAACGAAAAAAAAAAAGGAACTGCTTGGAAGTAGCAAGTGCCAGCATCAGCTCATTTCTTGTTACTAGTCCGTGAATTCAACTCGCGGGAGTTTCACAACAAATTAACTGTGGGAATCTATTTCATGTTGGGTTGCATACTTTGGCACGTCGGAGGGTCTGAAATGGATAAATTCCGGGCTCAACACTATCACAAGTGAAGTAATGATAATAAGAGCAAGCCACTCTAAGCCGAATGCATGCCACGGAATCACATCACCTGCCATATCTGAAGGATGGTGTAGCTCATGGAACCAAAAAAAAAAAGAAGGCGGATCAATCCCAGGAGCACATTGAGTGTAACTCCCATTTAGGTCGAGAGTTCAAACTCCGCCGACTCCTACTGCATATGTCCTCCTTGGAGCACATCGTGCTTCCTTTTGTCAAAAAATCCAGAGAGTGCAGTAGTACACTTGTCTGGTCTGGAGTTTCACTCTTCAATCCCTATACAAGTCCAGTTGAGCTCTTCCTTCCTCATAGTGTAGGAGTATTGTAGGTTGTTGCGATCGTTGAAAAAAAAAATTGTGTAAAATGACGGTCTTTTTATTGGACAGGTGAATGAAACAAAAGAGGTATGTGCACCTGATACAGTATCCTCAAAAGTTCTGGAGAAATGGTCAAAAGCCCTAACTTTGTAGATACTTCGTCCGTGAAGAAAAAAAGAAGTCCACTCTGAACCAATTCGATATTTAACTCTGCTTCTAATCACTTGAAAGTTACTAACAGGAGAATAAGAGATTGCATTGCTCAAGATCATGATATCAGGGTGCTAGAAAAATTACAAATGTAATTAACTTAGACAACAGCAATTTGCCAGCAAACAAAATCATCAGGTTTTTATCCCCTAGCAGGAACGGAAATTTCAAATATCACCTTTCACCTTGAAGATAAGCCATATCAGCCATTCTCATATTTTAGTCGAACTAGTAATAGTTTGTGTACTTTGCACGTAATTATATTAATCCAAATATAACATCAACTTTGATTTTTTTTTTTGTGAAATTTAATTGTTTACCTCATAATAGAATATTGTATATTTTCAATTTCTTTAACCAATTGTTGTTACAAAGACTATCTAGATTCAAACTCTTTGATTTATTGGTTTTGAATTTATTTTGAGCATTTTGGTAAATTATGGATTCAACTTTGATAAACAATTCTTAATACGGTCATGTTTTCACCAAAGTTGTTGTACACTCATAATACTTTTACCATTAAATCATAATATTGTATTTTTAATGTAGCACAAAAGATGCTAAACAAAACATATATGTACACTTGTCAACATGGTTATTAAATCCGATCCGGCCCGACGGTTGAACCGGTCAAACTGATGAACCGATCATTGGATCGGACTGGGTTTTAAATTAGATTGTTTGAACAATCAAACCGTTGACTAGTCAATGGACTGGCAGTTCGACCGCAATAAACCGAAAACCCGGCCGGTTTTGTAGAAAAAATTTATTACTTTGCTAGAATTCGAACTTGGACCTCTGACCAATGCAACAACGCGCTTACCACCAGACTACTTCACCGTTCGTTGATAAAGTAGCTTACTTATAATATATAAACGTTTTGTCAATTCTATTTTTTTTAATTTCTCTAAAACAAATTTATTTGGAATCTTTTAATAAAAATTTATGACCCCCAAACTCTATAAGTTATAAAATGGACTTCAAAAATAACATATTACATAATTTATTTTAAAGACAAATATTATTTTTAATAATTTTGTGCACTTAAAATTCATAAATAAGTTAGATAATTACACTAAACATAGATAAAATTTTACATTTGAAGTTTGGTGTATTACTAAATAACTTTATGTTTTATTGATTCTTATATGAATTAATTATTTTATAGCAAATTAAATTAAATAAGCATTTGCTATGGCATTATTTATTACAATTTATATCATATATCTTATATAAAAAATTATGAAATATAATATTTAAATATATTTAGTGACCCACCGGTTCAACCACTCACCCACTGGTTGAACCAGTAACCCGTTGACCCACTGTGTTCGCTGAGTTCCTTGCCGAGTTGGGTTTAATAACTATGCTTGTCAAGTGTGAAGCTAATAAATAGAATTCATAATTATTAGTAAAGACTTAAACCATAAGATCAATTTTTGGAGAGGTGTTTGAGTAATTGAATTGGTTTGTTAGATTTTGTTATTCTAATTGTTTTCATTACACTCATCCCTTCCTTTACTTCTTCACAAGCTTGTTTACTAGCTAGAGTCTAGATATACCTTTGAAAATAAAACCCATGGTTAAATTTTTGATGAAATCATAAAAAATTAACAAATGAAAAATTTTCTATCAACATTTTGAATGTTATTGCGATAACATTTTGAATATTATTTTTTTTCTTATTAAGACAAACAACATGCAATTGTACAATTAGAATGAATTAATTATTTAAGAATAAAATATGTGAACCCTGCTCATATCCATCTTTGCATGAATATTTAATAATTCTATTTTATATCTTTTTGATTAAAATTTTAAATTTTTTTATGGATTTGAATTGAATAATGCTAGGTGCATTGTTGAATTTGGATTACTTATTTTTTTATAAGTGTTATTGAGATTAGTAAAGAATGTAAATGATTTATATTGCTCAATTTTCTTAGATTGGCTATTTAGTTGTCAATTGACATTCAATTGATAGAAATGGTTGGATTCTTTTAGTTTTTTCTTTTGTTTTTGTATTTATTCATATTGATTAAAAAGCACGTAATTACACATCTGTCTCGTGATATTCATACAAAGATTCTCTAAATGAATACCGACTCTTTTCTTTTTATATATTTCTCTTTTGTTCTAAAGCATCTATTCTTTTATACTGATATATTTTACAATTTTAAAATTATGGCTAATGCAATTGGTCACACTATTTCTAGTAAGAAATTGCTTTGGGTAAGAAACTTTGACACACATAAGAATTGGAAATGGAGTACAATGGTCGCTAAATTGTTTTAATAGGAGATTTTCATTTTAATTACCAATATTATTGAGATTTAATCATTTGGAATGTTTTATATTTGTAATTACTACCACAATTGAAATAAAATAACTCTAATTGAAAGACAGGAGGGTAATATAGGTAAAACAAAAACTAAGAAAAAAAAGTGCTGAGACTCTATAATGCCATAACTCATCATGCTTTTAATATAGTTATTATCAATATATATATATATATATATATTACCAGATAAATGCTATTGACTGAACATAAGTTATTACTGAGAGGTGGCACTCGAGCTAATTGTCTAATTCTTTGAAGAAACAAAGGAGTTGGCGTCCCCCTTTTATTCAGTTTTATTTTCATTTCTTTTTTTGGGAAACCAGAAAATGACTTCATACCACTCTTTTTGCTTAAAACCAGTTTGCATTAATGTTTAAACATCAAACTGAAATATCTGTGCCAAAACAAGAGAAAAAAAAACATATAAAAGATAAGATAGGCAACCTCAAGTGATCACCCAAATTACTGTAATAGGTATCTAATAGTTGGAAGGACTTGACTTGTGGTATCATTATACATGAACGCATAGTGGACTTGAAATATACGAATCCTTTCTTCAAAAGTACAAATCTCACAAGTACAAGAATGCCATCTTTGAGTTCCAGCAGCAAGTTTTAGTCCATTGTAAAACTTGACCCTTGGAAATATACCAGATCCTTCAAAACTTTGACAGAAGCTGCGAACTTCTTCCTTCTTCAGCCGTTATTTATTGACACAAACACTAAAATAACAAATAAACAATTAAAAATACTAATAAATTGATAAAAACTACCCCAACTAAGAACCCTAAACAAGTTCTCGGGCAACGGATAGCGTTTATCATTTATCATACTTGATACGGTATACTCAAGTATTACCACCCAATGTACTTGGGGAGTTTGGGCCCTGTAGGGGGTTGATCGATGGACGTATATTGGAGTTAAGTGGTGATATACAGACATTGCTATTATCGCATATCCAAGATTGATGGAGTGTCGACGGATTTGGAACAAGCAGCCAGCGAATTGGTTCACGCGAGCAAAAATTGTATCCTTTTACGTGAAAGTGTTGCTTGTTAGTTTCTTGTCTTGTTAATAATGTGCCATTCATTAAGGAATATAGAAAGTGTAAAATGGAGGTCATTTTACTGGACAAGCAAATGAAGTAAAAGATCATGTCATTGATCTTTTCTTATCTCTCTGACGTTAATAATTAAGCGTGCAATCTATTTGTTAGAAACCAAAAACCATATTGGATCTTCTAACTTAAGCAGCTGATAAAATTCTACTAAACACAACTTTAGTCGTTTATGGGCAGGAATGGATGCTCTGGTCCTTTAAGCCAAATAAACAAGGGAATTGCTTGCAAGTAGCAAGTGCCAATATCAGCTCATTTGTAACTATTCCTTCTCAATTCGGATAAGCACTAGATCAACATAGTATATTAGGTAAACATTTACAACTAAGTTGTGCAGGCATATTTGATCAACAAAGTTCGACCTGGTGCTATCGTGGAGATCATACAGTAAATAGGAGCAACCGAACATAGAAAAGCTAATTAATCTGGGAATGCTAATTCTTGAAATGAGAAAAGTTTCCAATCACATTACTCATTCTTTCTTTGCAATCTTAATGTGGACACCATCTCCAGAGCTGAGAAGTGGGTTTCTTCCAATATTTCCAGTCTTCACTACACTCCACCTTTTTGTTTGAACAGCAAAACACCAACTAGTTAGTTACCTCGGCATTGATACAAAAGTATGCATCAGAAATATTGAATGATCACAAGTCTTTAGTTAGCTAGTCATGTCACAAAATTGAAGTTACCTGTACTTGGTGACCAACACATGGAGAAAAGTTGATAATAGCGCCTTGCTGTAATCAGCACCAGCACACTGTCTCATTCCTCCTCCAAAGGGCATAAAATTTTGTTCTATGGCAACTTTATCAATGTCCTGTACTCATAACAAGTACAAAGAATTGATAAAATAAATCCATCACTAAGTGGTAATGCATCTACTACTAGAAAGCAGCAGATATGTACAGAATCCTAGCTACAATTCAATTTCCATGTTACTATCCTGCAACTTGTTAAATGATAGAACTCAATAGATCACATTACATTGCTTAAAAATAGCTGGTATGACATTTGCAACATGTTGAAAGCATCAAGCAAAAGCAAGCTGTTAATGATGCAAAAAAACCTAAACATATCAAATCTTACACCTCAGAAACAAATGTATATTAAAAAAGCACCTTCCAACGTGAGGGGTTGAATTCAAGTGCATCATCAAAGACACTAGGATTTAACTGCTGAGCAGAGGCAGCAACCAAAATTGTCCACCCTGCTGGAATTGTGTAACCTATAAAGAGATTCTAAGATGTTAAAGAAGAAAGTTCTTCAACTTGGTTATTTAATCCAAAGATTGGTAGCATAATTACCATTAACTTGAATATCTTTAAGCGCTTTACGTAGTAATCCTGGAGAAACATTTGCCAACCTTAGAGTTTCATGGATTACCTATCATTCACACTCATCATTAAGACATTTTGATAGTTGCTATTTATGCATATTTAAACAATAATTTTTGAACATAGTAGAGACTGACTTGAAGAGTGAAGGTCATTGACTTGTACTCATCCCATGTGGGTGAAGATTTCACTCTTTTCCTGTTCCTTAGTATAGTCTCATGCTCAGACTGGGAACCACAAGAAGTCGGGGTTAGGATGGCATTAAATACAAATATTGCATGTATTATCAGTCTGAAACACAAAAAGTATGGAAACTATAGTACTGTAAGCATCTCTAATGCAGAAGGGTGTTGAGAGAGCTTGAGCAAAGCAAGTGTAAGCGTCGATGAATTTGACTCAAAGCTGGCAAATAAAAGGCCAAACATCACTTGCACTATAAAGTCTTCTCCCAGGAACTTCTCTGTAGCCATGTCATCAATGGCCTGATCGAGGAAGTCTTCTTTAGATGTTCTAAGGCCAGCACGCTTCTCATTTAATTTGTTTTTGATGAATTCCGTTATTTTCTTCTCTGACTAACAAAACATAAGAGAATCAGATTTACAACTACATCATTAGTGTAAGGTTTAAGGAAATGAAACATATGTTGGAAGATATATGTATACTTCTTTATCTATCATAAGAGAATCAGATTTAGATTGATATCATTCGTGTAAGGTTTAACGAAATGAAACATATGTTGGAAGATATTTGTATACTTCTTTATCTACCATTACCTTCATGCAGTCGTGGAATGCAGTTCCGGGAACGTTTAAAGGAAGAGACATAAGGCCTTCAAGTATCTTGTTGAACTTCTCACTCAAGTCATCTGATGACTTCTCAGAGTCATAACCAAGAAAAACTTTTGCAGTGAAATTGAATACCATCTGCAGTAAGATTTTTGGTAATTTAGAAGATAAAATTCCATAAGCTATTAAGTACTTGTAATTTGTAAGAGAAAAAGTGGGCTTGTTTAATTAGCTAATATACAGCTCCAAATGCACGTTTCACTTCAACTGGCTCCTGATTTGACCAACTGTCTAGAGTTCTGCATGCCATTTCTTCCAACTGGGGAAGCAACTTCTCCTTAAGTGCCTTCACACCCAAGTAATTCAACGTTCTACTTCTTATGTATTTGTGAATATCACCAACTGCAGTTGTCCTAGAGTCCCCTTCTTGATTAAAAAGCTTAGAAAATGTATCCAAATACCACAACTCTACTAACTTCCCTTCTTGTGAAAGTATGAAATGGTTGACTTTGGGATTAGCTGATACTACAATAGGCCTGCCTGCTAAACTAGTTCGGAAAATTGGACCAAATCTGAAAGACAAGAAAACAGAATAACATTATAATCTGGTGGTATTAGTACAGCACTTTAATTTATTGGATCCAAGATGTGAGTAGGTTGGAAGCATGGTATGGAACAATGGGATGCAACCAAATAGGCGACTTTTTAGAGACAATTTTGGTTAGTTACCTCTTTGCTGAACCACTTATGCACCATATCCTTAGGAATTTTAAAATTTTAAAAATTATTATCCCTTACTGGAATATTAAGGAATCAGATAACTCATAGAAATATTAATGCGTTAATTATGCTTTCATAAAGTTAAATCAGCTTATATAAACTTTCAAGAGTATTTCATATTATGTTATTTTTAGCTTCCCCTTTACTTTCCCTGAGCAAGGAACCTTCAAAGATTTGCAGAGGGAAGAAATGCTGTGTATCAAAGTTGTTCCATATTACCTATCACTTCTTGCAGAAAATTGAAAAAGAGGAAGAAAAGAATGTAGTAAAGTTGAGAACTGCTGAACATACAATTGTAATAGTAGCATTCAAGTGCTGACTTTTGAACAGTTAATTTTTCCTGGTTCACTAAATGAAGATCTAGCAGAAGGCTTTTATCTTGACATTGCAAGTTTCACTGTTTGAGATCCGTTGTGCATATATAGCTTGATTATCAGAGAAATGAAAGGGATCAATTACACAATACAAGACCCCATCTTTTTCTGTAGCAGGCAAACCAACAAGCCAAATGATCTATAGCTATTATTGTTATAATTTCAAGTCTTTAAAGCATTCTCTGTTCCACATGGTGCAGTTTTATCATTACAGTTTTCCATAACACCACGTAACTAAGTCATATTTGAAAAGGCCATGCAATGGGAAAAATAAGACCATACTTTGAAAGTCTCTTCTTGATGAAGGGATGGAGGTCCAAAGAGCGGCTAGGAATGAGTAACTGTAGAGTCTCTCCAATGAGAGGCAATCCCATGGAACCTGGGGGCAGAACTCCATTCTCACATCTTGGATGCATCCGTCTCCAAAACCACTGAGTTGTTAAGATCGTCAAGACTGCTATTACAAACACAACAACTGACAACATCTTCTTTTCAAGTTGTGTGATCAAGAAACAGTCTGTCGTTATATTGCGCAGCTTCCACACTCTCTCAGGTAGTAAATGTTCAGAAGAAAGTCAGATTATCATATGTTCCACCTCCCTTTAAAGTCCAAGCGAAGTAAAGCTGTTTGTCAAGAAACTTGGTTCAAATATTACTTGATAATTGTTCTTGACTAAACATTGGTCAATTAAGAGATGCTAATGATCTAATTGACTAATTCTTGAAGAGACAGAGGAGTCCATGTCCACGTATATTTTCCTTTTTCCTGTTTTCTTTCTTTTGGAAACCAGAAAATGACTTCATCTCACTCATTCTTTCAACCAGTTTTACTTAATTGGTTTTTTAACCTTACAGTCAAAATATGTGTACCAAGAAGAGGGGATAAAGTCAAGATAGGGAACCTAAAGTTATCATCCATATTAATGTGGCAGGTATCTGGGACTGGGATTTCAAAGGACTTCAATTATGGTATTACAGTATCGAATGTACAGTGGTTTAGTCCTGAGAAATTGAAAATGACAAATCCTTTGTTTAAAGTAACAAAATAAATGCTGCATCTGGGCACAACATATCGTGTTGAAATCTAGCATTAATTCGCACTCCATAGTCCATACTAAAACCCTGAAAGGAACCCGCCAGTTCAAATTGAACCAATTCCAATCTATAAGACTATAAGTACATCCCAGAAGATTGATTGGAGGCCACGGCAGTGCAAAATTGGCCTTGGAGACGTACCAGATTCTGAACACAAATGTACATACAATGTATCAGTAACTGTGATCTTTTGATGCTAAAAAATAAAACTAATAGGACAGAACCCTACTTAAGCACTTTATCTCAAGCAAACTAATTATGCCAATACCAAGCCAAAAATCTCAATGCATGCCATGGAGTTACACCAGACAATATTAGACCTCAGAATGAGCCTAGGATTGGTGCAGCACATAGAACTAAATGCAGCTCATCACCTGAAGCAGATTAGGGATAACTCCCATTCAGGTGAATATTAAGTGCAACATGGAGGACTTTCCCAGGACAAACCAATGCAATAATATAGGTACGTCTAGCTTGAACAGAGTCCCTGAAAGTATCAGAGAAGTCTTCAAAAGCCTTGAGTTTGTAGATATTTCATCCTTCAAGAAAATAAGAAGTCCACTTGGAAACATATCAAAATTTAACTTCGCTCCAAAATTTAATTGGTCAAGATCATGACATCAGGACATCAGAAAACTTACCTCAATGTAAGTAACTTAGACAACAGCAATTTGCAGGCAAACATAATCATCAGGTTTTCACCGCCTCCCAGAAACAGAAATTTCCAACATCACATTCCAGCTTGAAGCTACGCCATATCATCAATTGTCATAAATTAGTTGAATAGCTTTCCTTTCAGAAGCATCTGATGCACACCTGACTTTCGATAGAACCTTGGTCATTCATCCACTGTGAAAAGAAACTCGGTATAGTATAACCCTTTGGCATTGGCCCAAAAATGAGGGCAGAAAGCTGTGGTTGTAGTTTCATACAAAATCAGTAGCCAAAATCTAAATTTATATGAGTGAGCAATAAGTTGAGATAAGCAATAAGTTGGTAAGAGAGCATTCATCTTGGAGAGCATGCTTTTTGGTAAGCGATACATCTTGGAGAGCATTCATCTTGGAGATGTGGTGAGATAAGCAACAAGTTGGTAAGAGAGCATTCATCTTGGAACTTGCTTATACAACACGCAAAACAAAGTGATCAACCATCAATCCGATCACATTCTTTAGCAAACTTCCGAAGTTGATATCAATCATTAAAAGGTTAACAAATCCAACATTCTTTTTCATTGGATATGTCATCATCAATTAAACTGCCATTTTCTGCATGTATACTGCCAACTTTCTTCATTTCTGAATTCTGAATTCTGAATTCCAATCAGGAGAATGATTGTGTTTACTTGTAATACCATAATTTGTTCCCAGTGACAAATCTTCTATCCTTCTATAACTATGTTGTTTTTTTAGCACATGGTCCTATAGTGTCATCCTTGGCTGTGCAGCTTCATCCATTTTCACAACAAGAATACAAGTTATATAGCAGCATTAAATCCCTATACCTCTTATCCCATCATCCAACATTTCAAAACTTTCATCAACTCCACACATTTAAAAGTACACAGTTGTAATTGCATTTATACAAAATATCTCTTCTGGATACTGTCTTGCTAACTATTGGTGACCTTAACTTCCTCACCAAGACAAGCTAAGCCAGCACAAGCAACAAAAAAAGTTCTTAGAGTAGGCCTTACATGATTTTAACACCTGCAGAGAAATTCCTCAATTCCTTATCACTTTGACCACCTTGCACATGCCCATTGTTCATTGTGGTCCAAAATCCAGCATTCTTCTCTAGTATTTCTTTGAACAACAACATTTCTCTCCTTAAATCTTCATTCTGGTTAAGCCTTCAATCACTCCTGTTCATGATGAAACTTCCTTCTATGGCATCCTCTCAACAAACTGAAAGCTTCATCAACCTTCAATCCTTTGATAGTTAAACCTAACATAACACAACATGCACAGGAAAATTGAAAATCATTACGTCAACCATTCTTTCTTCAACTCCATGCAGTATATACCTATATGAACCATTAATACTCCAAAATTTCCATTAATAGATACACTGTCTTCTATTATACTAAGATTTCTGAAATTGTACCATTTTTCTTCATTTTTGAATGAAGATTTCCAATTAAAGTATATATTTGCTCAGTTTCACTATGAGATTTATCGCCTACAACAAAAAGATGTATTCCGTTGCCAACTTGGATCCAGCTGCAACCAGGCTGTTTTTTGAGCCCCCGATCCTTCATAATCATCCTGAGCTCTGCAGCTTCTCTCCATCTCCCGCTGCCAGCATATATGTTAGATAGCAGTGCAAATGAACTAACATTTTCTGGTTCTGCCTCTAAAAGTTTTTGTGCAGCCAATTTTCCTATAAGTACATCCCCATGAACATTACATGCAGCAAGAAAAGATCCCCAAGCATATTGGGATGCCTTGCTAGGAAGCTGCTTGATGAAGTTAGAGGCCTCCTTGAACCTCCCAACTCGAACACACAGATCAATGAAGCATGTATAATGATCTTCTCTCAATTTTATGGACCTGTCATTCACAAGCATATCAAGATATCTGAAACCCTCCTCCACTAGACCAGCATGGCTGCAAGCAGTAAGCAATCCCACATACGTCACATCATTTGGATTCAGTCCCATATTTTGCATTTCCTGAAACAATTTTATTGCCTCTTTACCATGTCCATGGTGAGCATAGGCTGCTATGATACCATTCCAAGAGACCAAATCCCTCTGCCCTCTTATCCCATCATTAAAGACCTCCCTAGCTGTTAATAACTCTCCACATTTGGAGTACATACTTATGAGTGTTGAAATGATAAAATCACACTTCTGATAAACAGTCTTGCTAATTAGCTGGTGAATTTGCCTTCCCTCAGCAAGAGAAGCCAAGTCACCACAAACAACCAAGACACTTACAAAAGTTCCTTCATTAGGCCTAACCCCACTATGTGCAAGCATATCAGTGAAAATCCTCAATGCCTTCTCACTTTGACCGCCTTGCACATGTGCATTGATCATCACAGTCCGTGATACAACATTCTTTTCGGGTATTTCATTAAACAGCCTATTTGCCATTGTCAAATCTCCATTTTGGATAAAGCCTGTTATCATTGTATTCCACGATGTGACATCCTTCACTGGCATCCTCTCAAACAAATCAAAAGCTTCATTCAACCTTGAATTCTGTGCATAACCAGTAATCATTGCATTCCATGAAACAACATTCCTCTCAGGCATCCTCTCAAACAACAACTTAGCTTCATCCACTCTCCCATTCCTCGACAAACCTGCAACCATAGAAGTCCAAGAAATCAAATTCCTTTCCGGCATCCTATTAAAAATCTCCCTGGCCTTCCTCAATTCTACCATATTGAATTAACCCCCCAATGACTATATTCCAAGAAACCACATTCCGCCCGTCCATCCTCTCAAACAACCCCAAAGCTCTATCAAGTCTACCACATTTCACATAGCCATCGATCATAGTATTCCAAGAAACAACATTTTTTTCAGGCATTTCATTAAATAGCCTCTCTGCCTCCATAATCCTTCTCGTTTTCACAAAGCCATTAATCATCGCTGTCCAAGTTACCACATTTTTCTTAACATCAACTCTGTCAAACAAATCTCTTGCTTCATTAATCATGCCACATTTCACATACCCAGTAATCAAAGCCGTCCACGAAATAACATCTGGGTCAGGCATTTTATCAAACAGTTCCTGTGCTTCAAGAATTCGACCCTTTTTGCTCAGCCTACTGATCATGGAGTTAACCCTCGCTACATCTTGATCAACTGTGTAATCTATCTTAGGTATTGAAAATAATTCTGAATTGCATTTGCGTCCTCTAATTGAGTGAAATAGTTTACATGGCCTGAAAAATATGACATTTTCAAGTAACAAGTTTTGGGTCTGAAAGGCTAAGAAAACATTGTCTTAAAGTGATTAATTTTTTTACTGCAAAAAAGGGTATTATCATTTGAGCTGAACTTTGAAGCTGCTAACTAGAAGAAGCAAGCAACAAGAAAAGTTTTTATTTTGCAATGAATAATTAGAAAGGTTAGTTTGCAATTGGAAAGAAAACTTTACAAGAATTCAAATAAGTATTCATCCGAACTCGTCTAATTTTTAGCACAATTCACAGTACAATTTATAAGATTGTTCTCTTTGGATATGTCTAATGAGTGATATAAACTCTAGAGACCATAGCGGGGATGAAAATATAAATTTTTTAAAGAGTAAAGCTAAATTTGGAAGAATGGATAAATATAAAGGACGGGACAAGAAATATAATTTGGACAATGCTTGTTAAAAAATTTTTTCAAAAATCTATCTTCATTTAAGATTAGCTTCAAAATTACAATATGTTCCCTTGACGCGTTACGTGTGATAAAGTTATTCTTTAAAAAAATTCATTGTAGTATCGCTCTTTAAAAAATTCATATTTCATTTAAGATTAGCTACAAATTATGTGGTTTTACGAGTACTTTTAAAAAAATTTTACTGTAACTTTGTATATCAAAAAAACTTTCACCATAGATGCATTTTGGAAGTGTTTTCAAAATTTAAAGTTTTATTGGGGTGATTTTAAAAATTTTTACCACAACTACCGACCATCACTAGCCACATTTGCCGCCACCCTCCTCCTCTCTCTTACCTCTTTCACTTTCCTATCATTTCTCGTTCCTGCTTCTCCCTCTTCTCCTTCCTCCTCCTCCTTCCTTTTCTTCCCCTTTCCCTTTTCCCGACAATCCTCTTTCTCTCCCTTTTTACTGTGATCAAATTTGGTCGCGGTCAAATGAGAAGGAAGGAAAGGAAGAGGGCTTGCGGGAGAAGGGAGGGAAAGAGAGGATGGGGAGGGGGAGGGAGAGGGAAAGGAATAGGGAGGGAAGAGAAGCAGGCGGTGGTGGTGAAGGAGGGGGAGGATGGTGGCAGCGGTGATATGTGTAGATGGTGGTGATAGGTGGGAGAAGAAATAAGTGGTAAGGTTTATTTTATTTTTATATATTGTTTTGTATTTTTGTTATGTGTACTTGAAATTATGTGTATTTAGAATATTTTTGAAGATGTTTTTGGAATATATAAAAAATTTGTGTGTCCATATGAATTAGGTTGCATTTCAAAAACTTTCCACTACACTTTAGGCATTTTGGCCCTGAACCATAATTTGCTTATTTTTTCCAAAAAAGATATATTTGACTTTGCATTATACATGTGAATCCCACATATGACTTTTCTCATCATATTATTAATGCCACTAAGTGTATATATCTCATTTTTATGTAATATGTTTATTTAACATGCTGAGTCAAATTCGATATGGGGTTGGCTAAGTTGATTGCATCATATTAGGAAAAATAAATGAAAAATTAGGGGATAGATTTATTCACATAGACAATGAAGAGTGAAAAGTGAAAACTTTGCATATTTTAGAGAATACACTTTTTCTACGTACAATTTATGCTTGTCCACGTACAATTTAAAGTGCATAGGTGAGACCAAAATTTTAGAAAACCATTACATAAACTTGAAGAGGCAGGCTTACAAAAATTGTACATATCATATGGTGTACTCATTTTAGCTGTGATTGGCTGATTGCACAACTTCAATACTTAAAAAAAAGTTCAATATCAAATTGATTGAAATTTCTAAAGTAAAGGACAAAGTTAAGATTTTTTTTTTGTAAGAAAACATTGCAATTTTATTTTGATATGGAGACCAAAACGATGATCTTCATGATAATCATTATTGCGAGAGCATTATTATACATCCCCACAAGCATTACCATATTTTGATGGATGCATTACGTAGAGGGTTATTATATAGCATGCATTATTATACATCCTCACAATTGCTGATGTGATACAATTTAAACTGAGCACTCTGTGCATTTGCAATTGTGATATTCAAATTGGACTAAGCTAATGTAGTACAATCTAAATTGAACACTCAGTATCCTTGCAATTGCAAAGACATTGGATTCGATTTTAATGTCACCCAATAATAGATTCGTCATAGTTATCAACCAAAATTTGATATGGGCAAACGACAAGAGAAAATTCGTGTATGAAAACCATTGTGAATTTCTTTTTCCAAAAAAAAAAAAAATTTAGGATTCATCTTAACCTAGCATTGAGAAGTTAAATACAGTCAACTGTAATTCAACAAAAGGTGTTGGATGCAAAATCCTTAAAAAAAACTAGTTTGAAGGACTTAATTCAGATATAACAAATTTTTATTTACTTTCAAATATTTATAATAATTAAATAGGTCTATAAACACAAAAAGTAGTAGCTTTTTAAAGTATTGTCATTGATCACTCATTAATACACTTTAATTATATGAAACTTAACATGTGAATACATGCATTTACAATAACTATCCTCTCTTGTATTGACACACTTTCCAAACTCGGTATTATTATTTTTTTCTAAAAATTAATACTACTTGGATTTCGTGATTGATCACTCGTTCGATGAACTCATTAATAATTCCCTTAACTAATTAGAGAAAAAAAATACATCAACTAGATGCACTACTTGGAAGCTCATTAGTGTTAAATGCTCTTCACCTGGCTAATCATACAATTAAAGCAATCTTACTTTCTTTTTTTTTTTCATTAAAGAAATCTTACTTGAATATGCTTCCCTTATTAATCACTTGAATAACTCACTAGATTACTAGTCCCAACTGTATTAAAAAATATAAAGGAGTACTGCTACTCTTCTACTACTACTACAAAAATACACTACTAAGTACTAACAAACCAACATATAATACAACAAAAAATTTATTAGTACTAAAATAAAGGCAAAACCAGCTAGCAGGGGGAGCTAGGGATCTACTGCTACTGGTACTGCTACTGCTACAATCTGGTAGTATTCCACTATTACTCCCAAGAAAGCTCAGAAAAAGCTACTACTCATTACTCATGAGTTAGTGGTAGGAAAGTAGTAGTAGTATTTAGTACTGCTACCGCAAAAGTACTGCTGGACTACTATTTTTTTCATCTGCTTGCTCTTCTTCTACCCTGTCTTGGTTTCTGTTTCTCTCTTTGTGAAATCTATTTAGGGTTTCAAACTGTAGCAGGGAAGCTTTGAGATCTGCTGGATTTGTGAACCAGAAAGTTCCCAATTTTGGGTTTTTGCTAAAAGGGTTGGAGAATAGATTTGGGGGGTTTTCTTTTACTTTTTGGGGTAAAATAATTTCTGGGTTTTCATTGTTTTGGCATTTTGGAAGATCTGGAAGCTTGTGGGATGAGCTTAAGGGAGCTGGAAATGGGAGTGATTGGTTGCTGGAGTGGGTTTGGATGAGTGATTAGTACTGGTTGTTGTAATACTATGTATATCTTGTGTTTGGTTGGGTGTTTCTCTGGAGGGTGGGGGGGGGGGGGGGTGGGAGGTAAAAGGAGTACTCTTTTTTAGCTTCTGTTGCTAGTACCTGGGTTTTCTTGTTATTTATTTTTTTGGAACTTTTTTTGGGGGTTTTTTGTTTTGTTTTTTTTTTTCCAGGAAAAGGGTAGTGTTTTTATTAGGTGGGTTTTGGTTATTCTGCAATGAGGTTATCTACTCCAGGGTTGCGTACTCCTCAGCCAGAGGAAGGTAATGGTCCCATATCATTTCCTTTGTTTGGTTTGCAATTTTGCATACATATTCTCTGAGTTAAAATAGTTAATTCTGTTTAAGAAAATTCTGGTTTGAGTTGTTGTTTGGCAAAATTTTTGACTCTTTGGTGAACCATTCATGGGCTACAGGGGAGAAGAAGTGCTTGAATTCAGAGCTATGGCATGCTTGTGCTGGCCCGTTGGTGTCCCTTCCAGCTGTGGGAAGCCGAGTAGTGTATTTTCCTCAAGGTCATAGTGAGCAGGTAAATCTGCCGTACCCTGTTTTTTATGAATGCATTTTAGGTGTTAGCGCATTATGAATTGGTAACCACTTTTTGTGGAATTGTATGAAGAAATTGATTTTCTGTTGTAAATTGCGATAGACATGAATTTCATATACTTGCACTTCCATTCTAGTAGGCCTCTTCAATGGTGCTAAGTTAACATATTACTTTCCTCAAAGACTGGATGCAGATGACTTTGTTTGACTGCGTCTTGTTTTGGTCCGATGAAGTCAGCCGGATGTCTCGCTCTTCTACTCCTTTTAAGATGCCATAATTGAAAGTTAGTTCTTTTGAAATTTATGACTTGTTGCAGTTTCCTCCTTCACCAAGAGAACAAACATATTTTCAGCTAAGAGATAAAAATAAATTAGTTAGTTGCACAAGGAAAAGTACAATTGCTGGTCACCAGTGTTTGAGATGAATTTTATCAACTGACTCTGTTGAATATTGGCTGCTTGGTCAAGAACTTCAGTGGCATTTCTTGAACAAAATGTTTTTCATAGTTGATAAAGTAGTAGGGTGGGAAGGTGTCCCTCTAGCAAATTTGTAGTGAAGCATTTAGAATTTTTTTGTCCAGATTAATTTTGTGGTAAATCTTGTCTTGTTTTATTTTAATTTTGGTCCTCATTCTTTTATTTTAACAGGTTGCTGCCTCAACCAACAAGGAGGTAGATGCTCATATCCCTAACTATCCTGGCTTGCCAGCACAGCTCATATGTCAGCTTCACAATGTGACGATGCATGTATGTATGCCTACTTTATCTATGTGTTTTTGAATTTGATTGTTTTTCCTGACCTTATATTTAGGCCAAAGTTATTATAATTGGAATATTTGTACTTTCAGGCTGATGTGGAAACTGATGAAGTGTATGCTCAGATGACCCTGCAGCCGCTAAGTGCAGTATGTTCATTTGCCATATTTTTGTTTGCCTCCTTTTGCCTGTTTAACCACGTATTTCATTTTAAGGTTCCTTGCAATTGTATTTGTAGCAAGAGCAAAAAGACGTTTGCCTACTACCTGCTGAACTTGGCACTGCAAGCAAGCAGCCAACTAACTACTTCTGTAAGACACTGACTGCAAGTGACACGAGTACACATGGTGGATTTTCTGTTCCTCGTCGAGCTGCAGAAAAAGTTTTTCCTACTCTTGTAGGTCACATTAGTATACCTCCACTGCCTGTTCTTGGTTTATTAGTTATGACACGTGGCTAGTTGTGGCTTTGGTTCATGTCATCCTTTTATGAATATATGCTTCAGGATTATACTCTGCAGCCTCCAGCTCAAGAGTTGATTGCAAAAGATCTTCATGGCAATGAATGGAAATTTCGGCATATCTTTCGTGGTGAGTTTTTTTTTTTCCAACATACCCTGATAAAGATTCAATTTCATGGCATACTTATATGTGCTTCCAATGACTGAGAATTGTCACTCTTTCACCTAGTGATGTAGGACATAGTCAAAGTAGGTCAAAGCCACTTTTTGTCACAGCTTTGAATTTCTTGTATTGACTTGTGCATGAATGTTTTTGAACATGATGATTTCCATTTTTGTTTCCTGCAACATAAATTGTTTGATGATCTTACATAGATACAGTAATGCTTAGTCTTGTGAATGTTATATTTTTGGCAAAGCTGAAGTTAGATCTAAAGTTCATAGAAATTGACACAGATAATTCATAATTGCTGCAACCGTTGCCTTGCCTTTCAGTTTACATTATAATTCCGAACTATTGTCTTCCTTCTTTCACAAAACAAAAGAGAAACTTGGTTAAAAGAAGGAAAATGAACAGTTAGCACTCATCGATAGCAAACTTTCCTTGTCTAGTTTAAAGCCATCTGCATCTTAAATTGTTCTTTGACATTCCTTTGTTTGTCTCCTTCCAAATTTCTGGGGCTATCTGGTCTCATACTTAATTTGCTTGCTTTTTTATCCTCTTCTCTTACCTGCTCTGGATATGCTGCATCGTACGCATATGCCGTTTCGCTTCAGTGACTACTTTTTGCTTTTTGTTACGAGCTAAGATGTTGTTCTCATAATACCGCATCTTCATTGCCGTTCCCTTATGTGTCATTCTGGTTATGATTTGATCTTTAGTGGCTGTTTGGCCAATATGCTGCTAGTTGCTTGTGAGTTATACTAGTGCACGTGCTAGTGCTTGATTATCATTTGGAAACTTTGAAAGCTTTCTTATCATGATAAATTTGCCATAATACCTATATCCATCTCCAGTCATTTGCCTTAGCCATACCAATATTCAGTCATCAGCAAATTTTGAAGTCTCGATTGATTATTCATCCAGCTGAGTTAATATAGAATTCTAAGTTGGAACCTGAAAGTTTGGCGAAGCTTCCAACTCTCTGTGACAATCTGGATAGCTGATGAATCATAATACTTCTCTTTCTCTGACTGCTTGGAAATGTATCTAAAAGTTAAGTCTGAATATGATGAGGTCCACCATTAGCCTTTTCATTGTTGTGAATTGTGCACCACCATTGGGCCTTTAATCATGGCTAAAATACCTCCATGGATTAAAAGCTGAAAGTTGTTCTTCTCTTCCTTTGCTTTCATCTTTTATGATGAGAAGTTTCAGAGATAAACTCCTTGCTTTCAAGGTTTTTGTATCCAGAAGCATTGTACTTCCTTTTGGTTTACATATTTCATGTGTGTACTATTCATAAGGTGAAAATATCTCAATGCCATGTATGCCTTGTAGAGACTTGAAGTCTGATCAATTTATAGCTGTGAACTGTGATAAACAAAATGTGACAACACCATTACTGGAAGTGGCAGGACCTTGGAGTCTTCATCTTGCCTATGTATTTAATAACTCCTCTCAATAGAAGTGCTCTCATGCATATATTATGAAATACAAAGAATAAGTTAGGATGCAGCAACCTTATTCATTTAATTTTAGTTCAATTGCCAGGTTGATAAACTTTCAAACATTATCTCACTGTCTATGAGTGAGAGTTATGTGGGTTGACTATGGATGTCTCTCCAAGCTAAGTAGTATAGATTTGTTTCCCACTATTGGTGATGAGCTGGATCATGTGGTCTGATCTAAAATAAAGCAGTGCATGTTACAATCACTACATGGATATGCAGGAATCATACTTACACTTCAATGTTACTAGTCACGAATACTCGTGGAATTGCTTTGGATAGGGCGATTTAAATGCTGAATATTTTTCAGTTGCTCACTCACGTTTTCTGATTTGCAGGCCAGCCAAAGAGGCATCTGCTTACAACAGGTTGGAGTGTGTTTGTAAGTGCAAAGAGGCTTATTGCTGGTGACTCTGTAATTTTTATCTGGTAAGTCAATCTACAATCTGCTGGTTAACGTCAAAGTTGTGTTTTTCATCTGACTCTTAATCTATGGAATGTGTATCTTGTACCTCTGTATAATTCATTCAGCTGGTGAATACTTGGTGTTGGGAAGGGAAGCGGGTTTCTTCCTCCTTCATTTCCTAGCATGTAGCCAACTTCGTATTTGAACTTTTGCGCATTGACTATGCTTATCAAGGATCTTTGGGTCATTGACAAAGGCCTTGCGTCTTTTTTGGGACCTGGGTTTTGCATTAATGTTTAGATAAGCAACTGGGGCTGCTATTAAATATGCTCAAGCTGTGCAAATTATGCTTTGGATTAAATCCAGCTGAAGTTCTGCAGGAAGTTAAGTTTAATAGCGATTTTGACTTGACAGTATACTTGCTTGGGAACAAATATCATTTTTTTCAAGATATACTTTCGTGTAGTTACACTTAAATTCTTAAGATATGGTCCATACAGGACCATAATCCTTATTTGCGGTATTATCCTTATTAGTTACTATTTTTACATAAAACAATCTGATTCGTGTAAGCTAGAGAAACAGAACCTAAACTTTGATCCTAGGTGTCCGCTTGAGATGGTTTATAAGTAAATCCATCTCAAGGCTTGTTGAATTCAAGCCTAAAGCATGCATTTTCTTTGCCTTTTTGAGGAAACTGTTTGTCCTAACAGGTGCTTAACTGGGAAAAATAATGCAGCAATTTCTGCATTCCTTTTCTGGATTTGTGATGCATTATCAACTTGATGATCAAGTTTTTAATCTTTTTCCCAGGAATGAAAATAATCAGTTGCTTCTGGGAATTAGGCGTGCTAGCCGCCCGCAAACTGTCATGCCTTCCTCAGTTTTATCAAGTGATAGCATGCACATAGGTCTTCTTGCTGCTGCAGCTCATGCTGCTGCAACCAATACCCGCTTTACTATATTCTACAATCCTAGGTAAGATTCTGTGCATACTTCCCCCCCTTCCGCGCTCCCCGCGTATACATTTTATGTTAATGGAGAGGGAAAGTATCTGACAATCTTGTTGTATATTCAGGGCTAGTCCATCAGAATTCGTTATACCTTTAGCCAAATATGCTAAGGCTGTATATCATACAAGGGTTTCAGTTGGCTTGCGCTTTCGGATGCTATTTGAAACAGAAGAATCAAGTGTTCGTAGGTAGGCCTTCATTCTATGTGGGAAATAGTGCTTTTACCTTTCACCTGCTGAGGAAGCACAGGAACATGATAGGTGCTACAATTGTTACTATCATGTAGAGAAAGTAGGATAAATTGGGGATAGGAGTTGGGCAAAAGATTTCTTTTAACTCTAATTTCAATGACCATCTTGCATTAATTTGCTTGTTCAAGTTGCTTTTGTGCTTGCTTTTTGAATGCATAAAACAAGGTATTGGGGAATCAAAAGTTAGTATTGATATTTGCTACATGGTCAGGGGAAATGGATGTCATGCAACCTGTTTTGGTTAATGGAATCACAAAATTTAGGGTAGCTCAAACTGTACTATGCTTTTGAAACATCCAGTGCCTGTGATTTCAAATTTTCTTCTGGGGTTGAATCCATGACAACACATCAGTGTTCTCTCTCTTGGTTCCACCTTCCTATTGAAATGACAAAGTGTGGAAAATTTTCTTTGCTTAAGCCCTGACCATCTTAGTTGCTTTTTAGCTTTCAAAGGAAGGAAATTTGGCAGCATTGACTTTTTTTTCCTCTGTGCAATTGAGTATGGTTGATGGAGATTGTATGAGTAGTACGGTTGTAGTCGAAATGATGGTTTTCCTGAGTAGAACATCATGCAGGACAGTCTTTTGTTGGTTCTAATGAATGTTTTGTGCTGCTTTTATGTTGCTTATTTGCTTTGCTTCTGAAGTCTTGTTATGGACCAAGATTGTGATCTCTTCTAAATTTAAGCATTTTTTTCTTTTTAAATATCCAGGTTTGAGAAAGGGTGGATTTACATAGAGTTTTTGTTTAAAATATAAAAGATCTTTTGGGCACATGTTTGTGACTGAATATGGTCACCATGTAATTAATTTTGATGAAGGAAGGGGTACTCATAAACTCCCATTGTCAGGCAAATTAACTTGCACTTCACAGCATATGATATGAACTGTTCTAACATGTTATATCCTGTTCAATGCAGATACATGGGAACAATTACTGGCATTAGTGATCTAGATCCTGTTCGCTGGCCAAATTCACATTGGCGATCTGTGAAGGTTTGTAACGAGTTATTAAGAGTTATAATGGAGAGGGATGCCTGCGTAAATTAGACTTATACTGGCGTTTGTATATGCTCAAGTAACTAATGTTCAAAACATTGTGGGTGTCTGTTATTTTATCTTTTTTGTTCTGAGCTTTCTTCTTTGGGGTAGAAGAGGGAAAGCAGGGGCTGTGTCTGGTTGGTAATAGATAACTGTTGTAGGTCATGAATCATGATGTCTAAGAGCACTCTCTCTCCAAAAACTATTTTGGTTTTGCACTATAATTAGCCAACAGGTTCCCAGGTTTGGAAGGGTTACTTCAAGTAAACAGTGCTTCCCCTCTACCAACAGCCCGAACTTTTGTTCCTTTCACCAGCTATCAAGGGGGTCTGTTAGATAATCACGCAAGACATTCAACTCATTTGCCTTATTAATCTGTCATCATCTTCTATATTTTCTAAGCAAGAAATGATGTTGTCCCTTCAATATGTGTTTTGTATAAAAGTTAAAGCAAACTTTACTAGTTTATAACTTGCTTTGTCAGTTCCATATGAAATTGGCAAAATGACAGATTCTCTAAGCAATTGTTATTAAGCTGGAAGAATGGTCCTGATGATCGCATGAATACAGTTTCCATTAATTTCAACCATATACAGTATAATAGATAACTCCTTTGTCTAGCTGCCTCTTCTGTGGCTTGTACGTCAGTGTCTTTAATGTCGGAGTCAATTTCCCTTGATGTGGCTTAAGTCAACCAGACAGCAGCTCATTCTCATTTCTAGGCAATATATAAAGCAAACAATTTCTTTTCCTTTATCTAGAGCAGCATTTTCTTATATTGTGATGAATAATGTTGAACCAGATATCTGACGTGTTCTTCTGCTTATGCAGGTTGGATGGGATGAATCAACAGCAGGGGAGAGGCAGCCTAGAGTTTCCTTGTGGGAGATTGAACCATTGACTACTTTCCCTATGTATGCTTCTCCATTCTCCCTTAGACTAAAACGACCATGGCCGTCAGGATTACCCTCCTTACCAGGTTGGCTCTAGTTCCTAACATGTAGTTTGACATAATCTAGTATTGCAATATATGCAGATTCATTTTGGGCACTAGTCTTTGATTCTGATCCTTTTGATATTTCATTATCAGGCCTCAATAGCAGTGATATGAACATAAATGCCCAACTTTCATGGCTTCGAGGTGATATTGGGGTTCAGGGGATTCAGTCACTAAATTTTCAAGGATTTGGTGCTACGCCCTGGATGCAGCCACGGCTTGATGCTTCTGTGCTTGGCTTGCAGCCGGATATCTATCAAGCAATGACAGCTGCTGCACTCCACGAAACAAGAAATTTTGATCCTTCCAAGGTTGCAAATCAGTCCCTCCTGCCATTTTCACAGAATACCTCCAGTGGATCTGCTTCACTTGTTCAGAGTCAGATGTTGCAGCAATCTCAGTCTCAGCAAAATTTTATCCAAAGCTTTCCAGAAGACCAGGTAATTGCTCAGGCTCAGCTTTTACAGCAACAGTTGCAGCGTCATCTCTCTTGTGATTTACAGCGGCAAGTTCAGCCCTCACAACAATTGCATGCACAAATTCAGCAGCAGCAACAAATCTCGAAGAACGTCTCAAACTTCTCTACGATAGAGTCTGTTACCCAATCCCAATTTTCACCTTTGCAGGCCTTGGGTTCAACATGCCAGCAGCAGACCTTCTCTGATATCAATCATGTAACAAGCACTAATAGTTCTTCAATGCAGAGTCTTCTTAATTCATTTTCCAGTGATGGAGCATCTCACCTACTCAACACGCATGGCGTCTACTCTCTAGCCTCTCCTTCCTCTTCATCAAAGAGAATTGCACTGGACTCTCAGCTCTCTTCTCGAGCTACTCAGTCCGTGGCAGCCCGGGCGGATAACATGTCAACACCTGATTCTAAGGTCTCTGACCTTTCCACTTTATTGCGCCCCGTTTCAGGTAGAGAATTTGCGCAATTTAAAGGAATGACTGATTCTCAGAACAATGGTTTGTTTGGAATTAATAGTGACTCCTCCCTTATGCTGCAAAATGGGATTTCACATCTTATAAATGGTAGTGGTGAAAGCGAATCATTTTCTGTACCATTTGCTACCTCTACATATACAAGTGCTTTGGGCACTGATTTGCCACTTAGTTCAGACATGACCGCCTCAAGTTGTATGGATGAATCAGTCTTCATGCAGTCCGCTGAAAACGTGGACCAAGCAAACCCAGCAACTAAAACCTTTGTGAAGGTAAGCTTGTGAAGCCGGCAAGTATATTGGTCCAAATTTTCGTACGCCTTGCATGCTATTCTGTCGTTTATCAGGAGTATAAGCTGAAAACTTGTCTTCTTTGATTCTGTGTTTGAGATCCTGCACTTGTGACTTGGTAGATGATCCTTTGAATTTGGTTCATTATATTCATAAATTCTTTTATGAGTGGAGCAGTAAGATATTCTTTTTACTGTTGAGTATTTTGTGATGGTAGTCTACTTTGACAGGTAAACAAATCAGGGTCCTTCGGACGATCGCTTGATATCTCCAAATTTAGCAGCTACCATGAGCTGCGGAGTGAACTGGCTCGTATGTTTGGCCTTGAAGGCCTGTTGGAGGACCCTCAGAGATCAGGCTGGCAGCTTGTATTTGTTGACCGAGAGAATGATGTTCTTCTCCTCGGTGATGACCCTTGGCAGTAAGCACCCATTAGTTTCTAGCAATTTTTCTTGTTTTTGCTGAAATAATGTTGCCTTGTGTACACATGAGCATCTTATTATTTTGTACTTGTATTGGTGATTCTCTAATGTTGTAGTCTTTGAAAATGGTCTACATGCTTGTGATACCTTTAGAGGGACCCTATTTTAGCATTCTGCCAATTTGAAATGTTAGATTTGTTATGAATACTGTTTTATCTATAGTAATTTAATACTTTTAGGCTGGTATGCAAGCAGAACATAGTTGCCTAGCAAGAAAATAGGGACTAACTAGCATTTACTAACTTTGACATGAATTGAATTGAATGAAACCAAGACTAGCAGTTTTGGTTTCTTTCAGAAAACAGGAGAAGAATTGAACCAATGGGATGGTGGTCATGTGTGAGCCATGTTTGAGAACTACGTCTTTTGTATAAAGCTTCTTGTTATTTGATTTAATGAGGCACACCAAGTTTCAACCATGAATTTAGGAGCTTCTTATATATGGAGAAATATTCTGTAGTTTCATTGGTGCCATGTACTTTCTTGCTTCTTATCTTCTTTGTAGAATTGTCCATTCCAAGTTTGTGAAATTCGCCGTGGGTGTTACTAGATGTTATTTTTTGTCAACTTCCTGATTCCCTGGACTATTTTTTACTTTATTTTGTCTGTCGGTCTCTCTCTCACACACACACGCACACAAACACGCACATGCATGGATATATGAGATGGTTATACTTTGTTTAGTTAACTGAATGGCTCAAAGTGCATAAACTGTTAAAGAAATGCACACCACACAGATATGTTCTATTTTATCCTTTTTCCAAATTGATGTGAATGGTTTGGCTCACAAAATGATTAAACCAAACTAAAGGAAGCATGATATCCCCTCCTCCTGGTTCCATCTGTTCTGTTTCTGTCTCAATTATACAAATTTGAATGTATTCAATATATCCAAATTTCATGGGAATCTTTTAATAAGATGCTTCACTCATTAAGAGGTCTGCTGATTTGATCTTGCTGTTCTCCTGAACCCAAAACAGGTATTATTATGCAACCTATTAGCACAATCAGTGCACTAGTACTTGTCTGTGTTCACATTTTCAATGGCTTATAGTTAATTAATTGGAATACCTGCATGTAATACGAGAAAATTTCCAGGGCTTTTCCAGAATTTTACTGGTTGGTAATCCTTGTTAATTGCTATGCAGCATGTTTAAGTCGGCAAAATGAACTGTTCTCATCCAACGATATAAACCACAACCGTATATGTTTGACAAGCTGGTATTTTTGTTGCTTTCTGCAGGGAGTTTGTAAACAATGTCTGGTATATCAAGATACTGTCTCCCCTTGAAGTGCAGCAGATGGGAAAGGAGGGCATTGACCTTCCTAATTCTGCTCCACTGCATAGGCTTCCCAGCAGCGGCAATAGCTGCGATGATTATATGAGCCAGAAGGAAACCAGAAATAGCATGAATGGAATCCCATCCGTGGGATCACTGCACTACTGATGACTTGCAATTCCTAGTGGGTCAGTAATTTTCTATAGGTTATTTGTACAATATCAGTTGTACCATTTACCTCGCTTTGCATCAGTATATTTCTTTTGTACTCCTTAGGTCAGTGGGGATGTAATGTAACTTGACCATCCAATTAGTCGAAGTGCATCGGAAGCTTGTATTCTTAGAGAATGACAGTGTAAATGATAATCTGATACTCCATTTGTATTTCCCTCCTATTATATAGGGCGATCAAACCGCGTAATGATGCCAACATGGTCAGTATCCGGTACGAAACTAGTGAACTTCTTTAAGATCTCAAAGCTTGAATGATGTCGTTGTAGCTCATTTAGCATGGACTGAGAGTGTAGAAAATGTGTGGAAGCCAAAAGGCTTGAGCAGAGCACACTTCCAAGTAATCTCTTGAGCACTTCCAGCTGAAATATTTCTGGAAAAGCGTGGGTGAAAATTGAAGGCTCTCATCCGCTTACGTTTATTAGCTTTGTTCAGAAGCTTGAGTTTCTTGTACGTGTAGTTTTCATTGTTCTTATTCTGAAGTCTTTTTTTTCTTTTAATCTTTTCCAATTTACGGTTGACCTTTGCAATTGAACGTTGATGATTAACAGGCTTCTTGAATAAACTGGTTTATGGTGACTATTTCCATAATAACATGGTGATTATCGGTGCTGAAATGTTAACTAGGAAAATAAATTGCCACTGAAAACGCTAGTTGCTGCTTTGAACTCGTTCTCAGGATGTTGGAGTTGGACAACTTTTTCAGTGATCCACTAGTTATTTTTCCTGGATTTATTGTTAACAAGTCAAATACCCAAGTTCACATGAATGAAGCTAATTCCTTGAAGCCGAATAAAGTTGGGAGTTCTGATTATTTCCTTCATAAGGTAGTGAAATGTGTACATGTTCATTCTGCTTCTACATATTGAAGAATTAAAGAAAAAGGGCAGAGAGAAAGGAATAAAACTTGCGTGCTTTAAGACAACATTTGTGGTTGAAACTTGGAAAGGTAGATTTGATTTCTGGTTCACAGCAATTTTCGCCATTGCTTTTGGTATTAATGGATTAGTGTTGACTTGTAACTGTCTTCTGTCCTTTGCCTGCCTTTCACTTCGTTTGCAGTCAAATTTTAGTGCCATAAGAATGGGTGTTTGAAGTTTTTGAAGCTTGAAGCCTTGGACAGGTAGTTGAGACTTGAGACCTGAGACATCTTCCTTTTACATCAGGAAGGTACCTTGTTTGAAGTTTTTGAAGCTTGAAGCCTTGGACAGGTAGTTGAGACTTGAGACCTGAGACATCTTCCTTTTACATCAGGAAGGTACCTTGGCGACAATGACCTCCTATTCATCCAGGAATGGTTTTTGTATACTCAACTACCTACGACTCTTGGAATAGGATCAAGTATCCACCTCAACATTCTCTAACAATGTAAACTTAATTAGTTGCAGATAAACTCGTGTACCAACCAGTCAATCCTCTGATTATTAATACTCATATAAAGGACTGGCTGTAGGAAACCTCCGATTATACCTGTGAGATGAGTATATGTATACTTCATCAACATTTTTGGTTTTATGCTATTAATAATCTTGCTGATTAATGTCCACACTTCTATATGAATTTGTGTAGCATAGGAAAAAAACTTAAAAAGTGAAAAAACAATTGATAATACAGCTCAGAATTAACAATATGGGTTCAGCCGAGTACCAGCCTTTGCTTTTTGGACTTGATTTAGATGCTAAGATACTGAAGTTATCATCCAGTGCAATCGAAGGGTTCTTGGAGCACAGGCCGGTTCCTATCTGGTTGTATCCTAAGATATTTGCCTGGGAATCAAGGCTACTTTGGCTTCTTTCTGGAGCTTCAATTATAGTTTCTGCTTCAATTACATGCTTAATTTTGTGACTCTCATTCACACGCCATTTGGGTGCACTCGAGCTAGCCGGGGCATCCATTGCTCGTGTAGGAATTCAAGGACTTGCTTATGGGATCATAGTAGGTGTTACTTTGTCAGAATAAACTATTCTCGTTTGTAACTCAATTTCTAAGGCAGGAAAACATAGGAGGAGTACTAATGACAATGATGCATGAGAAGATCAAGAAATGACAAATTTACCGATACTGCTTAACTGTATGCTTCTGTTGTAATTATGTGATTGACACCTTCATTGATTATTTTGATGGACAACACTATATGTTAAGCAGCACCACTTGTTGATGTGACAGAAGTCTTCTTGCAATGTTTGTTTTGTCCCCTCTGCTGAGTTTATTCCGTTGTAGTTGCGCATGGCAAGTGCTGTTCAAACGGTTTGTGGCCAAGCTTATGGGGTAAAACGCTATTCAGCGATGGGAATGATTTGCCAGAGGGCAATTGTCTTGCACCTCGCTGCAGCTGTTGTCCTGACATTCCTACACTGGCACTCTGGTGCATTCCTCAGAGCAATAGGGGCAATCAAATGATATAGCAGAACAAGGCCAAATTTTTGCTTGAGGGCTGATTCTCCGACTTTATGCATTTGCCATAAATTGCCTGATGCAAAAATTTCTCCAGGTAGCTTATATTGCTGTTGGTGTGTTCCTCATGCATGGCGTACTGACTTGGTTGGCAATTGACGTCCTTAACTATGGGCTATTGGGAGCTTCTCTATCGCTTAGTTTTTCTTGGTGGTTGCTGGTCCTGTTCCATGGAATTTACATATTTCTTAGTCCATCCTGCAAAGAAACTCGGACAGGTTTCTCCATAATGGCTTTCAAAGGCATTTGGCCTTATTTCAAGTTAACCATTGCTTCTGCTGTTATGTTATGGTATGTTCATTGCATTCTTTCTTTTTCACATGCATAAATGAGTTCTAAAACTCCTTGCAAAATTGATTTGCGAGGCGCTGTTGATGGTGCAGCTTTGGATATATGGTACTCCCAAGGTCTTGTTCCCATATCAGGTCTCCTTTCCAATCCTGCAATTGCACTAGACTCCATTTCTATATGGTAAAGTTGACTACAACTCTCTACTTTCTTCTTCAGGTTTTGTAATGCTCACATTTTAAGTGAAATGACAGCATGAATTACCGGAACTGGGATATGATGTTTATGCTTGGGATATCAGCTGCAGCAAGGTATGAGATTCACTGAATAACGACCTTCTTACATTCTGCTGGATGCTTTACATTTTCAGGATTAAAGAGCAAATGTTCATATGGACAATAAAGTGATTAATTTTGGTACACTAATGCAGCGTTCGAGTCAGTAACGAACCTGGATCAGGTCATCCAATGGTTGCAAAGTTCTCAGTCATGGTTGTAAGTTGTAACCACAACCAGCACTTTAATAAATATAATTTTGGCAGCAATAATGCTGATATTTAGGGTTGGACTGAGTGAAACTTTTCACCGGCGACGCTCATCTCATTAAGGCTGTGCCATCTCTGTCTTCTCAAATGGCATTCAACCCATACTGTCTGGTAAGGTTCCTTGAGCAGCTTAGTGCTTGTTCAAGTTGAGACATCAAATGCATACTCAGTAACATATTGTATAAATTTCAGGGGTGCCCATTGGGAGTGGATGGCAAACTGTTGTTGGCTATCTTAACTTGGTTACCTACTATATATCATTGGTCTTCCAATTGGATGTGTTCTATGCTTCAAGACCAGCTCAGGAGTTGTTTTAAGTTATCTATTTCTCCTGTTTAACAATCAGCATTTGTTTATCAGATGAATGTCCTGAAAAACCCAATTCATTCAGGGAATTTGGTGGGGAATGATTGTTCGAGTTTTTCTGCAATCACTCACACTGTTTATCCTTGCTGCAAGAACAAACTGGATCTCTGAGGTATGCAAATGTTTGTTTAAAGTACTTAATCATCCAAGTTCTTAAGCCGATCATGCAATGTTCTGCGCCATATATTTCAGGTAGCTAAAGCTGTCAACCACAAAATTTCAAAACTTGAAATACAATTTAAACATGATAATTGCTTTCTTTAAAAGTGGGTATTGTTATAGAATTCCATTAGTGAGTGAATCATCATGAAGTGAAGATGTAACACTACTACTTCATATTGGGTAAATTGTGCTCAAATCTGGCTAATCTACTTTTTCAAATTTGAATTCAAATGAGCCTTTATTATTATTGAGCTAAAGTTGAATTAAAGTCAAGTAGATTGATTTTACGTGCAAAATTTCAAACTTATGCTCATGGAGTCGAGCATGAAATTTTCACAAATTCGCTTGGTTTAGGTTCTGGAATTGGAATTGCATCATTGCAATATCTATTGCTTGGTAAAAGCTTCTTAGTTTGAGTATCAAAATGAAATTTTGTATTTGTTTTTGAGGAGCTTTTCATTTCTTTCCTTCCATACATCTCAGGGGAGCCACCACCAATCAACTTCAAAATGAAGAAAAATTCACAGCTAGTTCTACTAATTTGAAGCTGCTAAGATTTGTTGAGTTTAGGCTTTCCAAGATTTTCGAATCAAAGATCTAAACTAAAAATGGAAATCCAAGATGCGGAATGGTCATCTTTCTGTGCTTCCAAGATGCAGAATGGTCATCTTCCTATGTAATTCAAGTACAGGTAAAGTTCGTGCTCTTTTGCAATAGAAATCACCCCTCAACTTCATCATCACGCAAGGCTTGTAAGCTGTTGTGTTTAGATGGTGGAAAACTTTGCCAAGTTTTTGAAAATAATTTGCTGTTAGACAGATTTAACCACAGGAAAGTTTTTCTGGAGGAGAGGAAGATGAGCGAGGAAGGAGATTGGAGGCCGGTGGCAAACAAAAAAGTAGAGAAAGAAGGTTTGGTTGTTAGGGAGGCATGGTGGTGGAGATGCTTGGCAAGGGAAGAGAGATGTACGAGAGGGAAGAGATTTGGAAATGATGGAAATTGTTTTTTTTGAATTTTCATTTTCCATTTAGAATCAAATTTGATAATCAACTAAAACCCCCCAAATTGATTGGGAATTGAAAGCCACCAAATTTTGAGAATTTATTCCAATGTTTCGATACCCATACCTATATTTGGGAACACGAGACAAAAAAACCTGTCGATTCGAAAACCTGACGGACATGATCCATCTCGCTTTGAAAAATAGGATATCCGACTTGATTTTTTTTAGCGGGGCAGATGAGAGTCGAGTACCCACAAAATTCAGATACGGATACGAATCAAGAAAACAAAAACCTGCGGGTACCCGATCCGTAGGGTATATTATATAAATATTTTTAAAAAAGGACCATCTTGTAATTTATAAATATTACTAACCCTTAATCCCTTTTCAGTATATTGAATCTATTCTTTCCTCTCCTTTGCCTCCACCCTTGGGGCTTGGCACTGTCTCTAATGATTTTAGGTGGATTGGTTATTTAGCTTGAAGGAGGAACTCTTTTGGCTGGTCATAGAAGTAATTTTTATGGAATAAGATACTTATTTCTGTCGTTGTTTGGTATGCAATTCAAATAGCAACAGTAACTTTTCTCAACAAGGCCAAAGATATGTTACAGTTGCTTGTGTGCATGGTTTCCTTGCAGGAATATGTTTAAATTTCTGGTTTTTTTGGTCACGTTCTGTGCCTAATGATGAAGTCTGCATTTTTATTTTACTCGATATAGTTTTCAAGGTCTGCATTCTTAGTTTTGCTCAATATAGTTTTCAAGATTGTATACATATATATATATAATCTACTAAAGACTTTGTTGCTTTGGAGGATGTATCAATTTCACTTCATTTTTCTTCTTTTTGCACTCGAACGATATGCATCCCTTGCAATCATGGCAAGAGTTTTGTTGTTATGAACACATATTTTTTGTTGAATGCTCAAAGGCGTGCAGACGTTGGACTTTTGAGTTCTTATAATTTTGGATAGGGCTGGATATCCTGTGACCCATTCCTATTTTATCGAGTACCTAAGGACCGAGTACTTGAAGACATTAGAGGCGGATTAGGATTGTAAAATTGCTGATCCGACCAATTAAGATCGAATCAGCCAAATCCCTCTTGGGACGGATAGTCGACTTGTGCCCATAAATAGTATTTACCAAGCAGTAAGGTACATTAGTTATTCCAATTTCTGAAACCCAAGCCCCCTTACCAAGTGGCAATTCTTGCAATGGCCGAGCCATTTTTAGTTCGGGGGTGCAATTTAGAAACTGTAAAATAACTCGTAAAAATTTTAGAAATATTAGCATTGTCCCACTTTTACCCCCTAAAGTTTGATAGTATCCCTCTAACCCCAAGATTGTCTCCCAAAACTAATGAAAGTTTTTACAAACTACCTTCAACATTTCCGCAATCGAACCCTGAACTAAAATGTAATATAGGACGCCATCTCTTTCCTTTCTAAGATATCTTATTTACTTAACATTGAACTTTTCTTAATGTTAAATCACGTGAATTACAAGTAGACGAAATATTCATTTGACAGTTTGATTGTGGACAAATTATTCACTTACTATACATGTTAGAATTTAAATATTGTTTGGCATGCATACTTTTAATTATTGTACCATTTCATACTATTAGAATGACCTGGCAAACAATAAATCACAATCTATAGATTTTTTTCAGTTATTTCGACATTGATTATTGAACAAATTGGTGTACTTTTATAATGAATATATAGTTGTTCTAAAAATCTATAAACCAATACATTGTAAGTTTAGACTAATATTATTGCATCCCTTGAACAAAGATCCTAGCTCCACCATCGAATTATTAGTTTAGTTTAACTTGATTAGTTGGTAAACCAAACCCGAGTTTGATTTGAGTAATCACTTATTTTTCGGTTTTTTTTCCAATGCTAGTAATGGTGTGGATATGAGTATTTTCAGCTCCAACTCAACTCAAAGTACACTCCTTTATATCATTTTGGTAATACTGCAAACTCTGTTCTAACTAGGAATGTTAACACTATCAGAGGTCAGCAAATTGTGTGTGAAGTTTTGCTTCTCGTTTACACAATATATCAAGGTTCCACCTCTTGGTGGTTTTTTAACTTTTGTATTTTAACTAGTTTTGTACCCATTCGTTGAATGGGAATTGTTTAAAAATAATAAATTATTTAGTGTAGTTCATAAAAATATTTGCATAAAATACAAACTTATTGTATAATCTATTATAACCTTTCTTAAATACATTACTATGTGCACATTGTTATTCAAAAATAGTCTTATAATGTAAATTTAAATATCTAATTCAGTGATTAATAATTCAAAAATGCAAAAAAAAAAAAAATTGACGATATGATAACATTCAAAAACTTGAAAATAGGCAAGATCAATCTTGGCTGATCTTCTGTAAACAAAAGAATGGCCAACCCGTTACCAAAACATCAATTTTGGTACTTAATATAAATGGCTTAAAGGTTCATGTGAAAAGAAAAGAAGCCGAATGAAATATTAATAAAAAATCATAATTCAGAATCAATCAAGTCATAGGAACACAGCAACCTTCTAAATCTGTTCACGGCTAATAGAAGCAAAACGAAAACATAAGATGTATTTTGCTCTTAAGTCAAAAACATAAAAAATCTAAATAGTCTGATGTATACTGCTGTATAACAATGAACTTGATGCCTTGCCATTTATGTAATCAGTGACACCTTCTTGTTCTTTAGAAACTTTCTACCAAAGTCTTAAAAAAAACATTGAAAACTGCACAAAATTTTTTTAACCCCAGAAACTTAGAAAATAAAAAAAATAGTACTTTGTTGAAGACAATTAATAAATTGTCAAAGGCAATTAAAAAATCTTGTGAAAACACATAGTTTAAAAGGTCACTTTTAAATCACTAACCAAAAAGCAATATGTGTTCTACTTGAATTGAAGAGTGAATCCATAAATTGAAATAACAAATTAATTAGAAAAACCTTGCCAGAAATAAAACCAAACTGTAACTTTTGAAGACTTACTTAGAAAATTCAAATTCAATGACCTAACTATGAAGAAGGTGTAGGAAATTACAGACCACATATAGCGAGCATAAACAAAGTCTAAATGCGGTCCTTGCATTGAAGGGAATAAAAACGAAGTTCCAAATCCGGTCCTTGCATTGAAGTTAAAAAAAAAAAACTTTCCAAAAAAATTGGTGGAAAGTGTAAACATTTTCACTGCTTGATAAAGTGAAGAGATCGAGAACCATATATATGAGTAAAAATATAGAGTATCTGCGATAGCGATAATCTGATAAAGATAATCTAATATTTGAATTGATATTTCGAACTTTTGAGTTGAAGATGAGAGAGAGTTAAAAACATAATTCTAAATTATTTATACTAATCCCCAGGAAATTTAGGCTTGACGATTAGGGTTAAGGAAAAAAAAGGTGAAAGAATGGAAGAAATAATTATGGAAGGATTATCTAGAATTGTAAAGGCAAGAGAAAAGGAGGGATGGAATAGCATAGGTTATTAAGGGGTTAACTCATAAAGCGCGTTGCACCTACTTGACCTGTCGTTAAGCCACGTAGGAAAGAGACAAAATAAAAGTATAAGAATGAGAATACGACTTTATTATATATATATATATATATATATATATATATGATTTTTCATTATTGCGCCCGCTTAGTTGTTAAAAAATATATATATTGGATTTATTCAATATACACAAAACTTAAAGTTCAAATATAAATTAAAAATTAAATGGTACGTATCTAGACTCGTTAAGGTATACACTATTAGTGTAGAAAAATTAAAATCAAAAGTAAACTGAAAGTATTATAAGGAAAAACTAAACTATGGTCCAGCTGTTCTAAGAATATTATGGTCCAGTTCATGATTGTTCTTTATCGTTATCATATTGATAAATCAGATTGACAAATCAACAAAGTTGTAGAGGGAAATATAGGATAATTCTGCCAAGTTTTATTGTCAGCTTATCAAAATTCTCAATACGGTCTGAAACAAGAATATGCATACTTCGTTGATTTGGAATTTCATTATTGGGTTTTTGTTCTAATATTGTATTTGCCTGTTAAAGTTTTATGTTGTGGCGTCGAGGATTATTTTTTGGTAAGAAAAAAGATATTTTATTTATGAGACTTGTTGAAAATCGTTCAACACTACTTGTTTGACAAAAACGGGTGATGAGTTCCAAAGAGTTTCAACCGAATTACTAAACTTAGCATGAAATGCCAAGGCATATGCAACTTTGTTTGATTCCCTTGGTACCCATCTCAAAGATACATTACTTAAACTATTCAAATTATCATGCACATCATTGACAATAGAACCTATGACAGAGGAATCATCTTCTCTATTCAGCATTTTCTGGATAACTGCAGATGCATCACCTTCAATGGAAAAAGATGGAATAAGTAATGCCTTCGCAAATAGAAAAGCTTCTCGAACGGCTACAGCTTCAGCAATTTCAGCAGAAACAGCTCCTTGGAATTTCTTTGCCAGTCCAGTGATGAATTCTCCTTTGTGGATCCGAATCACAAGCCCTATATCACAGGTACCTTCTTGCTGTGCAATGGTAGCATCGATGTTTACCTTGTACATGTTCTCCTGGGGGACGTCCATCCCGGACATGCTCGTTGAACAGGTGCAGTTGAAGGTTGGGAATTAGCCTCCTTGAAAGAAGATAACATTCCAGAAGCAAAACTAACCAAGGACATGGGATCAGTATCCTTACAATCAAACAGTTTGGCATTCCAAGAGTTCCAGATGTAATAAGTTAAGACTGCAAATAATTCGCATTCCTCTTTCGCCATTGAACGAACTCTCTCTTTTACCCAAAGATTAACCGTTTCACGTACGAAAATCATGTTGAGGAAGACCTAAAGTTTACATATTCTGTCGAATTTACGGGGTCCATAAATTGTCAATGAAGAAAGGGAAATCGTTCAAAATGTCTTTCACATTTCATTTATTGAATTTTTTCGTCTCTCATTTCTAGGGATACTAATTTTACTTCTCTTACAAAATCAAGTGAGCCAAAATTGGTCCCAACCTAGGTTTCTAACCATGAGTATTTTGTTAGGTTACAGGTGAAGTGTCTTACCAATTACTACTAAAGTTGCGCTTCATTGTCAAACTTTGAGACACGTAATTGTGTGCTTGAAGTACTTATTTATCATCTAAGTTCCTTAATTATGCAATACTCTGCACCATCATCTATTGCAGGCTGCAAAAGCTGTTGATTGATCGGATTCTGCGGATGAGGGCAGTCACAATGTTTCAGAAACCACATGTCTAGTAACAGAACTTTATAGCTACAACGATGCATTGGAGGAATTTTTTATCTTGGAACTACGTCTGCTTGAGGAAAAAGTAAATAAAATTTGTAGTCAGAGTTATTATGTGCTGCTTGGCATAGATTTAGTTGATATGAATTGTTTAGCTGGACCTAGTAAAGAAGCTGTGGATGGAACATATTTGAAAGAGATAAAATGTGCAAAAAAAAAAAAAAAGGAAATGCGTTTCTTAAAGAAAGAAATAAAAACAAATATGAGATATGATTATCGAACAACGTAGTTGAGGATCATAATTCCTTGAAGGAAATTAAATCAAGCTAATTTAATAATTTGATTACGTGTCGTTTAGTAATTTAGTTTGGATGATTGTAAAAGTTTTAGTTATGGAAGTTGCATGAGATCATAGCCCATGCTAAGTTAATAAGTCTTTCTCGAATTCTTTGTTGGTTGTCCGGAGTCCCAAACCGAAGCTGATTTGGTTGGTAAGTGCAGCTTCCTTATTAGTGTAGATTGTGTCTAGTCCTGTTAGTATTTGGTTTTGCGAATTTCCTTTTACGAGTGGTTTGAATCCGTTTGGTGCTGTATAAATTGGGTGCTAGTGTTTTAATGTTACCTTGAAGAGTTAGTCTTGAAGAATAGATTTGAGGGAAAGCCTTATAGTTGAGAGTTGCGAGTTGTCAGGGGCGAAAGACAATGACTTGATATTTATTATTGTTGAGTTTTGAGTTAATAAATAGTTAAGCATTTGTTTGTGCATTTATTCTTCTTCTCTTCCCATATATTTTTATGTGTTAAAATTGCTTCCGCTACGCATGTTTTTTCTGTGCCAACATTCCTTTAGTGCCTGTACTTTTTCGTTTCCTAGTGAACAAATTGGGTTCTCAAACATAGAATGATGAAGTTGTATGTGTATTTAGCAATAGAATCAGTTGAAATCCGTTTACATAATCAAATACTCCTAATTTTGTGTGTGTCGTGGCTTCTTTTACATTTTAACCAAGGATACATTTTTTACACTGTCAATATAAATTATTTTTGTCTAAATCATTATACATATTCTCTATTGACGTGCAAAAATCTTGATTTTTTCACTTGTGTCATGAATCTAGACTAACTCATGCAAAGAATTTTTTACACTGTTAGTGTCTAAAACAATAGTATATATGAAATTTTTTTAATGACAAATAGTTTCATGGATCTCGTGGCTAAATTTTAGTACTCTAAAGGAAAAAAGTCCACCAAGTGATACTATAAGATTGAAGAAATTAGTATATGATGCAAATAACAATTAGTACATGACATGCATATTATATATTCAATACATAATTATGCATCAATTCATATTTTATAATTTTTTAATTATAATCCATGGAACCTTCCTTTTCTTTTCATTTTGCCTGCAGTTAAAGAATGTGCTACAACCACTATTATATCCCGTGGCTAGGCCATTAAAACCAGTGATTTTTTTTTTGCATGATAGGGCCATATATCAATTAAAACGTAACTTTAGATAATTAGTATAGTCACTATTCTTTCCAGGGCAATTTGTTCACTATTATATCCCATGGAGGGATGTATCGGTATTCAAAGGTAGCAATTCTATAGCTTTTTCCCATCCTTTACTTATTTAACAAGTCCAACATATCCAAATATTGTATAGCAATCACTTTTAAACATAAAGTATAATCATGATAGGCACATAGTCATCAAATAATTACATATGCTCAGTCCATTTTAATATAGCAAAATATATTTTTGCAGAACAATTAGTTGATAAAGTCTTTTACAAAGACATTTCAAAAAACTATAGAGGTATGAAAGAGCCACCTACCCACTATGAGAAAACCCTAATTCTGGTCAAAAGTTATTGAAATGCCTCCTTAGGCCCTGTTTGGATTGCCATTTTCTGCCAGGAAATTGTGTCGTTTTCCGTGATCACATTTCTCTATTACCTTTTTCCCTCACATGCATCAAATCGCTACAGTAATTTTTCCATGGAAAATGACGAAAAATGCAATCCAAACGGGGCCCTACAATAACAATTTAGAGGTATTTTTAGTATATCTAAAGGATAATTAGATGCTAGACTAATTAAGCAAATAAGCTACTCGAAATAAGGATGCTGGCTCGAGATTTTCAGTAGCGACAATGTTCAATTAAACCCGCATAACTCAAGTTAGACTCATCGAAAAACTATGAAGTTGGTGCCATTAGAAACTAGAATTGAAGGGCTAAAAATATTTAGAGACATCTCTCAGAGATTCAGATCATAAGTTAACCTAAATTTAGTCATAAGCCACTACAATTCTTCAGTTTTGGGCTATGCAGTTTCCAATTTTCAGCCAGATTTGTAGATTTTCTAGTACTTATAGAAAATGAATCAGAGCTTGAATTTTATACTATTCAAAAAATCTTTGAGTCTAGTTTCAAACACAACCAACAACACTCGATTTCAACTTTTCTATACCAAGTTATTTGCCAATTTACTATAACTGCACAAAGGTGACTGTCAACTGCGAATTAGTTAAAATTTAAGGTTTCTTGGCCATTAATGTTAGGAAATTGGGTTAATTTCTTTTAGGCAGATTTCTTGTTTCGTGTACAAGTAACTAGTTTTCTAATTGGTTTTAGTTACTTGAAATAGTATTCAAGGAAAATCCTATTTGTATGAGTTTAAGAATTATGAGTTATTTCCTATTCTAAACCAATTTAGGAATTAGTAATTATTTTCTGTTATTAGTTGGATATTGGCCAAGTAATGTAGTTTATAAATAGGTGGGGGTTGACATACTATAAAGTGGTACACAAGGGCGACATGTAGTTTTATACATGAGTGGGAGATAAGAGATGATATATAAGGGTTTGGACTTGGGGTTTGGATGTAGGCACAATGATGGAATCTAACTACGTTAAATCTTGTGTGTCGTTTATCTTTCCTACTTATAGCTTGTGGCTTGTGGCTTGTGGTTTGTTTATTATTAAATTATTGTATCCTTGATATTTCAATAGTTATTTGTTCTCGCTTAGATCTCAACAATTAACATCCTGAATCTTTTTAATTTCACAAATATGTCCATACCAGATGATGAACTGCAGGTCAATAGCAACATACACTCGAAATTACTCCCACGAAATTGACTTATGGCTGTGACCTTTTGACTCCATACTTGATCGGTTCAGATGCATGTGTATGAATTTAGGGCTGTCCATTAGAGCCCGCCATGACTTTGATACGCACCTAAATCGCATCAGAGAACGTGGCAGTAACCTCGTCAGATGTTCAAGGCGTATATCCTGCGGGATGTTTAAGTTTACCATTGTGTTCTCTCTTGCAGAGCAGAATGCAAAGTCGAAAAATCTGATTAATCTAATAAATCAAAACAAACTAGTAGAAGAAGCAACCTAGACATCGTATTATACTAGTTGGGAGCCAGTTCTATACTATCTTAAATTGTTAGTACCAATCCTGATTTAGATTTGCTTCTATGCTTTATGACTTTGATTGTACAAGGGTCAGCATTTTTCCAGCACTGTTCAGCCTTATGGTGGTGGTGAAACTCGGAAGGGGATCGGGATCCAGCGCAGCAGAATGAGTCTAGAAATTTGAGTATGGATGCTCATTTTATGCTGTGTTAAGACCATCCAGCAGGCTAGACAATTGAATTGGTTGATTGTTTTAACTAGGTTCAGGGACGACTATGGGATCAAATGACTCCTATTTATTGCTTAAGAACTGACGAGGCAAATAATTTTGGATGTATTTGCTTTATCCAAGGAAATTCCAAGATCAGTAGTTTGCAATTAGAAATCAGATTGTCAATAGGATGTGTAAAAGTAATAGTTAAGCGCCGTATAACAATCTTGCCACCATCAACACAATTCCTACATATGCCATTGGTTGTTCTTGCACTACTTCCTTTTGATTTGATTGATTTCTTGAAATTCTGGTAGAAAAGCATAATGGCAATCTCAAGCTTTCCAGTGGATATACTGCTGGAGGTTTGTGTATAATAAAAAATTTTAGAGGTTGATTATACCACTTTCATGGTTAATAGAAGTATAAAAGCACAAGTTTGTGTATGTGTAATGCTCAAGCATAAATTAGTAAGTACCAAAGCATAGTGTATAGCCTATGCAGCAGTAATTATTCATATTTGCTGTGTCAATACAATTGTGGCTAATCATCTGTAGGCTGATTTTCTTGATGATTACACATCCAACGAATGTGGTTGCCGAAATATTGATAGGGTACAAGACTCCAAAGAATAGTCAGTGTCGAATATGATGGAGCATAACACATACCAAAATATAACATATATCATCACACACCACTTGTCTCTAAAAAATAACTTTAACTGCATCTCTTAGTATGAAACTAGTCATGGATCATGTGATTTGCACGTGAACAAAAATGTTTTCAGGTTTCTTTTTTCTTTTTTTCTTTTAAAGAGAAACTGGATGGTTTTGATAGAATTACTCTAATTCAAACAATAACAAAACATAAATCGAATTGTTCTCACCAACACAAATTGAGCACAAGAAACAAGACTTCTTTTGTTCTAAGAGAAACTTTAATTTCTATTAGTATTAATATTTTTTGTCTTTTGCTTAGATTTATATGGTTTGATTGTACTTTTTCATATCATTTGAGTTGAATTTTTCAGTTTTTTGATCAATTTGTTGTTCTCCTTTGTGTCATTCTACGATATATATTTTTAAAAGTTTTAGTTATTCAAATTTTCTATTTTCTATTAATAAGGATTATAAATGGTTCAGTGATTCAACTTTCAGTATTTTTCAATACGATTGGATGCTGAATGAATTAATTAAGTTTAATTTGATTTTCTAATAATGGGGGCACGTTGGGATGGTGTTAACAAATAGGTATGTTTGATGAATTTGAGCTCAAAATTTTGTTGCAGGGGATTTGGGGAAGATGGTACCATTGTAAATTATAAATTGATATAGAATTTTAAATTTCAAACTTAGAATAAAATAAATCATTTAAATAACCAATAATTAAAAAGTAGACTATAAAAGAAAGATATTTTGCAAGGAAAAAGAATTGCCTTAAAAAAGTGGAATTTTGACCCAGGGAAGGGTGGAGCTACCCCTACCCGCTCTCCTCCCTCCCCTTTAATCCCTCTCTGCCTTAATGTGTATTACTCTCCCTATATATAATGTACTTGTCACATACTTGTCACAAGTAGCGATACTCAAAGAAGGAAAGAGTTACAAAATTTTCTCTTACACTGCAGAAAAAATGGAAAACAGTCAAAACTCCAGTCGAGGTTGCAAATCTAGAGGCAGCAGAGGATCAAATTCCGGTAATGAGATAACTTACATTTCTTATCACCAAAAAACTATTCCTTTCTTCTTTTTTGCTTGTTTAGAGCTACGTGATGTTTGCATGCTGTTGTTTACATGCGAAATTTATTCTTAGTTAGATATCATTAATTCTTATGCCAATTAATTCTCTTAGATTTTGTTGTTATCTGCATCTCAAAATTTTTTGCTCTTGAGTTGGTAGCCACTCCTTTTATGTGCTTTTATGGTGATATATCCATATAAAACTAATATGTTTTTCTTTTAGTTTGTTTGCTACATTTAAGATGTTCAATTTTATAGGGATGAATTTTTGGAAATGACATTGGTCAAAATTGAATGAGAGAATTTATTTCTCCATATCTTATCTATTTCGTTAAGTTATGCCTATATATAAATGTAATTAGCCTAGTTATTTTACTCTAATTTGCTACAATCATTACCTTTTCAATCATTTTTCATGTTGGTTTCTCTAATTCATTCTACTTTAGGGGAAATATTTTTTTTGTCTACTTTATACTCTTTATAGACAGCTAAGAGATTAGAAGTTTGAAACTTTTTCAAAATGAATTTTCAATCTTATACACACACATAAGTAATTGATATTCTTTATAAAACTTCTAATTCATGTAAGAAAAACTTTAAGAAAAAACCAATTCTTTAGGCATTTAAAAGAAAGCCTTTTTTTAGTCAATTAAGGATTAACATATTTTTGTATGAAATATATTTTTAAATGACATTTTTGAAGAATTAAAAAAAACATAGTTATTTTATTTATTCTTTATAAAATTTTCAATTTTAATTATGCACTCACTAAAAGAAAATATGATTGTTTAATCATACACGCATTAAATATAAATATTACCTTTCCAAATTAGTTGCAACAATAATTAGTTACCTTCTTAGCAAATCATCCAACCACTTATCTTATATATAAAATTATCTATAATTAGTTACCTTCCTAGCGAAGTATGATAGGTTTTTGTTGCAAGTAAGGAGGAACTTATTCGAGTTTGATCGAAAAAAAAGAAAAAGAAAAACCATCATCAGTTTTGTTATTGTTTTGATCAAGATTTGGACTTTATTGTACATTATCTTGGATATGTGTAACTCGATTGTTCTACATAATAGGTGTTTTAGTTATTACTATTATTTAATTGAGTAAAGGAGCACTGAGAGCTCTCAGAGTAGTTGATCTGGCCTTGAATCTAAACACAAATAGAAGTAGATCGTTTCCTACATTCATCTTGTTTAGGTCCAAAGAAGCCATAGTTTCCTTGAGTTGAAAGGAACTACATCATATGATAATGCTAAATGGATATGTGTAAACTTGCTTTTAGATTCTAAATTTCATTTTAGTGCAGACACGCACATTAAGAGAGAAAATGTAAGAGAGAAAGAGAGAGAGATAGACACAGACAGAGTGGGACCAATTCCATGCTTTGCATACTAGCAGGGGCAAACTTAGAAGCATTGATTACTCACTCATGGGACCAATACCATGCTTTGCATACTACAAAAAATTTGTCATATTCTACTATTCACATTGAATATGTACAATATTGGATTCAACTTATCACTTCACGTTTCCAAGATGCCTTCTTTAGTTTCAAAATCAAAACCCAAGTCATCCGTTACAAATCATAGTCCAATTGTAGCGCTTGCCAAGGCTTATTTCTCCTTGGTTTTATAGTAATGGACAAATGGAGTAAAAGAGAAGGAGACAATATTTGTGAAATTTTGTTTGCTAATCTCTAGCAAGAATAATGCGTGACACATAATTCTAACTCCAATAGATTTTCAAATCTAGAAGAAGTTTAGAAATTGAAATGTTTGATGAATTTATATGATGTTTATAAACTTGATACTTGTTGAATGATTTCAGACATATTTTGTTTGCTCCATTTCATGACAATATATACTATATCGTGCATCACACGAGATCCTCAGTCCCACTTTTCCGGTGGCAATTCAGTATCACTTCTATATTTATGCCAAGTGTCCTGTTTATTTAATTTGTCATGTGCTGTTTATTTAAATTTCTTCTACCATCACATGATAAGTGAAATTAGCATTGGATTTGGCACCGAATAGTGGTATAGAGGATCCCATTTCATAACAATATATACTATATCATGCATATGTATCATTGGTAATTAACAAAAAACTAAGACAAAGAAAATGAATCTTAAGATTGAATTAATCAAAGACTCCTTGTTGTGTGGAGAATAAACATATACATAAAGGATAGATGACTAAAATATATGGGTTTAACGTTAATTTCAGCTTTAGTGATTCGAGAACCAGGAGATGCTGCAAGTCATGTGGCTACAAACCCCAGCGCCAGTGGGAGCAATGTTAACAACAACAACAATTCTGGGACACCCGAGCCATACCCAAGGCATCATCCTGACTATTTGGTTCCAATAACTAATATCCTTCGCATCATGAAGCGTATCTTGCCGCCAAATGCCAAGGTTTCTGAAGAGGTCAAGACAACCATCCAAGAATGTCTTTCAGAGTACATTCACTTCATCACTGGGGAAGCTAATGAACGCTGTCACTGTGAGCAACGCAAGACCATCACTGCCGAGGATCTTTTGTATGCTTATGCAAGGCTTGGATTTAGCAACTATGTCGGTCCTCTCACTCTTTTTCTGGAGCGATATCGTCAAAATGAAGCTGCTAAAAATATTGTACATGGGGACCCTTCTGTCAGGCGCACCACTTATTTTCCAGATGCGCAGGGCCCTCCTCCTTTGCTTACTTCTATGCCACCTCTCTTACCTCCAATGAATCTGACTTTTCAAGTTGGTGAAGATCATCAGGGGTTCTTTATTAATCCAGCATTGATGTTGAATGATTTGTACTTTCAAAATGTTCCCGAGACTGATCATGGCGATCGGTTTGACGTTGTTGGTTCTTCTTCAAATCCTGAGTTTCCAGGGCTAGCTCCTTTTTCCTATGGCTTTTATACTGGGGCTTCTTCTCCACCTGGGTCTTACACTTATGGTCATGGCCCTAATCATGGACAGTGAGGCTATAGCTTTTGCTATATATACAATATATACTATATAGTCCAGGCACTACTATGAGTGCTTAATTGTTCTAATTATTTTTTGTGTTGTTATTATTGTTGTTACTCTTCGACACAAGGCATTTTGAATTTTGAGTCTTGAAACTAGGCTTTATTTCATATTGCTTGGGGTGTTGCTGCTATTGCTGTTTTTGCTCTAGGACGTGAGATATTATGATCTTTGAGCCTTGAAGAATAGGCTATTTTTGCTGTTCAAACGGTTTTTCTTATTCAAAATCTATCAAAGGACACTTCTAAGTCAGTAAAATTAGATCCTTAACAGATAGACATTTCAAAGTAAATTAATTGAATGTTCATAAATAGTAATTTGGCATAAATTAGAAGATCAAAGCAAGCATCAATTTATTAGCTGAAGTCAAAATCACTAATACTTACAAACTTTCTTTTTAGGATAAAGGGTTTTGACTATTATAGAAAAATATTTAATTGAATATATGTGTATTATAAATGTAAATTTATTTCAAGGAAAATAAAAAGAAAAAAGTACATATTGTGCATTTCAAATGTATAATAAATCTTACAAAACTAGGGCTCTATATAGATTAAAGTTTTTTACTAAATATGGTTTTTAAATAGATGTTAATAGTAAACACACCCCAAAAATACTCTCAAATGCATCTGAAATACACCTAATAAAAATACCAAAAAATTAAAAAAATTAAAAACATCACCATCTCTTTTTTCCTCTGCTAGTACCCCACCACTTTCACCCTCTCACCTCCCTAACCACTCTCTCTTCTCTTTCCCCTTTTCTCCTTTTCTTCTCCTTCGCTTATCCTTTCTCCTTTTTCCTTCCCTCCCTCACTTTCATTACTCTATATATGGAGTGGTATACTCATTTTCCAACAAGTTCTAGTCAATGTTTTAAAAGGTAAGAGTGTTGGACAGGGCATTCTATGTTTGCCCAAGTGGAGCGTAGGGGTGCAAACGAATTGAATCGCAAGCTCGACTCGAGTTCGATCAATATCGAACTCGAGGCGAGCTCGAGCTGGCCGAGTCGAGTTCGAGCTGGCCGAGTCGAGTTCGAGCTTGAACTTGAGCTCAAAATGTTAAGCTCATTAGCTCGCGAATCGGCTCGTGAGCTCGAGTATATATATATATAAATATATATTTATATTTATTTTAATAGTAAAATTACATATATATCCTTAATATTTTATTATTTATTAAGAAAAAAATTATTTTATTTATTTTTTAAAAAAATATAATAATTGTTTTTATTTTTTCGAGCTCGAGTTTCAAAATTGTCAGCTCGTTGAGCTCGAGCTTGAGTTCGAGTTTGATAAAATTAAATCCAAACTTGGCTTGATTAGGCCACAACTCTACTCTGTTCGGCTCGTTTGCAAAAACCCCACAAATTTTGAATTTTTAAATATATAATAATATTACAAATTCATGCATAGATGTGTGTATATATATTACTAATAAGTACCAAAAAAAGTTGATAAAATTAAGAAAATTAAAAAATATTATGTTTACCTAACATAATTTTAAGTCATACATTAGCCATCTAGAATCAAGTTAGAAAATATTAAATATATTTTGGGATCAAAGAAAAGGAAAAAATATAGCAAACAATGTCATTGATGCTTTCATTTTGTATTTTCCCAAACTATTTCTAAAGAGAAGATAAATGGAATCATTCGTCAAAATTATTAAACAATAATAATGATGCGAAACAAAGATAAAAAAGATAAAATAGTAAAATCAAAGTTTAAAATTAAAAAAATGCCCTGGAAACCCCAAGTGCCCAACGCCCAAACGCCCAAACGCCCAGGCGTTTGCCCCATAACGTGGGGCGAATGACAACAATACTTGATAAGTGCTAAATTTGTGATTTTTTTGAATGTGTTTCATATTATTTTTGAGTCAATTTATAAGGATAAATGGTATAAGTTGTCCATCTTTTGTCTCTAATTTGCACATTGAGTTGATAGATGAATTTATTGTGATTTAATCATTTTACTTGTAAAATCTCTTTATTTTTGTAGGTAAAATGATCAAGTTCAATTGGAAGCGAAATGGTGATTTAACAAAGTGAGGAATCTTGAGAAGTCACAACATTGGCTAAAATAAGTGGTGCAAAGGAAGCTTGAAGAATGAAGAAAAATAAGAAAAAAAAAAGAGAAAGAAGCTCTCGAGGAATCCACCTGCGGTTTTCCTGCGGTTTGTGGCCAGTGAGTCGTTTCACACTTGCTTTGCCCAAACCCTGGGAGAATCCCTCCAGGGATTTGTCCGGGGATTCCTGGCATCTGCAAGTTGCCAACTTGCATGAATTTTCATTTTTTCTCCATCTTTGACAAGACAAAAAGGGACAACTTGTACCTACTTTTGGGGTTTCTAGGAGTTTCTCTTTTTGACATTTTGACTCCAATAATGCAAGATCACGAATATATACTACATAGTTCTTTTAGTTTAAGGGCAGTTAGTTCAATTTAGCTTGAGAGAAGAGAGAGAGTGTGGAGAAAAAAGAAGAACAACCAAAGGGTTGTGTCTTACCCTTTGAGGCAAGACACAAGCCCTTAACAAATGTAACTCTCTTTATTTTATCCTAATTTAGTGTAGGTTAGTGTATTATTGTAAGTTAGTTGTGATGTATCAATGTTTGTATTGGCTCAACATGGAGGTCAAGGGATATGAAGAAGGAGAGGTCCAAGAAACTCTAGTGATAAGGGTTCTCTTCTTTCCATATCTTTATCTTTGTATTGAACTTCAAATTTGTTAATGCAAGATTTGGATTTCGTGTTTGTGATGTTATTTTAAAGTATATGCCTTGGGTATTTGGTTGAACTTTTTATGATTGTTTGGTGTTGATTTCTTACTGATTGTTGCTATTATCTTGGTTGAGTTATTTAGCACTTTTACTCTTATAATCATGATTAACTGGCCATTGATTATGATCATATAAAGTTGTTAGATTTGCAATGAGAATTGGAATGTGACACTAGTTCATAGAAGTGTTAAACCTAGGGAGTACACTCATGAAAGTAGAGGTACACCTTTGTGGTTTTGTTCCATGTAATTTCATAGAAGTGAATGAACTTGAATTTGATTTTATAATCACAAAAGTAGGTTTGAATTAACTATAGGTATAGTTGGTACGCCGGTGAAAGCCGATATCACATATATTAGGAAATTACGTCATAACTTAGCCGAGATTTTAATACTCATTTGGTTAGGGAGTTGCATAAACATGAATAGGTAGAGATTCCATTATCCAAGGAGGTTTTATTTGCATTTATCTATCCATTTATAGCTTAGTTTATTTGTTTTAATTTGTTGATAGTCTAAATAATACAGAAGTTTTGGTAGTGTTGGTAGTTGCCCGTCTTCCTTGAGGGATCGACCCTTAATATCCTATATTCGCTTACGACCCATATACTTGGGTAAAATCGCATGTGGGATATTTAGGAATTTATAAATGTAAAACTTGATTGCGGATTAAATTTAATTGTTATATGCATGCTCCGCGCTCGTCAATACTTGTGCCCTATTCAAACGCACTAGAGCATTTGGAGCTCAGTTCGCCCTAGGGCTCACCCCGAGACTCGCACTAGAAATGTCTTTTAAAACAATGGTTCTAGTAGAACTTCTAAAAGAAATTACAAATACTTCCAACCAAGAGACAAATATTTAGAAAAGAATGAAAAGGAAGGTGCAAAGATAACCTAGTTTTGACAAAAAAAAAAAAAACTAGTTTCAAGTCTCAAAAATCATAATGTCTCACATAGTAGAAGAATGACAATAATAAAATGATATACCAAAACAAGAGGAGATAAAACTAATTTCTAAATCAAATATCATAATGTCCCATATAAAGCAGAAACAACAATAACAACATAGAAAACAACAATAAGAATAACGAAGCACCATGGTAATGCCTTGACTATATAGCATACACTACATATAGCAAAAGCTATAGTCTCACTGCTTATAGGGTCTTTTACTTGAGAATAATAATCATAATCAGAGGAAGCCCTTGTAAATTAACATTTAAAGAATGATTAGCTACATCTAATCCACTACCATAACCAGATCTTGAGAAGGAGATGAGAGAGGAGTGGGATGGAGAGAAAAGAGGGGAACAGAAAGAAGGAAGGAGGAGAAGTTGAGGGAATAAGAAGGGAGGAAGGAAAAAGATGAGAGTTGTTGGCAAGAGCTAGGGAGAGAAGAAGGGGTAGCACTAGGAAGAAAAGGCTGTTGGAGAACAATACAAGCACGGGCACTAACACAGAGAGTAGGTGTGTGTAGTAAAAAGGAGGAAAATGAAAAGAAGAAAAAGGAAAAGAAGTGAGAATAAGGGAAGAAGAAGGGGGACAGAGAAATTAGAAGTAGAAAGAGGAAGAAAGAGATGATTGTAAAGAAGGCGGGAAAGGTGAAGAGGGGTAGAGGTAAAAGGTGAGAGAGAAGAATATAATACGAAGAATAAGTTTAGAAATTTAAATTACCTAATTTTTTAACTTTAAAAGCACCCCAATACATAACATACAAACAATTTTTTTTTTTGTATAAATACATCTATAATAAAGTTTTTAAAAAGGAAACCTTTAAAGATATCCAAACTATATGGATCCTAGATGATTATGGTTTTGAATTTTTTCATTAAATAGATTATTATCATACTTAATGCAATAGACTTGCATCTATTGCAAGTTGATAAAATTGTTAATTTTTGAATTCTTGTTGTATTGAGGAATCTAATCTTTTTCCTTGCACTTACTCTACTATTTTCTTAAAAAATCAAGTTTAAAGAGAAATAATTTAAGGACCAAGAAGTATAGAGAAAATTAGGAAAATTTTCCACTGTGTCTTCTAAGTTACCTTTATTGCTTTTGTTATGGATAATTTCTTATAATTGTATTTTAAAATTTTTATCTCTAATTTCATTTATTAAATAAAAGTATTAGAAAACTTTACAATTAGAGTTGGCTTTCACATAATTTTTAATTTTATTTGTTATATTTTGTTTTGAATATTAAATCTTATTCTTACTACTAGGGGGGAGTGCCCGCGCATCGCACGGGTGTTTAGTGCCTGTGGGGAAGGAGGTTTTTTTGTTGAATAAACAATAGTACATTGTGAAAAGAAATAAAACTTAGTATGAAAAGATAAACGATATAATCAATCAATTCACACAGCGTTACAATAAAATTGTGTCAAATTGAAGATCGTTGATAATGTAGAAAGGCAGAGCAACACAGAAAGCTAACCTTATTCCAGAATCCCCACCAAGAGCTCTTTCTTGCTGTTGCTCCAAACCTATAAGATTATAACCAACCCAGACCAATTGGGGTTAGGCAACGCGAAAAATGCTATCTTGCAGTTAGGCAACACGATAAGAGTCGCTAATTGTAGGTACTAAGAATACACCGACAAATTTAAAGGAGGAACTGAAAAATTGGGAGGGGGGGTGAAATCTAACCTCACGCTGAACCACTAGAAGTAGCTGGGACTGAAGAGCATTCTGAGCTGATTAGTATGAAACCAGGTAGAATTATCCCAATTCTAAAATGCGAACAGGGAGAAATTGATAATCAACCGTTTAGACATTAACATACCAACGGTTCGGCAATTGAATTGGGTGTAATTAATGACAAAATAATAGGTAATTTCAGAATTGAGCTCAGATGGAAGAGAAAACGATGAGGCAAATCGTTGTAGACAAAGGCAAAAAGGGAAAACTTAACTCCTGAAGTTGAAAGGGAATAAACTGACCAACGTTTGTGACTCATAAATGCAGATTATAAATGATAGAGAAATGGTTCCTACCATTGATAGAGAAATCATTGGCTCATTTCCTAAATCCGATTGCCATTTAAACGTTTCAGACAAAGCAACATCTCAAACGGTTATCTGCGGCTGAAAAGGGGAATTATTGGTAGCTAAGGGATATTCCGATAATTACACCAATATACAAGCATACATGGGTTGTACAAAATGCAAAAACGGTTGCACACTAATTACACATTCCTTCAATACTCAGATGACTCATCAATGACAACTTTAAATGTATTAAAATGGGGTCATTTCAGTAAACATACCCAAATACATGCTTCCTTAACTTGTACTTAAAGCTTTTAAACTAATACACAACATTTCACATTCCCAGAAAGCTCCCACCTATGCGGTTGAAATTCAACCTATTTTTTGACCAAAACTCAATCTTATATAGCATAAGGATGCTATTTGGTTGGTTTTTGCTATGAAAGGTAGTGTTTTGATTGTGAGTTCTATTTAAAAAGGTTGTTCTGTTACTAAACTTTTTAAGAAAGGGAAAATTTTTTTAGCTTGACTAATGTCTTATTGCATTCATGATGTACTGATTCAAATAACATTTTTTAATCTACTTGGTTGAGCTCTTCTTACCACATACCATTTAAATTTAATTACTATTAACTTATTTTTTGGCCTTTAACATAATGGTGAATGATGAAAAGGTGGGTTGAACGAGAAAAGTGTACATGATTTATAGGCTAAAATTTTGGAGAGAAATAAAGATTACAGTTGGAGACCTCAACTGCCATTCTCTTCCAAAAATTGTTGAAAATATAAAAGATAGAATAGTAGGCTTGTCCAATGGCCTGCTGTATATAGTGTACAAAAATCTTTTTTATCTTATAGAATTCGTGGTTTATGAAGTGCTTTGAATTACCTGAATTTCCAACCCAATCTCCTGACGCCAAATAGTCCCTCAATTTTGGGTACACATGGATGAGTACAAATTGGTGATGATAGCTCATCATCCAATGATATTTTGGCCCTCTAGATACTTGGTTGAAGTTAAGCCTCATGATCTAGAATCTAATTCATGAAAAAAGCCACAAGATTTTTGATTTTGTATTAGGTACACATATAATAGATCTCACGGGGTTCTTTTGAACGGAACTTTCCACTAGATTGTTGATGAATATCATATTGGTGCCGTTGAATTTAGAATAGGAGAATGCAAGCTTGTTCTGGAGCCTCTATCTTCAGAATTAGAAGAGTAGAGTTCATGGGATGGCTATCTTTATATGTTCGAACAATCATATCCTATTGATATCTCTTGTAGCCAGCATCTATTTCAATTGTGGGTAATGAAAGACTATGGAAGAGAAGATTCTTGGACTATTATTAACTTTTGAACTATCACAGAGTTCCATGAGATTCCAGATAGTAGCGCTGTACTTGCAACAGTAGCCATGTGCAATTGGGTGGTTCCATTCAGAGGGAAAGGAGGAGTTAGTACTACAGAAGAATATCCAAGAGGTTTTATCATACGACATTGAAAGCAAGAGTTTGGTTAGAACGGTATGTGTTAGCAGCCTTGTTCAACATTATGGATGGTTCACCATCTTGCAAGTTTCATGTATAATCTATACTTCTACCAAAAGTATGGTCACTCTTGATAGAACATTATAGTCAGTACTTTCTAGTCTAAGTTTTTTGTTTCCTATATGACCTTCTAAAATCAAAGGGATAGTTTGTTGGAGTTGTCCATTGTAGATATATCTAGTCTATATGAATTTAAGAAGGAAAAAAAAGCCTACATTTAGTTTTTTTTTCCCTTTTTAAGCAAGCGTACATTTAGTTAAATATTAGTATCACTTTAAAGTCAGTTCTTTTATATTTTTCTTGACTTTTGGTATACTTTTTAGACTATTGATTCACTAAGTTGCTTGAGGAAAAGAACCGGACTTTACATGCTATAACGGATTATACCGTTATAAGTTTGATTTTATTTTGTTTCTCCTCAAGAAATTCCGTAGGATTTTGTTACACTTTCATGCATAAACTAGTAAATGAAAATGGGATCTATCGAATGTAAGAAACACAATTATGACTGTCTCTCCAATCTATGTAAGGTGAAGAACTACATATTATCAACCATCTTTATTCAGAGGTTAAGTATTATTTTTCATTTATGAGTTGCAATTCAACCACATATGATATATTAACTGATAGTAGTTCGATGATATAGTTTCTATTCTATTTTACTAGTTGAAGAAACACAACCTCCTTTTGTACCTGTATAGATTTATTGATTAACTTGTGTACTTTTTCTACTAATCAATTGACTACAAGATTTATTGATTAAATTTATTTACTTTTTTTCCTACTAATCAATTTATGATAGATTGCTAAAGCACAAACATGTTATTTGACATAGGTTAGAGAAAATGGGTTTCAATTGTCTTTGGAGAAAGATGCAGATTATCCTCATACTAAGAGCGCTGACAGACAGCCCTAAAATTCTCATCCTCTATTTGTTCGCTATTGCACCAGATACAGAATGTGAAAAAGATGTTCAAGAAGCGTACATAACTTGCTGGATGTACCAACATTATTATAGCAAATCAGGTTTTTATGTCCAATATGTGGATGTGACAGATAGTTTCTAGGATGGACAGATTGTGGAGATTGGCATGAACGATGATCTCATCAATGTATAGGTAGATCATATAAACGTGGGGTATACATGTCACTCATCTGCCTACAACAAAAGACTAAAAACAAGATTGATCCATCAACTTATATGGCCAAAAAGATGAGCAAACTTCACGGGATGGAGCATATCCAATGTGTCCATCATTATCCTATGCTTTCTATGGACTTCAGTGCACCAAAGGGATACTTCTCTCTTGCTATAATATGTAGACAATAGAATATATTAGAAAAGAGTTAAGTCTTAGATGATTGGTTTGTGGTAGAATTTCGTAGGAGAAGAAGAATTGGGTCGTATCTAGTAAATTGGGGAGTTACTATTACACGTCTCCAGAGTTTCATCATCAACTCCATATTTTCTACTTAGATTGGATAAATATAGAACCATTTGACCTTTAGGGTACAAACCCACTTAATGCTGCTGGGAATTCCTTTGTATATTAGCTTGATGTTAAGGACAAGTGTTTGGCTCTTCCCATTATTTTGGAATATCAATCGGATTCCGATTACAGTGACAATGAGAAAAGTGGAGGACGACTGTACTTGTGAAAGGTGACTGTAGATTTGATATGCATGAGGTTGATTATGGAGACTCTGAGGAAGATGATGAAAATGAGAGTGATTACACAAACGGTAGTAAGGAAAAAGATGAGAATCCCAAAGAGTTCCTTCATAAAGTTTCTAAAAGTTATGGTATTGGAAGACAAGTTTTCTTTTGAATGAGTGCAACGACTTGGGTGGTTGGATTTGATTTTGGACTTGCAGCAGTACTATGTCTCTTTTATTGAATCATTTCTTTTGTTGATGGACAAGTGTTATGAGGTGGAGTTATGCTTTGAGTTTGGTACATAGTTAAGAATTTATGATGTTATTTTTCATTTTGGACGCAATTCTTTAAGGTGTTAAAATGCCTGCTTTCAGGTCTATTTAAATCTTTCTCGGGTTACTTTTGCTTGTTATGTGCTTCTTTTGAAAACTTATGTTGCATTTGTCTGAACTAGCGTTCAATGGTAAAAGTATGAGCTCTAATCTATTGCTATATAAAAAGCACGATGAGTCTTAAGTGTAAGTATGAGTAAAAACTCGTTTTGGTTTTTGTAATACCAATATTGCTCTTGACACTAACAATTGGACAGATCACATTACGTTTCTTTAATAATTAATAAGAATTATGTTAACAGTTATAAAGAAACATTCTTTGAATTGTGGTGATTCTGCTGAATTAAACCAGAACAAGAACAACCAATTCAATTCATTTCATCAAAAATTAATATCAATTATGCCAACAATTCATTATGCCAACTAAATATTTCACTTTGCTTTTTGTCAAAATTTATGTTCCAAAAGATAGCGATGAATGAGATATAAACATAAATTGACAAAATTGTGGTTTTGATAAGATCAAAATAACATGGATACGTTTTTTATACTTAGAATATTTTCTCTGAAATAAGAAACGAGGTATTTTGTTAAAGAAAAAAATGCAATACAAACAAGAAAACTTGCTTTCACGCGACTAGCAATATCAATTATGATGAATTATAATTTCTATTAGAGCACTTTAGAGTATTAATAATTACAATAAATGATGCTATTACACAATTATGATACCTAATTTTGTATGGTGTTATTAACTCCGAAGTTAGGGAGGCAAATTATATTTATGACATTATTATTATGTCGTCATTTGGATCTCATTTTTTTTATTTTTGATAAATAGAAGGTTTTGAATTTAGGACCTACTTATAATCCTCCAATCTTATCATCCAATTTAACCTTTCTTCCAACTGGATCTCAGGTTCTTCTCTCGACCCAACCGGTCGAACCCACTAATTCTTGACTTTATGTTCCTTCGAGTCACTATCCGGTGCGAGTTTCAAGCATTGCATGCAATGGGTGATTATTTTTTCTGCAATAATTAGAGGCTAAGTTTGCACTTCGCAGCATCTGACGGGAAAGAAAAGGTAAATGGAAAACAGAATTGTACATAGTAATCATGCGAATTGGATCAAAATGATTGGGCAACGATCCAATAGTAATTTGACACTCAAAATTGCGAGTTAAGAAGTTCAGGTTAGCCCATGTTATTCCTTCCACTTTGGATCCATTACAAATGGCTCATATTTTTTCATCCAAAATAATAGACTAGGACTATCATTAGCATCCGGGCCACCTACCCTGGCAGAACCGGCTAGTCTTCTTTCTTCCTATTTTCTTGATCTTGTTGAAAGAAAGGTAGTTGTTGTTTGTTGTTGGACCTTCACAACAACAACAACGTGGTGTCCTAATCATTGAAAAGTCAATGATTGGTGAAGGATTCTATAGCACTAATAGCTAAGTACTAGCATATATGTAACGTTTCAGGTGGTTTAGCGTGGAACCACATTCCACATATAACATTCTGTTGAAGAATGCTATTTTGGGGCCATAGATTGTCCTGATATGAAAGAAATTGCAGGCAATTAAATGATAATCTTCCTGTAATAAACGCATGATCCTGCAAAAGAGCAGTTTTAGCCAAAGTTCCAGGTACTTTGACCAAATTAAGGACTGTTAGTTGGAAAGTTTTAACTTAAAACTTCACCAACGTCTGCAGTTCTTCTATCTACTTGTCATAGATGCATTGCTTAGTTATCTCTAAACTTCAAATTGGAATGGTAGCTAAAGACAAGCAAGCAAGCAAAGCATGGATGTTTATCCTCTACGCATTAATTACTAACTTCGAAACCTGATAAAATTTTGATATAAACTGCTGCGAATTTGATCTACTTCAACGAACTGGCATGCTAAAGAACTTGGTTCACTTCAGAGTTTGATTTGAAGCAGGAAGCAGAGTCATAAGTCATAACATGGGTTCAGCTACAGAATACCAGCCTCTGCTTCTTGGACTTGATTCTCATTCTCAGATTCCGGATTTGACGTCCAGTGTTATTGAAGAGTTCTTGGAGCATAGGCCGGTTCCTATCCGGTGGTATCCTAAGCTATTTGGCTGGGAATCAAGGCTGCTTTGGCTGCTTTCTGGAGCTTCGATTATAGTTTCTGTTTTCAATTACATGCTCAGTTTTGTGACACTCTCGTTCACAGGCCACTTGGGTGCACTCGAGCTGGCCGGGGCGTCCATTGCTTGTGTAGGAATTCAAGGCCTTGCTTATGGAATCATGGTAGGTTGTATCCTTATGAATTCCAGCTGTTATATATCTATTGACTCTTTAGTTCTATATTTCTACTGCACATGTTGTGTAGACTCTTGCTTTCATCTAAATACATGAGCTAATTACATGAGGTAATGTATGAAGAAGAAAATTGTTTTCCATCTTTTGTTATCCCCTGAAAAAGGAAAGATAAACAACGGAGAATCAAATATTTTGCCTTCTTTTCTGCAAATCTAGCATGCATGCTTGGTTTCGGTACATATATTATAACTTAGTTTACTTTGCTAGATGGTTGACTACCAATTTCCTTGATAACAAGGAAAAGGGAACTTACTGAGGTAAAGAAAAAAAGAAAAAAAGAAAAAAAGAGCAGGGATTCACTCAGATGAAAATCATTTTGAATTCATTGACTGAAAAAATTGGACCAATGTGCCTCTTCTAGTGTAACCATGTTACTAATTTCCTTCTTAATTAGTCATTCACCTGCACATATTTCAAGCGCTTACACACATAAAAGCAATCGTGTGGAGTATAATTAGTTCAAATAGCGGTCTTTTTGGTGATAGTTCGGTTACTGACTCGACTAATTTCTTACGCTATAGTTGGGCATGGCAAGTGCAGTTCAAACAGTTTGTGGTCAAGCTTATGGAGCAAGACAATATGGAGCAATGGGGATCATTTGCCAGAGGGCCATTGTCTTACATCTTGGAGCAGCTGTTATCCTCACATTCCTATATCTATACTCCGGCTCATTCCTCAAATCAATTGGTCAATCAGATAGCATAGCCGAACAAGGCCAAATTTTTGCTAGAGGACTGATCCCTCAACTTTATGCGTTTGCAATTAGTTGTCCCCAGCAAAGGTTTCTCCAGGCTCAGAACATTGTGAACCCTCTAGCCTATATCGCTGTTGGCGTGTTCCTCCTGCACATTTTGCTGACTTGGCTGGCCGTTTATGTCCTTAATTATGGGATCCTGGGAGCTGCTCTGACACTTAGTTTGGCATGGTGGTTGCTGGTAATTTTGCAAGGACTTTACATTCTTTTCAGTCCATCCTGCAGAGAGACTTGGACAGGTTTGTCGATAAGGGCTTTTAAAGGCATCTGGCCTTATTTCAAGTTAACCGCTGCATCTGCTGTCATGTTATGGTATGTTCATTGCGCTTCAGTCATACTTACATTAAATGCTGCTCTCTAAAGATTGATTTCTTATACCCACTGATGCTGTAGCTTGGAGATATGGTACTTCCAAGGTCTTGTCCTCATATCAGGCCTCCTTTCCAATCCTACAATCGCTCTGGACTCCATTTCAATTTGGTAAAGACATTTGCTCTACTTCTATTCCACAGTTTAGTTATTCACAAGCTAAACTTTTGACTAACATTGCAGCATGAACTATTTGAATTGGGATATGCAATTTATGTTGGGGCTAGCTGCTGCTGCCAGGTATGACTATAGAAGCATGAAATTGATTTTCTGCTGGATCAAACGGGACAGACTTGTAGCAACTTTAATTGTTCATTCTCCTCGCCTTGTTGCAGTGTTCGAGTAAGTAACGAACTTGGAGCAGGTCATCCAATGGTTGCAAAATTCTCAGTCGTCGTGGTAACCACAACCAGCATTCTCATAAGTATAGTTTTTGTGGCAATTGTGCTGATATTTCGGGTTGGATTAAGTGAGCTCTTCACAAGTGACTCTCAAGTCATTCAGGCTGTCTCAAATTTGACACCATTGCTGGCTATCTCTGTTTTCACAAATGGCATTCAACCTATACTTTCTGGTAAGAAACTTTATAAAGCAAAACAGGCTCTGAGATGTGAAATTCACTTGAAACATGTTGATTTTCAGGAGTGGCAATTGGGAGTGGATGGCAAGCTGTTGTGGCCTATGTCAATTTGGCTACTTACTACATCATTGGCCTCCCAATTGGTTGCGTTCTTGGCTTCAAAACCTCTTTGGGAGTGGCTGTAAGTCCTGATCTACATTTGCATTGTACTACTGGCATCTATCTGTACAAATGTATGTACTGAATAACAGGCTTTGGTGGTAACAAATTCAGGGGATATGGTGGGGAATGATTATAGGAGTTTTCCTGCAATCTTTGGCACTATTTATACTAACCGCGAGAACAAACTGGAACTCTGAGGTAATCCCTTAATTGTTCGAGTTGATTATGTGAATATTCAATAGATAACCATGCAGATTGCACCACTCAAAATTTGTTATTGGCTTGCAGGTTGCCAGAGCTGCCGTTCGCTTAAAGGATTCTGCAAATGAAGAGGGACGTGATAATTCTGATGGCATTTGAGAATGTATTGTCGAATTGAATATTATTTCTTTGCAGCGTAGGAGAGTTATTTTTCCTTTTTTGAAACTGCCACGGGTACCCCAGCTTCTTGTTTGTCTTTGAAACGTACGCAAGTTGTTGAGGCGCTCATTTTTCTGGCAAAATGTTCAATGGATTTTGCTTCCTAGAGAAATTAGCAGAAGAGTACTATGAAGTTTTTGGATTTGCTTAATTATTGCTAGCCCTTTTTGACCGCTATGAGGCATTAAATGTGCACAAACAAAATCACAGAGTGTTCAATTGTCAAATGCAAACGTGTTGCAGTGTGGTCTATTGCAAACTTTTGAGATCACATTCGTCAACAGAATCAGACACTAAATTACTGATACCATCTAAAGTTTTATAGTTTTCTTGCCAATCGGATTTTGGGCCCTAAAGATGTAGGAAAAAATTTAATTTTGGACACCCCAACAAAATTTCAAAATGGTCCTACTAGTTTTGCTGAACCTCAAAAACAAAATGGCCTATCTATCATATGCAGCATGTACAACAATGATCTTCATCCCCATATCGTCATGTTAAGATTTTAGAGTGTTCATATAAATGAAGAGTTAAACTTCATGTTGATTAAAAGTTTGAGAAATGCAATTGATTATTGCAAGATCACCTCTTTACTTCTATGTTTTTAAACTTGGACCAGAGCAGCAGGTCCGACCGGTCGAATCGGGAATCGACTAAGTTTTCGGTTCGAGTTATCTAAAAAATCAGATAGATAGAAACTCGGTCAAATCAGCTCAAAATTGGGTTTGACCGAAAAACCGGAAGAACTGGTTTGGTGTCAAAGATATTTTTGGAAAGGTCAAAGCATTTTCAATATTATGTTTTGACTCCTAGATTGTTAAAAATTATTAATATATCTCAAATATTTCATACGTTACAAATGTTGTTTTAAAGTTTGGTGTTATTTTTCAATCTAGTCCATAATTTTAATTCTAAACTTGTTAATGTTCATTGAATAATATAAATTGCTACTTGATCATTCTAATTTCTTTGTATTTTCTTGTTAAATATATTTGAAACATCAAATATATATATATATGAATATACTTTTATTAATATTAACATGCTCTTAGGTATTTTATATACAATATTTTAATTTTTAAATAATTTTTATTTATGACATCATCCGGTTTAATTCCGAGCAAACCCATTGATACCTAACCTCTGAGTTCGACCGAGTCGATACCCGATTCGAGTCTTAGCTTTACTTTCGCATACAAGGCATGAGCTATATACTGCCAGCATCCAAAATTAAGATGCATCTTAGTATTAAATTTGTGTCCTCGTCACCTCCTGCAAAACTTTTCCATTTCTCTATTCCTTCTCAAAAGATAGAGCCTAGGGAAGAAAACAGCGATTTCGCCCTTGGTACTTGAATTTTGGGCCTTTTCGAATGCTCATAAGAGGCAAAATGGAGGCCTTTTGACAAACAATATTTTCAAATAAGTCAAATTCCGCGGTCTAGGGCTTGCAATCTAGCATACAGTTCAGGGGCTTTTCCAGTTGATTTTGTCTAGTTTTGTTCAGTTGATTTAATTCTTACAACTTTTGAGATAAATTTATATAACTTTGTTATAATTGTGAATTTAGTAGTATGAGTTGACAAAATTCACGTTTACGCCAATATTGTATCATTTTATTCCAAATATTGTAAGCATTACATAAGTAAACGGAGTTGGACAACGGTTCAACCGGAGAGGCTCTGGATCCTGATCCAGCAATCTTGAGTTCGGATTCTTTTAATACTTTCACTCTTCTATAAAGATCTTCTAGCTTCTTACATTGTTCATGGCTTGTGAGGATGGAGCCGAATTGGAAATCCCTGAGCTAGCTTGGGAACTAAATTATGGGTAACTTTCTCATTGTGAGTCAGCTTTTCCCATCTGAACTTTTTCACAACATTATGCATGAATACAAGTAGGGTAAATTATACTTTACCCCCCTTGTGGTTAGTGTTTTTGTACATAATCCTCCTATGGTTTCAAAAACTATACATAACCCCCTTATGATTTGGATTAAAGTGTCAAGGTAATAAAATTTGTAATATATAACCGAATTACCTAAAATATCAAAAATACCCCTATGTAAAGTTGAAAATTATTATTAACTACAGGGGGGGTTATGTATATATTTTGAAAACTATAAGGGGATTATATGATAAAACATTAAATCATAAGGGGGTTATATAGTAAAATATAAAACTATACCGGATTAGTGCGTCATGTATATTATGTTTACATATTTTGATCACTTCAACCATTTTTATTTTTAAACCAGGGTAATTTTGATATTTTTAAGGGCAAATTCCACTTTACCCCGTTTTTCACATAACCCCCCTACGGTTTCAAAAGCTATATATAACCCCCTCATGGTTTGGATTAAAATGTCAAAGTGATGGGAATGATCATTCATAACGGAGTCATCTCAAATATCAAAAATACCCTTATGTAAAATTGAAAATTATTTATTAACCAATGGGGGTTATGTGTATATTTTGAAAACCATAAGGGGGTTATATAGTAAAATATAAAAATCATACGGGATTAGCGTGTCATGTATTTATAAGGGTAATTTCGACATTTCTAGAAGTTCCGTTACGAATGACTATTTTCGTCACTTTGACACTTTAATCCAAACCATGAGGGGGTTATGTATAACTTTTGAAACCATAGGGGAGTTATGTAAAAAAGCACTAAATCACAGGGGGGTAAAATATAATTTGCCCTATTTTTAAAGGTTCTATTACGAATGACCATTTCCATCATTCTGACACTTTAATCCAAATCATGAGGGGGTTATGTATAGTTTTTGAAATTATAAGAGGATTATGTACAAAAAAAATACTAAACTATAGGGAGGTAAAATATAATTTGCCCATATAAGTATTGCTACAAGTGCATGCTCGTTCCCAAGGCACATTCTTTCGTTGGAAAGCATTCTCCGTGTACCTGCAAATTACATCCTTGACAAATAGACAGGGAAAGTGATAAAGCTTAAAATTAAACATAAAAAAAAATAAGACTCACGTGATAAGATGGTTTTGTATTTAAAATTTGACTATGATAGATTGATAAAAAGGATGAGAGAGTGAGGGTGAGAGGAGAATTAGTTAACAAAAGTTTATCCACAATGGGAAAAAATAAAGATGCTAGGCTTCCAGGGGAGAGATATGAGAGAGATAATGTGTTATTAATGTGAAAGCGAGTAAAATAAATTCCTTGTTTACTTAGCCAAGCAGGATAGAGAATAGGAAAATGAATAAATGTGAGAATACGGCTTTATATATATATATATATATATATGATTTCTGTAATTTAATACTTATGAATATAATAAGATGATGAAGTCCTCAAACATTTGTTCAAACTACGGATCAAGACCAGGCCTTATTATTCTGGGCTAAAAATCGGCCGCTCATTTTCAGTTTTAAAGTTAAGAAGTTCCTTTGCGTCGATATCAATTGCAGCCGGTGCCACCTAATCTGGGCGGCTAATGCGTTGGCAATTCGGGGCCTTAGAACCATTCAAGTCCAAGATCCATTCAAATGTTATGAGAAATTTGGCAACATATCAATTTACTTGCACATACACTCAAGAGTCAAGAACCACCATAGCTGGTCGGCACCTTAGTGAGGTAATCTTGTTATTTTTTGGTTGACTCTCAGGTTCTTCATGTTTTAATTTTTTTCTTGTAATGTTTGGAGTCCACACGTGAAAAGAAACAAGAATCCACACGTATATGCATAATGTATATAGTATTCGAAAATATATGTATCCCATAATTACCTATTATCATCTAAAAAAGATGCATTGAAATTAAACAGTAGAACAGAGAAAAGAAATAAGCGCTGAAAACAAAAAAAAAAAAAAGAAAAAAAACCGTGGCTAAATAAGTGTGTGGACAATGTTTTTGGAAGAAAAACAAATTGCACAATCAAAGCAGAGGATAAAAGGACTGTTTCGTGCTAGACTACAACCTCAAAACATCACGAACATACATGAAAATGAAAGAATGAATCGCATTGTTTGTTCGATTGTCATGCTGCATATGGCAGAAGCGTGACATCCTTCTTCCTTTTGTACTCTTCATGAAAAGATTTGTCTGCTTCAATCGCGAAGATTTCAAAGTTTTTGTTTTGCTTTGGATACAGCTTCTTAAACCAATTTCCAATCGTTGAATCGTAAGTTCGAGCTCCCAAGTCAATGTAAATGTACCTCCTCTTGTAAATTAAATCAACCATGGTAGGGAGATACCTGAATAACCTGATGCTCTCGCGGTTCTTTCCTCGTTCTGTCCAGTCTTCCATTGGTTCTTTTTCTTCCAATGGCTCAAGATCGCCAATTAAATCCCTTTTGTACTCTGGAACTGTGTTATTATCACATCTTTGGGCAATATCACCCGAAATTGAATCTTCCAAACTTTTTCTTAGTACTACTTCACGAATAGAAGAAGTCGAATTCAAGCCTTTAATGTCTCTAAATGTTGTTAATCTACAGCAGCTGAATAAACTAAGAAAAGAGTTAAAACTATACTCATCTTTAACTGTTATGTGAACAACTAAGAACCCTCCAAATCTAAGAATCCTACTACAGACTTCAGAAGCAATTTCAAAAGGCTGATCAACTAACACAAAATCCAGACTAGCTCTTAGACCAAAAAATGCGAAATCAAAAGTATTGTTTCCAAATCGATCAAAACTTTGACCTGAAATCATGATAACATCAGAAATACCAACACTTTTCAATGCATTGACTTCTTGATCCAATTTTGTGCCTCGGATGCATAATGATTTTGAGGTTGTAGAAAGGTATCCTTCTTGAGCCAGATGTTGAAACACGCCATAATAGTAATAGTAATGGACTGCTGCTTCTGATCTGTCACGGGGCAATCCTTTTATGGGAGGTGAAATGCCGTATTTATCCAAGATGTTAAGAACATCGTCATTATTCAATCTGGGGAAGCTGGTGCTTTCCTTCATCTTGGTTATTAATGATAAGAGAAGAATAACAAAAATCCCACATGAAAGTATCTTACAGTGGAGATTCTTCAAGAAGCTCATGATTTTGTTCACATACACAATGACTTTGACAAGGAATGAACAAATTCGTATTTTATTGTGGCCTGCTACTTACACTCGGGAAACTATGGTCAAATAATTTAGTACGGAAGAGTACCAAATATTTTTTGCATAAATCTTGTATATACTAACAGTGTACACGCTATCATATGAGTGTCACATAAATGAAATTTGGATTTAAAATTCAAATTCAACATATGTGACATTCATCCAAACATGACAGTAGATACACTGTCAATACATAGTAGGGGTGGGCGCGGGTGGGTACTCATCCTGTTCACCATTTGGCTGACCCGACTCGTACATTGCGGATTATTCATTTTCTGACCTTTACCCGCCCCGCATATCAGCAGGTACCTCCGGTTATAAAGTACTTGTTGAAATATGGTCGGATCAACGAGTACCCGCCCCCACCCCCGCCCCGCTTATCATTTAATTTTTTTTAAAAAATAATTTATATTAATTTAATTTTGTATTTTACACATTCATAGAAGATTTAATAAAGATTTTTTTCTTAAAAAAAGTCTCTCACCAAGAAACAAGTATGCGAAGAGAATACAAGAAAAAGGAAAAAAATTAAAAGAATTCAAAATCAATAAAAGTTTGAAATAAGTAGCACATTTTCTTAAATATATGTTCTCCTTTTATTAAAACCTTTTCTATAAAACATAAGATTATAATCTCTATAAATGAATCTTATAAATAAACTATAATCTCTCATATTTGTAATGCAAGTTGTTCAATGAAATTATTTAACTCTAAAAATATTATTTTATAATATGTGTATAAAAATAAAAAATATATATGCAGGGCGGGTCGGGTATCCACGGGTTTTTTATTATGTGACCCTAACCCGCCCCACATCTTAACGGATACTAGACTCTCTTTTGGCCCGATCAAATAATACAGATCGGATATCCTAATTTTCGAATTGGATATGGACGGTTTTCAAGTTAGCGGATAATTTTTTCCACCTCTAATGCATAGAAGGCAGATTAATCCACACTTTTTAGGAGTGCTAATATCATTTGTTCTAAGAAAATAATTTGTCAGCTGATAGATTGACATAGGATAGCAAGTGAGGTACTTAGGGCTCGTTTGATAAAACTAAAGTCCAAAATTGAAGTCTAAAGTCTGAAATTTGAATCCATTAAGTTATTGAATTAATAAATACTGAATTTGATACATTTGATTGTATATCGCATTAAGTAAAAAGTGAATAGTTTATCACTTATTTTTGGAAGAAAATTTTGCTTAGAAAATTCATTGTCATTTAATTAATTCATTTATTCAATTTTTAGGTATCAAACGCATCTGAACATACTAAAATTTGAATCCATTAAGTTTAAGTGATAAATGGGGTTATCAAACAGCCTTAATTTTGCTTTGTTTAAGATCCTTTTAATAAGGTGGCGGACTTAGGATAACCTATTGATCAGAAATTATTGCAGAGTTATAACTGTAGCCCACTTTTTAGCCACTGACTGGACAATTCGTCTACTAAGCCCAATGAATTCTCACCCGCCCCTGGAAAATTCAGCATATGCTCATCCATGCATTTGATTTGTGACGTACATATATCTTAAATAATTGAGATTTAATGGTATTAGGAAAATAGAGAATGATGAAGATGACTGTTCTTGAAAAATTTTTATGTATTATTTTGCAAACACATTTTTCAACCAAATTGATTACATAGGAAACCAAAAAAAAACACACACACACACAGACCCCTTCTCTGTCTATGCATGTGAGAGACACAATTATGAACACCATCCCAAGCTCTGAAACAATCTTATTTCTGTTGATTCACTAATTTTCTCAATAGTTATCAATGATGCTATTAAAGTGTAGGGTGGCTGAGGCATGAGCATCTATTGCAGTGGACTTGAAACATTTAATTGTTTGGCCAAAGGTTTATTTATTCATGTCTACTAAAGTCCAGTAACAGGAACAAAATTTCACACTCTTCTGAGAATGTGTCCAGAACTGTAGTGATTGTTTGGGCAAGGTTTTTCATTTGCTTCTGGTAAACCTATGTACGAAATGCAACTTTTGGATCTCAACAACTGAACGTACAAAAGACACAACCCTCATGCCCCAACAATTTCATAATTAGCAGTAATTGAGATTATACTGAAAAAGAAAAAAAGATTGTGATTTCGATCCTCAATACAATAAAAAGCTAATAGAGCTCATGCAGTACTTTTTTTTCCCCTCACATAACATTTAAGTTACCATATAAATACATACGCTCATATTTATGGATTCCGTACTTAAAAAAAAAAAACTAACACCTGAAACTTCTCTTAACGAGTGTTTATCGGACACCTGTTGGCCAAACAAATAAAAGAATGAGATAACAGATGCTACTCTTTTGTAGCCTTAGATGTATATGATAGTAAGACCATCTATGTAAATTTTTGTCTATATTCTTTTGTCCGGTACTAATGTAATATACAACCGAATAATTTTTTTTGGGCAAATCAGCAGTACCTAAATAGTACGCCTACTCTAATCTATACTAGGGGAGGGACAAAAGGAGAGGGAACCACCTCTAAACCTGCATTCTATGCTTTATGTGGTGACCAACTCCAAAAAGGCAAGTTGGTTTAACAAATATATTACTTGAAATGGTTTACATGATACAATCCCCACCTATAACCTTGTAGGAAGGAAATGTTAATGGTGTTCCCTCTTAACTTCTGGTGGAAACATGGACTGGTTTCATAGCATGCTAAATATAACAACACAAGCATGAGAAATAATAGGTGAATGACACTGAGTATGCAGATTATTGAAGGCATGCTCAGTGAATGGATGAAAGCTGTGACTGGATGAAACTCGTAAAGTGAACTTGGAGCACCTTTCGCTAAAACAATACTAATCAGAGAAAATGTAATGTACAAAATCTCCTCTGGGAGCGTCAATCCACTGATTTTGCCGGAATCAGGTGGATCTGAGATTCTATATAACTTGTAAGAGTATCTAACCAATGCCAGCAAATTCATTTTCAAATGCTGTTGACTGCATTTGCAGTCTCAAGACAGTATACAAACAAAAGTTTCAAAACTGACTTCAAAACTCTCTTGTTGGTTCGATAACCATAATCATCTTAGTACCAACTCTTCTTTTGTATCAATTAAACAGCTTTGTTCAGCAGCATCATCAAAGTCCTCATCAACATTATCACGATTATCATTATCAGCATGGACGATAATATTATTCTTCTGTTCATCTGCATATCCTATTAGCTCATAAGCTTCTGCTTTTTCTTCAGCAGACTTTGCCAAAGACAGAAGGATGTTCTTTGATTTCTGATCAGGGATCACTCCATTAGATCTCATCTCACTGTACCAGATTACAGCCCTGTCAAAACCCACATTCTTGCCATGTGCATCCATAATGGTAGTGAACACAGTCTGATTTGGTCTGATACCACACAGACGCATTTCCTTGTACTTCTCCATCATCTTCTCAAGGTCATTTACTTTGGCATATCCTTTTATCAGAGTTCCATAAGTGACAATATTGGGTTGGAATCCATCTTGCTTTATCCTTTTATAGAATTTCTCAGCACCCTCCATATCAGATGCATTGACATAAGCTGACAACATTGTCGTGTAGGAGCAAAGATCCGGTGTACACCTAAAACACAAACACGTTATCTCAATTTGTTTTTGCTGCATATGGGGTAGAGGAACATATTCTAAGTTCGTTGGCCTCCATTACGTGAATACATAGATTCAGTGGTCCAGTTACAAATAAAAAATGTATTACTGCAGTATACATGGTTGAACAACAACTCAAATGGGTTTGCCTACATACTGTAAATCATTTACAATTCCAAGTTGCCAAGGAAAATATGCTAGGGAAGTAAGAGTCGATGAAACATTAAGTTGTAGCTAGCATGTTTTCATCGCGATGAGGAATGATGTTGGGTGATTATTTGATACAAGTAATTGTCCTTTTTATTTAATGGGGTGCCTAAGTCACACCTTCATATCTTCATTTCTCAAACTAAAAGGTCAGATATGAAAAGCTAGTCATTTAGGAAACACACAAACCAATCTTTAAAAAGTGTAAGCTCATTCATGTAGAAAACCATGCAAAGCAATTAGAATATCAGATTTGATTTTGATAAACCTAGTCATCAGAACGTACAATTCCATTCTCAAAGACAAAGCTAAATAAGAGTTTCTACTAATGATCACATGTATTTCTCAAGTAGTGGACATTCTATAACTCTATTCTCAGGCTTTCACTCATGATCCCTGTTACCTCTAGCCACCAACAAACTTCAAAGGGAAGTTGATTTATCTTAGATAATATTGCATGCACTGTGATCAGTGATCACAAAGATCACAGAAAAACTAGGAGCTCATTCTCTAGCTCTATATAGAAATAACTTATAAAAGTTCACTGAGCATTTAGTTTGTTTTGCATTAGCCAGCCCTTTCAAAATTTCCAATCTTCAAAAGATACATCATGCACTAACCAACAACCAGAATGATGCACATATATCTTTTGTTTGGGAAAGATTTAGTAAGCCGGGCCACATTTAAAGTCTTTGACTTGATTCAAAGATGTCAAAGTCTAAGAGGAAATATCTAAATTAATCGTACAACATATTCTTGCAGATGAGAATTTCATTGCAAGCAGAAGAATAAAAATAGAAGAATTACACTGAGAAAATTTCACAGATATTGCTTAGCAAAGAAAATGTCACCTGTCTCTTCGCATGCTTTTGAAGACAATGCGAGCTTGTTCAATCATTCCCGAGATTGCAAATGCATCGAGCAAAATGTTATAAGCTTTCTGGGATGGCCTGGAAGTGTTAACAGGTTTGTCATCATTGTGCCAAAAAACCTTAAGAGGAATATATCCAAAATATACCTACTAAAAACACTGCTCTGTTTGTGAATGTTTTGCATGTACATATTTTTTTACCAACAAGAGATAAACTGCTTGACCAAGAATCAAGTTGAGAGAGCTTTTTGCTGAATAGAAGTAGATCAAGATTTTTCAACTTTGCTCAGAAGCATAGTATTAGTCCCTAATTACGAAAGACAAATTTAGGCATTCTTTTCTTTTTCTTGTACCTGAAAAGGTGATAATGAACTGCATCTGCTAAAAATCCTCAACAGATCATTTAGTGGATTGGAGATATGGGAACACTATGTTACTTTCAAGCTCTATATTTGTGAAGTACAACTGAGTAGAAATTAAAAGAATACACAAAAAAAATTTGCACGAATCTTCCACGTCAAGAAAGAAAATGGCCTTGTGCATTTGGAAATTGAAGCAAATTTTCTCTGAAAAGTTTCTGTTCTAATACAACCTTTTGCATTTGGTGTATTTTAAGATATTTCAACCGAGGTTGCACCAACATAATAAAGAGTCTGTAAAGAAGCTTTGTTTGCCATGAACATGACTGTAGAGAATTTAGCTATGTACCTATCTTTTAATCATGAGAAGTAGTTGATCAACATGTGCAAGAGGTAGGAGCCGCACATTATCATTTTCGTACTTGTCCAAGAACTTAAGGACTTTGAAATAATTTTTCAAGATTATCAAAACAGACTGTCAGGGCATTACACGTTTCTTTTTCCAGTCTTTACGACCAAACAATTGGAGCATCAGTTGGTTCATTGGTATTATATTGATAGAATAAGGGTTTCTCTGCATAGTTAAGCAAATTGCAGAGTCAATCTTATCCTAAAGCAACTTCCAAAAATTGGTTACGTTTCTAAACTACAAAAGCCTCCCATACACATAATTATTATGAGTTATTTATTGTGTCATGCTTGAACTATAATAAGTTCTCAAGAAAACCCAAGTGCGACCATCCACTTGAGCAATGTACTCATTCGTTGCAACAAAATACTGGTAAGTTCAGAAACCACAACTTTTCTACATGCAATAGCCTTCAAAAACTGATGCATAAAAGCTTAAGTGGAAAAAACTTAAATTGAAGAAACCAGTTTAATGCACAAAAAAATTTCTGATTTTGACAAAAATCTGCAAGAAAGCAATTACAAACCTGACACCTGCATCAAGCATCTCTTCAAAAACAGCTAATGCCTCTTCTTCTCTTCTAGCTTTTCCATATGCTTTAATGAGTAAAGCATAGCTTATAACATCAGGCTGAACTTTGGCCCTTTGCATCTAAAATTAGGCATTTACTTCAAACCTCAGATAGATGCAAATCAATGGAACCAAAAGTAATACAAATTACATATATAGTAAAGCCTTAGGAAGACCAGATGGCAAATGCTGTGCATGTATCCATAAGCAAGCACCAAAGTGCAAGTAGAAATAACAACTACATGCACAAAGGTTATACAGTCTTTCGATTTTGTCCTATCAATAAAACTTTTCTTCATCAAGGAAAAAAAAAAGAAATAGAGAAAGGCAAAAGGTAGTGCTACATAAATTTCCACAGCTTCCCTCTGAAGAAAATAGAGTAGCATTATGGCTAAATGAGAAAATCCAGAAGCACAAATTAGACTGCTGATTAGCCACAAAATCATATACAAGCATTACCAGAACAGAATTTAACTCAACAAATTTATTTCTCCAAAACATATATATATATATATATAATATTTATTTAATTATAGATGCTTTAACATTTACCTGGTCATAGATTTTTGAAACCTCCTTGTAGTTAGTCTCAAATGACATTAAGCTATTATACGTAACTGTGGTTTGCTTAACTCCTCGCTCAGCCATCAGCGAAAATAATTGACGAGCTTTATCATAATTTCCTGCTTTCTTGTACATGTAAACCATCATGTGGAACATCTTCTGATCAGGTTTCAGAGGTGAAGCATCCTTGCTTAGAAGAGATTCAAAGATTTCTTCAGCTTCTTTGAATCTGTCAGCCTGCAGTATGCACAGGATGGTGAAGGAGTACAAGCACCCATAGTAGGTACAAGTAGGCACGATAAATATGCACTAGCAGGATCTGTCATTCATTGTCAACTAAACTGAAAAGCAATCAAAGGCAACTGAACACACACAGGAACTAAAAAGTGGTAGAAGTAGAGTAGCTAATCAAATAGAAAATTTAGGGGAAAACATATAATGAATTTCGATTTTTAAGTGTGTCTGTCATGACATCACTGAATTCAATTGAACATTCACCAACTGCAATATGTACAAAAAGTTAGACAAAAAGTAAGCCATAAGCAGCAAAAATTGACTGGTTGATGCATCAAAATTGTTACAGTTCTTTCATTTAAAGAAGCAGGTGTCTATAGATATGCCTTGAGCTCCATTTAGATTAGTACAAACAGCGTAGAACACTTTAGACATGAACTGAATTGGACAAGCTATAACTAAGTCAACATGCACCAAATGATTAATCATTTTGCATCACAATGTTGCAAGGCAACCTGCGTTCTAGACATGCTTTGTTGTTTCAACCTGGAAACTTCAGGCAAACATCATAATCATGTATTAACTCCTCACTTTTTCCTCCATCCTTCCAGATTGAACAAGAAATGTGTTTACATAGCACGCTGAAGAAATCATGCAAAAGAAGCCAATATCTTGCTTCTCACTTGTTTTACTTTTACAAAATCCCTCCAGTATCAAAATTTGTTGACGAATTATCCTTTTCATGTAATTCATAAGCTTTTCAAATCTTGCCCAAAAAGGTTTATGATTTTCCCCACTGGCCACTCTTAACCTCCCTCATACCTGTGGTCTTTAAAAAAATTCGGCTTCAATTTTCTCTCAGAGAGTCAGGATCACTTAAAGTTACAAAGTATTTACATCTCACTCATGCTCAAATCTGCCAGTCAAATAAATTAATTACTTACTCCTAATTACTTATCATCAGAGTAACTTAAGCCCACTAAAGGTTTTTAAGCCATAATAAAGATCTTTTACGATAAAGAACAACTTGGAACTGAGAACTCAAAGAAACTATGAAACTACTCTAACAGAGAAAGCATTTCCTTAGTCCAAAGAGCTACCCAAGAAGCCACTTCATTAACCAGTTTAACAAGCAGGAAGACTAAGTTTCCTAATGTATTATGCTAATTCATGCATAATTTGGGAGCTAGATCTTTCTACAATAGTAAGAACATCATAAACAGTCCTACAAGTGTTCATTTACATTAGTTATGATAAAAGCTGCAAAGTGTCTGAACAATTAAGAGATGAAAGAAAATGCAGCTATACCTCAACAAAGGTTTTAAGGATTATCTGATATGTTAAAGCAGAAGGTTCAGGGCCTGTAGACTGCATCTTCCGAAATATTGCTTCAGCCTTGTTATATTGTCCACCTTTGCCATATGCTTCCATGAGGGCAGTATGGGATATCACACTTGGTGGATATGCTTTTCTGTTCATGTAGCTTAGAATCCTCTCTGCTTTAACAAAGTCCCCAAGTTTTCCATATGCTGTAATTAGCATCAAAAAATCCATTTCATTAAAATCCCACCAGTGCTCTGTTCGAAGCCATTCAAGCACCTAGTCAAAAGGTTTATCACATAACAATCCATCAAAAACACATTTGAAAATTACAAAAATCAATCAAGTCAACCCAAACATGCACATGCTCAACAAGGAGAACAAAGTGTGACTTCTTGAAAAAGATCTACCCTCCTCTTCACAGACCGGGAAGATTACTCAATCAAAACCAATAAATACAGTAACAGATAAACTGCAGCCAAAAATAATTTTCAAATGAGATAATGGTCAGAGTGCTCTCAGGTATTACATCTATTCACCCGCTGGTTAAATTTTAAGCATAAATCCAATCATGTAGCTTTTGAAACCTCCAAGTTTGTGTCAAAAATGTGGTGATGAAGCTTGGTGAACACTCATTAATGATTTTGCAAAATGGTTGAGAGAAGTTAAATGTCTTGAAACTAGTTCAAAATTTCAAGCCAGAAGATTCATCAATTAGAACAACAATTTTCTTATGTCTTAATTTAATGAAAAAACCTCGCTCAGGTCTCTATCTCTCTATGGTCTGTATCTCTTTAACCAAATGAATACCATCTTTCATAACCTTCCCATGGAATCCAACAGCCACAGTAGTACTTCATATTTTACTAACTTTAGAAAAATAACAAAACCTAAGCAGTGAAATACATATACAGCAGAAACAATCACATACCTCAGCAACAAGGTTCCATTTCTTGAGCTGCTTGAATCTTACTAAAGTTCCAAGAACCAAGTCTTTGGGAAGAGACTCATTCTTCAGCCTATGGTTTTTGAGCACTGAAACAGCAGAGCCCTCCTCCTCAATTTGGTTCATCAGTCTCCTCCAGCTCTTCTGATCTGCTTCATCATTGGCATCTTTAAAATATTCAACTTTCTTCCTCTTTTGCATAAACTTCCTCGGTGCCAACATGCCAAGGCATACCACCTCTGCTCTTTTACATATCTTAAGATTGCCATCCATAAAATTACCATTACTACTTGAATTACCACTACAGAAACAACAAATAACCATCTCTTAGCCCAACTTTTGCAAGCAATATACTCGTTTAATATCAATGGCAAGAAGCGAACAGAAATTTAAACAGAGCAATAATTAAGACAACCAACCTTCACGGAATACGGTGACTACCAGCAAAAGTCCCAATTTTAACACACTTCAAGAATCTTTACGACCATTCTATGATTAACACCAAAAGCCCAGAAATGAAAAATAGAAAAGATAATAAAATAACCAAGGGAATAGCTAAACAAGTCTTTTCCTATTGTTCTATTTAGGCCATAATTTTTTTTAGGTAAAACATCATATATAAAGCTACAATCCCATGTTTCAGCTCTGAGAATTGGACTAAATTCTTCACTCAAGTTGTTTAGTACATTTAGCAAAGACAAAAATTTTAATTAAGAAACATCAGTCATTCAGCTAAAAAAGAGGGAGCAAGAAAACCCCAGATAAGATTACAGCAGAAAGAATAAGATTTAAGGACACAAACCTCCACAAGGAAGAGGAAGGAACTGAAATTGATGTAGAAGGTTTGAGAAATATCATCATCCTGACAGCTTCAGCATTCAGGCAGGCATTCTATTCTTTCTGAATTTCTTTCTTTCTACCTGAATTTAAGTGTTTAGCTTCAAAACTCCCCCAATTTCCAGCAATACGCAGGGCTCAATGGTGGGTTTTAGGAGAGGCCTAAGGGAATGGATATTTTTTTGGATATTTCAAAAAAAAAAAAATTTCCCAAACGATAGCGGGATATTTCATAAATTAGTAGTCAAATTAAATACGCTTGGGAGGACAGTTTGGAGAAGTACTATACCATTATTGCAGATAAGCCCCGGATGTTCTTGAAAACCTTTTCTTTGTTCTTTTTTTTTTTTTTTTTTTAACTTCATGGCTCAGAAAGATCTTCTTTTGCCCAGAATATTTTGATTATTTCTTAGCCTGATTTATAGACACTTTTGCGTGTCCCCAAAAGTTTCTTCTAATTTTAACGTTAACTTTCCAAAGAACTTCTTGCTTCTGATTTTTCTTTTTCCTAAGTATTTGAATTTTAAAGTGGTCAAAAAATCGCAACGGATCTTCTATCTTATTTGTTATATCACTTATTGTCCCACTTTTTATTGAATTGTTATATCTCCTTCATAAACATCATATTTTAGTTTTTTTTATTTTTTTAAAATCCAATAACTATTAATTGAGCAAAAAATAAATACAACAGTTTCAAAAAAAAGTAATATATAATAGAAAATTTAAAAATATAACAGAAATTTCGTTAAAAATCTCATTTTTTATGCATTTTGATTTTTCGAGATTATTAAATTTTATGTATTATTCAATTAATAGTTATTGGATATTAAAGAAACAAAAAGGAACTAAAATATAATGTTACATCATAAATAATAAATAGCAATATAATAAAAAATGAGACAAAAAATGTCATAAACAGTGAAATAGAAAACCCGTTGCCTCGAAAAATACTTGACAGTCTTTCATCACTAAAGTATCAATTCAATCACTTGCAACTCTTATCAATCATAATAAAACTCTTATCAATCATAATAAAGTTCAGGAGGCTCCGCAAAGACGTCCATAATTTAAATCAATCTTGGTTGAAACGAAAAAGGGAAACAAAAATTAGTTTGCCACTTGGTGAGTAGGCCATTTCTTTAAACTTCTACACTGTCAAAATGAAATCACTTTTTGTTCAATCACCAACTCAATTTCTTTCTTTTGCTTTTCTTTCATGATTTATAACCTTAAATTTCGATCATACGAACAGATAATTTAAGATATTCCATTGCATAGTGAAAAGTGTATATATATACAAAACAGAACCCCTTTGTGTTTGTAATAGAAGACATTTAACAGAACCAATTTGTTCTCTAATGAAAGACAGTTGACAAAATTCTCATAGTTACCTTTTTTTTTTATCACTTGTCATCATCTACGTCTATACTTACTCCTAGTTCTAATCTAGCCTATACTAGGGGTAACCCAACAGGGTCACAGAAAATCGACGGAGACTAAACTACCATCGACCATATAAGTGCACAGCACCCCCATGAATCTTAAACAAAGCCAGTCACATTAAGTGACACTTTTGATGGGAGGCAAAGGTTCACACTAAAGGTGGTGGCCAACTCCACTAAAGGGAGTTACCGTTAGGCCTTTTAAGGCTGACAGTTCAGGTCTCGGGAGCTCATGCTGCTGCTACATAAGCTTTCAATTCACAAAGCAGAAGAAAACAGGTAAGTCTTCAACACCTTATCACAATTGCGCTGCAGAATGGGTAGACAACGCAACTCAATCATGAAATCAACCAACTAAAAAATACAATTCCAAATGATAATATTCATGATCAGCCCAAGTCGAATGATAAACAAATCCAACCGTCCAGAAGTTACAATCAACAACAAAGACTTTCAACTGTCCTCAATGAAGAAATAACTTGTCTTCGGTTGCCTCAATCAAAACATTACTTGCTTTTCTTGAGGTATCGCAACTCTTGCAACTTTCTGGAGGAACCCTCAAGCAATCTGATCTTCCTCCTCAGCAGCACCACCAGACATTTGGGCCAAATTTCTGACCTTCACATTGGCGTGATCAGTCTCATCATCCTCACTGTCGTACGCCACTAACTCAAAGTCACTGTTCTGTACTTTGTCATTGTCTGAGTAATCCAAATCTGAGGCATATTCCGGAAGTTGAGGAAGGGTCAAACACTTTCACAGCATTAGGCCATTTTTCCTTCATTTTCTAAAAACAAAAATTTATTTTTGACACTTTTTTTTTATTTTTCAAAAAATAGGGGGCGACATTATTTTCAAACTTTTGTAACATTGTCAACCCAATTCAAAATATAATACTAAAAAACTCATATTTGGAATTTATAGATAATTTGAATTCCAAAATTATCCTTTTGTTGTATTCTCTTAGTTGTTATGACAAACTAATTTGAAATCCCTCAGTATTTAAAAATTTACCAATTTGCTTCTTTAATGGAAAATTATAAGTTTTTTGTGGGGTTGAGAGATCCTTTGAGAAAATTTATTTTATAATTTGGACAAAATATGTTTAAAATTTACAACTTATGAATAATTTACAAAACATGTAAAAATAATCCATAATACTATATAAATGAAATAACTTTTTTCTACATCTTGAGAGCATTTCAAATTAAATTTTTTTAGCCATCTCAAATAAGTTATCAATACAATTTTAAACACTTTTCCTTTTTTTTTTAATTTCCCAGCCATCGATATGGATAAAAAAAATGAATTTTGCCGGTGCTTTAGGAAAACTAGAATTGGATTTGTCTTGCTTCTTTAAAGGAAAACTAGAATTTTGCCCGTGCTTTAGCATGGTTTTTTTTTATTTATTGTGAATTTATACAAATATAAATAATTGAAATATGAAAATTAACAACAATCCTACATGTTCATACATATTAACTTTAAAAATTAATGTATTCTAAATATTCAATTATTTACTAATTTTTAAAAATTTGTTTACATACTTTCACTATAATATGATAGTATACATCAAATAATGTAACCCATATAAAAAACTAGATAGATATCTTTTTTTTTTACAAATATTCTTTTAGATAATTTAAATTTTTATAATGACCATAAACCTATAACTATATATTAACATTTAATTAAGTAAAAAAGATCTAGCAATCTGCTTTTATTCATCAATAAATATATAGTTTCCAACAATATTGGTAATTTTGTCGCTGTAATAATTAATTCTCCTTTTACACTAACTGAATTCAAAATTAAGGGAAGAGATGATGAACAATTTGAATACTAATCAACTATATGGTGTTGAATGGATGTAATTTATGGAATATGTAAGATTTTAATAATAATAGTAATTTGAAAAAAATTTACTATAGCTCTATATAATACTTTGTTAGAAAGTAGATATCATTAAGATAAGACTAGTTATTTTTTAAAGTTATTTTAGATATCATTAAGATAAGATTAGTAATTTTTTAAATTTTTTTAAACTTAGGGATAATTTTTAAACATATAATATAATATTCAATATAGCTAAAATCCAAATGACCCATAATCCGTTAATTCTTTTCAATTAGGCAAGTCACATAGGAGTAAGAAACACTCTAATTAAAATAGTTACCTTCATATATATATATATATAGGTACCATATGCACTTCCTCAATATATCTTTTTTAGAATTTTGACCTGTGCTATGTACAGGTTAACATTTCAAATCAAAATAGTAAAATTATTTTTGTTAAACAAAAGTTATTTGGAATGAAAACGCTGAAAGTTCAAGATGGTGTCAATTTCTATTGAAATGTATTATTTTAAAAAAAAAAAAGGCAAAGGCAAAAATAATCCCCACTCATAAACTTTAAAAAAACTATGAAATTGCCTAAACATTGTGCTAAATTATTATATATTCTTACAATCGCTTATAAAATTTTGTCCAATTTTAGAAAAATTTCTTTTGTTATTATATCATACCCTGAGAATTTTGTATATTTTTAAACTACCTATAATTTCATAAATAACAAAAAAAAATCTAATTCTAGTTGTGTTATTAGATGGCATTTGTTTTTAAATAACTATATCTTCATTAAAAGATAAAAAATTAGTAAAATTAAATAAAAAATACCCAAATGAGATCTAAAAGATATTACCAAACACACATATCCTCTTTCTCCTCTCTGCCATTTCTCTTACCCTGTAATTGCATTCTTTCTGCTACTCTCCCTTTCTTTTCGCTACACTTTCCCTTATCTCCAGTGTCATCTCCTCCATTCTCCCCCTCCCTTAATATCCCCCTTCCTTAACGTCCCCCTTCATTTGCTGCCTCTTCTTACTTAGTACAGACTTACCTTTCCTTATATTTTCCCTTCTCCTACCCTACAAGACAGCCGCACATTCTCCCTCTCCCCCTCAACAATCTCATCTCCTACTTGCTATCATAATCTTATCTGTCACTCTCTCTTACTTGCCAGAAGAACAATTGTTTCATCAGCTTATTCTGAAAAAGACCACGACTTTAAACTGAAAAGGGGGAAAAAAATAAAAAGCAAACAGTTATCCAGCTGCTAAATGGTCCTAGATGATCTTTATAAGGGCAACATATATTCAAATTTCCGTTCTCTTTCTGCTGCGCTTGATCCCCTTCCTAGATCTTCCACTACCACCGCAAGGCAGAATGAGGCTGGCAACACACCGATGCGCTTCCATTGGTGAACCAGGAAGCTCGGCAGTGACAACTGTGCTCCTCTCTTTAGTGTCAGACCATAACAATTCTGGTTCTGGTTTGGCAGTCTGCATCCGCAATACCCATTGCTCCTTTCCCTCTGTCGAATACCAACCAATAGGCATCACAAGTCTCGCATTAATTTATACGCATCTGGTAGTTTAAAACTTGACTTAATCCAAGAATTTTGTATTCCGTAATCTTTCATTACCCACATCTGAACCGTAGCAGCATAAAAAAGTTCAAAAAACATACAAAGGCGGCCATTTAAGAGCCCCAAATTCCATGGACAATGTTTTTCTAAAGATTCAGGCTGTGGAACAAGTTTTAATTCTTCAGTTCCAAAATCAATTGCCCCAATTAGACTCCCATACACAATTCAGTGGAAAGCCCATTAGAAAGAACCCCTATACGTCCTTGTCTATGGAATGATCCGTACTCAAAGCAAAACCGAAAACCTTCCAGCTTTTTCCAAGAATTGGATTCAGACTATAAAGCATGGTTCGAAGACTCGGCCGAGACCGAGACGACTCGGCCGAGACGAGACCGTGACGATTCGAGACCGAGATACTCGTCTCGCCGAGAAATCGGCCGAGACGTCACTGCGACGGGTTGTCACGGTCGAGTCACACCGAGTCACTCCGAGTCACCCTGAGTCAAGTTGAATTCAACAAAAAACCTTTAGAAAAAAAGGAAAAAAAAGGGGAAATCCGGGGACCTCTCTACCGCCTGTATCGAACCATGGCTAGTACTGATGATCCTTCGTACGGGGAAAGAAATGCGAGTGATGGACAAGTTATAAAAGACTTCATGGGGTCTTCTTTAGATTAATCATAGTGGTTCCCTATTCTATTTCCAGACATAATTGGGACAAGTTCATCCGAAACACCGGACATAATTGGGAGAAGCACTGGGACCGCAGCTCAATTACACCCAACTTATGAGCATGAATCTAGTCAAAACCGTAGTACTAGTCAATTGGGATATGGCTATGACCAATCATATGGAATCACTCCTAACTATTACAGTGGATATCGGCCATTTGACAGATCTGGACAGGTTGAAAGGTCTACTAGCATTCATGGTAGTGGATACTATGAAAAAGAAATAGATAAGTCTCGTGATGGTTCTTCTTTTGATTCCAATAACATTGGATTTTATGGTCATGATTCTACTGCATCATATGGTACCAGCGATAGTGTTAACTTTCGAGGGTTTGGATACTACCATCAGCAAATCATCTCGAATCCAGAAGTTCTTCCGTCCAATGATTATGGGACATCTAGTCAATCCTCACATCCAGTAAATACACCAGATAACTCATATACACTACCTACTCAAGGTCCTATGCCACTTCCACATCTGTTTTACCATTCATCGAGAAATGAGGATGATTTTGCATCATCATTCTACTTGGTATTAACAGGTACGAAAATATAAAGTACTAGTATATCTTTTTACATATTTGCCTTTTATCTAATATGATTTCTTTTTATTTTTGGCAGCAAATTGATCAAAATATTCCAACTTTATGCTATAAATAAATCTTTAGTTTGTATTGTTAATGGTTGATATTACTTTTGCAATTATTAGTTTTAAAATTGTGGTCTATGTTATTTTGATTTTATTTGTGATGCCATTGTCTTAAATAATTAAAAGTACTTATCGTGTTTAATATGTATAAAAATAGTACATTTTACAAATTTTCTTTTGCTATTTTTTTATTATTTTTGTTTAGCATACTTTTTTTATATTATTAACAGTTTTTAGAATATTAAATGCTTTAAAATTTGCGTCTCACCGAGACCGCGACCGATATACCGAGACCGATGTGGAACGTTCCTGGCCGTGACCGCGACTTTGAACCATGATAAAGCTTGACTTCGAACAAGGCTGGGTTATTCGGGACAGCACGCTTCCGATGATGAGCTATCCTCACCTCCTTGTAGGCATCCGTGGCGTTATCATACCTAAAACCATATTCCAAGTTTAAGCTATTGGGATACCGTCCAACAGGACGTTGGATGGGAGATTTAGGTAAGCGAAAGCATTTCCTAATCCATGGGTTCCACAAAAAAAAAAAAAAAAAAACACTTGTTTATTTATGCACTACGCAAAGCAGGCCATTGCACCAGCCTATTGATCATGTTCAGGAGTGGAGGACATTTTAACTTTCCAAGAGTACTATTGAATTCTCAGCTGAATCAAAACTGGCAGAATAAATTTTGGTAGTGATTGTGTACCCTCTATAAAAACAGGCCTCGAAAACGTACCTGTGAGCTTTCGAGTCCATATTTTGATAGCTTCAGGTGCATTTCTACCAATTCACGCCTGTCAATTACAGCACGCCATGATTTTGACACGCACTTAAATCGCATCAGAGAACATGGTAGTAACCTTGCAAAAACTTGAAGCATTAAATCTTCTGAAAAGCTTGAGATTTGATTGTGGTTTCTAGCAGAATATCGAAATCGATTAATCACAAGGATGTAGCAATACCTAAAAGTACAGGCAGCTTAGTGATTATAGGATTCTTGCACGGCATTTATCTTTTACTTCTTTTCCCTCTTATTCGTCGTGCAAAGCCTTCATGAAACCAATTCTAACTGTGTTAATCTCCCTGGATGAATCCTGATTACGAACTACTTCTTTCCTAGGAATAATTCTAATGACACTACACAATGAAACATCTGAATAAATTAATAGGATTGCAGTATGATTTACACAATGTACTATTGTTTGAACATAAACAATTTTTATAGGGTCACTTTACCTCCTTAACCTTTGTGCTATTATCAAGGGTTAAACTCAAAATCTCCTCTTAAGGTTTAATGAAAGTTGTAGTTTGCCCTCTAATGCTTATTTTTTCCTCACTTTATCCCCTATCTCAATCTAGATAATTTAGTTGACCATTAAAGTATGTGAGTAGACAAAAATGCTTTCTGAATGGTTTATAAATAAAAACATTAAAAAATAACAAAAAAGAAAGATCACCACCCCTTTCTTCCGCCATCATCACGATCCTACCCCCTCCTCCTCCATTCCCTCTCCCCTCCTTCCTCCTCTCCCTCTCCTTAGACCTTCCTCCTCCATCCTCCGTCATCTCCCCTTCCCTTCCTTACCCGCCGCACACCCTGCTCCCCCTCCTTCTCGCAACTAGATCCACTCGCAATGGCTGACCACTTTGGGCCACATGAGCAGGAGTGGGGTTGGGGGATAAGGAGGCGAGGCGTAGGTAACGTGGGGAAAGAGGAGGAGGAGAAGGAGGAATAGTAAATAATTTTAAAAATACCCCAATAAAGTCTAAATTCTAAAACACTCTAAAATACAATTGTATAATATAGATTTTAAAATACAATACTACAATAAAAAAATTTTTGAAAGCGCCTTAAAAGAATATTTAATCCATATGGGACTCCAGTTTTCAGAATCCTCCTCCATCCTTCAACATCCTGATGGATGATGCCTAACAATATCAAATCCGACAAATGGTGGCTGGATATCATAAATGAGAGGGATGACAATGGAAAACGAGTTAAGGAAATTAAATCCTGATTAATTTTACAAAACACAGAGCGCATAGGAAGGAGTGGTCCCAAAATTCTGTGGAAGGATATAATTCTTTTTTTTGCTATAAGGATAACATTCGTATGACCTAATCTATTCTATTCTATAGGAAGGAAAAATCTAAAGAGATTGTATAAAGGACTAGTAGGTATACAGAACCAACTAAATCAAAAAAGTATTATGACACATTTTTTTAATTTTTTTTCACTGCTGGTATAGTTCAAATTTCCGATCTATAACTCAGAGAGGGTTTAATCCTTTATTGTGGCCACTGATCTTTGGAAGGATATAATTCAGCGTGGACTGGTCCCATTTATTTTGTCGAAGGACAAGAATGGTCACATTCGGGGTGTACGATGATGTTAGTGTCAATCAACGTCATCTACCATGAAGAAAATGTGCATAGATTGTGGTACTCAATACCTTTACTCAAATATTATGCGCCCCGACGGATGTACAAGTGAACTCTTATTCACTAAATTTGCATAAACAACTTTTGTAAACTAAGAAAAGTTCACACTAGGATGTTCAAGTATGAGATAAACTTGATTGAAGACGGAAGGTTTATTTGGACCTATTCATCATCAATTTTGGTAATGATAATGAGTGTCAAGCGGCACAAGAAAACAATGCGAAACCTTTCTACATCAAATTTCTTTTGCTTTTCATCTTAATGCATTGATTACACTTTATAAGCCAGAAGAAATAATATCTGTCAGACTGGCCACCATCACCCTATTAACCTACGGTGTTGAAAGAACATCAATGTAAACAATGGTTAGGTGATGAAAAGTGGATGTGCATTTGAAAATGAGCCCGCAAAAGGTGTTAGAATACTATTATGGTACGTTTCATGACACGTGATAAGATACCATGAATACTTAATTGTTCCTCTCATCGGCTATATGACAAATTATGTAGGACAAGTTACCACACGGATAAGATATTATGAATACTTAATTGTTTCTCTCATCAATTAAATGACAAATTATTTGTAGGAGAGGTTACTACACGTAATATGCATAGATGGATAAGTATAGAATTTGATAAACATAGCAACTGAAAGGGTATGATTATTTGTAGGGTAGGGATATTTTTAGAAACCTCCCCTGAGGTTTCTGACAATTTCACTCACCTCCTTTCAGGTTTAAATAATTATACTAACCTCCTTCCATGTGATAAAATGACGATAATATTTTTCACTTATAGATAATTCCTAAAAACCCAAAAATCATACAACTATAACTAGTTTTTTATTCTTAAGCAACAGCAGCCATACAGAACAAATTCTTATCATCTCTCTCCTACATTTTCTTTTCTGCATCTCATAATCCATTCTCTTTCCATAGTCGCCATCTACACAACCGACTAATATATCCCAAATCCTCATTATTATGGAAATAGATTGTCTCTCGCTCTCTTTTTTGTTTTCCTTTATTTTGTAAGTATTATCTTATTAAAATTGTCAAATGACAAGTTGTCGGAGCAGATATGTTGTCAAACTAAATGAAAATCAAAAGGATGGCGATGACATCGAGTACAAACAAGAAAATAAAAGTGATAGCTAAAAAAGGAAAATGGATTGAGGAAGGTTACACTATTATGCCAATTGGGCAAAAAAAAATTTTAGAATATAAAAATTGCAATAAGATTTATCTAGAGACATGGGATATGGTCTCTAGTGTTGCTTTTGGTTGCTCTGCATTGGTATTCTTGGTGGGTTAGATTATTTTAGTATCCGTGATCATGAATGCAATAATAATTTCATTCACCCACTAATAAACAAGTTATAACTGTCAAACAAACAATGGCAATCAATTTCTCCTTACTGTATCGGTGATTAAGGTACGACCGTTAATCACTTCTCTAATCAAGAAATAATACTAGGTACGACCGTAGAGTTCAATTTCCCAATTGCCTTAAGAATTAGAAAAACTTTACTTTAATCAAATAACATGCTACGAGGGTTATTTTAAATTAGCCCATATGTTTCTCTGATACAAATCCAATCATGCCAGTCATCACTAATTTAAACTAATTAAACAATTAAGGATTTAACTGCTCTAACTGATTTTAGGTTATTAGATTAATTAAATATCAGACGCCCTTGATATTCAAATAAAATAGTAACCATAAAAAATTAAATCAGAGAACATATGAATACCAGTAAATAAAAGAAATAAAAATAATCAATTTGATCTCATAATTTTGGATAAACCAAATCCTCCGTTATTTCTTGACTAGAAAAGAGAGATTTAGCTACTTATCATAGAAGGAATTCCGCAAGACTCCATTAAAGCTGATTGCATATCGTTTTTCTCCTTCACTAACGAAAAGCCAGCTGCCAATTTATGAAACAAGTGACGGCTCTCCCAGTACTAATCACTCGGGTCCGTCCTCTTTTTTTTTTTTTTCTGTTCGTTTCCTAATTGAAGTCTATTATAAATAAAAACTAGTCTCCTAAATAGAAAAGGAAACCATAAAAGAAAATATTACAAGTTTCTTAATTCAACCATAAAACTAATGATGAAAATTCAAGTCTTCCAAATCTTCCTCTAAAGCTGCCTAGAGTTTGAATCGAATTTGGAAATAGGCCCTGAATGTGCGAATCCCAAATTAACTGGAAAATTGTTCCTTTTAATGATGTCTTGCTCTTTTTCCTACAATTAGCACTATTAATCAAATATAAGCGGAATCCATCAATAAAAATAATATTTGGCTAAAATCAAGGGAAAAATAATCAAAAATTAAATAGCAATTTTGCACCCTATCAGTGCATTGTTTAGGCAAGAGCAAAACATCCACTAAACCCTATGCAAAAACCACGACTAAGGAGCTACCATAACTCATGAACAATGCAACAAACTCTATACACTTAATACGGGATGTTAATTGAAAAATTGCCATTTATATTTTTGGAGAAATATATTCAATTCATAAAAAATTTTCTGAGATGCCACAGACAAAATCTGAAATGCATATTCTGCCATTTTGCGATAGAACTTTGTCAAACTTCAGAATTTGACCGGATTGGTCGTAAATTTGGGCACACTATCCTATTTGTTCATTTCTAGATTTCGCTTTCTTTTCATATTTCAGGTGCTCTTTCTCTTAAGCAACAGATTCAATACCTCTAGGACCTAATCAACAGATTCAACACTTGTAGGACCTTCAAAGGAACATCATTTGTGTATCAGATAACAGTAATTTGGGGAAAACTGTAAAAATATTTAACAAATGACCCGGCTAACAGCAAATTGGACCACATGATAAGATATCAAGTTGTATTATATAAAGATGTTTGTTTGTTTTTTTCTGGCAATAATAATCAGTATTAAGTGCCACGGGATAACAGTGCGAAACCTTTCTACATCAAATTTCTTTTGTGTTTCATCTTAGACTAGCCACCATCACCCTATCAACCTACGATGTTGAAAGAGCATTAATTGAAAAGGGTATGATTATTGTTTACAGATAATGAGCTTTACTCCTCCTCTTTTACTGCTTTTCCTTTTCCTTCATCTGTCCTAAAATTCTTTTCTGTTGCCCATCGTACAAAATCTTGATGAATTAAGGTCAGGTCAGAACAGTAGTGCCCTCGAGTGTCAAAGGCAAAGAAAAATCACATTTTTGAGCATAAATGTTTGGATTGGCTAGTGATCAACAATTTCTGCAGGTGTACAAAATCAATCCCGGTAATAAATTAGTCGGAGAATTCTAGGGGTCGAGCTCACAAGGATGAGTTAATTTTTCCTACTTTAATTATTATAGAAATGACAGTAAAAGGCAAACTCAAGAAATTTATTATTCATTAACTAAGAATAAATTGAATAGTCAAGTCGTAGAAAAAAGATTGCACAAAAACAATTGGCAAGAAGCTAGGGTTTGTCGGATTTTGTTCCAGAACTTGAATTAATTATCCAATTATTTTTTTAATATATCGAGAACGTATTCCACAAAGGTACTTTAGATTATCTCCCAATATATCTAAATTGTACACAATTAAATCTCATATCTCTTTCAAGATCACAAGTATTCGACTGAATCCTTTATGATCTTAAGTGATTTGGATTATGGCATATAAACCCTAAATTACCCTCACATTTAGCCTAGGAATGTGAATCTATCTAGTACCTAGTTGTGTAGCCCTTTTTAGTACATACAAACCCTAAAAGCATGTCCATAATGAACAAGCATAAACATAAAATTAAAATAACATAGATGAATCAAGGCAAAAATTGATAGAAGCATCAGGGAAGCTTTTTGAAATTACCGCTAAACATTACACATGCAAATACATATTTCTATCATGGTTATTTGTTCCAGCAATGGCAGGATTCTCAATTTAAAATATCAGTTCAGCAACGAGAAACTCACAAGTCAAAAAGTGGTATTGTATGTGTGGAATATGATAAGTGTTGATAAAAGTTCAATTAATTTTTTTTAATGAAAATTCTAATCCATGAATTGTTCTTTTGATGCAAATTTTTTTTCTTGCATTAATAATGTAGATATTAGTGATTTTTTATGAATAATGCATATGGAGGAGTTTTTTTTGTCTATATACAAATGATTTAGAATTTATATCTAAATTCAAATTAATTGTCATGTATAAAACCTGTATACTCTAGTATCATTGAAGAAAAATTAACTCAAATTATTAGTGTTATGACTTATTGTTTGTTTATTGGTATAAAGAAACTCCAAGGTATATATGTGTGGAATATGAATAATAGTTTTTGTGCATGTCTCGTATATCTGTATCTGTTAGTTTAAAAAACTTTACATGTATATAACATCAATCCATAATAAATAGGCTAAAATGTACCGGAGGATATCAAACTTTCCAATAATGTCATTTCATCCATTCAACTAATTTTAGCACTAAATAGCCTAGTGAAAATCTTTAAGATGATTCATCCCAATCATTACGATCGATGCTGCCGTTAAAACATACCGAAGTTGACCAATCGTGTGGCACTTAACCGTTCCATGTTTATTTTTTATATATCAAATACATTTTTCTACAAAAAAAAATTTGAAAAACTCCAATGCAGACGGGATCTTAGGTTAGATTTTGTGGTCATGCGAATTCTACACATGCAATAAAACATTGAGCACGAGGCAACTAAGGTGAATTCCAGTCTCGACAACTTTCAGATTAGATGAAAAGCAAGATAACCACTGAACCCTACACAAAAACCACTGACTAATGAGCTTCCCGAACTCATGAACAATGCAACAAACTCTATACACTTAATGCAAGATGTTAATTGAAAATTTGCCATTTATATTTTTGGAGAAATATATTCAATTCATAAAAAAATTTTCTGAGATGCCACAGACAAAATCTGAAATGCATATTCTGCCATTTTCCGATAGAACTTTGTCAAACTTCACAATTTGACTGGACTATCCTATTTGTTCATTTCTTGATTCCGCTTTCTTTTCATATTTCAGAAGCTCTTAAGCAACATATTCAATAACTTTAAGACCTAATCAACAGATTCAACACTTGTAGGACCTTCAAAGGAACATCATTTGTGTATCTGATAACAGTAATTTGGGGAAAACTGTAAAAATATTTTACAAATGACCCAGCTAACAGCAAATTGGACCACATGATAAGATATCAAGTTGTATTACGTGAAATTGTTTGTTTGTTTGTTTTGTTTTATTTTTGTGGTAATAATAATCAGTATCAAGTGCCACGGGATAACAATGCGAAACCTTTCTACATCAAATTGCTTTTGTTTTTCATCTTGGACTGGCCACCATCACCCTATCAACCTCCGATGTTGCAACATGCACAAAGTGAGTTACAGCGATTTATTTTCTCAGGAGATGATATTGAAATTGATGGTATTTTTTAGCTATGTTATTAATTTCTCAGGTGTTTTGTATCCGTTAAATTGCTGATCTGCAATTTTAGTGTGTGTTTTATCTGTCATTAGGACAATGATGTATATCAATCATGCTGAAAGATTTCTAACAATCCGTTAATGAAATATGTTTTGTTATCAAAAAAATGAATACTTAATTGTTTCTCTCATTAATTAAATGACAAATAATTTTGTAGGAGAAGTTACTACACATAATATGCATAGATAGATAGGTATAGAATTTGATAAACATAATAAGTTAAAGGGTATAATTAATTATATGCAGAATATTGAGCTTTTCTCCTTCTCTTTTACTGTTTTTTCTTTTCCTTGATCTGTCTTAAAATTCTATTCTACAACCCATCGTACAAAATCTAGATGAATTAAGGTCAGGCTAGTACATTAGTGGTCTTCGGTGCAAAAGACAAGAAAAAAAATCACATTTTTTTAGCATAAATGTTTGGATTGGCTGGTGAATGACGATTTTTGCAAGTGTACAAAATCATTCCTAGTTATAAATCGGCTGGAGAATTCCAGGGGTCGATCTAACCTGGATGAGTTAATTTTTCTATTTTAATTATTATTCAAAAAACAATAAAAGACAAACTCAAGAAATTTATTATTCACTAAATAAGAATAAATTGAATAGTCAAGTCAAAGAAAATAGATTGGACAAAAGCAATTGGCAAGAAACTAGGGTTTGTCGAATTTTAATCCAAAACTCTAATTAATTATCCAATTATTTTCTTAATATATCAAGGACTTATTACATAAAACTACCTTAGATTATCTGCTAATATTTCTAAATTGTACTCAATCAAATCTCATATCTCTTTGGACATCACAAGTATTCAACAGAATCCTCTAGAATTTTAAGTGATTTGGATTATGGAGTACAAACCAAGTTCGAGTAGGATTCCCGATGACGTCACGTCAGGCCCAAAGTTCGGACCAAGACATGGTTCAAAACAGAATTTGCGAAGGCATCCGGTGCCATATTCAGGGAGACAACTCCTCAACTGTCATTTTCCTCCCGCCAAAGTACGGTGACGGACTTCCTTCAATCTGTCAATCCGGTGCCCTTACCACTAGATACTCACAATTTAAAAGGTTAATTTAGCAACTAGATACTCATAGGTCAAAATGTAGTACTGTATGCGTGGAATATGACAAGTGCTTGATTATAAAAAGTTCAATTAATTTTCACAATGAAAATTCGAAACCATGAATTGTTCTTTTATGCAAATATTTTTCTTGCATTGACAATGTATATAATAGTGATTTTTTATGCACAACGTATATGAAGGATTTTTTTCTTTTGATCTTTATATGAAGGATTTAGAATTTATATTTGACTAAGTAATTGTTGATCTGCACCAAAAATTAATTTTGTTGCAGGCTTGACATATAATGGTAGAATAATGTAGAGTCTAGCCTTCTCTGTTGCTTCCATGCTAGAAATTCGAGTTTGCTACGTATGTTTGTTTTTGTTTCAGAGAGTGAAATTTCTGAATGTTTACGGTTGAATTTGGTTTGTTTTTGTTTCAGAGAGTGTCTGCTGATGCTGAATAGTAACTATTCTTCAAACTTAGTAATTAGAATGTGAATAAGTACTGTGTGGCACATGTTGAATTTGGCACCTACGATGAACTCTTCTATAAATGGTCCATCATTCGGCAGCCAAAATCACCACTGCAAGACTCCTAAAACAACTCAAAAAAATATTCAACATGGCTGCTAGTTTACGACCCCTCTTCTTAGCAATAATGCCCCTGCTGATGATTTCATCCTTGATCATGTCCTCAGAAGGCTCTCCAATTGGTTTCTACTGGGGCCAAAGTCCTCATGCTGGAAACCTGACCGAGATATGCCTCAATGGTACTGGTACCTATGAATACGTGGCTATCGCCTTCTTAAATTTGGAGGGTAACAGACCAGTCTTGAGCATAGATGACCATTGCAATCCGAGCATCCCGGCTAAGTGCGCCTCCCTAGGTCCTATGATAGATTTCTGCAAGGGCCAAGGCATCAAAGTATTTCTTTCCCTTGGTGGGAGGCCTGAGCTTTCTTCCGATGATGCTCAGAATGTTGCAGATTATATCTGGAACAATTTTTTGAGTAATAGTTCAGGCCCTGGTCCTCTGAATGCTACTGTAGATGGAATAGACTTCCATATCCAAAGCGGATCAAACCAGAGTCTGGATGTTCTCGCCCAGGCACTCTCGGCTTATACCACACCTGACAGAAAGGTGTACTTATCTGCAGCACCACTTTGTCAAATTCCTGACGATTATCTTGACGCTGCTATCAAAACTGGCGTCTTTGACTACGTGTGGGTGCAATTTTTCGATGATCCTTCATGTGAATACAGTCCAGAAAGTCCGTCTCCCCTCCTCACAAGTTGGATTGCATGGTCTTGCTATCTAGACAAATATAATACTACATTATTCCTGGGATTAACAGGAGATTCTGACGCTGACGGTTACATCCCATGTTTACCGCTAGTCATTGAGATTCTTCTCTTTGTGAAGCGGTTTCCCAAATATGGAGGGATCATGATGCTTCAGGGCAAATACTATTGCCTTCTTTCCAGTGAAAAAATCAGGTCTTATGTTAATTCTGATGTTATGGCCTATGGTAAAAAGTCCATGAATAAGTTGCAAGCCATCTAATCATGAATAAGTTCCTCTCGTTACCTGCTGAGAGATGAAATGTAATCCTGGTTGTTTGCCAGTTATGTATAACTATGGGTTATGAATTCCCAAAATAAATAAAATGTTGGAGGATAAATATTGTGCTTTGCGTTGTCTTGCATGAACAACTCACAAACTACAGTATACTAGAAATATACTAACATTCCAAGGCAAAAATCTTCTAATAATTTAGAGTTATCATTTTCAATTCTAGCATCACAAACTGAGTTGCACAAGCATTTCTTGAATTGCTGAATACTAATTCATTTTCAATTCAACTTTTTTTTATATTTATACATAATTCTTTTATTTATTTACATGTTTATTTTGCTTGTGATAACCCTTCTTTAAGGGAATTTAAGAAGAAAAGAACGCATGGAATGGAATTCAGAGGAGGAAAGAACCTAACTAATTCATAATTGTTTAGGGGTTGGTAAAACTGAAAACTAAAGTATGAAATGTGCAGATTGAAATTCTAAGTGAACAATCTCAACTTACTCAGTTTTTAAAGTTATATGTGTTTGATAATCAATTCAACTTGAAACTGGAGTAAAGATATTCTTTTCCATATGGCCTAAAAAAAAATCCTATCAATATGCAGTACATAGTTTAATACAATTATACTTTAATTTTACATTGAAAATAAATGTTTGAGAGATAGAAATGTGTTAGAGAAGGTTTTGTGTGTTTGAGAGAGATTGCGTCTTGAAGCTGTGCACGAGAAGGGCTTGAAAAGAAGCTTGTGGGAAAAATTCTTAACTAATCTGGTGCCAAACCAAATGAACCTCAAATCTTAGGGTTTATTTTTTAGATTTCCTCAAATTTTGTCAAGCCAAATATTCCTTCTTCTTTTTTTTTTGTAATACAAACCTTTTCTCTCGACAAAAAGGAGAAATACAAACCAATTTATTCATTATAGAAACCAATTTATTCATTATAGTTCAAATTTAGATGATTAACAGTATTGTTTTATTAGTGGTAGTGCAAAATGGTATCTTGAATGGTCAACCTCCACTATTGTTCAAATGTCACTTGCTTTTAACAAAATTGGCTAATCCAAGTACAGAAGAATGGGAACCACCAGCCTTAGGCTGGTGACCACCACCAAGCCTTTAAGGCTTTGGTGGGGTGGGAGGCAAGGATTCGAACCTTGCCTCTCACTTGCTACAATTGCGGTTTTTCAAAAAATCCACCCGTCTAGTCCGGTGGTGGTTCTGTCCTCATTGGTCCCCCATAGGTCCAGTTAGATCTTCCCGTAATTAGATTAGGATAAAGTAGAAGTAGAAGTAAGGATGACGATTGACCAAAAAAAAAAGTACAGAAGAATGGGTCTGGGCTTTCGGAAATATGAAGATGCAAAGGGTAAAAACATTATTTGCTTATCCATCGTCATAGTGTATATCGATGCTGACATACACAAGCTAATAATTAAATTAAGTCTTTTGTTCAAACCCAAGCTCTACCCGGCCAAGTTAAGGCTTAGCTCCCAAACTTTTCAAGCAAATGCGAGCCAAGCTTTTTCAAAACAAATCACCTAAATAGTCCTCTTAACTTTTTTTCTTGAACCATTTTTTGTCATTTAACTTTAATTTGAGACATTATCGTCCTTTGACTTTTGCTTTTGGATCAACTTGGTCGTCCAACTTTTACCAACCATCTCAAGAGGGGCAAAGTGGTCAAGTTATATTTTTGACCACTGTACAAAGTCTTAAAATTGATTTTAAAAGAAAATGAATGCCCAGAAATTTGCAAAACCTACAAATCAGGGACGAAAAAATGCTTAGGAAGAAACTTTAAAAACAAAAAAGAAAGGTCCACTTGGGTTTTCATCAAGAGTGTATAAACAAACAAAAGTTAAATAAAAGGGAAGGAAATGTTAATTTTAAAGGCATGGGTTTTCATGCAATAAAACTTATCTAACTAATGCCCACTTGTTTTGGACCGTTATGTGGTAAAAATAATGTTATCACCTCTATAATAATTCTAGGGTCAGTTAGAATTTAAATATTGGAAGATAATTGGGCCAAGTTTTAAGTTGTGGTTTTGGTGATACTATGAGAATTTACCAATATTGACATAATGACCCTTGAGCTTGCTATTTAATTTGCCATTTTGAGTGCAATTGCTCAATAAAATTCTTGACACTCAGTTGTGGGGTGTCTTACTTAAGGCAGTCGTTCATTCTGCTGCTTGCTTTGTAGGAAAAGTTTTTACCAAAGACAGGTTGTGTTCATGAGGCTTGGCTGTTAATCCTATGTGTGAGCTGTGTGCTTTAATGCCACTGAAACTTTTATCTCATTTGTTATTTGCATGCCCGTATTTTGGATTTGTACAGGAAGCTTAAGTGGATGATTAAAGATTATTGCTTCCAACAAAATTGTTTGTCAAGTGCAGAGGACAGCTTTTTGCAGCAACTATCTACCAACCGTGGTGCAGTAGGAAGAAGTTAGTTTTTATAAAATTGCTCTATCCCCCTGAGCGTATGTATTGTTCATTTGACAATTAAAAGACATCCGTGGTATTTTACTAGGACGGAAGCACATAGCTAGGACCCAGAAAATTTTGCAGCTGTATGTTGTGCGATGCGGTCCTTAGAGAATCGGGTTCGTACCGGATAGAGAAAGAATCTATCTTGAACAAGTTATGAAATAACAACTACCTTGTTAAACCTAAAGAGAATCGTCACTAGAAACCTAGTGTATTAGCTATTGGCTTGAAAAAATAAAATGATGTGATCATCTTAGCTTAAACACCACAAGTATCCAAACTAAATACTTGATAGAGTTTAAGAGAAAACTTGAGTTCCATCAAGAAATTCCATAAAATGAGACAACTCACTTGAAATTTTTATTACTTGACCCTAAAAAACGTTGCAAGAGGTTATATTTATAACTTTACAAGACATAAAACCTAAACCAACTAACTCACGGTCCAACCACTGAGCTGCCACCACCAACGTTGGTAGGGTGGGAGGTGAGGGATCAAACCCTGCCTCCCACCTTTGGCCACAAAAAATGTGGCAAGCCACTTTCAGTAGCTTCCAGACGAGTGTGTAGTGCACTCACATAGGCCGGTAGGTGGCTCAGTCCTCTCCGGTTTCCCCTTAACTTCTTCAGGTCCCCCTTCCCCGTAGCATAGATAGATATAGATCTATCGTAGCAAACAAAAAAAAAACTAACTCACTGCCCAATTAAAAGACTTATTGCTGGCCAATTATTACACAAGGAAATTGAGAATATGTATTTTGGGAGAAAAGCATATAGTCACCGTATTATAAGTGACCAACTAGTATTTATAACAGTACAAACCTAACAAACTATTTACAATAATACCATTACTAATTTATTATTTACAAGAAAACTTATATTCTCTTAACACTCCCCCTCAAGTTGGAGCATATATATTATAAGCACCCAATTTGTTATAAATATTTTTCACCCTAGAACCCCCTAAACTCTTGGTAAACAAATCTGCCAATTTATCTACAGATGGTACATGAGATGTCTTGATGACTCCATCAAGCAATTTCTCTCGAATGAAATAACAATCAATTTCAACATGTTTTGTCCTTTCATAAAACACTGGATTAAATACAATATGAACAGCCGCCTCATTATCATACACTGAATTCATAGGTTGTTTATACTTAAATCCAATTTCAAATAACATGCTTTTCAACCAAACCAACTCACACACAGTGTGAGCCATAACGCAGTATTCAGATTCTGCACTTGATCTGGAGACAACTGTTTGTTTCTTACTTTTCCATGACACTAAATTACCACCAACAAACACACAATATCTTGTGGTCGATTTTCAATACGAGGCAGAACCAACCCAACCTGCATCACTATATTCTTCAATATCAGTGTGTCCATGATTTTGATACAGTAACCCTTTTCCATGAGCACTCTTAAGATACCTGAGAATCTGTATAACAACATCCCAATGACTAGTACAAGAGGTATCAAGAAATTAACTCACAACACTCATTGCAAATGAAATGTCAGGTCTCGTTACAGTGAGATAATTTAATTTACCCACAAGTCTTTGATATTGTCTAGGATCATCTAGTAATGCACTTTGATCTCCTACTAATTTCACGTTAAGATCCATATGAGTATTCACAGGTCGGCAAACTAACATTCCAACTTCACTCAACACATCGAGTACATATTTCCTTTGACATAAATAAATTTCATATTTAGACCGAGTTACCTCAATACCCAGAAAATATTGTAGATGACCTAAATCCTTTGTCTGAAAGTTTGCCTGCAGATTGGATTTAAGTTTCTGGATCCCCACAACATCATTACCTGTAATCACAATATCATCCACATAAACAACTAATAAAATTTTTACCAGTATTAGAATGCCGATAAAATACAGAGTGATCTACTCCACATCTTGTCACACCGAATTCCATGACAACACTACTAAATCGGCCAAACCAAACCCTAAGAGACTGTTTCAATCCATATAAGGATTTTTTCAGATGACAAACCAACCGCGAATTCTCCCCCCGAACAACAAATCCAAGAGGTTGTTCCATATATACCTCTTCTTCCAAATCTCCATGTAGAAACGCATTTTTCACATCCAACTGATACAATGGCCAATTATAAGTTGCTGCCAAAGAGATAAGAAGACGAACAGAAGTAATCTTTGCAATAGGAGAAAATGTTTCTAAGTAGTCGATTCCATACACCTGAGTAAATCCTTTAGCTATCAGATGAGCCTTCAATCTATCAATAGAACTATTAAGCTGCACTTTTATAATATACACTCATTTACAACCAATAACTGGCTTACCAGAAGAAAGAGGGACAAGATCCCACGTACTATATTTCTCCAAAGCACACTCTTCTTGCATAGCTAATCTCTAACCAGGATGATTGAGAGTATGGGTAATAGACTTAGGAATGAATACAGAATCAAGGAAAGTAACAAAAGAAGAATATGACAGAAAGAGATGAGAATAAGAAACAAAATTAGAAATAGGATGAGAAATACAATGCCTCTTACCTTTGCATAAAACAATAGGAAAATCTGACTCATAGGAGGGCGTCATACCTGGATTTGAAGATTGAGAGTTAATTGGTGAAATGCGTGGCATATCAAGAGATTTCTCAACTACGGAACGACGAGAATAAACTTGAAGATTAGGACGAGATAATCGAGTTATGGAATCTGATGGACTAGATAACTCAAGTAATAAAGATGAAAGAACTGGTAAAACAGGAGATGTTTAACCCTAACCCTAGGACCTTAACTCGGATACCATGAGAATATATATTTTGGGAGAAAAACATCTAGTGATCACCGTATTATCAGTGACCAACTAGTATTTATAGGAGTACAAAATTAACAAATTATTTACAAGAATACTTATATTCTCTTAATAGAAATAACCAACAAAATGACCCAATAAACCAATGGACTTGACAATTAATTCAAATCCAACTCAACATGAGATCTTGAATCGAGTTTATTCCTATCAAATTAATTAGAAATGTTGAAAATAAACTATTAAGCTACTAACAAAAACTTGAACTATTTGAAACTTGAAACATGGCCCATATGCATCCCATATCTCGCATCATTGTGACTTAGGCATTATGGTAGATTATTGTGGCAGATTAAATATGCCAAAAAATTGTGGTAGATTATTACTCATTTGATTCTAATTGAATACTATTAATTTTGTTTGAGGGTTATTATCACTTTATCCTCTTAACGTTTGGCGTCACTATCAATTTCCCCCTTAACGTTATTTTTTAGTCATTTTACCCCCAAAATTAACGATCAAATTTAAAGAAATTTATTAATTCAAGTGATAAGACATGTTTATTTTTTAAAATTATTATCACTTTACCACCATAAACTATAACATTATTATCAATTTAGCCCTTAGAGTTATTTTTTAGGCAATTTATCCCACCATTAAACCAACTTACTAAGTTAAAAAATTTTAGAAGATAGTACTCTCTTTTTTGTATATTAAAAATAATAAAAAATTAAGAGTGGCTCTTCTCCGTTTTAGTATCAAGAAAAAAAAAAGTCAAAATATTAATCTTTTTCTTCTTGACAATCTTGTTAACATTGAAAAAAAATAGAAAAATATGGGATGGAGAGAGAGAGCTCAATTCTTTTTTTTAATACAAACAAGAAAAAATTCAATGTTTTATTATTTTAAAATTACTTTACTTTTCTATTTATTACCCAATTCCAATCATAATCCCGAGGATATTAACGTAATACAATAATATTAGATTTTTTCTTATTTTCTTTCTTTGCAAAATCTAATTTTTTTCTCCTTCTGTCCTATCTCCTTTTCTTTTCCAATTATTAACAAGTCTGAAAAAAAATTTGAGAAAACCCTTTTATTTTTATAATTTTGGAATCTTAGAGTGAAAAAAGGAAGAATAATTATTCCAAATTTTTTATTTTAATTATATTTAAAAAAAAGGTAAATACATTTAAACATTTTTTAACATATTTTTTAGATAAACGATAGGGTAAAATATCTAGAAGAGAGTAAAGTGATTATATCACTATAATTTAAAGGAATAAAGTAATAATAACAATGTAGTAATGCTATAAAATAAAAGGATATTTTTGTCAAAATTTTATTAACATGCTGAGTTGAATTACCTATAAGGTGAAGTGACTAAAAGATAACATTAGTAGGTAAATTGATAATCATGATATAGTTTAAAGGGGTTTAGTGATAATAACCCTTTTGTTTTATGTGCTGTCGAGGATTTTTTTTTATAAAACATCATAATTTCATTAAAATCTGCACGAATGACACAAGTTAGATATCAAATAATAGGTTTGAAGAATAGATACTACATATCTTAAGAACAGAAGAACAAATAAAAATTACATTATGAAGCTTCAAATTTAAAAAAAAAATGAGATAAACTTTTTTCAGCTTCATGAACATCTGTGTATGCTTCCAACAGTCAGATTTGTTGATTAATTGTTTCAAGTCCAAATATCGTGATAAGATTTGTCGAATAGATCCAAGAAATTGCATATCTGATAATCAAAATCTTAAAAAACTTAAATCAAGAATTTGCCATTTCTTTCTTTCATCTCTTTCTTCTTCTTCTCTAGTTTTCCTAAGAGATAATTTCAGAAACCTCCCTTGAGGTCTTTGACAACATCTCCTAGCACACCTAAACTTTAAAAAATATCACTTGCCTCCCTTATTTTCAAATTTTTGTAACATTATCAAACCCATTCAAAATATGATACTAAAAAACTCATATTTGGAATGTATAGATAATTTGAATTTTGAAATTATCCTTTTGTTATATTCTCTTAATTGTTATGACAAACTCATTTGAAATCCCTCGGTGTTTGAAAATTTACCAATTTACTTCTTTAATGGAAAATTATAAATTTTTTGTGGGGTTGGGAGATCCTTTAAAAAAAATTATTTTATAATTTGGACGAAAGATGTTTAAAATTTACAACTTATGAATAATTTACAAAACACATAAAATTCATCCATAATACTATATAAATGAAATAACTTTTTTCTGCATCTTGAGAGCATTTCAAATTAATTTTTTTAGACATCTCAAATTAATTTTTTTAGACATCTCAAATAAGTTATAAATGCAATTTTAAACACTTTTCCTTTTTTTTATTTCCAAGCCATCAATATGGATAAAAAAATGAAAATGCTAAATAATATATAAAATTTCTTAAATTCACTCAAAATAGCTTACATAAAAGGAAAGATTTTTTTATATGGTAACTTAATAGGCACCTGATTCGCATATCAAACAAATAAAGGTGGATCTAACATTAACGTTTTAAAATCATAATCAATCACCTAAATTACAAAATTTTAGTGGAAGAAATCTACTCTTCCACCAAAATATTCAACCCCCTATTGCAGCCAAAAAAAAAAAAGAGTCCTAAAAAAGACAAAAAAAATGTTTTTCTAGTTTGAAAACGTTTTAAATAAATTTCTTTTTTTGTATTTACGTCATCATACTTTTGTCTCTATTTTTAACTTTTGATTAATATACTTTTTATTTTGTAATAGTTCAACAACCAAAGGGTAATGTTGGAAAGAAACTATGTTCTCTTTCTTAAAATGAATAATTTAATAGTATATTTTGAATTAAAATGTTGAAAATAAGGGAGCTAAGTGAAATTTTTGAAATAAATATTATTAGAAACCTTAATGAAAGTTTCTGAAATTATTCCTAATCCTAAGAATTTTTTCTTCTTCTTTGATCCCCCAAGGTTGAGCTTAAAGGAATCCAACCCAAGTGCTAGGGGGAAGTTAGGAAGTTGCGTTCCACCATCTAATCAAAGTAAGTTTAGTTGTCTAATTAGTTTACTTGTGATTTAATTTGGATTGGATGTTGGGTTGATGATGAATTGAATATTGGGTACGGTGGATTTTTGGTTGGTTTTCTTGAATCTTTTGTTAGGCTATACTTTGAGATGTTTTTTAGTTCTTGATATTGGTTGGAGATGGAGTGTTTGCCTAGAATGAAGTTTAAGAGAGTTATTCGGTGTTTTAAGAGATGAAAAATCTTGGTAGAAATTGAATGATTTGAATTCACTACATTAATTTTAAGTTTATTATGCAATAATATAATTATGGGGTACAAAATTATGTATTTGGATGACTATGGAGGCTTAGAGATGATTTAAGGTAAAAATAGAACATGGGAACCAAAACTGGAACTCACCTCTGTCTCGAATCCATCCCCTGAATTCGTCATCGGATTCTTTGCGGATACTTGGATTGGATTCGGTTTAATGTACTGTCATACTTTAATGTTTTGGTCATATGTTGACATAAAAAACTCAGATTTAAGTGACATTTGTTACGTTGGAAATTAAACTAAACTCAGAGGCCTTGAAGTACATATAAAGATTTCACTCCATTTCTATACCTACCTATAAGAATCGGTGAACCTTTAAAATTGACCCTTGTGTTGTTCTCTTCATTAATTTCTTCGTCACAGAGGAAATTTCATATTACCTTTTCCTTCTTATATAAAAGAATTGCATACTTGTATATATGCAAATGGGAGGCTTTTTTTTTGTCCCCTTGTCTTCTGTGTCTTGTAAACAAGTAATATTTCTTTGTAACTTTAGTAACTTCGTAGCTAAACTTGTATTGATATAGTTCTTTTCAACATGCCAACTGGAGAGAATTTTACAATTTGTCAAACTTGCAGAGCGTAATACGCTTAGGCGCATATCTGTGGTATTCCTGCTTGATGCTGGCAATGAACAAAATGAACGTATGATTTTCATATGGGATGCAATGAATGCACGTGGTATTTCATTCGATCCACATTTGAGCAACAAAATGCGCCATGGCGATGACAAAGGGAACAGGATCAGACACGACCGCTTTGACTACCCTACTTCAGCAAAGCAAATGCGAGCATCGAAAAGTATCGGAAAAGCAAAGCTAGCCAGGCTCTTTTCTCCAGAAATACACCAGAAAGTTCATCTACAAAGTACCTCAAACTTTAACGTTTCCGTAGAGTGGATGGAAGCCTCTACAACTTTTAGCGTCTTTGAATAAGTTTCGATAGACCAGATGACGGAATACTAGGCTACATAACAACCAAAGTTGTTTTTTAAGTTTGTCAATGTCCCGACAATACAACTTTATTCAAACTCACAAGGAAGACCGACCACACGAATATTAACTGCCGCTTTTATCATTCATTAGGAAACCTCTAGTTTTTTTCTTTTTTTTTGGATTCCCTAATTTCTCAAAAAGCAGGCAGCACATATTTTTCAGGCCAATTCACATGTTGGAACATGTAAACGGTTTCTAAACCCGAACAAACTGTTACATTCGGGAGATCAACAATGGGACGGAGATTGGTGGGTCCTCGCCCATCACTGGATGGAGTATATCCAATTCCCCGTATCTTTCCAAGACACGCATCCTGCAGTCCTCAGCAGCCATTAGACCAGTTGAGTATGCTCCATGTACAGAGCCTGGGTACTCGAAACTAGTTGCTTCCCCAGCAAAAAATAAGTTATCCACAGGGATCCTTAGCCTCTCGTACAGATCATGGGGTTTACCCACCATATCATAGCTGTAGGAGCCCAGTGTGTTTTCATCTGCGCCCCAATGAGAAACAAGGTACTGAATCTGCAAATTTACCAACAAAAATGTCATTGCTAATATGAATAGAGACTTAAAACAGTAGTTAACACCTATTGCAGAATTCATTGACGACTGTTTTCGTGTATTTGCTTTGCTAGAGCTCAAATATCTACGCATGAAGGTGAAAAAACAGAAGTATTTCGAAAGAAACCCAGACGCCTAGTAAATTTCAGATATCCCACGTCAGGTTATTCATCATCAAGTTCAATTACTTGTGAGAACGTTACTAAGCCACAGACAAGGAAGACAACTTAACATCTCCAGAAATCTTGCTATGATAACCATTCAAGCTTGCCTAATAGTGGACTTTTATGTGAAATTCTAGACAATAGAATGGATACTTAGTACATCTGAGTAACTACCCTTTTTTCTTTAACATAGAGGAAAAGAAAATAATTACAAAAATGGTAAAGAATGTCACTGGAATCCTTGAAATGCAGCTTCAAAGATTACTATAATAGCTTTCTTAACCACAATATTGACTGATTGTACCAGCTTGAAGAAACAGGCTGAATTATTTACAGAACCAATCAAACATAAACTGTAAATATTCAGGGCATAAAGGAGACACTTTAAGCCCAGAACAATTATATATAGTGCCAAAATGTTCAACTCGGGTCAGAAAAAGATCATATTAACATGGCTCCCCCCCCCCCGGCGGGGCCACACAAAAAAAACCCCTCTCTCCCAAAGAAGCAAAAAAAAGGTAAATACAAGTCATAATGCCTCGGTACTCACAGAAGCTAGACCACAGAATCAACATAAAAATAAAACAATCTATAAGCAAGCAAAAGGAACATGGGCATAAGATAAGTAATGAGTCGCAAAATTTACCGGTTCAGAAGCATTAGGAAGGATTCTCTTCAGCTGCATGTAAGCAAAACTAGCAGCAGCCTCATCTGACATTTTCTCAATGTCGCGGGCCAATTGCCCAGCAGGCATATAAACAAGGACGGAATGACCGGTGGCCTTATGTAGATTAAGAAAGTAACTGCACTCGTAAGAAGACTCTGCAACCACTCCCAAGAACTCTACATTTGGCCAAAACACCTTCTCAAAGTGTAAAACTATCTTGTTCTCAATACCTATTCCGAGGTCATTGATAGCTGCCTCCTTCCACTCTGGTAATCTCGGCTCAAATTTGATACGGTTCGATTTAAGAACACCAAGAGGGACAGCCACAATAGCAGCATCTGCTACGAAAGTTCTCCCATCTTCCACAGTTACCTTGACTCCATGGTAACGTCTTACAATTTTTGTAACCCTTTAGGAGAAAAAAAAATTGACTAACTGCTTGATTATTGGGAGTAACAAGCAAGAAATTAAGGAAATATGGTATGGTAAAGTAAGAAATCATGTCAATTACCTATGACCCAAACGAATGTCAAGACCTTTGGCAAGGGTATTTATAACCGGAAGATAACCCCTGACCATAAGTCCATGTCCACCAGGAAGCAGCTCCTCCTGCAAATACGAAATACAAGGTAAACAAGTCAAGGTTCAGGGTGTCATTTTGCCATTGTTTAACACATAGGTAGTCATTCGCAAAAGAGAATCTATCTTCCAAATCCTTCCCTACCCCAAGAAGAAGAAACGTCCACATAAAAATACAGCTAAAACACTAGGCGAAGAAACTAACCTGGTCCCAGCATTTAAGTGATATGGTCTCAGCATCTGCAGCAAACCAGCCTTCCATTCTACACAGGTACCATTGCAATACCTTATAATCAAGCCCCTCCAGCCTGTACCACTATGCATTAGAAGCTTTAATAAACTGTACCAAAAATAAAAGCATTTAAAGTACAACGATTTCGAGTTCAACCTTAAATCTGGCCTCCTTTCGAAAACAATAGAGATTGCACGAGATATTGGCATATCTTCACTAAAATCTTGCCTGACTAAGTCCGTCTGCACAAGACAACAGCATAAATCAACAAAAAAATATGCACACAAGAAAAGAATGTTGGTGATATTTTGATGTGTAACAAAAACGATTTCAATTAGCCAAAAGCTACGGAAGAGAAATAGGGAAAGTACGTGCCTCCTTCAGAATGCTCTCAAATTTCTGTCCAACCTTTGACACTAAATCCTGTGCAACTTGATTTCCATCCATATCAAAAAGCGCATAGCTGAATAAAAAAAAAAATCACCTTATATTGCATAGAAGATAGTCATGAAACAAGAATTGATAAATAAATTCAAAAAGCAGTAAAAAGGAAAAAGATAACAGCTTCTTCTTGTGATTATGGTTAACCTTATTCTATTATGAGGTGTCTGTTAATTAGGGATCGAATGAAACTCATACTACCTGAACCAAGTGCAGTATTCCATCAGAGCAATGACTAAATAGGAAAGGGCAAGTGAGATTGAATCAAGTGCCAAGTATCAAAATATGCAGACCGCAAGGAGAAACTTTAGATGTCTTAGTCAAAGGCTTAAAACCAATACGTATATTGTTACGTTAAGCTTATCTAAAATGACATGTCGCAAGGGAATCCATAAAGATCAATTACTTTACAACAAAATCTCTCTTATTCTGCAACATATAATGCGTACAGAATATGCAAATTGAAAAGGACAGGACAATAATGCAAACCTCTCCAAATCATGGTCATATAAAACTGAGTTGTCACCACTTGTTCGATAGAGAGGTAATCCTAGTCTCCCTATAACAGGTGCCAGTGGATTCTCTTTGCACACCCCATGTAACCTAGCAAAAGAAAATGGAATTTTAACCAAAAAGAAAAGCAAATGTTATCTGTCTAATGCATCCAAAAGATCAAGATATGAAGAGAAGATACAGTTTTTTTTCCCTGACCAGGTTTTTTTATTGGTTTTGGGGTTTTTTTGGGGGGGGGTGGTTCTACATACCAGGATGCACCAAGATCAACTGGAAAACCAAATGAGTAATCAGTATGAACTCGACCACCGATTCTGTCCCTAGATTCCAACACAGTGACCTACAAACACATACGTTCTCTATAAGCATTATAAACAGCAATCATACCTTTAATAAAGGTATAAACATATATTGTCCTTCCAACCTGAAAGGAAGCATCATAAAGAGCTCGTGCAGCTGCAATGCCTGCAAAGCCACCACCTATGACTATCACAGATGGTGATGATGCATGCCTTCTCTCCACATTCGAATAGCAAAGAGCTACACAGAAATAAAGACAGAGTAAGATAATAACTAAAAGACAGGATTTGCAAACCACTGATAACTATCTCATGCAGGTATTTTTCATCATATCGCCATAAAATTTCATAAAAGAGTCCAGATAGAGAGAGGTCACATTCAAGCCACCAAATTCACAGAGCGCAGAAAAATTTTTAACTACATTGTCCATGTACACCTAAGACTCCACTCAACTTCCAAAATTAAGCACTTTGATTCCACCATCCTTCCTTGACATTTGTACCACCTATTATCTAAAGCACTACCATTTTAAATGCAGATCATTCCAGCTAGAGAAGTGCATATTGCATTATATTCACGTCCAGTGTTCTTGCTTACATGGCTGTATAGTACATGATATAACATAGTAACAAACATGCCTAGATGTGGACATGCAGCAAAAACTAACGTATGAAGAGCAGCAATGAGAATACAACATATCTATCCCTGCAACTGTTTTAAGTACTGCATAGCTTAATAAGTGACCCGAGGACACAAGAAGTCCATACTCATGAATAGCTTATCCACTCTCCATTTGCTAAATAACTAGCAATTTCTAGACCCGGAGCTGAAATAATCTGATGCCTTGCAGTAGATTTTATCATATCAGATGCAGTCAAAAACCAAATTTACTTCCTCTTTTTGTTGTTTTTTGGGTGGGTGGGTTTTTGTTTTGTGTTTGTTGTTGGTGGTTGAGCACTTTGTCCAATCCCAATCCCATTCAACTCTTAAACTCATGGAGTGTTAAAAACAGATGGATCATAAAAGTACTGAATATGGTCCAGTCCCTCCTGCTCTCGCGGTACAAAATCCGCAACCAAAGGATTTTCCTTTCATCTCAATCATGTAATTCTTACCACTTACATTCACGAAAAGAGTCGTCTGTTTTTTTTTTACCATTTATCTTTTTTATTGGAGCAGGATCATTTTGGGTACTTTAGTCCAATAGTGCCATTACAACTTTCTAATTACTCTAAGGAAATCTCTTTGAACACACTTTCTTTTCAATTGTCGATGGCATGTCAAAAATCAACAAAAACACTAATAAACTTTTTTTAAAAAAAATCTCTTTTCTTCATATAACTAAAAAAGCAAGCAAAGCACACGAATACTATACATTAAACAAGAGCTGAAAAGCCAGTAAACAGAATCCAGATTAAACTGATTATGATGTAAAACAAAAAAAAATTACACAATTAAACAGATAAAATGAGCTTATAAGCTCAAAACTGAACCCAAAACCTTTAAAGGGAAAAAAAGTTTAAAAGGAGAATCAGAAAAAGGAATTAAAAAGAAAAAAAACCGACCTTTTTGCAATTGGGGATTACTCCTCTTGTCTCTTGAGTCCATGAATAACAGATGATCCGCGATCAAATTCACAATTCGAAAGCTTACGATTTAAACTCAGTAATAACCTCAATTTAGAGAATCTTAACAACAACAGGGACAACAAGGAGACGGAATGAAGAATAAAATCATTAATGAAAAAGAGGAAAACACCGAATTGAGGAGAATAATGAAGAAAAAACACAAGAAACGAATAAACGATGGAGCGATTCGAATAAGAATTAGAATTTAATGATTGATGAAGCTTATTTCCCAAACACCTCCTCATGCGTATTCCAAACCTACCCCAATTTCAGCTCTCTCTACTAATTCCACTCCTAAACACGCCCTAACCAGCAATCGAGCAGGATCATAATCCAAATTCCAGAACTTCGGAATTCAATCGATTGCTATTTTCTCCTTCTTCAGTAATCGGTGATTCTAATTCTAGAGAGAGAATCTTTCTGCCTGGTTATGGAGGAATGAAAACTCTAGAGAGAGAAAGGGAGACGCGGAGAAGACGAATGGAAATTGAAAAAACTGAAAGCTGGCAGGTGGGAAAATGGATTTACAGCTCTTAATGTATTTATAGACTTTTTTATTGGGCCGGGGCCCACACGCATTACAGGTTGGTCCAAGGAGTTCTGATATGGTACGTCGTGGACTACTGTGGACCGGCAGTTTCGTGGTAGATGCATTTGATTGGATTCCTTTTTGTGGAGTTTTTCCTCTTTTTTATATTTTTTATTTTTAGTTTTTAACCAGAAACTGGTTGTAAGAATTAGCAGAAGGGGACTATTTTTGGTACAGCTTGTAATATTCCATTTTGTTTTCTGTTCTTGGATAAGAAGGAAACAGAAATTTCTACCTTTTTATGAAATTTTCTTTCTTTTTCCTTATGGGAAGTATTAAACAAATTTTACGTTTGTTTGTATTTCTTTCCTTTTTCTTCCTGGGGGTTATTAATTAATTTACCTTTTTTTTAGATTTTCTTTCTTTTGTCTTTTGGGAATTGATTAAGTTACATTTTTTATGATATTTTCCTTTCCTTTTCTTTTTGTGAATTGATGAAAATACCTTTTTGATTATCTTTTCTCTCCTTTTGCTTTTGTAATAATTTGTCATATTAACACACACAATGACAATTATTGTACTTTTGTATTTAAACATATTTTATTATCTTTTCTCTCCTTTTGTTTTATAGTAAAAATTGGTTAAAGGATAATTCTAACCGTGTTCAATGGACATTCATTGAGACATTTAAATTATACATAATTTATCATATCAATACGCTAAATGACAATTATTATACCCCTACATTTAGATTTTTTTTTTCAAATTAAGTACAATTTTTCAAAAAGTTAATACATAGAAACCATTAGCCAAAATCGTTGATTTAACTAACTTTATTTGTTTTTTGGATTAATCTTTTCTATACTGACAGTGTATACACTATCAGTGTTGGATGAATGATAACTATGTAAAATTTAAATTTAAAATTCAACTTTTGCACATATGTCATGAATCCAATGATGATAGTGTATACATCGTAAGTGTAAGAAAGATTTACTCTTATTTTTTTAAAACCCTCCCGACCCTTTCTGCATCCAGGCCATCCCAATTGAGATTTGAATCCTCAACCCTCAACTCGACAGCGGGAAAAATAATTTAATTGCCTAACCTTAAGCAACTGTCACAAAGCATATCTGTCACCAATAGTGTTTTGAAAGCATTTGCAACTAACCTAACCATATTAATTGACCTTATCTTTTCACCAATTGATCTTTGGACAAGGACTTACACATTCAATCCTCTTTTGCATGTATATCAGACAAGGACATATACATACCCTTTATTCTTTTTTGGGTTGGATGGACTTTGATATTTTAAGAGTCACAAAACATGGTTGGACATATTGCTGTCCCCTCTATAAACATGCAGCTTTCTTTTTTCTTACTTTTATTTTTGGGCCAGAAAACATGTAACTTTCTTTTGATTGACTAGTATATTACGAGGTGGGTGTGGGTCTATTTTGTGTTTTCTTCCACAAGTTTATCATATATAAGAGTAACTTTTAACAAATCATATATTAAACCTAAAAAGGACTAATTGTAATTCTTTAGTTGCTTTCCATGCGATGCTTGACATATGCCACAAATCCACTCACGTCAGTGTACCTAATTAGGGGTAGAATTCTATATGTGCTTTTTCAATCCAAAAATTAACATGTAAGATACTTTTTTTTTAAGTGAGAAGTTTCAAATTCAGAATTTTTTTCCTTTTTTTTGCCTCCCAAAGCCAGTAAGCAGCAGGATTAGGTGTCGATAATTGGACGCAAATGATTATCCCCAAGCTGACTTGTGTACCCAAAAAAACTGCAGGATACATTACGTGATAGTTTTCTTGTCTTATATATATAAAGCCTTTTGGACTAATAAATGCACAAATATTTAGGTACCTTTCGGTGCTAACACAATGAATATAGTCAAAATTAAGGCACTGGATCGAGTTAAGGAGCATCATTAGGTATTATAATTGGTTAGGGTATACATGAATTTGTGTACCTTTACAAGTTATGGATCCATTTTCATGCTTATTAATTTTTCACTGCCCCTAGGCAGAAGAATATTTATCTTCAACTTGTCTTTCTTCTTACTATATGTGCATCTTTCTGTCTAACGGGTACACATATAACACTCGTTAATATATATTTCGAGTGTTATACTTTTGAAAATATAAGATTAATTAGTAAAGTAAATAAATATAAGAGAGGATAGACAAAATTAAATAGAGAAAGTATATAAACACAAGAAAGGATAATAATTATTAGTATATATATATATAATAAATTATGTAAATATTAGATGGATGATTGGGTGCTCTTTACAAAAAAAGTCAAAAACCCCTATATGTAACCCCTATATGTATATAAGAGTATTAATGGGTGCTCTATCTAACGAGTACACATCTGACACTCGTTAATATATATTTTAGGTGTTATATTTTTGAAAATATAAAATTAATTAGGAAAAGTAAATAAATATAAGAGAGGACAGACAAGATTAAATAGAGAAAGTATATAAACATAAGGAAGGATAATAATTATTAGTGTATATATATATATATATATATATGATAAGTTATGTAAATATTAGATGGATTATTGAGTGCTCTTTACAAAAAAAGTCAAAAAACCCCTATATGCATATAAGAGTAACGACTTAGTCGCCTCATGACTCAAAAGTCACGAGTTCGAGTTTCACTGTAAGAAATTAATGTTTAGTTTGGTAATCCAGATGTGGGGAGCAATCATAATGCTGTTAAAAAAATAATAATAAAAGAGCAATGGCTTAGTCAAATAGAGAAGCTGAGGAGACAGTGTCGGCATAAAGGTTGTGAAATATACTGTCAAGAGACTCGAGACTCTGATTGGATTATGGAGTTTTCAGAAAAATAATACAAGAGCATTTTTGTACAGATAAATCAGTAAAGACAAAAAAAAAACCGGTTAGAGTTTACTAACAAAAAGTTTTTGAAAGCAGCTCCTTCCAAAACTTTGTACATGTTTAGAAGATAATTTGTCCTCATCGATTGCCGCTCGAAAATGGAAAATATATTAAAATAAAAAGAAAAAAGACACAAGATATCAAAATAATTTTTTTCACTCAGTAAAGAGAAAAGATCATTTTATCGTTTAATTAACAATCTTTTAACCTATTTTGGCTGTTTCGGGTGCTTTTCTACGTAATTGCTTGAAAGAACATGGCTCCGTTTGGATTAGTTGTTTTTGGAGATATTTTTGAAAAATTTTACTGTAATAGAGTTTTTAAAACATATTTTGGGGTATTTTTAGAAAATATTTTGAAATATTTAAAAGCAGTAGAGTTTTTAAAATATATTTTGAAATATTTTTTAAATATTAAAAAAAATAGACTATTTTTTAGAGTATCTTTTAAAGTACTTTTTAAAAAATTAATATTTGAAAAACTACTTTTTAAAAAATATAATCAAGTCAAGAAAACTATCAACTAATCCTATTTATTTACTTCTTCTGTGGTCCTTCCCTTGTTCTTTTTGTATATATTTGTATTTATTGAGTAAGAAGAATATGCTTGGATCGACGCCTCAAGACGTAAAAGTTTTGAATTTTAATTTCGAATTTTAATTTCATACGTCCTTCTCCTTGTTTCTTAAATCACTTATCTTCCTTATTAAACACTGAGTAAGAATATGCCAACATCATGTTCATGTAGGTTTCAAAGGTTACTTTTCAAAATTGTCTTCTTTGTTGTACGTACTAATAGCATTCAATTGTCAAATCTGAAAGAGAAAGGGTTTTAGCCACTTGATAAGTAAGTTGCAATTTCAACCTTTCTAGAGGGTTTTCATTGATGACGACTAGCTTTAGCTGCTCCTCCTATTTTATTTTATAGCCTTTAACGAATGCATATGGAACTTATCTTGTGATAAAAAAAAAAACAAATTTCAGCATAACTTTATGTGAATGTGATGAACATAAACGTAAGAAAACACTAAAAATATATGACGCAGGAGTTAGGTCTTGAGTGGCTAATGAAGCCTTCTTTTACGTGGTCAAATACAAAAAGGTCTTACTTTAGTGACGAAAAGCCTTCAAATTTGTAATGCAACATCTTGATCTTCTGCCCATTTTGATCCAAGTGTGTTGGACTTTTGGAGTACAGTGAAAATAAATTTAGGAAGGATGTAAACAAGTTGAAATAGATTTTGAAGTAGGGTGTAAAAATAAAAGTTTGAATTGTTCATTTGACTCTGAAATAAATTGGAATGGACCTGTGAGAGCACGGATCCTTCTTTTTGTTTTTGTAAAAAAAAATAAAAATTTTATATGGGTTGAATTTTGATCGCCATCACAGATCAGGATATGCACTCAGAACCATATGTCGCATATAAAGATTCTTATAGATCACATATCAACACAATCTTCTTAATATCGATAATATGATTTTAAAACGAAACGTTTTCTAAGAAATATATCCGTTTTTACTAATTAAACAAAATTTTATTGGCAAATCACAAGCGAATCATGCTTTAGCTTTGCGATGAAAACTATTAATCGAAAGCTTCGCCAACTTGACAAGTTTTAAGTTCATATGCTTTAGAATCTCTGTGTGTATTTTCTGTTTTCACCGCCCAAACCGATGAATTTGAGAATGAACCAAAAAGCTAGAAAACCAATTTTGTGATGTGGTATCCTGTTGTGCCCATTTTTTATGCCTGTGTTGAGACTAAGGCTGCAAACGAGTCAAATCGAGTCGAGTTTTGGCCTAATCAAGCCGAGCCTTGACTTAATTTTAGTGAACTCGAGTTCGACGAGCCGACAATTTCAAGCTCGAGCTCGAGTTTGAGCTCGAAAAAAATAAAAAATAATTATTTTATTTTTTAAAAAAATAAATAAAATAATATTTTTTTCTTAATAAATAATAAAATATTAAGGATATATATGTAATTTTACTAGTAAAATAAATATATATATATACTTAAAATAAATAAATATATATATATATACTCGAACTCGCGAGCCGACTCACGAGCTAACGAGCTTAATATCTTGAACTCGAATTCGAGCTCGATTTCAACTCGAGCCAACTCGAGCTCGACTCAAACTCGATATTGATCGAGTTCGAGTCAAGCTTGACTCGAACCGTTCGCGAGCGGTTTGGTTCGTTTGCAACCCTAGTTGAGACTGCAGGGCAAAAAGAAAATCAAAAAACGTGGGGTCGTGGTTTGTGGGCAGTCACCGACTAAATCTTTATGGTCACTGATTAGGATTGGAAAGCTGACAAATGAAGACTGTGACTTTGCTGTGCATGAAAGGAAAAACTTGAATAATAAAGAAGAAAATAACAGCCAACCACCCCGGCGAACCATGCGGCCCGGCGAAGGCAGGACAATTGACTAGACAGCTTGCTTCCCTCCATTAAAGGTGGATGTGAAAAGAGGGAATTCAATCTTTTCAAGGGATTAATTAAATTCACGATATTTTCACTTAAATTTACATCTTAAATCTTGTAAGAGTTTTTAGCATTAGGTGTATAAACATTTTAGCTAACATAAATAGGGTTAATTGCAATTAATACCGTCAAAAAACACCATATTTCTTATTCTATACGTAAACTTTTTTTTTCTGTGTCATTTAACTTTACGAGACAAACTTACTCCTCTATTATTGAAATTAAGATTGATGAAAGCGAAATGAGAATACATGTAATTGTGAGAAGGAACTTCAGGGAAAAATTTGATGCATTGTTTTCCTCTATCTATTAGAACTCAAATTACTTTTTTTTTTTTCTAATTGCTCTTGAATTGATTTCTTGAGCTTTCTCCCGCTAAGAGCGATGCCAAAACTATTTTGCCTATTAATTACGATGGAGAAGCAATTGATTCACTTATAAAAGAAGGGCACCTGAACATTGATTCACTTATGAATCAAGCAAAGACTTGAGAATTCCAATTCTTTGCACAAAAAAAAAAAAAAATCTCTGGAGTTTTAAAACGCGTCTGATGAAGCATTGGATAAATTAGCAGTTTGTCCTCAAAATTAACGACAAACTAGTGTACCAGGCTACCTCAGTCTCTGATGAAAGCTATTGAAAAAATGCAAAAACATGTGGTTGAATATGTCTGTGTAAGATTTTTGGTAGAACTTGTCAAGAAGGGACAGCTTCTTTGTTTTTAACAAAGTTGACATAAAGGGATCCAAATTCATCACGTGCTATTCTTTAAGATCACAATCTTTCTTTCTTTTTTTTTCCTTTAATCTTTTTCACTAGAAACTAGTATTATATAATGTGGAAAGCATTATGTACGTTTGGATAGGAGACTATTTGAAAAAAATTTATCTGAGATAATACTGTAGAACTTTTTATGATGTGGTATATATGAAATAAAAAGGTGATTAAAAATTGTATTTATGATGCAAGTAAAATAAAATTTAGAATTTTATTTGCAGATCATGATAATCAAATAGACCATGAATTACATGTATGTTCTCCCCATTTTACATTGTCGGTGTATCAACCTCTTAATTACTTATGTACATTTTTTCAAAGATAGTAGTGTATACACCACCGACACCGAATTTTGGATTCCTTTTCTTTTTCTTTCTACTCAATAGGGACTTTAAGAGAAAAGGATAAAAGGTTGATTGTATAATAATATTTCTGTGCATGAGCGTGTCTAAATGTGTGACACATGCATTAAAGAAGAAAAAAAAAAGGTGCCAAATGTGAACAGAGGCTAATCAACACTTGATCGTGTAAAGAAATATTTATTCTAGAATGAAAATGAGTGAGAGTCTAGTTAAACTTTTATAATTACCTCACTATTGTTCTTACTAATTGAACTAACTATTACGAAAAATGGGTGTTTCTTTATTAGTATTGTATATAGATATATTTTTTTCCCCATCGAAAGTAGTGGCCTAAAGGGGGAGGAATAAGCTATTAGAATCGAGGCCGAAAGGCGGAAGCTGGACCTCTTTGTGCTGGAGCTGGATCCCTATCTGAATCATGAGTCAATTTCCATTGACCCACTAGGCTCAGACACCGCCGGCCCACTTGAAAAAGTGATTAGATAGCCATTTTGTTCGAACCCAACCACCCTTTTTTTTTTGGGGACTGCTGGGACCACATACTTTTAATCCCCTAAGTATCACATTAGGAAAATGATACGATTGCTAATATAAGTTGGTTTAGTTTGACAAGGATGGATCACTTTTTACTTTTTAACAAAAAAAAAAGGTCTTGTGTGTGTTGGAAAATGTAATGACTGTCAGTGTGAGGATTGTATTGGTGAACGAAATATATGAATTTCTATAAGCGTTCCTGAGGCACGCCTTGATCCGTGGTGGTGACGAGAGTCGAATCCATCTAAATTTTTCTTTATCAAAAAAAAAAAGAAAAAGAAAAAGAAAAGAGACACCATTATTTTTTGCTTCCCGTGTCCATTTTTTTTTCACTTTCAAATGCACAAAATAATCGTCAAGTTTTTTTTTATTTTTATTTGGAAAAGAGTAAATTTTTTTTCTCATAATTTTATAGTTTGAATGTGAGGACAATGTTCTTAATTTTTCAAATCTACCACATAAAACAAAAGATCGCATGGCTTTCTTAAAACCTTGATTTTCCAGGTTTCCTATCAAATTATGGGATGGCTTGTAAACGTGATGAAATAGCTATTTTGTTGGGACCATACACTTAAAATACTCTTACCATCTTTTGCTGCCCGTAGTTTTCTACTTGTTGAATGAACCCACATAAAAGTCATGCTCAACGAAATTGTACTTACAACATTATATTATGTCAATCTTTTTTTATTTTCAATTGAAAAAAGTAATTCTTTTTTTTTTGGTGATAATTTGTAAAACTGGGTTGTGAGGGCACTATTGTAAAATTTTTCCAAATCTGCCACATCAAAACACAAAGATCAAATTGTTTCTTAAAAGTTGGTTTCCTCAAAACCTGTCAAATCATGCCACGAAGGGAGTATATGATTTAGTACCACTGGTCACAGAACTTCGAGTTAAACATGGTTAGGACCGAAGACATTGCTGGTGTAATTGATACACAAGTACACAAAAAGTGCTGAAATTTGTGTATCACTTAGAAAGTGAGGATAATTTTGAGACGTGTTTGCCAATATCTTTAAGGTGTTATTAATCCCCACTACACAGAATATTTGTTATATATAGAGTTATAGCAAATTACCTCTAAAACACAACAAGAATTTTGAAAAAACTTGATAACAAATGTCAAGTTTGCTCTTACAATGAATTGATCAAGGTTCTAGTTCTTTCATTTGTTAGAAACTTGTCAATTTATAAAAAAAAAATAACCTAAAGGTCACCAAAACTGAACAACCACAATTCCCTCACTTTTAATGATCATCAAGAGGTTACATTAAGCTCCTTTGATGGAACCAAATGTTAAAACCGTTTCCTCACTATAATGGTCATCAAGAGATTGCATTAGGCTTCTTTAATGGACAAAATTACCAAAAACGTTTTAGAAACTTTTTAGCTCACAACGGGCTATAAAGTTTTCAGTTTCTTTGTTCTAACAAGGCTCATTAATATTTCATTCATAAATTATTTCAACAGACATTTCCTGCATATTATTGCTCTTGTATTTTCCTCGTTAGTTGAAGATACATGATATGAGTTTGGTTTAGCCCGAATAAGGCTCGAAGGTCAAACTTTTTATGAGCCAAGAGTGAGTCACACATTTTATGAGTCAAACTCGGGCTCAAAATTATAATCCTTTATGTTAGTTGAGCTTGGACATGCCGAAGCTTAGCTCACAAATGGTGATTAGCACTTAGCAGCCCTAGTTAGATCACATATTTAATTATTCAATATGTTCCTTTCTCACACATTTGCTACATTTTACATCATTCAAATTCGAACCCAATCCACAAGGACACAAAGTCCTTTGTTCAGAAAGATCTCTAATTTTTTTTTTGGGAAACAGAAGCATCAGCATTGGAGTACATGTGGAAAATCAAATCTTATTATACATTGATGCCACCCTATTACACTGTTTGGGTTGATGTAAATATTGTAACATTTGGTGCAACTTTCTACTGAGTTAGTGTATGCCAATATATGGTGTAGTTTGCACACCATTTGGTGTAATTCTTACACCAAAATATTGGTATACACAAACCTAGTGGAAAGATACACTCATGTAATAGAAACTTGGGTGACAGAAGATCAGTTGTCGGAGGAGAAACTGAAGTTCAAGATGCAATATTAAAATCTAGTCCAGATTCAACCGAAAGAAGAAAGAAAAGACTAATATTCAGCAGTATAATCCGAACATGCACCCACAATGTTATTTGGAGAAATGACATTTGCATTCCTAAATGAGCTTCTAGTACTTCTTGCTAGTATTTTATTTACTCAGTAGACTGGAGTGTGAGATACTAATTTGGGAATGCAAATAGCAATTGCTTTGTGAACTTAGTTAAGCTAAACACTCATCAGTCATGGCCTAATTGTTTTTGCTTTTATATGTGCTGGTCCTGCTGGATGCTTATACATACAACTAAAATTTCCATTTTTTATTTGCCAGAAAGTGCATGCATAGAAATGCATTGCTGCTGGCTATTTACTTCGCCATCAATTGAATTAACGATAACAGTCTTCCCTTCTTTCAGCAGACAATCCGGCCACCAACCTGCAAATTTGCAACAAGCAAGAAACAGTTACTACTACTACTCTATTGAAGTGCAGCCAATATCATATAAGGATTATTTGACGATTAATCAATAAGCGTACTCCTTGAGTGCCTCAGCATTGGCCATTGGCGGGCCATGAGCATCGTCATACCTTCCTGTATCCGTACTCATCGTGGAAATAGTCTTAGTAAGGAGTTCTTTTCCCAGCTTTGCCAGGTGCTCAAGGTGTTTCGGGTACGATTGGTCCATTGACATCTCTTCGCTATCCAACCTGGTGGGGTTTATGGTCTAATGTTTTGGGTTGAATGTTATATATGTCAGTATGATAGGTTGAATAGGGATGACACATCATTGGAGGGATCGAACCCGAAATAATTCCAGCACCGGGCAGAGCTGGGAAAAGAACTGCTTATTAAGAATGTTAGCAAGATGAGTACGGACACAGGAAGGTAGAAAGATGCTGAAGGCCCTCCAATGACCAATGCAGAGGCAATAAAGGAGTACGTTTATTGATAAATTTTTGAATAATTATGTATCGGATATTGGATGCTCTTTAGTATATATAGTAGTAGTAGTGATGATTAATTTCTTGATTCTTGTAAATTAAATTGCAGGTTGGCTGCCAAATTGTCTGCTGAAAGAGGGAGTCGCGAAGGAAAAGATGGCTAGCAGCCGTGCATCCCCATGCAAGCACTTTCTGGCTAATAAAGATGGAAACTTTAACCATATACCGAAGCATATATATCCATCAAATAGCAGCAGAAACACTTGGGCTATGGCTGATGAGTACCGTCTAGCTCAACTATGGTCACAAAGAATAATGTTGTGCTTGTAACAACTGTTCCGAATCTGATTCATGTACTGCTGAATAATAGTACTCCAGTTTCTTTCTTCTTTGGGTTGAAATTTGAATCTGGATCACATTTTCATATTGCATCTTGCATTTCAACTTCTCCCCGTTGCTGGAATCAGGCAAAGTACACCCCATAAATTGCCATCTGTTAAGTTAAGACTGCCATCTTGTTATCTTACGTTTCAGAATTTGCTATATCAGGGCTGGATGTAAATTGCTCGCCTCAAAAAAATGTCTAGCATGGAAAATAGTCCACTGGAAATAATTACTTTCTTCATGATTTTTTAATGTTTGGGCAATTTGTCACGAATGTTGTCTCAATACAAAACCCTGGCCATCATTTTCTTCGATATGTCTGCTAAAAAACAACAGCCATAGCCCGTAAGGGATGTATTAGGCATCAGTGTTGCCTACTTTGACGAATATAGTTTAAGAAAATAAATGGTTACTTGTTGTCGTTAGAGAATATTAATTCTGATGAGTGTTTCATCCTATGAATAATCTCTTCCCTAAGCTTGTTTTTTCTTTTTTATAGAGCAGAAGTCAATGTTATTAATAAATTAATTGAAAATCGTTTAGCATGATTTGTTTAACAAAAAATGCCGCACTAATGACAAAAAATATATAGAATATGTTAAAGATATATCTAATTTGAAAAAATAAATAAATAAAAGAAGGAATTGACAGCCATTCTTATTGACATATTTCCACTCATCTCTTCATCATATGTGTAGTATAATATTATCATATTATTATTTTTTTTAATTTTTTATGCGATACTCGATAGAACTCGATGTGCTCTAGAGTATCTTATTTCTAGGCTCAAACTCGACTCATTGCTACTCTCGAGTAGCTTGAGTTTGAGCTCGAACTGGGCCGCCGATTGAGTAGCTTGCAAGCTTGAGTCGAGCTACTCATTTAGCTTCACTCCTAGTACCCGTCCAATTCAATATTATGTAGTTCTTCAGCTTATTAGGTTGAGAGGAATTGACAGCCAATTTTTTTTTGTCAAACCAAATTAAAGTTTCTCCATCTATAAAATAAAAATTTTCTCCTATCCAAAACATGTATTTAAGGCATAATCATCCACCAAAAAAGACTTGTCAAAAATTGGGGATTAAGAAGGAAGGTGGAATATAGATGATGTGAAAATTTAGTGGTCACATTTGATGTTTGAATTGATTATCTTTTGAATTATAGGGGTCAACAAACGTTAGAATTTAGAAGGAGAATAATGTCATGGATATTTTAGGATCTGGCCAATGAAAATGTAAATTGTCAAAGGCTAGATGTGGCTTTAGCAACGTTTTTAACAAGAAGCAGCACCATATTGACTTAGACAGAGAGATTGAAGAAAATTTGGATACCAATGATTCTTTAGCTGTTAACTTTAGTCTAATGGTCAAGATTAAAATCTCAAAATAAATAATTTTTTTAATTTAAAACACGCACTGTATATGGAGTTTCAAGAATCATCATAGAAAATTCAAATCTTATTTTTTGCAGTCCCAGTCCATAGTCACCCTTATTTCCTATTCACTTTAGTGCCAAAATAGCTCTCTATAGCCAAAGTATGATTTAAGGGTTAGATACTGGTTCTGCTACGTAATTAACTAGACAGATTGAGAAAACAATAGCATTACAAGAAAGATTAGGCCATTACAATCATCGAGTACCTTTGAAACAATATACAAACAAGTGGATCCTTCTCAAAAATAAACAATGCTTAAGCTAGAACCAGAAACTTGGTCGAATTGACCCGGTCGAGTAACCGAAGGAAGTTAGTAAAATATGCATAGGCATGACAATTTGTAATCGAAATTTTGAAGGTTATAGGTATACTATAACTCGCTCGATTCTTAATTTTGTATCGTCAAGAATGTTAGAGATACAGAGAAATATATACAAATAGGTGGTGGATATAGATTTAAAACATAGGGATAATTAAAGAATAAAAAAGAAAGACCAAGAAAAGTAATAGACAAGAGTTGTCTATTAAGCTCTCAGGGGGATAATCTAGCTGTAAAACGGACTCGTAGACTGAATGAGGTTCTGGATTCGAATATTTCCCTAGACTTGAATCCCTCTATCTAAGTTGGGTGTGTCGTGGGGGGCCGTGACGTATCCCTTGATTTGGTGTGTCGGCTCATGTCCTAAATGGTTCGAGTCAAGACAGTTTCGAATCACCTAAAAAAAGAGTTGTCTATTAATTTCAAAGTTAAAACCGCATTTGTCACAATTCTATTTTCCTTCGCAATTGTAGCACCCCATCAGCAAACCGAAGTATACAAACCAAGGAGTGAAAAACATAAAACACTTGGGCCCAGTGAAAATTGTTGGGCACGAACTTTAAAGTCTGGTGCTTTCTTTTATTTTCTTTATGGGCTGGACTGGGCTTTATCTAATAGTGCCGATCAGTATGGACTGTGGATCCCCAATTGGGCCCAGCGCATATGGACCTACGCGGGAAAAGTAGCCGTTTGGCGGGCAACGACCGAATTTCTGTTCAGTCCCTGCAATTTGAGTGCGGGGAAGAGGCAGGAAAGCAGTTCTTGGGAGTTCCTGAGATACGACAAATTCCTATCAGATAAGTTTTTTCTTTGTTTCTTCATCTTAAATTGTTTCAAGCGTGAATGAAGTTGTCTGGGTTTGTACTTTTTCTTTCATTTGATTCTTTCTCAGAATCTTGCTTTATTCTTGCTTTGGTTTGTTTCTTTCAAGTGTTACTGCTTCTTTAATGTTCTGTGAATCTTTTTTTTTTCTTTTTAATTTCTTGCTCCGATGATATTTGAATCCTATTCTTATCTGTTTGATATATTGTGTAAAGGGATGGTTCTGTCTTGTATCAGAAACCTCGTGATAGGCCTTTTCTTTTTCTTTATTTGAAGTAGTCTTAGTGGTTTTTCTTTCTTTTTGTTCCATTTTGCTGGAAGAAAAATCATAGACAGATTAAGGAAAGTGGCGATTGCCTCTCCGCCCGTTTAGCCATTAGTTTTCCTTTTTTTTCTTGTGATTTTGAGCAGGAGTGTCTTTCTTTTTCTTGCATGTTTTATTAGGCGACTGTGACACATCATAAACATACACAGGTACACTTGAGTAAATGGGATGTGAGCAGCTTGGCCCCTTTGATGGGGAATAAAATCAGCCAAAGTAGGCATTGATCTCATTTATGCTAATTATTGGATGGACCTTGTAGGGCTACGAAATTGTATAGGCTTCAAGTTAATGTAGATAAAGAGTTCAACTATTGCTTCTTGATGCATGCAGCTCGCTATTCCAATTGTCTGCTGAGAAAAAGAATTGCCAAGGCAGACTGCTTGTTTTCCATGCTAATACTAGCAACCAATTAAGGACATACATTTTCTACCAGATAAAGGTGGAAAATCTAGCTTGTCCTTAAATTCATCCTTTGCTTGGCTTCTACCCCGTTCCATCATTTTTTATCTTTCAATTTTTTTCATTCCTAGCTTCCTACTTTTACAATTCTCTGCTCTTATCTGATCCCATGCTTTGCTTCTTCCTTTTATCATTTTTCCTAGCTTCCGACTTTTACAATTCTCTGCTCTTATCTATTCCCATGCTTTGCTTCTTGCTTTTATCATTTTTCCTAGCTTCCTCCTTTTACAATTATCTGCTTCTATCTGTTTCCATGCTTTGCTTCTTGCTTTTATCATTTTTCCTAGCTTCCTACTTTTACAATTATCTGCTTTTATCTGTTCCCATGCTTTGCTTCTTGCTTTTATCATTTTCCACTTTCCCTACTAAATGCATCAATAGGACTTCTCCCATTTTTCCTATATAAGAGGCAAAGTTACCCTGATATAACTCATCAAGCTACCTAGTACCACAGTCGCTATCCAGAAAGAAATCAGTCATCATGGCAAGTGGTAAGCTATAGACATTCACACATGGTCATACTCATACCTGGGTTTTATTTCTGCAACCTATAGTGTTAATCAATGTAGAGGAATAGAATGACAGCATAAATTGGATGTTACATATGCTGTAACAATTATTAGTTGCATCAAGAATTCAAAATGTATGGTGCAGAATTTACTCCCAAGTAATTGCCAAATCATCAGGTGATCTGTACATTGCTAGAAGACAACTCCATGCTGCCTATGTTTGCTGTTTGCTATAGTTGTTGTGCCAAATGTACACAAAGTCTGCATATGTTAATTTTTTGCAGTAGTTCAAGCAGAGTGAAGAATGTGGTTCACTTTACAAAAAAAAAAAAAGCAATTACAGTTGATTACTATTTTGTTACATTCTTGTATGCATTTAATGTGTTAGTGCAGTCACAATTTTAAGCATCGATGGAGGAGGTGTGAGAGGGATTATTCCTGCAACCATCCTGGCATTTCTTGAAGATGAGCTCAAGGTAGTTTGTCTATCTCAGTTCTCTCATGCACAATTGTATCATAATCCCTGCTTGAGACATGTTGAATGTGTTGGCTATTAATTTGTTTTTCTTAATTTCAGAACCTTGATGGACCAGAAAGCTAGGATTGCAGACTATTTTGACATCATTGCAGGGACAAGCACAGGAGGCCTTGTAAGTGCAATGCTCACCACGCCTGATGGTGATGATCCTGAGAAACGCAAACCCCTGTTTACTGCCCAACAAGTTGTTGACTTTTATTTAAAGGAGAGTCAGTATATCTTCCCCAAAGAACAAGAGGCACCAACAAAACTTGCAGCAAAACCATTGTACTATAACAACTACTCATATACATAAACATGAATCATTATTAATTAATTAAATAAGAATGAGTATAGAATTACTTAGTTATCTTGCCAATTAATTGCTGTTGCAGGAATGATGAAGATATGAGTGGAAATATATCAATAATCACCTTGCTATTTCAATGGTTCTGCTTTGCAGTAGACAAGCTTGGTCTCCCTACATTCTTATTGAATTACCTTACTCGTTTTGAGAAAGCATTCTTGCTTCCCAAATATGATGGAAAGTATCTGCGTAGCAAAATCATGGGTCTGATGGGAGTGAAGCAGCTCACTGACACAATCACCAATGTTGTCATCCCAGCTTATGACGTCCTCCGCTTCCAACCATTTGTTTTCTCCTCCAGACAGGCAAAACGCGATGAGTCTTGGAATTTTAAACTCTCTGATGCTTGCATAAGTACATCTGCAGCTCCAACCTATCTCCCTCCACATCCCTTTACTAATGACCTCAACAAGTTTTGCATGGTTGATGGTGGTTTGGCAGCCAATAATCCAGTAAGTTTTATACTATCCAGTATTGCTTGGTGTTGCCTTTTAATAACTCAAAGGATACTAGTTACAGAACTTGAATGTTAACAACTGGTGTCTGGTGGCTTATTTCTTTCTGCCTATGACCATTAATTTTTTTTGTTTAAAGACTCTGCTAGCTATACGTGATGCGGTAGTGAATCAGAAGAAAAGAGTTCTTAGTCCTGATGGAAGCCTCGACTTCTCCAAGTTTATAGTTCTTTCACTAGGAACTGGAGCCTCGGGTGACAAAAGTGTTGATGTTATGGATCCTGACGACTGGGGAATATTAGCCTGGTTAGGTGCACCATCTTTCTCCTCCACCCCGATTATTGATGCTGTCAGGAGTGCCAATGATGAAATGATTGGACGTCTATATGTCCTTAGTAATTAAAGCTTTGGGAATCACACCAATCAAAAACTATCTGCGGATCCAGGTATGTGAAATTTATCAGTGCCGATCACTTGCCTATTTATGATCCGTGTCTCTACTGCTTGAGCCATTTGCTATTTCTGATAGTTCACTGGACATTTAACACCGAGTGATATTTTTGCACTTTCAATGAGTAGCTTGTCAATTCTCATTTAGTAGAAGTTCATGTTAAAGTCTTACATGGTAGTATGAGTTGCATTAGCTGATTTGCAAATACGAGCAACTTGAGTTCAATTGTCATACATGCTAGTTGTCTACCATCCCCTTCCCCCAAACCCCCAAGAAGAGCATTAGCTGATTTGTGGCTCCAAATGGATTGATTTCTCAAAATGTGCTTATCCGCTACATTTATCTAATGTTTTGTATTGAATTATGCTCTAAGTATCCTGGTCTGGATAAGAACGATATGGCATTCGACGAATCCGACCCGAAGCACCTTCAGCACCTGAAAGAGTTGGGAAAAGAGCTACTCAATAAGAATGTCACCACGATGAATATAGACAAAGAAGAGTATGAACCTGTTGACGGGCAGCCGATGACCAATGCTCAGGCACTCAAGGAGTATGTTTTATGATATATCATATTTTTTTGTATCTGCTGGATTAGAGCACTCATCTAACAAACATATTCAGCAAGTACATAAAAGGCTACTCCCCAGTTTGTAGTAATAATAATTTCTTTCTTCTTGTATATTGCAGCTTGGCAGCCCGATTGTCTGCTGAAAGAAAGAGTTGCCAGGGAAATGCCGTTGCCGATTTATGGATCAAGAATGATGATGATGATGATTATCCTTGAAAGATGGAGCAATATATAGCTAGCAGGCATGCAGATCTATACACATTGTTCAAATAAAGATGGAAACTTCAGCTGTATTAGCGTCCATCACGTGGAGTATGATGAGTACAAGAAGTCTTAAATAAGAGCAAAAACACTTCTCTCATGGCTGATGAGTACTGTTTTGCTCAATTAGTGTCATAAACAAATAATATTGTGCCTGTAACAAGTATTTGGATTGCACTGCTAAGCTATACTTGTCTTCTTTCAAATGACATATTGTGCTTGTAATAAGTATTTGGATTGTACAAGTAATTGCACTGCTGAAATAAGTGTTTGTTTCATAATATTGATTTGCGCTTGAAATAATATGGTGCTGATAATAAGTGTTTAGCTCTCTCACAATAATATTGACCGCTGCGTGATTGCAATAATTGTTTACAATGCCCAAGGAGACTATGAAAGCATTTGAGAATTACAAAGAGGTAGAATTGATGTTGGATTAGTATCTGATAGAAAATTGTGTACATTTTCGTGTTAGAAAGAAATCAGGCCTGCCTAGTAAATCGACTTTCTTCCCTGTCTGCTCAGTCAACAACATTTATAAATCCTGTGTTAGCTATCCATTCTACTGTACATGTTACCAATTCTGGTAAAAAGAGTGTAAGAACAGAAATGGTTGGTTAATGCTTATTGTTCTATATTAACTTCGGGTTTTTATCTCCTACTCCATTAGAGAATGTTAGTTTTCTGATCACTGTTTTTTCTTTTCGATGTTTCGTTCTCTGAGCATTATCATTACATATTCGCGATGTTCTTCTATTTCATATGTTCTTGCAATTTGCAATTTGCAAGAGAAAGAAGATGACACAGATAGCAGCTGATTCCAATGTAGACCGACTAGTCCTCCAAGAAGATCAAGACATGCAAAGCTGCAGGTCGGATCATCCATCAGGCAAAAAAGAATGCAGGCAAACCAGTGATGATTCAGTAGCAATGAAATGAGAGCAGGCAAAAAAGAATGCATGGGAGTGATCAGGGAAGAAATTGGGGAAATAAGATTCTTGATAATTGAATAAAGGTGGAAAAAAGTTTTCGTGCCTCTTCTGCATTGAGTGCGCGGGCTATGTGCACCTTATGAAAAATCAATTCCTACATTTTGCTTAAACTTAGAGGTAATTCCTGAAATCTTCCTGCAGATTACTCTAGCAGATAGTTTACTCATAATTTAGAAATTACACTTCGCTTCCTTTAAGTTGCTTTAGATTAGGGAGTTTTAGGCATGCATCATGAGGAAAGTAAAGAAGCTGGATTCTATGTAAGATAAATAGATGGATGTATATATATATATATATCATAGATAGATAGCAGATTGTAAAGAGAACATGGAACACTTGATCTTCATGCTAAAGGGATACAACATAACCAGTAGGAGTAGAGAACTAACGGGACAATCAGACTTGAAGGCGTGAAAGAAGGATCTTCAGATCAGTATTTCCCATGCTGACTTGTTCTTCCTGAATTTCTTCTATTGAATTTGTGGCGTTGGGACAATCAGACACATCAATTGTTTCAAGACTTGAGATATTCCCTAAAGAAGAAGGGATTTCCTTCAAAGCATAACATTTTTCCAATACTAATTTCTGTAGGCAAGGAAGAGAGTTCTCGCACTCGGAGGCTGTCCACTCGGCAATGTCCAGGGAAGCTAATTTCTAGAATCTAACATTAGGGAATTCCTCTGTTTTCATGTTCCAGTTTTTCCCCTCGAAGGGTTCCTCGAGTAATTTGAGAACCTGACGGCTGGGGAGATTTCGAAGTTCTGATATTCTGCACCATGGCAAGCGAAAGCAAGACAGAGTCAACTTCTTGATTGTTGAAGAGAAACGAAACTCAATCTGCTATTCCACACGAGTAAGCGGAGTGAATTTCAGATTGAGTGATTCTAGTCGACTTAGAAAGAACAAAATCTAGAGTCTTGATTCTTCCATGCCCATCAGGAATAATCCATGACTAAGCTTCTGCTAATAAGCTCCATCATGTAATCATTGGCCACATCCTCTGAGCTCTTGAACTGAGTTTTTGGCACAAATCCTTCTGCAACCCATAAGCAAAACAACCTCCTGGTATTGTGTTCATGGTCTTCAGGAAATCATCCAAAATAAAGGAAGCACGCCTTCAGATTATCTGGCAAATTATTGTAACTCAGCTCCAATGCAGCAATGCATTGTTCTGTATTGGAAACGATGCTTGAACTTAAACTTTGAACGACTTCTTTTCCAGCCAGATTGGTCCACATTTGCTAGAATTCCAGCAGGAATGACAATTTTCAGTGGTAGTCCTCGACACATTTCCACAATTTGCATACGAAGTTGACATAATTCTGGAGGCAACTCTTTTCCGGAAAATAACTTCTTTTGCAGCAAATCCCAACTCTCATCATGAGTGAGTTCACGAAGAGAAAGAGGTTCTTCGTCGAGTTTATCTTACGGAGCAACATCATGACGTCGACTTGTCATGATAATTCTACTTCCATTTGCATCATCAGGGAATGAGGCTTGCAATCCAGTCCATGCTTCAACGTCCCATATGTCATCCAATACAATGAGATATCTGTTCCTTAGCAAACGTCTTCTGACTTCCTCAGCCAGATCTTCTTCACTCTTCTTACGAAAGTCGTCAGGAAGCTTGGGATCAATACAGATCAATATTTCAAGTAACAGAGTTTTCATGTGATATACTTGAGAAATAGAACACCAAGCACGTATATGAAATGGGACATCACTTTAGAGTCGTTGTAGACTTTGTTAGCTTCGCTGGAGTTGTCTTACCAAGTCCTGGCATCCCCACAATGGAAATAATTTGTAAATGGAGTGCTCCTCTGGTGAGTCGATTGACTGTTGATGTTGCCTCATCTTTGAATCCCACCACCAGATCATTGACTGGTGGCTTACTTCCCTGTAATGGCATGTGATTGAGTCTCTCGGTACCTTCCTTAGCTTTGGCATCAAGTCTTTTGCTAACAGAAATCTTCAAAGCTTCAGCTTTGATGATTTTCATTTCTTGTAAAATGGAATCAAATGACATTGAAGAAGAATCTAGAATATCTCGAGCAATTGCGGAGCCAATGAAAAACTCTACCCTGTATGCCACCTCTACAACACGCTCCCAAAGTGCTTGGAGCTCCACAATCTTCATTGCGCAAGTCCTAATTTTCCCCAGGAAAGAGCGTAAGAAAGCAAGTTCTTCCTGGATCATTTTGAATTGGATAATTTGCGACAGCAATTTGATGACCAGCCTCTGGATTTGTCAGAGCCTTCATATTTTCAAGAAGAAAATCAATAAATCCCAACTGATTGGTCCTACGAAAATTGAAGGATGATGTTCTGGACATATCTCTGCAACTGTTGCCTTGATAAGCTCAATCCTTTCCAGAAAATCAGAAGACACAAGATCCATTTCCTTGACAAATCCATCTTTCATTGCTTCAGGGAAAAGAGAGCAAACAACAAGTCCTACATCACAGATCACCGCTCCAGCGTGATCACCCATTTTCTCATCAATCATCTTTGGCTTCTCCTTGAGAATGGTTCTCACGGATCTGAGTCTCTCATAAAGCATTTGGCAATTGATCCTTCAGAGAAATCGATACACAGGACAGAATTGATGAAATCTCTCATTGTATGCTCATTTGACTTCCCACAGGATTGTCTTGATAACTTGCAAGCAATCAGGGCCTGAACACAGGTCTCATGGACTTGGGGTTCTGTTGGAATAGTCTCCCGCAACAGTTGTGAAATACAATTCCGGATTTCCTGACACTGTTTCGTAATTGGATTGGTCAGCACATTGGCACCGAAAAGAGAGGTATGCCTGCATTGACAGACACGGCTCGAATGTGAGTCAACAAAGGTTCCTATGGGCTTATCTTCAACGCCATGCAGGGTGGCAAAACGGATGAAGATTTTCAAGAATGTTAGCTTCACTTCAAGGGATTTGATCAGTTGTAATACATGATTTCCCTAGTTCTTGCCAATAAACAAAATCTGCTAGATTCTCCAAAAAAGAGTTCATGAATTCCATAAGGCCATTTTTTTTAATAGACTGCCTTCCTAAGCAATCTGAGAAGATCGCGTACCATTTGCAGATTTCTTGCAAAAGCAATTCAAATTCTTCTACTAAGCCCAGAACATCATAAGGAAATCCATCTTCCAAACTAGTAAGATCACAGAAGGAGTGAATCTCATGTCCTTTCTTGGAAATGGCACCTTCAATTTCAACGAACAGAGCTGCTAGACTTTGCATGATCGTAAATGGTTACCAACATTCTTTTCGTTGTCACATGCTGAAATCAAATCATCGCTCCCCCACTTTCTCGCACACAGAAGAAATGTTTCTCATAAATTTTAGGCTGTCTTTCTGGATGTTCAAATAAACATGCGCCTCTCCTGGAAAAACTTTCTGCAGCAAGTGCAGATCATCCGGGGCAGAAGCTATAATACTACTGAGGGCCATCTTATGAAAGGAACATGTGAAACAGGGAAATAACAACTGCAGAATCTCACAAACAATTGCACTCCTTTTTTTCTATAGAAAGGCCAATCAGTTTCTTGGAAGATGAAAAAAAAGGTTGCTGTTAAACTCTCTGTTTTTAGAAGAAACTAGTAGTGTATACTCACTGCTAGAAACGAGCAAAACTCTGTGCTTGGAGGTCAGATCTAAGTTTGTTTATGGCTTTCAAGTACTCAATAGCCAATCCCATTGGATACTTCTTTGAAGATGGAAGATTGTTGTGATTTAACATGAGGTGAAATACACCCTTCGACTAAACCTAATCCTTGTAGATAGATAGCTTGAATTTAACGTTGAGGATTTTCCATTTGGTAAGTTAATTTCCATTGCCAATTGTGTTCAATCTCATGTTAGAAATCAGTGGCATTGTAAATCCACTTAGCCCAATAAAAAGTAACATTTTTTCTCCATAAAGCATGGATTGGTGGTGTATCAACTTTTTACAAATGAATACCAACACAGGGTAAGAAGAAACTCGATCTGGGCACTAATATTACCTATTTTGGTGATCAAAAAATTATTAGAGAAAGAAAAGCAATGATTAAAGCAAGAAAAGCTTATTTTCCATTTTCTGAATAAAACTAAGAATTGTGACGTTGTTAATGGATACAAAAATCGTTCCAGGATAAATCTAGATGCCAATCTTATGGATGCTACCTATCCCATTTGGATCCCTTTGTAATTTAGGCTCCTTCTGCCAGAAGAACAAGGGGATAAAATCACAAGAAACTCTCATGCAATTTTTTTTCCTTTTTTTTTTTTGGTTTTCATTTTGAGCACATTAATTTCTTATACATTCAAGGGGAAAAGGGTGGGGGGGGGGGGGGGGATCAGAAAATGACATACACAATATTTAAAGGCCACTAACAATATTTTGGTTTTGCTTGCATTTTGGAGTCTAACCATGTCTCCAGCATGCATTTTATTTTAGGGCAATTACATTTTACCCCCTCTGATTTAGCATTTTTTTTACATATCCTCTTATAGTTTCAAAAGCTATACATAACCCCTCATGGTTTGGATAAGTGTCAAAGTGACGGAAATAGTCATTCGTAACGGAACTTCTAAAAATATCGGAATTACCCTTATAAATACATGACACATTAATCCCGTATAATTTTTATATTTTACCATATAACCCCCTTATGATTTTCAAATATACACATAACCCCCCTTGATTAATAAATAATTTTCAACTTTACATAAGGATATTTTTGACATTTTAGGTAACTCCATTAAGAATGATCATTCCCGTCACTTTGAGTGATACTTTAATCCAAACTATGAGGGGGTTATATATAACTTTTGAAACCATAGGAGAGTTATGTAAAAAAGGCTAAACCATAGGGGGGTAAAGTGGAATTTGCCCTTTATTTTATTTTTTCTTGCATTTACAAGCTAGACAAATAAATTATATATTCTCGAAATAAAGTCCTAGTTTTGCTCAACATGTATATGTAACTTGTTTTTTTTCTTTGAATTTGCAACTTGCAGGAATAAAGAAATGGCATCTGATTCCAATACAGTAGTCCCACAAGAAGATCAAGTGATATGCCCGACATCACACTACATGCAAACAAAGGTCAGATTATCCATATAACTATTTGTTGTGTTTATTGAAGAACTTGATCCAAGACCATGATGGAGCAACACCTTAATCACTTGAAGTCAACGATCAAACTTCATGTTTTTTCCTCTTCTTAGCTTGAACCTATCAGGTCATCAATTTGTGTTATGTCAGAAGAAATATTCTTGTAGATCAACTGGAAAAAATTTTTTTTTCTTTATAATTGAATCTTTTCCTAATCTTGTACATGAATCTTGGAATGTCAAATGGGGTTGATGAATTACTTTCTTTTTTCAAGCTCATAGGTGTAATCAGCCACGATGAGCTTTGTGATTCCATACTATGATCATGATTCGGAGGATGACCTACCAACGCCTAAAGAAAAGGCGTCTCCGAGTATTTTCAAGAACAAAATACTTCTTGCAACTTACCCTGAGTTCGAGAATAGAGGATACACACACAGGACATATTAAACTCCACCACCATACAAAATCAAATTAATAGAAAAGCTCCATATTTTTTCTGACAGAAAAGAATTCCAAGCTACTTGATTTTGTAATGGACAAAATTTACTATTTTAAAAATGAAAGATAAAAAATTTATTTGACCAAATGCGAGAAATAATTTGAAATTTTTTTTTTTAAATAAGAGTATTCCTTGGGGGAAGCTGCTCCTGTTGTGGTAAATGAAAATCTCCCGAAATCACCACAGTAACGGAAAAAAAAAAAGAAGATTACTTGGAAATGGAGTACACTCTTAAGGCAAACAAAATGGTAGCTTCATTCTTCCCAAAGATCCTTAATTTTGCGTGGTTAGAAAAGAACCAGCAGCATGGTTTACACTTGTGGAATTACCGCTAATAAGCAACAAAGCTTTGACCTTTTCATTAGATGCATCATTCCTTTTCCATATCCGTAGACCACAGAACATTCTCATTCGGATCTCTAATTCTATTGCTCTCTCGCTCGAGCAGATAGCAAAACCCTATTAACGCATTACTCCTAATTGATGCTAATTTCCAGCGCTCCAAGTAACTGGCCAAGTTACTAATAAAATACAATACCCAATGTTTCATGGAAAAAAAAAAGAAATGGATACTGCATATATGGCAGTAGGATGATAGATACCCAATGTTTCTCACTTACCCCCCCCCCCCCCCAAAAAAACCCTTTAGGCATATGGCAAAACCTATTGTTAATTCATAGTTTATTGTTTCTTAACTTGCAAAATTCATTGTATTGATTGAGCTCGACTTAGAAATGGAACAAGCCAAAAGCAAGTTTTAAGCTCTCCTCGAATCAAAGTAGGATAGCTGAATTTTTGTAAATAATAATATTTCGCTTGCATTATAAGCACATTTTTAATCTATATTTTTATTTTATATATATCATATCATAAAAAAAAAGTTACAATAATTATTTCAACAAAAAAAAAAGCTACAATATTTGAGTTCGATCGGGCCAGTTTTCACCTATACCTAAAGGTTACAAGCAAGTAAATGAGGTTGTTGAAAAGATTGCGCCAAATACAAGCCATCTTTTATTGGCACTTCTTTTCATCCTTAATACTAGTAATTTTGCTTATACAAGTTCGGCAACTGATTCTAACACAGTATGGCCACAAAAGATGGAAAAGAAAAGCACATAGAAAGAGAACCTAACAAAAAGTGTTCTTGCATCTCTCATTTTGAGCTTAAGATAATTCTAAAGTGAATTATATTGGAGTTCTGAACTAACCCGATTCGGTTTATAAATTGGGCTTTTTTATGAACAAATTAGCCGAATAAAAAATTGTCTTAGGCCCTGTTTAATAATCCAATTCAACACTTAAATTTAATGGATTCAGATCTTAACATATTTAGATTGTTTGATAGCAAAAAATTGAGCATTTAAATTAATTAAGTCATATTAAATTTTCTAGGTAAAACTTGGTCACAAAATTAAGTGATATGTTATTCACTTATCACTGAATATGCTATACACTCAAATATATTAGATTTCATACTTAACAATTCAATAATTTAATGAATTCAAACTTAGATTTCAGAATCCAGTTTCATATTTCGGTTTTCATTAAACGCACCCTTAATTGAGTACATGTGTAGTTAATTACAACTAGTAATACACTAGTATTCAGTCAGACCATCAGATCCTTGATATATCCGAAAAAATCCAAATAGAGCACAGTTAATGATTTATCATCAGCTAATTTCGTAAAAAAGTTAAAGGATGAAACGAAACAAAAAAGAGCTGCTCCTTTGCATCTACGTAGTTACTGGTAGTTACTGATAGATGGTTTGGAAAGTAAAGAGGCAACCGCTCCATCAAAATGCTGAGGCCCCCAGCTCGACCTTTACTAGTTTTCTCTTTCAACCTTTCAATACTAATTTATTCTTCATCATCAATAGATAAAGCACAATTAAATAAAACCCATTCTGCTAAATCCATGTCCCATTTCTTCAGCACTTTGACAGATCATTAGGGTTCTTTTTTTCTATTTTTCATCTTTCCTTCTGAGCAACATTTCATGCCTCAGCCCATGGGACTGTTCTGCAAATTTTAAAGCAATTTCCTTTTGTTATCTGCCTTGGGAATCCAACCATTTTGTTTTAAAGATCCAATCTTTCAGATAATAGACTGTTCGTCCTCTGCATATTATTGGAGAAGGAGGGATGAAGGATTTGTTTGGGAGCCCAGGAAAGGTGAGTGGGCTGGTGTTGAGGATGGGACAGTGCTCTTTTGCTGCTGCTTCTCTTGGGGTTATGGCCTCTGCTCCCGGTTTTTCAACTGCAACTGCCTTCTGGTATATATAACCAATTCAATTTTGTTCCGTTAGGAAGGGTTCATTACATTTTTGGTAGGAAGCGTTCCTTCGTTTGGCTTCAAAGCATGTAAAGGCGTTCTGTTTTGATCCGTATTTAGGCAAAATAGACTGACTAGATATAGCGTTTTGTTTTATGCATGTATGCTTTAATTGTTGCTCAGAAAAGGATGGGTTTGGTTTGTCAAGGGATTCCATCCATACTTTGACGGCGCTTTGCAGTTTTGAAATTGACATTGAAGCTAAGTCCTATAATTGCTTGAATAGATGGTGAATCTTTCAATACTTAAAAAAACAAGTTGTTTACAGGAAAGGAGGAGAAGCTTAGCCACATTTTGAGTATGGTAAATGGTCTTGGAGAAAATGGAGCCAACAATCTTCAGATATATATTTTCTTGCTTTCTGGATGTGCCTAAAACTTCTGGGACCGACGAGGTGGTTGTGGAGGAATTATGAGGATGTGGATGGATTGGCATTGTAAATTTTTTGCACGTGCCTGTGCTGATAGGTCAATTTGTTTTCCTACACTGCCATATAAAACCACTTTTGGTTATTCTATTTAACTAGTATATGTTTCTTTGATGCTAGAAATGAGTAAACTTTATGATGCTGAGCATTTAATTGATAGCACAGCAATTGTATTGACTATGTTGAGGTATTTGTGTGAATTTCAATTGCCCAGAAAAAGCTTTTACCAGGCTGGAGTACTATCTATGTTGAGTCATGCACAGTGAACTAGAGTTGCATTAGTTGGACTGGAGATCATTATGTTGGGTATTTACTCAAATTCTTTGATTGGGTCAAAATTTTTGTCATAACAATTGAGTATACACAGGCATGGATATATCTGCTACGTCAAGTTTCAAGTGCTTAGCTGCAATTCTCATTCCATATTCCGAGTTTGAATGCAACTTGTGGTCATTTTTTATCAACAACATTGATTCTACAGAGGGAACATAGATTAAACTGCATGTTAAAATTCTTACGGATACTGGATTTAGAGTCAAGTAGGCTGTTGCTTGGAAGGTTTTGCAAAAATGGCTCAAACCTTTTTCTTTCTCTTGGACATCGTTTTTGAACAATATGTTTTTCCAGCTTTAGCTTATTCTTCTTCAGAATGCCTTTAAATGTCCGTTGCAGTTACTCAGTGACAATGCATTTGTTCTTGAATTGAATATGTGTGGACATAGACTAATTGTGGGCATAAACAAATCATTTGCCATTCTGCAAATGGCAACCAAACTTTTAATCGCAAGGTTTGTTCATGCTCTAATTGCTCACCCTTGAATCAGCTACTTGATAGCATCTATGGGGCTTCAGCTTTTGTGGAGTTTTGGACTTGCCTGCTTTTCATGCCTTGAGGTTAAAGAGAGACTTGCATAATCACATATTCGTCAGCTTGTTTGTTGTTGGCGATTGGGTAATTATCTAATTTCTCCTTCTAACAACGATCATCTTGATTCAATACCAAGCTTTCAAAGCAGTTTCTGAAATATGCTCCAATAACAAATATTAACTCATTGTTATACTCTGGCTACTACTTGCATCTGACAATCAATGAAAGCAGCAACTTTAGTTGACGCAATTCCTTTGGAAGATTAGCAAAAATCATGCTTTTGTTGTTTTAAAACTGTTCAGCATTTTGACATTCGTATACATATTTTTTAACTGTATTATACAGCATCAACTGTTAAATGGGCTACTGTCACAATGAAAGATTGAAACTTTTCAGTTTGAGAGACCAGAAATACAGTTTTACAAGAGTAAAAAGAACTCATGAGATCAGCAGGCACTTGGTCCAGCGTTTGTATATAAAATTTATCCAGGATTCAGTAGAATGCAATACTCTTGTTTACTTAATTATTGCTGCACACATTCTTTTGCTTGGTATACATAGTACTTCTGGCAGTACCTGTAACAAATTTCAACCTGTAGGAACTAGGTTGGAGCTTTTAGCATCAGAGTCTGAGGCCTCCGTTTGGTCATACAAGGACATCTGAGATTAAAGACTTCATATATAAGCTTTAAGGCAGTTGTAAGTTGGATTTTTATGTCAAACTAGTATTATGTCATCACTGGAGCGCACAACGGTACTCCTGCAAATAATAAATTCTTCACTAGCTTGATGGATATGAGTACCAATCTTGAGCTAAGGCTTCTGTCTTTTACATAAAAGAAATTGCTGCCTACAGTTCACTGATGATTCTAGAGTACTTACAATGTGGGATTCTCATGAACATAGCTAGTTGCTAGATTTCTTAGTTCAGAATGTTTCTTTTAATCAATTCCATCACCAATTCTTGCTTGAACCAGTTGTGACAAAAGCTTGGTTAAATGAAGAGCAAATTATCCGGTTGGTCACTAAACTTTTACGATCGTTGAGTTTTGGTCACTCAACTATTAAAAGTTTGATTTTGACCACTAAAATGTATAAAGTTAAGACACGAGCCCATTCTGTTAAATTTAGCCGTTAAATTCTTTGATCTGTCTGTCCGCAAAGGGTCAATTTAGGAATAATTTAGTCCAAGCACCGTGCCGCACCACTTTGTTAGGGATAATTTAGTAGTAGTTGCTACAACGGCAACAACAAAGCAGTGAAAGGCAATGGATTGATCTTCCAATTGAATTAATTTCAATAGAATTGGGCAATAGCGATGTGTCACAGGTCGGCTGCTGAGTCATTATCACCACCTAGTTTTCAACCATTACCCACACAGGGAGTGCAGATGAACCACCGGCACCCCAAAAACCAAAAACAAAAAAAAAAAAAAAAGGAAGAAGAGGGACGATCGATAATAGTGAGATATCCAGTCTTTCAATCTACTATCTATGCTAGTCCAAATTTAATTATTAAGGAACAAAAAAAAAAGGAGCAAGATCGGTGAATTTGTTCATGAGCAAGATCCATGAATTTGTTCATGGACTGCTCATCCATTTACGCCCTCACCACCCACCTCTCCCGGACCCTCTTCGGCAACCACCCGTTTCATCTGAAGTCCCAGCTCCCAAACGAGGACCTCGATTCACTCATCTCCGTCACCAGTGATGACGACCTCCAGAATATGCTGGAAGAGCACGACTTCATCTCCGCCGTTACATCCCCTACACCATCCTGCATCAGATTATTTCTCTTCCCCATAAAGCCAGAGTCTCCGAGTTCAGCACTTCTTGATCCGAAAGCTGACTCGTGGTTGCTCTGAATAACACGAAGATTGTTCAGAGGGGTCAGTCTGCTGATGCTGCTGGTTTGGGTCAGGGACTAATGGGTTTGGATATTTTGGGTAGATCGGATTGCAATGCAGCCTTGGAGAATCCAGCTGAAAGCATGAGTAATAATGGTGCTGAGGCTAAGGAAATCAGTGGGGCTGTGCCGGAATCTTTGGTATTAGAGAGTAGCCTGTCCTTTGGGTCAACTAGTTCTTCAATTTCAATGTCAAATGAAGGCCAGCTGTTGGATCCATTGTGAGGATGGGAGCTTCAGTTTGTTCGAGAGGAAGCTCAGAGTACCCTCCTAAACTTTTTGTTTTTCAAGAGGTGCAAGTGCTATTTTCAACTTCCCATATTGACCCTTTCTTTTGTCTTGGAAATCGCATGGACAGACAGATCAGAGAACTTGATGGCTAAATCTAACAAAATGGCCTCGTGTCTTAACTTTATACATTTTAGTGACTAAAACCGGACTTTTAATAGTTGAGTGACCAAAACTCAACGATCGTAAAAGTTTAGTGGCCAACCGGATAATTTGCTCTTAAATGAAAATATTGAGATATCTTAGCCAATATGCTGCTTTGTAGTTCTCTTAAAATGTCACGGATCTTTCGTGTTTGTATAAGAAACTGTACACAAAGCTCTTCAAACAAGCAGCCAACAATGCTATCTTGAATCGATCTATGTTGCCCCCAAAAATAACGGCTGTTTCTTTGTAATTGTGATGAGATTATTGTTTTTAGGACGCTGATGTTCTGTAGTGTCTTTCACTTCTGAGGTTTTGTCAAACTTTTAGTGTAACATCTGATTCGTAATGCAGGTCACTGCTACTCTGTCACTTGCAGCTTCATGCTCATCAGCAGGTGTAATTGTTCTTCTTATCAAAGACACAACTATTTGCAGAACCGAGACCAAACTATCCTGTGATATGTTTCAGATATCCGTAGGATTGGCTTTTGTTTCATGGTTTCTCCTTGCAATATCCTCCTACGTCATGTTTTTGCTTGCTGCTTCAGCTTGACTCCTTTGTCACTCTTTGCCACAGCCACATGCCAGCGCAATTTTTCCGATTGTAAATATAATTTTGACACAGCTTATAGAAAATAGCTTATCTCTTTTTCTCTGTCAATGGCTTGCTTCTTGATTCTTGTTTGGAGCTTGATGGTCCTTCGCTTTGGACATCGGGTGGGTGGAAACAGGGGTTTGACTTGTTGAATAAATCTGGATGCGCTAGAAATATGATCAAGTCGATCGGGTTCTTTCCCACAGCAACGCTGTTTCTCCCCAATTTTAAGTGGATTCAACATGTACTTGTTTTTGCAGTTCACTAGACGATAATGCTTCTTCGTTAGTTTAGTACATGTATGAAGGGCCGTGCCGGACCCAGAACTGTTAAATACTGTAAATCTTTAAATTCTGGCAACGAGGACCAAATTCCTGTTTCCTGAACTGTGCCCATCTTCTGAACCCGTTTCCTGAATTGTATTTTATAGAAGAGATGTAAACTGCTGCGTGACTTGAGGCGAAAATGATGCCTATCATTCACCTTTCAATAATTCTCTACACGAACAAACAAACAAACTTGCCCCTCTTAATATGTCTGCCATAATAGTTGAAGACATGGTAAGAATAGCAGTCTTAGGAGAAGTGACTTCCATTCTTCAGGCGCACCCTCGCTGTCAAACAAACATTCCAGTTGCTCTTCCACCCCACATACTTGTACTACTGAATTCAACGGCAATTGTCGAGTGAAATCAGGCCAGAAATCATGAATATCAAGCTCTCTTTCAATTCTAGGATTCAATTTGCCTAATCACAGTTAGCGTCAAAGTAGGAAGCATGAGAAGAGAGTAAAAGAAGCAATAAGCCCATTTGCACGTCATGACGCAGATGGTATCAAAGAAATCAGAGCTCCATCCGCAGATGTTGGCACTACCAAAGCCACTGACATTATTCTTGTGTTATTCAGTGCTTTTGTATTTTTAAACAAACAAGAATTAACTAATGCAAACCCATCCCAACGATTCAGAAAATACCCCATTTCTCATCCCCCTCGTTATTGGCCTGGCCATCCTTGAAAGGGATGTGGACATAAAGTTGAGGAGTCAATATCAAGTTCAGATAAGAATCCTAGAGTGTCCTTACTGAATCTGCTTTATCCATATCTCATGACAAGACCACCGACAGAATCGGAAGCGAATGAAATCATGAAAAGAGAAGGGTACATCCATTGCCCATTTAATTATCAATAAGCAGATGGACATTATTTAGTCCAGCAGGCTAAATATTGATAGTAATGCTCGGAAATGCAGCTCCTGCGGATTAGTACATGCATTGCCCTTTTACAAAGTGCATACACCTGTTAGAGCAGGAAACAAAAAATATTCCCTGCCTGAACTCCTGGATGACAAACTCCGGTCGGTAAACACAATGCTAGCATCTTATTGAAAGTTTAACGGGAAGCTAAAATTACATTTCGTTCTTCAACAACCAATAATTTATTTCTACATACAGAAAATATTACATATTTCACACCAGTGACCTATACTCGTCTCCTTTCACAACAGACATCAACCTTGCACCAAATTGCTCAATTCACTCAAACTTGCTCAGGCTAAATTTTACATTTGAAGAGGAGCCAAAAAAAAAAAGGTGGGGAAAGAACACACATAAATATGAGAAATGTGAAGTCTCTATCACCTAGAGCTAGCAACACAGTTTCACATAACAATCTCTGGCTTCAAGATGCTTGATTTAATCTCTTTGTGGGGCAAAACTACACCGCCGTTGCTGTAGATTTCATCACAAACATGAACATCTTCTCCCAAAATGGTCATGTTCTCCACACGAGCCCACTCCCCAACAGTCGAGTGCCAGCCAATGATACTGCTTGAGATGCAGGCATGTTTCTTGATGCGAACTCCACGCATTACCGTGCAGCGTGAGAGTCTAACACCTGCCTCAACCACACATCCAGGGCCAATTGCAACGTCAGGTCCAATCAAGCAACCCTCTCCTATTTTGGCACTCTCATGCACAAGAACATTTCCAACAATATGAGTTCCAGAAGCCAATTTTGAGGCATCTTTCTTCCTCAAGGAATCCAGATACAATCGCAGGCCAGTGATGTAATCCCTCGGCTGACCAATGTCCATCCAGAACCCAGGCAAAACCATAGCATAAAGCTTTTTCTCTGCTGCAATTTTTGGGAACACCTCTTTCTCAATTGAAGTGGGCCTTAATTCAATTCGATCAAGAACAGAAGGGCTCAGAAGGTAAATGCCAGCATTAATTTTGTTGCCAACAAATAGTTTTGGCTTCTCCACAAACCTCTCCACCTGTCCAGTCGATTCTTCCAAGACAACAACCCCATATTTTGAAGGTTCATCCACCTGTGTGGTTCATTGAACTCAGAAATTGGAAAATCCAATGGCGATCCAGACATGCAAAGCCAGGAAAAGTTTAAGAAGCATAACTTTACCTTAGTTACCACAATGGAAGCCTCACCCCCATGCGATTTGTGGAATTCAATCATCTCTTTGAGTGGATAATCACTGATAACATCACTGTTCAGAACAAAAAATGGCTCGCCAGAACCATCTGCCAGCTTGTCCCTAGCCAAAGCAAGGGGGCCTGCAGTTCCAAGTGGCTCAGTCTCTTGTGAGCATGTGATCTTGATCCCAAGCTTTGCCTCGAAGTCTTTCAGGAAATTCAGCATCACCTATGACAAGAAGTCTCGTTCAGTTTAGTGCTTCCTTAGTAAATCTATCATAAAATTCACAAATGAAAGAGGCCTTCTAGTATTTTACTTCTGGCTGGTAATTGATTGCAAGAACCACTTCAGTCACTCCAATAGCCTTAAGAGCCTCAATCTGAAATCACCAAGACTGACATGATTAACATGCAGGCCTACACTAACTTAAAAATCTGCATTGTGAACATGCAGCACGTGCATGCATAGATAGCAGTTGTGTTATATCTGAACAAGGAGTTTGAAATCACATGTTCTACATCTGAACACAGAAACCAGGATATGACGTAGCATGCTCAGGCTTCAAAACAGCCAAATCAGAGTGAAACCTGAAATATACTTGACGGCTTTGAAGCGGAACTGATGCTGGAAGTTTATATGCATCAACATAATCAACAACAATATGAATGCAAAAATGAATTTTCAAGTGACATACCTGATGCAAGATCATTGGTTTATTAGCAAAATCCACTAGTGGCTTAGGGACACTTAGTGTCAGTGGCCTCAAACGAGTGCCAAAGCCTCCAACAAGAATAAGTGCCTTCATCCTGAAATGATATGCTCCTGGTTATCGTATTATGTGAACAGAGAACTATGCAAGGAAGAGAAGAAAAACTCATTCAAAAGTGAATCCACTCCCATCCATATATATCAACAATAATCATGTAGGATATATATCAACAAAATTTGCCTTCCTCTCAAGTAATACATCTCCTAATTAGGGATGGAAACGGGGCGGGGGTGGGGCGGGGGATCCTTCCCCGCCCCGCCCCCGCCCCGTTTCCCCCGGTTCCCCGCGAGGAAAGAATTCTTGTTCCATTAGGCTCTCGTATTTACATTTTCATTAAGGCTTTTCACAAACATCTTATATGCATGCAAACAACTATCCTTTGTTTGATTAATTTCGAATGAAAGCTAAACCAAAAATTGTAACACAGTGCATTTACAATACTAATACAAACTAACAACATAAAAGGGGGAAAAATTAGCAGTGAAATTTAAATACACAGAAAGGTAAAAAAAGTGAAAGCAAAAGCGGCCTGAATAAGAATATTCCACGAGTAAATGAGGGGAAAGAACGAAGAAAAAATAGCAAAATTTGGCAGTGAAACACCTCTGAACCTTTTCTCGTTTGAGGAAGCAGAAAATTTGAGAAACAGAGGCAAGAGATAAGAAACAATATCCCACTACACCACAGCCCACAGGAATAATGATGTAAGAAAGACTGTAATGTTTCCTCACGCAATAGAAGTCGACGGAAAATCAGTGCTTTCCACAGAAATGCTCTTCTAACTTCCTACTAGACCAGAAATTCAGTTCACTTGGCAAGAAAAAGATGAAGATTTACGGACTGATCACTTGCCGACGAAGATATGAGCTCGACCTGGGATTCTGGGTTGGGTAAAAATATTTGACACCGAAAATGATTGCATTAAAAAATAAAAAAATGATTCTGTTGGTCGATTCCTTGCTGACGAGCCGGAAAACGACGTCGAATATTAAGAACCGCGAGATTTATTAATGTAAAGAGCAACAGGCTGGTTACCGGTCCTCATTTGTTCAATTAATGACGTGCAATGTGCTTTGTATATGTGTAGTTTAGTTCCCCTACAAGGTACTAATAATCTTGGTATGTTTTGGAAAAGGGGAAACAACATTAAGCTAAGCCGTTTGAAAGAATTATTAATGTTTTACTCTTTCCTCTTTTTCCTTTGTAGTATTACTACTTTTTTTTGTCTTTAAAATTAACAAAGCCTAAAACTAGAAACGATTCAAAAATAACACACGGTAGTTTAGTGTTTTCGATCTTTTTTTTTTTTTGTCAATCGTCACATTATTTATATAATTCTACTCTATTCCAATTTAAGGGGAGGGCCAACTAGACTTACAGGGAGTCAATGGAGAGTGAATCACTATCGGATCAGACGGGTGCACCACACACCATCTAAATTTTTTAGAGAACCCTTGACCTCTCACCCTATCATGCCTTAAGGACTTGGCAGTGGCCACCGGCCTTTGGGCGGGTGGTTAGTTTAGTGTTTTTGATCATTTAACCAAAGTTTGGAGCTTTCAGCCTGAGCTTGGAAGTCTCTGTTTCGATTGCTGAGTTTTTCAAAAATTAGTTTTTCAGATATTATTAAAATTTTTAAAAAGTACTCAAAAAAGTAGTTTAAATTTTTTTAATGTTTAAAAAATATCTCAAAATATATTTTAAAAACTCTTTTACTCTTAAATATCCCAAAATATTTTCTAAAAATATTATAAAAAAAATCTGCTACCGTAAATTTTTTCAAAAACACCCCAAAAACACAGCTAATCCCAACACACCCCCATATTTTAAGTCAAAATATACCAATTTTATTTTTTGCGTACATAATTAATTGCAACGGATCAAATCTACGTATTTATTGATTTATTTATTTTTAGATATTTAATATGGTTTGCAATTATTTCTTAGTGGGGGAGGAGGGAGCATTGAAGGGAGGGCCGTGTCGTCATCCACCCCATGTTCCAAATCTGACGTTGACATTAATTTGCTTTGGATTCTCTGGAAATGATTAAATCTGTGTATGGCCCAGCCGTCCTCATGCTAATCCTGAATTCCCAGCTTTCCTTCCCACAAGAACACCTCCATTTTTTGTGTTTATTGAGACCTAAAATACAGCGTAGAAAACTTGAAGGATGGAGATTCACAATCACAGACAGACTAAAAAACAGACTAACAAAATGCATGACAGCGTTGACATTTCATTTTGATTTTTCCCTTTTGGGTACGATTCAATTAAGCTAGATATTCTTACTTTTTTTTTAATCCCTTTTGATTTTCTCTTTCTTTTTAAAGGAGCTAATTCTTTTTTCTTTTTCTTTTTTTTTACCAAGGCCAGCAGCTAATACAAGCTTAGGGAACACGTTAGTGGCCGAAGTGGTCTTCGTCTGGAAAAAAATTGTAAGTTATCGCATCTACCAAACTACTCAGCCGTTTTCCTCACGGAAATATGTACAAAATACGAAGCTTCTCAGAAATGGTCCACCCTTGTAATTACCAATTTCCCGAGGAGTTTATTTTTTTGATTACATTCTTATCGCACTTACAACTAGGGCCGGCAATCAGGTCCAATTCAGGTTGACGGGTCGGGTCCTTACAACTAGGGCCGGCAATCAGGTCCAATTCAGGTTGGCGGGTCGGGTCCTGACCCGACCCGTCAACCCGTGACGGGTCAGATATGCTGACCCGAACCCGAAAGTTTCAGGTTGGCGGGTCAAGCGGGTTGACCCGAAACAACCTGAAATTTAATTCCCATTTACTGATTAACCGGCTATAATTTTTAATAGAATCAATTCCAAACTAAATTAAAACATCAAAAGAGTAAAAATAATGTAATACATCATCTATCCAAATATAATAATTTCAACTTCACACAAGTTAAATAAATTCATTTAGGATTAAGTAATTAATGCCTTTGAAAAAAAGAATAACTTAGTTTAGTTAGATAAAATAATTTTTATGTTTATTAAATTATTTTTAATTTATAAACGGGTCATATCGGGTCATATCAGATCACCCACGGGTTAACCCGAAATTGACCTGTTTTCTTTTCGGGTTCATCGGGTTCGACCCGATTCTGACCCGAATCCCCAAAACCTCAACCCAAACCCATTAATTTCGTGTTAGGTTCGTGTCGTGTTTTCGAGTCGTGTCGGAAATTGCCACCCCTACTTACAACCATATCATTACAATATATATATATATATAAACTCCAAAAATTTACGATCCAAACAAGTGCTCGTACCCATTCCTGCTGTGCTTTCAAATGTCATTAACCGGTGTGTTTGAATTATACATTATTTCCACCTTATTTACATACACTGTGTTGCTTGTATCATCAACATATTTTTCAATCACCTTTTTATCGCACATGCATCACATTAAAAAAGTGTTACTGTGTGTTTTGTACAAAATCATCTCAAATAATTTTCTATCCAAACACACTCATTGATTTTGCCTCTGTCTCAAATGTTTATACGCAATCCAAATTTCCCCCAGCCACTCCGATTAGTAGAATGAAATAATCCTGGGCCATCGCGTCTTCTCCAATGGCCCTTTCGCAGGCCCGCCCAGGCTCTCCAACAACAAGCCCACCCGTTTAACAAGTTGGGCTTTTCTACAATCCTGTCCTCCTGCAGAATGCAGGTCAACAATGTTAAGAGGAAACAAGCTCCCAATTCCTATATAACCAAATTGCCTTCTTTACAATGGGAGTACTCTGGAACGGAAAATTGAAAATAACCATTAACCAAGCCACAAGAATGATTTTATAGGCAGTGACAGATACATGTACAACGGGGAGAAAGTTAACATCCACGACCGATAACACTATAAAACAAACAAAATTTTCACTCTGCTATTCTGCCACTGATAAACACGCATCATTTTATCAAGTTTAGCGGGCTACTCCTACTCCTACTCCTACTCTTCTGGGATAGACTTTGATTTTGCAATGCTGATAATATATTCAATCTCCTCAGCCACCTCTTTCATGGAAGGCCTGTCTTGTCTGCGTTGCTCCGAGCACCCGATAGCAAGAAACCCCAGTGCCTTCATGGTATCAAGCTCCAAGGTGCTTGCCCCCTGCTTCAAGATTGGACCAACTGCATCCATTATTTTCTCCTCGTCCACCAACCTCTGCACATAGACTGCCAGGTTTTCATCATCTTCCGGTCTATTAAAATCTATTGACTTCTGAGATGTCAAGAGCTCCAACAGCGAGACGCCGAAGCTGTAGACATCACTCTTATCCGTCAACTGATAGTTCCTGTAGTACTCAGGGTCGAGATATCCGAGAGTTCCCTGTGCACACGTTGATATGCGGCTTAGATCCGTATGAGCTGGACGAGATAACCCAAAATCTGAAACCTTTGCATTTAGCTTGTCGTCAAGCAAAATGTTACTAGACTTGACGTCACGGTGATAAACTGGAGGAACTGCAGAGAAATGGAGGTAAGCAAGCCCCTCAGCAGTCGCATGAGCAACGTTGAGACGAGCAGTCCACGCTAAAGGTTTCCTGTTCAAACCTTGTAAATGATCGAGAAGGGTTCCATTTGGGACATATTCATAAACCATCAACGGTTGCTCGAGCTCAACACAGCATCCAAGGAGGCCTACCAGACTCTTGTGATTGACCTGACAAAGTATTCTGACCTCATTAAGAACTTGGTCAGTCCCTTTAGTGTTTCCTAGCTTGGCACATTTGATAGCAACAACCGTTCCATCTGCAAGGAGGCCTCTGTACACTTCGCCATAGCCTCCTACACCAAGAAGACGGTCCCTTGAGAAGTTGTTTGTTGCCTTCTTTATTTCTTTCCCACTAAATATTTTTGCATATTTGCCACCGCCAGAATTGAGAATCTCTTCACGCTCCCGAGCAAGCCGATCCTTTGCCTCCTTGATGCGCTGATGTCGTTTGTAAAGTAAAAATCCAATTACTGCCAATATTAGTCCTGCACCCAGACCCGTAGAGAGACCTGTATTGTTCCTAACATATATTAGTGTCATTGAACAATAATCCCCACCTCTTCGCATTCTTGTTATGTTGAAGATTTCAAACAACGAATGCAAGTGGACTCCAAGTGCTACCTGGGAATTCTTTCCGTCCCAAATAAAACCTCTTGTAGCAATCTTCTACTGGCAACATGCATCTCAAAACTAAATAATATGGCTATGAAGATAAGATCTTAAATTGAGCGAGTTCTAACCCATTGAAAGGCAAATGCACAATTAAATCTAGACCAACTTTTGAAACATAAGAAATATCATGTAGTTGGATTTCATGGTGAATATAAATTGTTCATATCATTTGAATCAGGTTTGAATAAGGTTAACAGGATGTCATACTTGATTAAGGGGGTATAAATTGTATTGCTTTCAAGTAACAAAAATTAAGTTGCGCTTTACAACCCTGTGAGGGATGTTTCAGCAAGAGAAGAGTGCTGCTTGTTAGTTCTTGTCAGAACAGAACATGTTCAAATTTTTACCAGCCAAAAAACTACGATATGGCGTCGCCGCAAAAGAAATTAGGGATAACTTCTCTTGCGTAAATCGTAAAGCTAAAGAATCAGAATGTAATGTCACCAGTACTGACCAACCACAGCCCTTTTGTTACCAGTACATTTTTCTCCTCTACTGCTGCATATCGCCAAGTTTAGAAGCTAAGCTAAAATTAGTGCAAAGGGCATATTAACTCTCCAGTCCGCGGTCATTTTCATTGATCAGCAAAAAGGATGATGGAAAGAAGGTCAACAGTTGAATAATAGATTGGCCATACCAACAGCTATAGATTAAGCAGCAACCTTGAATTTGTAGGCTTTCAGCTTCCAGAAGCCAACTCACAATTAGGCACTTTCATTAACATCAACAGAAATTGAAGGGCAAGTAGAGATTGATTGAAAGTTTGGCCCTCAAATTACCTCAAGATTTTTAGGGGTCATATGTCTATTAGAATATGCTCAATTATAAAGAGGTTGGAGAGTCAGTTTTCAAGAAAATCCCATACTGGGCTCTCCTAGTTCTACGCATCATAGCCAGGCACTTATTCTCAACATACATGTACATGTTTTTAAGAGGCAGAAACACACAATATGGGTTTGTATGTGTACTTACGACCGGAAAATTGTAAAGTTTATAATGTTTCATACAAAAAAAAAAGAAAAGAAAAAAAAATATACACATTTTCGTTGAAGAAATTAATTAAACAACTATTGATATGAAATTTTGTTTGGCAGCGAAATTCTTATGAAAAAAAATATGTTGATTATATTCCTAAGCATGATCAAGTCGAGGAATTACACTTTTCATATATGCAAGTATGCTACAGTGTTGTATCAACAAATTAGTAATACTAGAAAAACAAAATATCGAAATAATTATGCCAAGATTGCAATGAGATGCAGTTAAACATTAAAGGGAGAATAACATGTTTCATCCTTCACATTTTGGCAAAAAAAAAAAAAAAAATTTTTGTCCCTTTTAAAATGAAGCAAGTAACTCCCTCATATTGAAAAAAAAAAGCAAATTAGTTCCAAAATGATAGTTAAATATAGATTTTAGGGATATAATTTGAATATCACTTCAATTTCTTCCAAATCTAGCTATACTTAAATGCACATGACACTAATTCAATAAAAAAGTTAAAAATTATAACATAAAAAATAATCACTTCTCTCTTGAAAAAATATTTAAAAACTTTTTGAAAAAATGACATTAGGTTGACATAAAAAGGAGAAAATTAAAAATTACTATATAAAAAACTAACACTTCTAACTTATAAATAACAAACCCCTGAGCTACAAAATTCCCTTGAGTTACAACATTCAATAACTCAAAAACTTTTAATTTTTCTAGAGAGAAGCCTTCACTTTTTATGTTATAACTTTCAATTATTTTACTTTTTAGAGAGAATGGTTTGTTTTTGATGTTCTAATTTAAATTTTTTCCTTTTTATGGTGGCTTAGTATTACTTTCTAAAAAATTTTAGTTTTTCTAAAGAAAAAGTTTTGTTTTTGATGTTAAAATTTTTAAATTTTTTTCATTTTCAAGTTGACTTAATATTATGTGCATATCAGCTATAGTTAAATTTGGGAGAAACTAAAATGATGTTCTAATTTTATTCCTACTCGTGTTTATCACTAATTTAATTTGTCTTCAACATAATCTCCATACCACTCTATCACCAAAGCACAACTTTCTTTTATTTAATTATATCTGAAAATTTTAACTATATTTAAGAAGTTTGCTATTATTTACAAAGTGTTCCTTTTATAGTTTGGAGTTTTTGTAAACCCCCCCCCCCTCCTCCTAATCCAAAATGAGCAAGCAAAAATTATTTGGTTCATTTTGGCATACTATTATCTTGTATATTTTCCCGATTACACAAAAGATGAATGTAAAAAGAATGGAGACTAAAGGGAAGGTAAGATGCTAAAATATGTTTACAAATTAGACTTTGTTAAATTATATAAAAATAATAACTAACACGTGATATTAATTTTTCTTTCTTTTTCTTCCTTAATCCAACCAATATCTTTCACCGTATTTAATTCAAATAAAATGAAGGGTTATTATCACTTTACCTCCTTAAACTATATCACTACTATCAGTTTTACCCCCTAACGTTATCTTTTAGTCACTTTACCTCCATAAGTAATTCAACTCAACATGTTAAAAAATTTTGGACAAAAATACCCTTTTATTTTATAGTATTACTACATTATCACTTTATTCATTTAGATTATAGTGATACAATCACTTTAGTTTCTAACATTATTTTCTAGACATTTTACCTCATCGTTAATCTAATTAGTATGGTCAAAAAATTTTAAATATATTTACCCTTTTTATAAATAATTAAAAATAAAAAAGTTGGAATGGTTATTCTTCTTTTTTTCTTTTTACTTTAAGAGATCGAAAAACATAAAAATAAAGGGTTTTTTCAAATTTCTTTTTTCACATTTATTAATACTAGGAAAAGAAAAAGAGATAGGAAAGACGGAGACAAAAAATTAGATTTTGCAAAAAAAATAAAATAAAGAAAAGTCTAACCATTATCGTATTACTTTAAGGTTGTCGAGATTAGAATTGGAATTTGGTGGTAAACAAAAAAGTGAAATAATTTTAAAATAATAAAAGTATTTAATTCTTTTTTATTTGTAATTTTTAAAAAAAGAATTGAACTCTCTCTCTCTCCCTCTTCCCCTCCCCCTCCCACTCTCCATCTTTCTATTTTTTTTCAATATTAATAAAATTGCCAAGAAAAAAGAAATTAATACTTTGACTTTTTTTCTTAATACTAAAAAGGAGAAGAGTCACTTTAAATTTTTTATTATTTTTATTATGCAAAGATGAGGGTATTTTCTTCTAAAGTTTTTTAACTTGTTAAGTTGGTTTAATGATAGGATAAATTGTCGAAAAAATAACTCTCGGGGGTAAATTGATAATGAGACTATATTTTATGGGGGTAAAGTGATAATAATTTGAAGGGTTAAACATGTCTTTTCACTTTAATTAACAAACTCCGTTAAATTTGACAGTTAGTCTTGGGGGTAAAATGACTAAAAGATAACGTTAAGGGGGAAATTGATAGTTGCACCAAACGTTGAGGGGGTAAAGTGATAATAACCCTAAAATGAACGAAATCCACATTCCTTTAGTTTCCTTTTCTTTATTTTTCATTATAGTCCAGTCTTTTCCTTCTCTTTCTTTCAATCCAAACAGTGTTTATACTGTTTAATAGTTAGTATTAATTTAGCCGAACCTTAAAATTCTTAACGCATGTGTTAACATCTTTTTTTTTTTCCGTTTCTTTTTGGTTTTTATGATTGCACAAGAAGTATGATGTTGTTAGTAGATCCAGTTAAAACAAAAGGCTACCATTTGCAAGTAAGAATTGCATAAGCTTTTTCTTATTTATATATCTAATTGCATATCAATCTATTATTCAAGTGGCAAGGGGAATCCATGAATGAGAGGCCAGCAATAAGAGTTAAATCCACCTAGAGCTATTCCCGCGAGTAGAAGGATCATTTTGTGAACATTGTTTTAACTCTTAATCTCTACCACAACTTGTCACTGAGAAAAATTTTCTGTAAGCAAATCAACATTAACTGATGTTTCCAGGATGAACTTTTGTGTTATTCTATAAAAATTAAAGGATTGCCATTCTAAGAATTTCACATTCTTTTCACATGTTAGTTCCTGATATGGAGTTTGTGGAACTTGTAAAATGCAGTTCAAGAAAAGGTATAGGAAGCGCACTTAACTCACACGGGATCCTCAGTGCCACTTTTCCAGTGGTAATTCAGTGTCACTTTTATATTTATGCCAAATGTCCTGTTTATTTAACTTGTCATGTGATATTTATTTAAAATTTTCTGGTCTCACGTGATAAGTGGAATTAATACTGAATTTGACATCGGACAGTGGCATAGAGGATCCGAACTGCACTTAACTGAACCACCTCGTACATCCTGTGGTTTGGCTTGCATTTGGAGTCTCACCATATCTCCGGCATGCAATTTATTTCACGACAAGCTATTACATATCCTTCTTTAGTTTCCCTTGGACTGTATATTTATTTTGTTCTTTCGATTTGCAACTTGCACGAGAGAAAGAAGATGACACAGATAGAATCTGATTCCGATAATCTATTCATGGAAGAAGATCAAGAAACGCCCGACATATGCAAAGCAGGTAAGTCAGATTATCCATCTATCAATACACTGATCATCTATAGTATAGATGTTGTGGAACATGTCTGCGTATTTTATGAAGCACTTAATTGGTTGAAGACCATGATGCTTTAACATCAGCAAAATGAGAGTAACAACTTGGTTTTACTTGAATTATTAGTGATCACCTCTCCATGTTTTTATACTTTGCCTGCCTATTATGAAAATTAAGATAATCAATTTTGGTTATAAATGAAGAATTGTTGAGATAACTAGGGGAAAATTTAAAAAAAAAAACGGAGGGAAATAGTAATTCTTGATAATAATTGAGTGGAAAAATGGGGATGTATGATTCACCGTGACAAAAACTGTTCGTTCTTCTTCTATGATGAATGCAACTTTAAGGATATTTTTGGCTTAAATAATTTTTTTTTCAAGTTTCACACAGTATATGAAAATAGAGGGGGTGTAAGAGTAATTATACAAGTTAGACGGCCGCTGTCTGCATTTGTCAAAAGAGTTGGGGAGTCTGTAAATGGATGATAAAGTTTCAATAAGGAGCATTGATGAATTGTATTCATCTTTTAGCTTATTGGTAAAATCAGCCATGATGAGCTTTGCGATTCCATTCATCAGCAAAAGCAATACTAAGATGATGATTTGGAGGATGACCTTCTTGCTCTTTCGTTGAAATTGATCAGGTCGTGGTTCAAGAGAAATTGGTGAAGCATGAATACTTAAGGGCTGAGAAGAAGGAAGTAGGAAAAGGGAAAGAAGAAAAAAATTAAGATAAGAAAATAAAAATAAGTTGATTTCAAAACCTGATAAATATATATCAAACACTAGTCACTGTAATTATACTCTTGATCAAACTCCATAATGAATTTTTGGACGTGATTCCAATTACAATTCCAATTTCTAGGCTTGAACCAAGCGCTCCTAAGATGATGATTTGGAGGATGACCTTCTTGCTCTTTCATTGTCATCAAAATTAATCGTGGGACAAGTAGAATTGGTGAAAACTGTGCCCTCAATTTAATTCCAAACTTTTAAAGCCTAAATTAATTTTAGGCTGCGCTCGGATCGAAGAATTTGGATTTTAAATCCTTCATCAAAATTCTTCATATCATTGGGATTATTTAGGACGAATTTAGATTTGAAATGCGTCCCATAGTTGGAGAAATTTTAATGGTCTACATAATTGTGTGTTTCATGTCCATCCAAATTGGCTCATTTCAAATTCTTACACTCAAACCTCTCTCTGCATCTCTTCCCTCCACCATTGATCTTGAGTGCAAGGAACATAGAATATTAGATAGGGTTTTGTCCTCGTTGTCGAGTCACATCCGCCAATAAAGTAGTAGACAAACCAAATCAAGAAATAGATTTGGGTATTTGTCTCATTGTGTATTGTGTAAAATCTCATGTGTATACAAATTTCTGTATGTGAGGGAGTAAATTTTATTACCATATTTACGGGTGGAACCAAAAGTTGAAATTTGGGAAAGACAAATGAAGAGATATACTTAAGAGGTATCCTTACATATTTTTTTTTTTATAAAAAAAACTTGGGGGCTCAAAGTCTAGTATTTACAAGAATATAAGTGTGTGTTGAATGTTTTAAGGGGATGTAAAAGGATTTTTGAAATTTTCTGATGGGGCAAAATTTAATTTCCTTTCAATTATATAAGTTGTTAATGTTTTAAAGGGATGTCAATTGGATTCTCCCCAAACAAAAAAAAAAAAAATCCTTTACATTTGCTAGTGACCGTGGTCAGTGCTGTTGTTGGAGGAAAAGAGAACAGAAGCTGCAAAAAATGAATATAGGGCGAAGAAAATAAATTTGCAAAATTTGATATTAATCCGGCCCTGACATTTTCAATGTTTCATTTTTTACCCAATTATTTTGTTAATTATAAATTTTTTTATCTATTTTGGGTATTTTTTTAAGCCAAACAATGTACTTGAATCAGTCTGTATCTCAAATCTATTGATTTCAAGCTCATTCATTTGAATTCCACTCTTGAATCCAAATTCACCATCACTAATAAAAATGTATCTCAAGTTTTAGTAGCCAATCATTAGTACTAAAAAATTGTATGTTTAGTTTGTCCATACTATACCTATCTTTCATAGTTATACATTTTACTCATCTACCTAAAGATTCTATCTCTCAATGAAATATATACGTTACATTAGTAAATTGTATTTTTTTTCTATACACTGACAATGCATATATTGATAGATTTGGATACATGACACTAATGTAAATTCAAATTTAAAATTCCAATTACATGTGTATATATATATATGTCATAAATTCAATCGTACTAATATAATTACTGTTAGTATATACAAGAATTACTTTAACAAACTTCTGCTAGAATGATTCACTTGAGAATTATTCCACTTTTGCTATCTTATCACATATAGGGAAACTGTCATCAGATCAAAGCACATTAAATACATGTTTTCATAATTGTGATGGCCGCCTTCAAACATCGATATCTTTCACCTATTTATTCAAAAAAAAAAAAAACAAAGAGCTGAACAAGAAAATTGTCTTTCTACCTTTCAACATCAACAAAGAGATGGAAGGAAAGGATGTATACAGTCAAGAGTTTTGGCAATGCCCACCATATATGAGTGGCTAATGATGCCTGATATTGAATGTGTTATCCATTTGAGGTCCATATCCATTTGTGGAACCCATTGTTATTTAACATAGACAATGCACATTCTTGTCTGGAATCTCACTGTTGGTGATAAAAGCCACTTTCTTCATATACATCAATTTAATAATTTGAATACAAGACCAATATGTCGGTCCAAAAATTAAAAAGAAAGTCAGATCGAAAAGGAAAATGTACTTCAGAGGAAAATTTGTAAATTATTTGAGATAATTTTGTAGAAAAAGTACTGTAGCACTCTTTTTGATATGATGTATATGAGATAAAATGGTAATTGAAAAATGTGTTGATGATGCAAGCAAATCAGTGTGTGTAAATAAGGTGTAAATAAAATGTAATTTTTTACAATCCAAACACACTCATGGTTTGCATGACAGAATCATTACTAGAATATTTGAGGAATTTGCACTTTCCACTTCCTCATTCCTAATTTATTTCAATGATCGAATTCTTTTTGCTCAAATAGATATATATAAGGTTACTTTTAAGTGCCCTTTTTTTCTTATACAATTATACTTTAAGCAAATCTATATTTTCTTTTTTATATTTTTTTCTAGTAAGAGAAACGTGGAATTTAAGAAGTGAAGAGACAAAAAAGAAATTTAAATTCAGATCTCTGATCCCTAAAGTCTCAACGAGCAAATCTACTTAACCTTATTCTCCTAATATGCTTTGATCATTGAAGTTGAGATGTCAATACTACTAAAGAAAACCTGTGTGGTCATTAATGGAGATGCAAAAATAAAATCTCACATGCATGCTTGCAAGTGGGAAATGGGAAAGATATGCAATCATGGAAAGAAAATGGGTATAGTGGCAAACATGGAATGAAAGTGGATCTGTCTTTCGCAACTTGAATGGTAGGAAATATCTATTGACGCTTTTGCAACTTGAATAGTAGGGAGATCTATCGATTTCAATTGTCAACATGCATACAAATAATATTAAGAAAATTATCACAATTTCTTGGCAAGGATATTTTCTACGACCTGCAAAAATTAGCTGAACCGTTTGATAATTAAGGCATTGTGTCTAGTTAATTGTATTTACAAGAAAAAAAAAGATGATATTGAAGCTCATTTTTTGGGAAAATTCCTTTCTCTAATTTTATTTAGAATGAGATAATGATAAATAAATTGTTGAAGAATCATTCTAGGGTTGCTTATAATTCTAAATTGTTGAAGAATCATTCTAGGGTTGCTTATAATTGTAAATTGTTGAAGGGCACAATGGGTCTATTTTTTAGTTGATTGCTTAAATTAATATCTGATTACTATTAATTAGTCTTGCATTAGTTACCTTTACAAAGATTGGGAACATGATCTTGGTTTTGTCCAATCAATCATTGGTGAATTCAATTTGTTCAATTTTCAAAGACAAGGGACTAAAGCCTGCTTGGCGTAAAAACAAAAGGGACCATCTTGGTCCAGACCCTAAGTATGGGGACCAAAATTGTAATTCACCCATTATACTAAGTAACATATCATTATTACGTATTAACAACCTTAGCCAAGCCTTGCTCCTGAAAACTGAAGTGAAAGTGGAGATATCATTCAAGTTGTTCAATAGTTTCCCATTTTTCCAATCAATTTCTAGTTATATCTCTTGGATTCTCTCTCCATGTTTAGAAAGGTTGAACAAACCTAAACTAGTATCACCAGAAGAAGGAAAAAAAACGAAAGAACAAGAAGAAGAAAACCTGTGAACTTGGTTGTTAAGCATTCGAGAGATGCTGAAGGAAGGACAATGTACAAGAGTGGAAAATGCTAACACTGCTCCAATGGCGATGTTAAATTGAGTTTTGTACGTACTTGTTACAACTACTTTGAATATTGTAAACCATGAAGTAACTTTCCTCTTGGACCTTGAATAGATTGATGTAATTGGAGGGGGAAAATGGACAAGAAAGAAACATGGAGAGGCATTTTCTCATTCTTCAATAAATCATGCGATGAGCAAATGTCTCCCAGCTTCAGTGTTCGAATCGAAGTAAACCTAATCTGTACATACTCGTATGTAAATGGTCACCAATCCATCATCATAGTTAATGTTTTTCCTGCTCCGGAGTTAGCATTATCAGCTGCAGCTCATCCTACAGAGGGTCCATTTGAGTTGCCAGATGGGGCTAACGAGTGATTATGTTGTTGTGCTGTGTTGGAACCGAAGCCGAAAACGTTTAACTGCTGCAATGCCACAAAACAACAGCATATGAGCCGTCACAGATATCCTGTTGATACGTGATACAGAGCATTGTAGCATTGCGCAATCCAAATGCTTCAGTTGACAAGCAAGAGTTAAAGAAAAATGTAATAAAACCTGTGATGCATTCTGCAGAGGGTGGAATGCCATGTAATTGGCATATTGCTCAGATAATTTGGAATTCTGCAACTGAGTATGATAATTCATGGGATTGAACATTGTGGTTTGGTGGCATAGTGCAGCTTGATTCGGTATTGTCGCTTGATCAAGCAGCGGCAGCCTTGGGAGATGCATCTGGCTGTGAATGGAAGGCATTGCCAGTGGGCCTATTCCCATCCCTAAGCCGGACATGTAGTGCTGGACAACAGGAAACATCATTGGTGCCATTCCACTTCCCATCCACATCATCTGATCAAACCATGGCCACAAAGCAGTAGCTTGAGTGTGCAGTGATTGACTATTAAATGTGCTTCTGCTATATATATATGCTGCAATTTTGCATACCTGAAGTTGTAGCTGAAGGGATTTCATGTATTCTATAGCTTCATCTAGCATCGATGCTTTATCTGTCTGGAAAAGAAGAGGCAAATTGGAAGCATAAGAAATCTGTAGAAACTAAAATTAAGGGATGAAGTGCTCGACTGTGAGAGAAAAATTCTCTCATCTTGTTTGGCACGCCTTACATTCATTGTTCAATGAAAAGAAAGTAGCTATTAGGACTAATTTTATTCTAGGATGTCATTACTGCACCACCTAGTTCAAACTTAATACAGATTTTGTGCCCTGTGCAGTTGTACTTCATAACGCACTTCTCTTGTTCACAGCTCAATTGTTAGTCGTAGGTTTTTTTCAAGATTAAAAGCTAGTTTCAGGTGCATCTTTTGGTATTTAGCATACTTTAAAATACAGAACACAAAATTTAAACATCTTTTTTAGAAATAACGTCTTAATGTAACTTTAGAAAAGCCAAAGCATATCTTGTTTCTTCAGCCTAATTAATGCCCCATGAATCTTTGCCGATGAAACTATTAGAGGTAAGTTTAAGGTAGATAAGACATAGTTAATCAAGCTGCCAGAAATTGCACAAATCAGCAGAAATCATATAAAGTAGAAAGAAGAATCTTCAGACCTTGTTAGACTTAGGAAGAAGCTCCTGCAAAGCCCTCATCTTCTCGTTGATCCTGTCTCTCCGTCTCTGAAGAAAAGAAATTAACATTCTTCAAGTGTTTCTAGAATGCATTCAGGTCATTGCATATGCAGCAAAGCCATGGATTGGTGTAACCTACCCTCTCCGAGAGATTATGGACTTCAGCAGCACGGCTTTTGCGTGAACTCCCAGATTTTACTGCTGGTTTCTTTCTGGCAGCTGACTCCAATTCAGCAGCCTGGAGTATGAATGCAAGACGAGTTGGTATTGATCTTTAACCATATAAAGAAGGCCTTTAGGCTGAAGAAATACAGTTAAAAAACTGACATAGCTTGCTTACCTTACTTTGGCACTCTGAATCTTCTGCATCTCTGCTTTTCCTCTTATGAGAATTGGTACCAGTTGATTGGTTACATGTTCTCCCAAAACTAGTCTCAGATCCATCAGAAGAAGATGATGTAATTGCTGTTTCCTCTGTGTGATCTGTTTGAAGTCTGTCACTTTGAGAGCTCATTTTCCCAACACGATGATCCTTGGCCATAGCTGCTGAAAAACCTCTATGATTAGCAATCCCACCACTCGAAACTCGGCTTGTATCAGTATCATTTACTACTAGATTGCTGCCGCAGTGGCTGGTGCCAACCGTCTTGGCGGAAGAATACTCTCTAACTTCACCTCCCAAAGTCCTATTGCTAACTCCATCACTTGAGGATCTCAAATCTGCCTTGACAGACCAAAGGAGCATTAGCAGCTCTTGGTAAATGGGAATGATTGGGTTGAGCAGAATCAAAGTTGTGATATCCTGGAGGCAATGAGTTGATGACATCAGAAGGCTTATCATTAGGTAACTGGACAGGATGGTTGTGGAGTTCTTGTGATATGCCAAATTTTTTAACTTATCATCCCCATGTGGACCTTGCTCAACTGGATTGGAGATTGGAAATTCAGATAAGAAGTCGGAGGTGAATTCCTTGTCAAAGGGATCATCAATCCAAGAGACTGTCTCAGTATCTTGAATCAAACTAGTAACCTGATTTTGACAAGAGCTACCCCCTGTACTGCCTCTGCTCATTGATTGATCATGGTTGTGTTTGTTAACCTGCCTAGATTGATTTTCTTGTTGATCAGCTGTCCCTGGTTTTGGATGGTGGTGATGATGAGATTGAGGGTGCAGCACAATTTGTCCATTTTCCCACAACAGCTCCACCAGCTCATTGTCCATTCTGTAGTATACTAAAGCACTGTTAGCAACTTCACAAATTCATGTTAGAGAAACAACTTTCTTGAATTAATCAGCTCCAAGCAGGCAGAGTTTTGAAGAATTGATTAGTGATTACCCCAGGGGCTTATTCTTCAGAATGGGCTCTGGGAATTCAGCCCCAAAATTCCAATCCGGAAAGCAAGGATTCATGGCTTCAAATTAAAGCTAATAAACAAGAAAGAGCAGGACAAATTGAAGTCAAGAAATGAATATAAAACAGCTGAGGGTCAGACCACAATCAAGAAACAATAATTAACTAGTACTACTACTACCATACTACTTAATCATTCCATTTAAGGAAATTAGAAATGATAGATGAGTTAGTAGTGCAGACTTGCCAAAAGAAGCAAGATCAACATCATTCAAAACATGCAGCACAGCTAACTAGTGGTACCATATTGTGAAGGGCATATATTATATGCCTGTGTCTGTGAAAGTCACACACACAGAGGGAGAGGAGAGAGAGAGAGAGATTAAGATAATGATTGATTACAAGTTTGTTGAATCAACAAATGATTAAAAAAGGAACAAACACACATAGAAAATTTGGCAAATCAAGTACTCAGATACCCTTTACTCAAGTACACCAGAAATAATTAGAAGAATAAGAAAGAAGCAAAAAAGCCCACCTGGGGAAATGTTGTACAGCTACAAACTAATTGTTGTTTGTGATGCTTCACTTGTTCAGGAAAGGAAGAAGGGATATCATATTTCAATCAGGAAACAAATTATTCCTCCAGAATATCTCTATCAGAGCCAGCAGGAGGAAAGGGGGAAGAACCTGTCCCAGTCCTTAATGTAGTCCCACTCACTCTCTCAATGCCGTGTAATAGTACTTATCTCGTAACAAATATTTCTCCTCTTTTCGAATTCTCGTCTCAACCGTCAATCATCTCCCCGATCCTCTGTCTCACTTCTTGTAATATTATACGCCGAAATATATTTCAATTTATTTTATCATAATTCTACTTGTAAAAATTGACGCGTAAAATTACTTTGAATATGCATGTCTCCATTCAAAACAAGAAGACGAAGAATAAAAATTAAAATTAATAAGATAGGAAGTGGGATAGAAAATCCGGATTCTTTCCTTCGAGAAGAAGTCGATGATTGAGGTTAGACCCGACAAAATTCAACGGGGCTAGTATAGCATTGCTGGTTGGGGCTGCTTTTATGACAACGAGGGAGATGCCTTTACAAGCGGCATTCGGGTATTGGATTTGGCTGTGTCCTAATGGGCCCTTGAGGTGATAGCAACAATTTGCTGGCTGAGATCTACAACTTCTCCTCTCCTGCAGCCCCTGCAGATAAAAAGGTTCTGGGTATCTAATCTTGCAAATTTGTGTTGACACGTGTCTGCTGGACCCTGCACCCAAATTTTTTTTCTCTTTTTTTTTTAACTACACTGAGCCAATGCTCAGAAATAATAGGAACAAATACTGGTGACACTAGAATAGATAGAGACACACACATAAAAAGATGGTTATTTACAGTTTGCCCCCTGAACTTAGGGATATTAATAATTTAGCCTATATATTGACTGGTCAGATGTCAAAGATCACATTTCCATTCAAAAGTTCACTAAAATGATGTTCTTGCACATGGATAATTTGTTCTATGGACCATTTGGGGTGGGAAGGTGGCATGCAAAACTAGAAAAAATTACTTCTATTTGAAAGTGAAAATTCGTACTTGTGAACGTGATATCATTGATTATATGGAATCGAAGGAAAAGGACTGAGTGATGAATTAACCATGCTATGCTTCGAGAAGAAATTGCCAATGGAAAATATGAGAAAGTATACCACACTCTTCAAAAACTCATAGTTTTGGACTGTTGTGCAAAATTTCGTTTGATTAGCCTTCAAGTGGTGAAGCATTAAGAGGATTTGATGAAGTCACAAACAATTTTATATCTATTGCACACATATGCTATTATGGTCGTAGCGATATCCATGCAGGTAATTGCTGCGAGTTTGTCTTGTGGGTGCACTTTGGATACTCATAAATGTTTTTTAAACTTGGACTGGGGAGTGATCACAAGAGCTTTTGCATTTGTAGTTCAATCGATTGAACTTCAACCTCATTTGTAGCGAAATTCCTTTGATCCTCTCGATTTTTACCGGTTTCATTCAATTTTTGATCGAGTTTAATCGATTTAATTGAATTTTTAGATTAACCATTGAACCGAACTAGAGGAGTGGCCAGTTTGTGGTTTAACCAGCCAAACTGATCGGCCTAGTCCCATTTTCAAAACACTACCATAATCAGACGTCCAAAAGTGAATCTTTGGACAAGTAAAAAATAAATTGGAAAAATGACTCAAATTAGAGGGTTGTTGAATATATTATGGTAGTGATAAATTACGTAGAGCAACTACCTTCAAGGTGTCCGTTGAAATTTTTTAACTTTTGTTTTTACATGGTTGGAAACTAGCCTTTGTTTGCTTATATTTGGAGAACTCTTTCAATTCTTTTGTCTTATTTTTATTTTTTCTAATAGAAAACGAGTGAGATTTAAGAAGCCATGGAGGAGATATAGGGTTATGAACCCAAGACCTTATCGATAGGATTGTCAATGGGATCGAGTCAACCTAAACTCGGCTCGTTTGGCATGAGAGAAAGTCCGATGAAACTTAACATTTCATTGAATCTAAAATATATAATATATTAATATACATAAGAAATATTAAATATACAAAGTTATGTCAAAAGATTCAGAAGGACAAAGCTTAGTACAAGTAAATTGAGAACCTTTGAAGATGTATTGACTGTTGATTATTATGAATTTCACATTTATCAATCCAAAACTCATAACTTGATATCGGAAAGTGATACTAACTATATGAATCAAGGATGATTTCGTTAAAGTCCGACTCAGATGGTACGATTGATAAGCGTACTTACTGGGGCATCAACCTTAGCCACTAGAACACTTTCAATTCTCTTCAAGTAAGGATAATATTCAATTCGTTTCAAGTTGAAATTTGTCGGCTATTACCAATGCCAAAATGGGTATAATCACCAATTTATTGTGTTTAAGTAGTTGTTATGAAACTAAATGAAGAAAAATGTGCAGGAAGAAAAGGCTGATTAAAAATGTTAATTATAATATTACATCAACCATATAGCAACCTAGCTTCACAAAAATAATTTATCCAATAATCTCTTTTTTCTTTTTTGGATCGGAGCAAAAGACAACTCATAGATTGCATTCCACAGAGAACAAAAGCATGCGAAGAAAAACTTGGTAGATCATTGCATTTGGAAAACCCTGATATAATGACTGTTATATTCATTTTGGTTGGTGATTTTTTTTAAATATATTTACTTACATGTAACATTCAAATATATATTTACATTCATTTAATAAATTAAAAGGTTAATATTACATCTATTTACTAGTAATTAGTATCATCATCATATCTATTCAAGTAATTAAAAGTAATTTAGTTGTATCATCTATTCATATAATATAAGCCAAGAAAAATTGTATACAGTGCAAGGCAAATAATAAGCAAATTTTAAGTATAACCATTCATCAAGCAAAATATATACAAATAATGCTGGCAACGCTCATAACTTCTCTACTGGGAAACTTACAACGGGTCTTATTTTCGACGCCCAATGATCGAAGCTCATCGATCTCCTCATTGCCAAGCCTCCAACCAAGTGCACCCGCGAACTCCTTGGCTTGCTCTGCATTTTTAGCCCCTGGGATGGGAACAACATTCTCTTGGGCGATCAACCAGTTCAGGACAACCTTTCCCAGAAAATAAAGGGGCATTATTCTCGTACCACAACTATTAGGTAAAGAAATTAGCCTACCAAAGACTTGTTTCTTGTTTTGCTTATAGGCGCAAAACTTAAGTTCGATGTATTGGAAAATGAAAGAGAAAAATGTTACCAAAATAATAATTGTTATTAAACTGCTTCAAGAATGCAATATGACGATTTTACAAGTAGAATTCAGTATTTGTAGAACCCCAAGATTGACTGACCCGGAAATTGTAAGAGTGGGAAGATCAACTTTACAAACTCAAACTTAGATGGAGAGGCTCATGTATCCACATAAAAATATTTGTAGGAGAAGAGGAATTAAATCAACAATGTATTGTTAATCACACGTAACAAAAAAAGCTCTCAGCTCTTCACTCTTTTCAACTAAATATATATGATGACAAGACACCTACTTATAGTCTGAGTTGGTATATAAGAAGTAACAACCCGCAAGAAATTGCCTAATATAAGGAACCTACCAAAAACATGACCTAAAAACTACTAAACAATAATATAAAAACTTCTCAGATTTTAGGCTTCATTTAATATGCCAACAGATTGAAAGCATGTGAACATTGTTTCTTATGCATATAAGTGGAGCATTTAGCTCATACAACCTCCAATGATATAGAAAAATCGCCACTTTTGGTCGTTATTTTTTTCTTGAGAGTTATTTATTCACAAGAAGGTTAATTCAAAAGTGATTAGACAATTAACTCAAAAGATTGTGATAATAATTTTCAGCGGACTAAGAGAGAGGAAAGAATACAAATATAAATAGTAGATCGTGACAAATAAATAGTAAATCGTGACAAATTTTCTAAAAAATAAAACCTGAGTTGGTGTTTTATCATATGCCTCTCCTATCTCCTGTATTCTGTTTTATCAGAGGTTGCAGCTGCAGCAACACAGAAATACTTCAATACTTGAGCAGAATTTTGAACTAGTTTTCATATGTAAAATATCTTACTTCGATCAAGAACTCAGAAGTATAAATCCGTCCTCGAGGGCCAGAAGGAGGGTTTTCTGGGGTATACTTCCCTGTTAGGGCACCTGCAAAATATAGAAAACCAATATACTAAAATTTGAGAACATAAAACATTGTTGTCCTTAAGATGAAAGTTTCAACTAATGAATTTGAATCTGGATAGTAAGAACTTAACTGTTAACTAATGCATTTCTGTTTAAGAATTCTCAGTGAAGTAGTGTATTTATTGCCACTAATACCATGAGAGTTACAAGAATAAGACAATCTGTTTTCTGAGATGCCTATCTTCTTCCAGTCATTGGGAGAAAATCATGTCAAAGTATAGTTTAAATATGATCATTACTGAGAAAACTAGTTTTAATTGAAGTAAACTACTTAATTTAGATGTGTGACCATAAATAAATTAAAATAAAGCACGGATTTTGACGTAAATATTAATTTTAAATAGATTTTCTTGTTACTTGCACTTATAACTGATTATATCATAGTTGTCATACACCTTGAATATTTTCAACTTTAGGATAATGAATAATGAAAAGGAAAAGGAGGAGGTTATTTGGTATTGTACATGATTGGAAGGTGAGGACAGTTGAAGGAAAAATATATTACTATCAGTCAACAACCTACATTTCAGACAAATTTCAGTTATTAGTGTCTATGTTCTAGCATATTTTAACGTCAAGTGGATAATTGCATAATATGATATCAGGCTTGAGGAAGGCATGAATCTGTACCTAGATATAAGATAAGATTAAATAGATCAAATATGTCATCTTGTTACTTGCATATGGTAGTTGTCATACACTTTTGTTGAATATTTTCAACTTTAGAATAATGAAAAGGGGAGGGAGAGGCCTGTTGGTATTGCTGATGATTGGAAGGAGGGGACAATTGAAAAAAAAATTCGAAAACTCACAATGTGGAGGTAAATTTATTTTTCTTATGTGGAATATATGTGTCTTTTTTTTTTATCTAAAAATGTAACATTATAATTCAATTACGCGGGATTAGGATATCACTTTTGACGGAGGTAAATTTTTCTTGTGATATTGTCCAATCGGTGGCTTGTGATATTGACTTTAGGTGATAAGGGAGGAAAGTGATATTTTTAGAAGTTCAAGTGTACTAATGCATTATCAAAAGCCTCAGAGGAGGTTTCTGAATTTATCCCTACTTTTTAATGTGAATAATATTGTTATGTCCCTACTTTTAAGCAAAGACAAGAAAAAAATTGTATTAATATTGATTTTGCCCACACTAAATTTATTCCTGACTATGCCACCGACTTGATGAGCAACTCCACCAATGCATTTTAGTTTTACTGTCTGAACAATCTTGTGGGGAGTATGTGAAATTTTTATGACATCTGCTGTTCATAGTTGAGCAAAAAGTTACCATGCCAAGAACATTTAGGTTCACCAGTCAAACTTGCACACCAGACACCACAAAATAAAGAAGTAAGACTTAACCTTGAGCAATAGGTGAATATGCAATGAGAGTGACACCAAGTTCATCACAGGCTGCCTTTACACCATTTTCCTCTGGAGCCCTATATATGAGACTGTAATTGACCTGGTTGGAGGCCAGTGGGATGCCTCTCTTTTTAAGTTGCTCATATGCATCACGAAGTCGTTTCTCTGAAAATGATAATCATGTCATCAAGCATAAGATTCAGCATCCAATTCTATTCTTAACAAATCAGAAATCCTGTTTCCCCATTCCCCAATTTATACAGGATGCACATATAAGGGAACTCTTTGAGAGTATAAAGGAGGTAATGAGTAGAGTAATACAGAGATAAGAGATTCATGAGCTTGATTATGAGTAGACAGAAAGAAATCACATACCAGTATAATTAGATACTCCAACAGCCTTCACAAGGCCTTGCTCCACAGCATCTCCAAGGCCGTCAATGTATCCTGAAAATCGATCTCCTGTCAGTGAATACTATTCTGAATTTTACCATCACTCATCTTTCATAGGTCAAGCTGCTTGGTAACTGAAAGAATTGCTTAACGAAAATGAACTTCACCTTCATTTCCCCATATGCCAGGCCTGAAATGTTATTCAAAGTATTTCTATCAGCAAGTGGTTGTTAGAAATAATGTGAAATAAACTATAAAAAAATCAACTTTATCACTTGTTCTGAGACACAAAATTGGGATATTTGATAAACTCAGTCGCCTATAATTCTTCCCGACCCTATGGTTTCATAGAATGTCATATAATTTTGCAGATTAGTTTTGCAATTAATTTTGGTTCTTAAGCAGAATGATAGAGAGATTATAAAAATGGAGCTAGGGAATCAGACCAATGGAGCTGATAAAGGTCAACTGATGACAGTCCGAGACGACAGAGGGAATCTTTAAGAGCAGTGAGGACACTTTGACGACCAAACCTCCATGGTAGTGCTGCAAATTTGGTCGCAACTGCAACTTCCACCTGTGGATTCCTTTCTTTCCTTCCTTGATAAACCTTAATCATAATGGGAAACATAGGTTGGAAAAAAACAGAAAAGAAGATTGGGCTGAATGTGTATTTCCTTGAGGGACTGACTAGCACCAAAAAAGAACTCGTTACTAACCTTCCTAGCAGTGTTTCAGAATTACTGCACCAAAAGTCACCTGCAGGTATGAGAAAGTGATGGATTTTAAGATACAAAAGTCTTTCTTTGAAATTTGATAGAACATCAGTGACAGCAGAAGTCAGACCCAATTCCCACCCTTGAGCCATAAACTTCAGCAGTGTCAAAGAACGTAATACCACAATCTATACTCGCATCAAAAGCTCCCTTAGCAGCCTTCATCTTCCTATCTGTCACCAGAGAGCAAAATATTACAAAGTTATTAAGTCCAATTACAAGGTCAGATAAGAAAATGCTCAGTCCCGATCATCTGCATTGTTAGCAAAAATGACTGTCTAATAGCTAAAAGCCTTAGCTACTGGCTAAGAGTTCTAGTGTATCCTCGCTTGCTGACAATATCATCTCAAATTGTTTGGCCAAACCAGTTTCATGTATCAGAAAATGTTCAAGTATATTGCAAATTTAGACTTGACATAGACGAGTCTTGGACCCTAAATTCCTTAAGCTTCTCTAGTGCCATTTAGCTTAACTTTTTAGTTGAGGTGTAAAACTTTGGTTTTGCACTTGAACAGAGGAAAAACACTACAAAGGCCTCCGCCAAAAGCACACCAAATAGCAGAGTTGATGCAGAAAGAATAAGTCCAAGGTTTTCACTTTTCAGCTCACTAGATACAAAATCACCGTCTAGATTATGCTGGTACATAAAGTTGAATAGAATCAACACAAAATTAAGAAATATGGTACCATCTTGAGAAAAAAAAAAACACCAGAAATGGATAAGAATTAGTGCTAACATTGAAATACTAACTGGAATGTGTTCGTGTGCCTAGTCAATTCCATTGAAACAAAGTTGCCCTAGTCAATATACGCATTGAAGCTGGATGAAAATTAATCTTACTTTTTCAATTTCCAATCATTGTAAAGGGGAAAAATGATAAAAAAAATCACAGTACAACATCATATTTCTGTTCACTAGCTTTCTTTCTCATACTAAACCTGCCCAACTACTGAGAGCCCAACAAATTCATCCGACTGCTGGATAAACTGAAATCGTACCAAATAACAAAATACTCTTGAGCATGTAGTAATTGAACAAATTTCCATGTAGGTTGTTCAAAAAACGATCTGATTCAGGAAATGAAAACATACCATCCCATTCAAAGTTGTTCCAGTAGCTGGTGTCACCCCAGGACCAAGCCCCAATCCCAAGCCTAGTGACCTTCAAATCTGAACCACCCAACTTCACCTTATCTTCCTCACCAACAGTTTTAACAGCAGTTGCATCCACAGAAGCTACAGCTCTCACTCTCAGTGCTTTCCTCTGACTCAGACCACAGAACAAGCATGCACTGCTACTGATGAAATGCAGAGCCATACTCAAATCTCCAAGTGGGAAATGTCGAGATGGGATGCTTCACACTATTCTGAGTAGGACGTTTTGTTCCTGAATTTTCTCTGAATTGATTATGAATGAGCCCCACAAAACTGAGGTGCTCAGTTTGGTTTGTTTTGACTTTTGCTCATTTTCGTACACACACAGAAAAAGATAGCGATAAAACACAGTCACAACGAGGTTTATCCTAAATCCAGGTGTGTTGTACGGTATAACGATGATTCAATTCCCGTTAGATTTTCCCGGTTTCGTTGGACCTCTCCATAGAGTAGATTTTCCCCTTTTCCTCTAAAAGTAGAAATAGGTTAGACATGTGCCGCTACGATTAAAAAAAAAAAACTCAGTCACAAGTCTTTGTCAAAATGTGAAGGGACATGGTCTTCAATTTGTACACGTCTAGTACAACTTATGCCTGCCAAATTTTTATATTTGAAACACGAAATTTTAAAAATTTTCCAAGGAATGGCTGTCGAATATTTATTACTCAAACAGTTTAAGTTTAAAAAAATAAAAAGGACAAACACTTTACCTCTTATGATTTAGTGTTTTATTACGTAACTTCCTATGATTTCAAAAACTATACATAACTCCTCTATAGTTTGGATTAAAGTGTTAAAGTGGCGGAAATGATCATTCGTAATGGAATCACAAAAAATGTCAAAAATATTTTTATGTAAAATTGAAAATTATTTATTAACCAAGGGGGGTTATATGTATATTTTGAAATCATAAAGAAGTTATATGATAAAATATTAATCATAAGGGGGTTATATGAAAAAACATTAAACCATATGGGGTTAGTGTGCCATGTATTTATAAGGGTAATTTTGACAGTTTTAAAAGTTCCGTTATGAAAGACCATTTCTGTCACTTTGACACTTTAATTCAATTTATGAAGGAGTTACGTACAATGTTTTGAAAAATCGAACCGGACCGGCCTGTTCGACCGGTTGAAATCGCGAATCAGTCATGTCTTCGATCCGATTTAATTAAAAATCCAAAAAATTAATTGAACCGGTGAAGAACGGTTGAATCAGTAAAAATCAGGGAAGGGGTTCTATCATCAGTTGCAACCGATAATTGAATCTCGTATTACAAACTTCTACAAGCAACTGACAGGTATGATGAGAGCAATTTGTTGGGCACAGGAAGTTTTGGATCAGTTTATAAAGGCACACTTGATGATGGGAGGATTGTTGCTGTTAAAGTGTTTAAACTGCAACAAGAAGGAGCCTTCGATAGTTTTGATGTAGAATGCGAAGTATTTCGTAATCTTCATCATCGAAATCTGGCAAAAGTCATTAGCAGCTGCTCGAGCAAAGACTTCAAAGCATTAGTGCTTGAGTTTATGCCCAACGGAAGTCTTGAGAAATGGTTATACTCCCACAACTATTTTCTAGAAGTCATGCAGAGATTAGACATATTGATTGATGTGACATGTGTATTACAATATCTGCACTACGGTTATTCGATTCCTGTGGTTCATTGTGATGTGAAACCCGGTAATGTGCTCCTAGATCAAGATATGGTTGCACATGTGACTGATTTTGGTGTTGCAAAGTTGCTGGGGCATGAGGATAGCATTACGTACACCAAAACATTAGCCACACTTGGCTATCTTGCTCCAGGTAAAGCTTCTTCTTGGTATAGTTACTCTGCTTTTTTGCCTTGCAGTTAATCTTGGAAATCCCAAATTCCAAATCTTTTGAATTACTATTTTTGCTTGTAGAGTATGGACTGGAAGGGCTAGTATCAATAAAATGCAATGTCTACAATTTTGGAATCATGATTATGGAAGTCTTTACAAGAAAAAATCCCAGTGATGAAATGTTTGACGAAAATTTGACCCTGAAGAGTTGGGTGAGTGATTCCATGCTGGATGGACTGGTTCATGTTGTAGATGCTAATCAGCTGAGGCCCAATCATGAATATTTCGATGAAAAGTTGGACTGCATTTCATCAATCATGAAAGTGGCTTTGAATTGCACAAGGGAATCTCCAACGAAGAGAAGCAACATGCATAATGTTCTTGTAGATTTGAAGATAACCAAACTTCAGCTACTGCCATGTTCAAATTAAAAGGAGGTCAATGCGCTTTCAAAATTACTAGTTCCTTTGAGTCTAAGCTTTATTCTCGTGTGGGCAACTCCTCATATGAGGATTGGGTGTTAGGAAATTGGTTTAATTTCTTTTAAATATGTTTCTTAATTTGTGTGGAAGTAACTAATTTCTTAATTAGTTTTAGTTACTTGGAGTTGTTGTCAAGGAATTTTCTATTTTATTTAGGATTTAAAAGTTACTTCCTATTCTGTACAAGTCTAGGAATTAGTACGGATTTTCTGTTGTTATTTGGGTTTTGACCAATAATGTTCCCTATAAATAAATGGGTTGGCATACTACAAAGAGGCACGCAAGAGTATCCAGGGGCAACATGTAGGCTTATACATAGGGTGTGGAGAAGAATTTTGGAAAATGAGAGATGGTATATAAGGGTTATGTTTGAGTTCAAATTGTATTCTTGTATAGGATTTTTCCTCTCATAATAAAGAATGTGTTTCTCTCCGTAGACATAGACTCTATGGTGGAGTCAAACCACATTAAACATTGTATGTCGTTTATATTTCATATTCGTAACTTGTTTATCATTAAATTGTTGTGTACTTGATAACTCAATAGTCGTGTGTTCTGCCATTGGATCCTAACATTAGGCAGCTACAGTTAGGATAGATTAACCATGCCTGATTGTTGTATTTTTTCTTTTCTTTTTTCTTTAAATTTAGTGTGCACTTAACAACTGAATCATATTTTTTTTATACATTGGATTGGTGTGCACCAACAAAACTTTCTCATGTAACACAATCATCTAATGATACTTGATGAGTACGCCGAGATCATGACCTGAACAGAGCTTTCGTGCACGCTCCCAAATTGACCTACAATGGACGAATTGGCGGACTAACTCCCCTTTGTGACTCCAACACTCAAGTCAGTTGAGAAATAAGAGAAAGTAGTTATGTTGTATGGTGCTGTATGTGTATGAATATGTACCTTTCCTGGTCCCTTTGCTCCTTATTTATAAAATCCCGTGGGATGGTCCATAAGAGGAGAGTTCTAATATGAGCCCTACTAGGTTACGGGAGGTGGAGTCCCATTTGGATTCTACCTTTGGTCTTATCCCATGGGTTTGGAGCCTACCTTTTGTTCGGACACCAGGAGGCCTATGGCGAAGACCCAAACTGGTAGGTCAGATCCGTGCTACCGAACTGACACGTGTTGATAGGAGAGTTGACCTTTTTACACTTGTCCCCCTCCGAAGACCAGACTCATTCGAATGAATATGGACAGAGTATTATAGACGTGTCAGTTCAGTGAAGCGACTCGTCCCTCGCCACTATTGCTACCCACGTTCTGAGTAACTGTTGCTTCCTCGCCATTTCAATTTTGAGTAACCGTCACTTCAACCGTCACATCTCTCAACAGTGACCGTTGCTAGTTTTGAATGCGAGTCTCTTCATTTCCCTGCTCTGGGATCCCCTATAAATAGGGTCTATCGGTTGTTATTTTCACACTCCTCCTTCATTTCTTCAGTTCTCCCTATCTCTTAGCCAGTTTGTACCGATCCGTTTGGCTTTTTCGTGCTTCTTTACCAATATTTTTAGTCTGAGTTGTTTCTCTCTCTATCACCAGTAAGTCCCTTCTTCTTTTTGCTTTTATGTCTTCTTCCAAACATTCGAATATTATGAGTTCGGCTCCTAGGTGTAGGGCAGCTCGACCAATACCAGTAGAAGTAATTTTCTCTTCCACCCCCCTTCTAGCTTTTCCTCCCCTAATTCGTCATGATCTGAGTATATCCTGATCCCCACACATTTTCCCATTTAGGGGATAAACCCGCTCAAACAACATATTCCACCCATCCCTGAGGCTATTACCTAGGCTATTACGACCGAGGCCGTCGTCGGGACCTCTAGGGGGGATGGGTACGACTTCGGCGAGGTAGACCTGATTCCCCCGATTTTGGATTAAGGAGAGGTAAACGAACTGGCAGGGAAGTATGCCATTCCAGCCCATTCGAGGTCAGGGCTGCTAAACTCGGGGAGGTCGCCTGCCGACCTCTCCCGGGCTACGTGACAGTTTACAAAGATCAGTTCGTGGCTGGTTTTCACTCCCCGTCCCTAACTTTCTCTTTCAAATCCTTACTTTTTGGGGCATTCGGATAACCCAACTCATTTCCAATGCAATTCAGGCAATCCTTGACTTTTTATCATTTGCTGCATTTTTGAAATCCCCTATAACCTCGATCTGTTTCGGTCCTATTTTCAGATGAAGATAAATGGACACGTTCCGGGCTGGTTCTACTTCGCTCATAGGAGCGAAGTGAAGCATCAGACTCGCGAACTATTTGCTGGTGTTCCTTCCTCTATCAGGGGTTGGAAGGCTCAGTTCTTCTTTGTAAAAAATATAGGCTTTCCTTCGCTGACCTGGAGGGAGGAGACCCAAGTCTCCGACGCTTTCCCCTCATGCCTTCCCGAGTTCGACTGGAGCCGCTTAAACAGCTCAGACATCAGGCTAAATATAAAGGAGTTCTCCTCTACCCAATTCTTGGCGACGGGGGCTGATTCGGACAAACCCTTCTGATCTTTCACTCGAGATCCGAGTTCTTTCGCCTGCCGAGTTGGAAACCTGTACTTATTTTTCTCCCTGCTCAAATTATTCAGTTCGTCATCTGTTAACTATTTACTTACTAACCTGCTCTATTTTGCAATGAAAGGTTTTTCTCAAATGCTTTTCTTGGGAGGAGCCTCCAGCTTGGCTTAAACGCCTGCCACAGGTCCGGCCAGTTTAGCCCCTCTTCCTCCTCCTATTTTCCCTCAATCCGTTTCCGAGGCGAAGAAGGGGAAGAAGAAACAAAAGAAGTCTACGGCAAAAAAGTCTGAACAGATGCCACTCCTTCGACTATTCAAGAGAACGTTCCGATTTTCGACGTCGAGCAGTTCGGACATTATGACGTAAACACTGCGGAGGAGCAGGCTCGAACAGAAACTTCTCCTCACATGTGGCAGTATCTGAGCAAGATGCCTTACGATCCGCAGACTAGGCTGACGACGCACTCTCACCCTATGCACTTCAGCCAGCAGTGGAGGCTGTCTATCAACGACCGAACTCAGTACCCCTAAGTAGCTCAGGAGTTGCTTCAAGGTGCCATCCTTCCTCGTGATTATGATTTTATCAAGGTGGCATCCAATCCTTTCATCCTGAAGCACTATTACTACTGGACTGCTCAGGTCGGTACCGTGGCTCTGTTCAGTTGGTTCTTTAAATTTGGTGTGGAAGGATCCCCTCTCACCCTTCTTTTTTTCTTTTTTCCCATCAAGTGAATGTAGCTGATGCCGAATTGGCTAGAAGATTTAAGAACATGACCGAGATGCTGTCCTAGAATAAGGCATCCCAGGACAAACTGACGGCCCAACTTACGCCCGCTACGTCAGAGATGGAGGATTTGAAGAAACAACTATCCCAAGTTCATACGAACTTTGAACTTAAGATTCAGAAGAACTCCTCACTCTCTGCTCCACCGGAGGTCGAGCGAAAAAGATCAACCGATCTGGCAGGTCAGCAGATGGCCTTTCGAGAGGAAGGACAGAGATAGGATATATGAGAGTTCCTGAAGTCTAATGACTTCATGGGCGATCTAGCTATTCTGAATACCTCAATCCTCCGACATGGCTATGCCCAGGCGCTGAATGAGGTGCATACGCTAAACTTTCCTAGGTTCGACATCGAAAAATTTCTGAACTATAATCCCAAGATGGTAGAGCAACTCGATTGTCTTGTGGAAGGGTATTTGCGCGGGCGCAAACTTGAGGACTTAGTTGCTGACCCTTCTTTGCCGGTAACAACTCCAGAACCAGAAGAATAGCGAGAGGGCGAAGGAGAGAACTACGCAGGGGACGAATAGATAAGTGTTAAACAGCTCGGTTGAACTATAGGGTGGAGTAGGGGGTTGGTCTGAACATTCAGTTCGACATTGTGTTCTTCCTTGTAATCTGACGTCTTTTGTTGAATGAAATATGTTGGTAATACTTTGTCAAATTTTGGATTTTATGCTTTTATTCGAATAGCCGAACTAGGTGTCCAAACAATAGGAGTTTGGCCAAACCAAGAAGAAGAAATAACTAATTCATGAATATAAGTTAAAAAAAACCTTAAAAATCGAGCAGAGGGATAATCGCAACCTCTCAACGAAAAATTCTCAAATTTGAGTTATGCCAAGTGCGTGGGATTTCCTTGCCATTAAGATAAGTTAACTTGTAATACCCTACGCGGTCTGCCTCTTTTACCAGATACGGGTCTTTCCAGTTTGGATCCAGTTTTCCCGTGTTTAGGACCCAACTTACTAAGTTCTTCCTTAGGACCAGATCGCCTGGTTTGAAATAAAGATATCTAATTTTGGAGTTATAATATTGAGCTATTTACCCCTTGTATCTAGCCATTCTGATGCCAGTTTCCTTCCTTTTTTGTTCGAGTTGGTCCAGGTTAAACCTCAGTTCTTTTTCATTATTTTGAGTTATGAAGTTCTATACTCTACCTAACAACAGACCAATCTCTGCAAGGATCACTACCTCTGTCCCATATGTCAGGGTGAACGGAGTTTCCTGTGTAGCAGTCCAGGGCATAGTTCAATAGGCCCACAAGATGTTAGGCAATTCATCTACCCATTTTTTTTCGTTCGGACTCTATTCGCATTTTCAAACCATGTAGGATGGTCCTATTGATGTTTTCCACCTGCCCACTGGTTTGAGGGTGCCCTATTGAAGTGAAGTGCTGCTGGATTCCGAATTCCGTACACCAATCTCGGAAAGGATTTTAGGGGAATTGTCGACCATTGTCCGAAACCAGAGTTCGGGGTATGCCGAATCGGCACACTATATTTTTTCAGAAGAATTTTTGTACCAACCTTTCACTGATAGTATTAAGAGTTTCAGTTTCCACCCATTTGGTGAAATAGTCTATGGCTATTACCAAATGCTCGTATCCCCCCGAAATTCAGGGAAACGGACCAAGCAGGTCGACTCCCCATGGGACGAATGGCCATGGACTTTGTAGTAGAATTATCTCTTGCGTTGGGGCGTGATGAACTGGCGCATGGAATTGGCAAACTCGGCATTTCTTCGCCAGTTTGGCTGAGTCCCGAAAGTTGGTTGGTCAATAGTAACCCATTATTATTCCTTTCTTTGCCAGGACCCTAGGACCCACGTGATTTCCACAAATGCCCTCATACAATTCGTACAGGATATACTTTTCCTCTTCGAGCATTACACACTTCAACCATGGATTTAATAATGACCTTTTGTACAACACTCTGTCTGCTAGCATATACCTTTACGATTTAAGCAGGAGTTTTCGGGCCTCCCTCCTGTCAGGAGGGAGTGTTTCCTAAGACAAGTATTTCACGATGGAATCCATATATGAGTTCATTATTTCGATTACAGCGGACTCCACCTGTTTGTATGCTCTCTTTTTTACAATCTCCATCAAAACTTCCTTGCTCAATGGCCCGAATGAGGTTGAGACCAGCTTGGACAAGGCGTCAACTCTTTTGTTCTGACTCTTGGGAACCTGTTCAAGAAAAACTTTGACCGGACAGATTTTTCAGCTCATGCATCATGGCAGCGTATCTCTTCATTGGCTCTTCTTTGACTTCGTAGTTTCCCAGAACCTGGTTCACTATCAACTGCGAGTCACTATAGATTCTTAACGATTCGGCTTCCATCTTCCGAGCTATTTCCGTTCTCGTGATCAAAGTTTCATATTCGAACTCGTTATTTGAAACTTTGAAATCAAACCTTAAGGCGTAGGCCAACTTTTCTCCCTTGGGACTTATAAGGAGTCCGGTTTCGCACCCTTCTTTGCTGGATGCTCTGTCAACATATAGCGTCCAAATCGGGATAGCCTGTTCGGTTACTTTTCTGGTCTGTTCAACCTCTTGCAGCCTAAAAAATACTTCTTTCGCTATGAAGTCAGTTAGTGCCTGAGCTTTTATGACCGTTTGAAGCCGGAAGTTGATATCGTATTCGCACAATTTCACGGCCCACTTGACCATTCTTTTCGATGTATCAGGCCTAGACAAGATCTTCCTCAGGGGCTGATCGATCACCACCACTACAGGATGAGTTTGGAAGTATGATCTAAGTTTTCGAGTTGCGTGGACGAGCGTCAAGACATATCGTTCTATCGCTAAGTATTGGACTTCAGCTTCCTATAAAGTCCGACTGACATAATAAACTAGCTTCTGGATCCTATCCTCCTCTCGAACCAATACTGCACTGACTTCCTTCTCTCCCATGACTAGGTAAATGAACGGAGTTTCGCCCTATTTAAAAGAAGTTAATGTTGGCAGTTCGACAATATGTGTTTTCAGTTTTTCAAATATTTTTTGGCACTCCGAGGTCTACTTAAATTGGAGGCCTCTTTTCAAAACTTTGAAGATAGAGGAACCGCGAACTGTTAATTTTGACAGGAACTTGTTCAAAGGTGCCATCCTACCGGCTAGTCGTTGCACTTCCTTGATATTTTTGGACGGCGCTATATCCATAATGGCTTTTACCTTATTAGGGTTGGCTCTTATGCCGTTTTTGGATATCATGTATCCTAGGAATTTACTCGACCTGACCCTGAAAGTGCACTTCTTAGGGTTCAACCTTATCCGCGACCTTCAGAAAATATCAAAAATTTTCCTAAGGTCTGGGATGAACTGCTTCTAAGTCCTACTCTTGATCAACATGTCATCAATGTAGACTTCCATATTATGGCATATCTGATTTTTGAATAGCTTGTTAACCAGTTTTTGATACGTTGCTCCTGCATTCTTTAGCCTAAAAGGCATGGTGGTTTAGCAATAAGTGCCGTATTCAGTGATGAACGAGGTCTTCTCCTGATCCTCCTCAGCCATGACTATTTGATAGTACCCCTTGATGGCATTTAAAAAACAGAAAATTTCATATCCCGTAATTGAGTCCATGAGTAAGTCTATTCGGGGTAAAGGATAGCAATCCTTTAGGCAAGCCTCGTTCAGGTCGATGAAGTCTACGCATATCCTCCAGGCCTTGTCATTCTTCTTTACCAACACAGGATTGGCCAACCAAATCGGGTAGTAGACCTCTTTTACAATTTTAGCTTCCAGAAGCTTGGCTACCTCTTGCTTAACGACCTCGTTTTGTTCGCGAGCAAAACTCCTTTTCTTTTGCTTTATGGGTCGGATGTTAGGATCCATATACAATTTATGAATAACTAGTTCGATAGGGATTTCAGGCATGTCTTTCGCACTCCACGCGAAAATTTTCACATATTATTAATAAGGATTCCAGCGCTTTCCTGTTCAGCTTGCTCAAGCGCGAGTCGACCCTTATCACTCGATCTGGGCGCTCTTGGCTGATCGAAATTTCAAGCAGCTCTTCGTAGTCTCAAACTTTTCACTTCTCTCGGCTGGCTCTAGAGGTTCTAAACAAACGGTTTGGGCTACCAACTTCTCCTATCCGTTCAGAGTTGCAATGTAACATGCCCGAGCTACTTCCGAATCCCCCTACACCTTAGTCACTCCTTTCGACGTGGGAAATTTCAAACTCAAGTGTAAGGTGAAACAGACAGCTCGGAGGGCATTCAGGATAGACCGTCTCAGGATCATATTGCATGACGACGGTTCCTTTACCACTGAAAATTTGACTAGGATAGTTCGGCATTTTGGTGATGTACCCACTGTAACCATAAGCGTTATCATCCCTTCAGGTTTGATCGGTGGCCCCGCAACCCAATAAGAGGAGTTCGGATCGGAATGAGTTGCTTATCCTCTAATTGCAGTTCTTTGAACGTCTTATAATACAATACATCAATGGCACTCTCATTATCTATGTACACTTTCTTTACTTTGTAATTGTATGTTATCACCTCTATGACAATAGTCTCATGGTTATTAGAGGTTAGGGGAACTGCATCTTCAGACCCATACACTATCTCCTTAGATATTTTCAATCATTTACTCCAGTTGTCCCCGTTGGGAGGGGGACGGTTGTTTTGTTGAGCTGTGTGACTATCCCCCCCAAAGGGTCCTCTTGCTATGGTGTTTATTACTCTTGCCAGGATCTGTACCGCTGGCTCAAGAGTTCGATCTCTGTTCCTCTGAAATCGATCTCGCGAGTAATTCTTGTCCTCTCGCTTATATTTCCTTCGCCTTTGTTCAGTTTAGCTGCCTCAGACGAATTGCTTGAGGTGCCCCCTTTTTATCAAGTTTTTGATGTCCTTTTGGAGATCTTGATAGTCTTCCGTGTCATGTCCCACTCTCGATGGTAGACACAATACAAATTCTGGTTCTTTTACTCTTACTGCCGGATAGCCTTCTCGGAGGTCGGGAGAGACCTTTGGCGTCAGTATCTGGACCTTGGGTGTAGTGAGAGGAGTTAGACCCCTTTCCCTTCCAGAGTTCGTCCCTTCGACAGTCGCTCGAAAATGCTCCTCCGAGCGGATTACATCACAGATCTGCCAGATCTGCACTTTTATTCTTCCTCTCGTCTCTTTGTTTTTCCTGTTCGCTCTTCAGGCGATTGGCTTCTTCGAAGTTAAATTGTTCGTGAGTTCGATCCAGCATTTTTTCGAACTGATTTGGGAGTCTTTTCCACAAATTTTGTATACAATTTCTGTAGATGTAGCCCGTTCATAAAGGCTGCCATGACAACTTTGTCATCCAGTCGGGGGATTTGAAGAGATTCGTTGTTAAATCGTACCATGTATTCCCGTAAGAACTCCTCCGATTTTTGTCGAATTGCCATCAAATGAGTAGTGTTCTTGGAGAAGGCTCGAGACGAGATGAACTGAGCTGCGAACAAGCGAATGAGCTACCTAAAAGACCGTATGGATCGAGGAGGCAGCCCTTGGAACCATTGATGCACGCCTTCCCTCAAGAAACGTAGGGAAGGTTTTAAACGCGAACAGCGTCAGCAGCGGTCCACAATCGCATGTGAGTTAAGAACACGAACAAATGATCTTCCGGATTTGTGCTGGCATCATAGGCTTTCATACTTGGCATCTTGAAACCTAGGCGGCAGGGAGTAGTTTTCAAATGCCCGATATGAAAGGAAAGGAAGAGTACCTGTCCTCATCCGAATCCAATAGTAGATCCAATTTATCCCGTATGGGGTATTCTTTCACGCTTTTGGAGAATACCCTCTCCTCCAAAAGACCTAAAGTGGTCTGTTCGGGAGTTCCTATGGCAATGCTCGAAAGCTTTCATCTGATCCTGTGAGGGCTCTTTTCATATCCGTTTCCGCTGGGGTTGCGGACTTCCTGTTCTCGACTCCGATGATTCTTCTTTACCCCTCTTCTGGGCTTCGGAATCTGAATCACGACGATCCCCTTTTTAACCGCTCAAGTAGTTCACAATTGTTTCAAAGTGGGCAGATTCTCCGCCACCACTTGCACCAACTGTTCGGGGTGGGATTCGAGAGAGTTCCATTCCCTTCTCAACTTGAGGATTCTGCGGATCGCTTTGCTCGTTTCCCCTAGGCTCCTCAGTGTTCTTTTGAGATCGAGTCTTCGGCATAGTTTTGCAAGGAAAAGCAAGCGTTCCCATAAACGGCGGCAATTGATGAGTACGCCGAGGTCACGACCCAAACAGAGCCTTCATGCACGCTCCCGAACTGACCTGCAATGGACGAACTGGGGGACTAACTCCCCATTGTAACTTTGACGCTCAAGTTAGTTGAGAAGTAATAGAAAGCAGTTATGTCGTATGGTGCTATATGTGTATGAATGCGTACCTTTCCTGGTCCCTTCACTCCTTATTTATAAAATCCTGAAGGATGGTCCAGAAAAGAAGAGTCCTAATATGAGCCCTATTAGGTTACGGGAGGTGGAGTCCTATTTGGATTCTACCTCTGGCTTACCCCATGGGCCTGGGGCCCACCCCTTGTTCGGACACCAGGAGGCGTATGGCGGAGACCCGAACTGGCAGGTCAGGTCCGTGCTGCCGAACTAACACATGTCGATAGGATAGTTGACCCCTCTACAATACTCAAATTTCTATAAGAATAACAAAGTACAAAAAATTCAACTGCAAACGCCCTGGCCTCTTGTTGTACGAAAAATGAGAGCAAAAGCTCTCAATTTGGCTTGGATGTACTACTTGTAACCAAAGAATAAGACACCATTTTTTTTTCTTTTTCAAAACTTTTACTAAAGGGAAAAGAAAAATTACCCACTCCTTTTCCTATTTTGTTCATGAGTTGCCATGATGAAATGATTGTGACGTTAATCTAATTGTTCGGTCAAATAATCTTTCTTGAGGGGACGAAATGTACATAAGGTTTTAAGACAAAGAAACGTTTACAATGACTACTATTTTTTAATTCAATTCGGTGTCCCATTTAGACCAAACTGATTAAACCCTGCCAAAAATTTGGAGAAACTTACACAGTGTTTTCATTAAAATATATATATATATGTAGTTACCGCACTGTCAAAATATTATGAGGGTTGTAGAATTCTAGTTGATTGGAAATGGATCCATGCATGGACATGTTTAATCGATACTATTAGCCAAAGCAACTTCTAGTTTCCTTTAATTTATTAAATTCACAACAGTTGTTAATCTTCTTTTGTTCTTTTCTTTTTCTTTTTCTTTTTGGTATACCAGTTTAGTGTGTATAATGTATAATGTGATTTTCAAGAACAAGCAGCAAACACAAAGTTACCATCAAAATATCTACTTTCATTTAACTCTTCGGTTAATCTTGTATACACAGTATACAAGATATCTACTTTAATTAACTCTAGCACGTTATGCAAAATAAAAATATATGCAAAATGATAACGCCCTTATTCATTAGAAAAGTACGTACATCACTTTAACATGATCTCAATAATGAGAATTTTTTATTCATACATTTACAAGTTATTAGTTCCCCCCCCCCCCCCCCCAAAAAAAAGCTACTAGTTGTTTTGCAATTTATATCCCGTGTCTTAAGATGAGAGTAAAAAAATATCCCGACTTGTTAGTTAGTTCCTTTTTATTTTTGTGTTAAGCGTTACAAGAGAGAACAGGAAATGGAGAGGGCATAAGATCGATTAAGAGACTTCCTTGTGATCTGCTAAATGTCCTATCAGCTAAATTGGGTTATAGTGACAACTAATTACTTTAATTTTTATATTTAGTAATATTAATTGTAATCGTGTCCAGAATTATTAATTGAATTACCACAGACTGGTAATGGAAAATTGTAGTGATCATCAATAAACAATGACACAGAAAACAGAATACTTGTTTCATTTGAATATATATGTTCAACTCCCGTTTCAATTAGTTCCTTTTTTTTTAAATTCTGAATTAAAGTAACGTCAATGACCAAGAGTCACTAGTCGCAAGTCAACGGGTCATTTTAGTTAAAGTAGTGAGATCTTGAGATATTTTAAATTCAATTGATTTGGAAACAAAAAGTAGTGAGACTTGCAACTGCGCACTAACTTTTGGTCATGAGCGTTCTTTTGGGCATGTTGGAAAATTTTTAAATCCACATAAGTCGAACAAACAAATTAGTTAAAGGCACAAAATAATGAAGGGAAAATTAAGTTGTGTAAAGGTACAACATTTTTATATCATATTTCTTTTATTACAAGATTACTCAAACCTACGTCTTTAATTCACTATCTCATAGTCACTCTTACATCAACCACATCTGATACATTAGCAGTGGTACTTAACCGCCTAATTCGACTTGGCCAAACTATTTCATCCAATCAAAATTCTTTCTTAAACGCTTAATTCAAAACAAGATGGTTTATGTTTAATAAACAGCAATCCATTTCAACCAATAAAAATAATTGCATATATAACTTGGTTTAATTTTTTCACAGGGCAAGAAACTGAAAAACACTGGTTAGGTAACTTTTGAAATTGTTTATTGGAAAGGTAAATTTTGTTGGAAAAGAAATTGAAAAAGGTAACTTTTGAATTTGCTACTTTATTGGACAAATTAACTTACTAATTTACCTTCAGAAACTTTACCTATTGCTAAAGAGAGTAAGTTTGATTAAAAAAATTTATTATAGTAAAAATTCACTACATAAATAGTAAGATTCAATATTAAAAAAAGTAAATTTTGTTAAGTTACGTAACTTACTATTTTACAAGACAATCTATATCAATTTAGCTGAAAATGTTACATGTACCTTGGATGCATTATTTAATTCACAAAAAAAGAACGCAAAAGGCTATAAACCGTTACAAAAGGAAAAACAACCAGATGTTCAGGTCAACTGCTATTATTTTATATTAAGCTACCTAACGATATCGGTACCACAGCACCATCTGGCATTCAATTGTATGAATATGCAGTCTCAAACTTCTTAACCTTGGAATTCATGGTACGATGGCAGGTTTGACTGAGAGAAAATTCCCAGAAATGTAAATCAGTAAGAAAATTTAATATTAATGCCAAAGGATAGAAGCTGTTATAAAATAGCGGTACATCACTTGCCGTCTCCATTTCACTTAATCATGGAGAAATTTTCTATCATTTCCTTCAGGGACTCTTCTTGCTGTATTTTGTTTCAGCTCCCTCGGCCATGACCACAACCAATATTACCACTGATCAAGATGCTCTTCTTGCGTTGAGAGCTCACATCACTTCACAGGACCCTCATCAAATCCTGGTAACAAACTGGTCTGCTTCTTCCCCTGTATGTCAGTGGGTGGGAGTCACTTGCGGCTCTCGTCACCTGCGAGTAATTGCCTTGGATCTTTCCAATATGAATCTTAGTGGCATAATACCACCGCAGCTGGGAAATATGTCATTTCTGGTTTCCCTTAACATGAGCAGAAATAATTTCCATGGAGAACTGCCGCATGAATTTGCTCGGTTACGCCGGTTGAGAGTGCTTGATTTAGATGTCAACAATCTCAATGGAGGGTTTCCCGAGTGGTTTGGTTCCATTCATCAACTTCGACTGTTATCTCTGAATAACAACAGTTTCACTGGCTTCATCTCACCTTCCTTGGCTAACGTTTCTAAGCTAGAAACGTTAAGTCTGTCATTCAACTATCTCCAGGGAAATATTCCAACAGAGATTTTCAAAATTTCCTCGCTGGAATTGATTTTCTTCCAGGGTAATAACTTATCTGGTAGCGTTCCAGATGATATGTGTCGCCATCTCCAGAGACTCAAGTGGATTGACCTGTCACGGAACAAGTTAAATGGTCAAATACCATCAAGCACATATAACTGTTCACAACTTCAATTGCTGTACCTTTCTACGGAATTACTTCACTGGATTCATACCAAAAAAATTGGCACTCTGAAGGCACTTCAGCGGCTAGATCTAAGCTGGAACAGTTTAGAAGGTAACATCCTATTTCTGCATGAGCAAAAAGTATATATATAATAATAAAAAACACTAGTTTAAGTAACTGTCCCTAATAAAAGTTTTAAGGAGCAAACTCTTTAAAGGTATGAACTCTTTATATTCCCTTCCAAATTTAGATGGAATATGTGAATCGTCGTAACATCTCTATATACTATACTTTTTTTTCAGGTGCAATTCCAAAAGAGATGGGTAATTTAACTGCGCTAAAAATGCTTGGCGTTAGTGTCAACCACATAACAGGTAGACTAGGCGATGCTTGTCAAAAGAAAAAGTATAATGGAGCTAATTTAGGACCATTCAAAAGTCTTCATATAGAATTTTGTTGTGCTAATGATGCTAACACAATTTGGTAGGTGCAATACCCCAAGAGATCAGCAAGCTATGCAATTTGGAAGAACTGTACTTGGCGTTGAATAACATAACTGGTTTCATTCCGATGCAGGTATTTAATCTGTCACAGATAAGAATTCTCTCTCTTACAGGAAACCAACTTTCAGGCAATCTTCCGTCAAGGATGGATAATGGGCTCCCAAATGTAGAAGAGCTTTATCTCAACATCAACAATTTAGGTGGACCACTACCAGACTCTTTCTCAAATTGTTCCAAACTCAAAATAATAACACTCGCTGATAACAACTTCACAGGTTCTATTCCCAATTCCTTTGGGGATCTAAGACTCCTTGAATATCTAAGTCTAGGAGAAAACAATTTAATGAGTGACTACCCTTCATCCAATTCAGAGTTGAGCTGGATCAATTCCTTGGCAAATTTGCAAATATTTGACAGAACTCGGAGTGGCTGACAATCCAATTACTGGCTTTCTTCCAAATTCTATTGGCAATCTTTCAACTTTGCTTGAAAATATGTATGCATACAAATGCAACATACGAGGCAGCATTCCAGATGAAATTGGCAATTTGAGTAGCCTGACCATTTTAAGTCTGTACAGTAATCAGTTAAGCGGGATGCTGCCAATTACCATGAAAAATTTGGAAAAGCTTCAAGGGATAGATCTTCACGACAACAAGTTGAGCAAAACTTCCCTTAATTATCTATGCGTTTTGAAAAACTTGGGTATAGTGAATTTTGGAAAAAATCAAATATCAGGATCTATTCCAGAGTGCTTAGGAAATGTTACTACTTTGAGATATCTTGACCTAAATTCCAACGTGCTAAGCTCTAGTCTGCCTACCGCTATATGGAACCTAAAAGATTTGTTAGAGCTTGACCTCTCCTCAAACTCACTCAGTGGAACTTTACCTCCTGAGATTAGGAATTTAAAGATTGCAACCTTGATTGATTTGTCAATGAATCAGATCTCAGGTGGTATTCCTAGCTCCATCGGAGATATGGAGAACCTGCAGAACCTTTCTTTGGCATACAACAGATTGCAAGGATCAATTCCAGTGTCAATTGGCACGACTCTGAGCTTGGAGTGGTTGGATCTTTCACACAACTATCTCACAGGTATGATTCCAATGTCATTGGAGAACCTTAAGTATCTTGTACACTTCAATGTCTCTTACAACAATTTAAGAGGTGAAATACCATCCAAGGGCCCTTTTACAAACTTCACTGGAGAATCCTTCATTTCAAATGAAGCACTTTGTGGTGCACCTAGGTTCCACGTTCCCTCATGCCCAGGCATTTCAGATGGTCGATTGAGGACCAAAAAGCTGCGTCGGACTATATCTGTTGCCCTTGGAGCATTTGTATCAGTTGTAGTTGCCATATTCCTGGGATTTGTTTATCTACGACGTGCAAAGAAAGAACGAGTTCCTAGCGAAGGAGTTCTATCCTCACTTGCAGCACAGGAAAGAATCTCATATTACAAACTTTTACAAGCAACTGACGAGTATGATGAGAGCAATTTGTTGGGGACAGGAAGTTTTGGATCAGTTTATAAAGGCACCCTTGATGATGGGAGGATTGTTGCTGTTAAAGTGTTTAAACTGCAACAAGAAGGAGCATTCAATAGTTTCGATGCAGAATGTGGAGTATTGCGTAACCTTCGTCATCGAAATCTGACAAAAGTCATTAGCAGTTGCTCAAACGAAGACTTCAAAGCATTAGTGCTTGAGTTTATGGCTAATGGAAGTCTTGAGAAGTGGTTGTACTCCCACAACTATTTTCTAGAAATCAAGCAGAGATTAGAAATATTGATTGATGTGGCATGTGCACTGCAATATCTGCACTACGGTTATTCGATACCAGTGGTTCATTGCGATGTGAAGCCCAGTAATGTGCTTCTAGATCAAGATATGGTTGCCCATGTGAGTGATTTTGGCATTGCTAAGTTGCTGGGGCATGAAGACAGCTTTACATACACCAAAACATTAGCCACACTTGGCTATCTTGCTCCAGGTAAAGCTTCTTCTTGGTGTAGCTACTCTGCTTTTTTGCCTTGCAGTTATTCTTGGAAATCCCAAATTCCAAATCTTTGGATTACTTTTTTTTTGCTTGTAGAGCATGGACTGGAAGGACTAGTATCCACAAAATGCGATATTTACAGTTTTGGAATCATGATTATGGAAGTCTTTACAAGAAAAAATCCCAGCGACGAAATGTTTGGCGAAAATTTGAGCCTGAAGAGTTGGGTGAGAGATTCTATGCCGGATGGACTGGTTCATGTTGTTGATGCTAATCTGCTGAGGCCCAATGATGAATACTTCGATGAAAAGTTGGACTGCATTTCATCAATCATGAAGGTGGCTTTGAATTGCACAAAGGGAGAGAAGCAATATGCATGATGTTCTTGCAGATTTGAAGAAGATAAAAATTCAGCTACTGCCATGTTGAAATTAAAAGGAGGTCCATGTGCTACCAAAATTACTAGTTCCAATTAGTCTAAGCTCTAGTCATATTACATATAACTAAGCTCTTGGATTTGGTGCATATGTGTATGGTTGTTGTGCTTTTTCAAAATTTAGTGCATATTTAATAATTAAATTTATTTACGCATTGAGTTGGAGTAGACGAATAGAACTTACAAGTACAATAAAATTATTTAATGATACACTAATTTATATAAGAAAAATTTTAATCGCACTTTTCCTTGGTTCTCCTGAATGTATGAACGCCAAACTAGTCGCAACTCATTGGATTTGGGCCAATGACTGCTATTTTTTAGTTTAATTCGGTGCCTCGTTTACACCTAACTAAATAGTCCAACTAAAAATTTGGATAAGCATACGCTAAGTTTTCTTAAAAAAAAAAAAAAAGAAGAAGTTCCATGTTGGAGGTGGATTCATGGACGTACTTAATTGATACTACTATTAGCCCAAGCAACCTGTAATTTCCTTTATTTTAATCTTCCTTGTTCTTTTCTTATTTATTTTTTGGTGTATAATCTGATTTTCGAGGAGAAACAGCAAACACGAAACAACCATCAGAATATCTACTTCTTTAGATTAATCTTATATACAAAAACCTACTTGTCTGGCATATTTTTACATGCACTTTTCAATATTTTTGTTTTTTTTTTCCTTTTTTTTTTGGGTAGAGTAAATTTCTTCCAATCCAAAGTGATAAATCGGTTTGGCGTGGATGCTCATCACATCCTCTCTCAAACTACAAAAGAGAGGTCTGGCATCTATCTACCTACCTGATGTACAACTACGAGGGAGGCGGAGTAGTATAGCAACATGCATGATTTTTTTTTCTTTTGATTAATTCTTAGGTGCCAAAATTTAAGGACCCAAATGCAGTCATATTTACCAATCTGTTGTAGATAAATTACAGACATACATTATTTCGATTCCTATTTACATGTCTACTCTTTTTCTTTCCCAATTGCTGCAGTTTCTTTTTTTTTTTTTTTTTGAATTTGCCTGGATTAAAGTAGCAGGCAATTGGAAAACCATCCCTTCATCTTCTCCTTCTTTGATTCTATGTTCGTTCTTTTTTGTCATAATAATTCCAAAAGAATACAACGGGCATGACCAAGAGTCACCAGCTGTATTCTCTTTCAGCTTTAGACCAGTGGAGCCACATCTTGGAAATACAAAGTAAACCACCATTTGGAATTGCAACATTTCCACATTCAGATTGATAGGCTTAATTACTGATTTGTTGTCATCTAATAATTGAATCACTGAGACAATTAAGCATATTTGAATCAACGAGGCAAAAACGGGTTTTCTTGACTTGCAAGTCGTGACTTTTGGTCTTGCACGTAGGTACTCTTTGGGCGAGAAAATGAAGTGCCAATGAAATTGTGTGTATGTGTAGTCTCAAACTTCTTGCACTTGGAATTCATAGTAACATTTGTACATCATTTTCCATCTCTGTTCATGGAGAAAATTTACTTCAACGACGACTCGGGTTGCTGTGTTCTCTTTCGGCTTTCTTAGCCATGACCCTGGTCAAATTCTGCTAAAAAACTGGCCTGTTTCTTTCCCCCCAGGTGTTAGTGGGTGGGAGTTTTGTCAAGGAATTGCTTTGTATCTTTCCAATAAGAGGCTTAGTGGCATATGTTGTGGTATATGTTGATGATTTCAATATGATTAGAACTCTTGAAGAGTTATCAAAAGCTGATAAATTTTTAAAGACAAAGTTTGAGATCAAAGATATTGGAAGAACAAAATTTTGCCTTGGTTTGTAAATTCAGCATTTAGAAGAAAATAATTTTTGTTACCAATCTGCTTATGGCCAGACAGTAGTAAAGTAGTTTTGTATGGATAAAACACATCTATTAAGTACCCAATGGTCATCAGTCGCTCGATCCTATTAAGAATCTTTTTAAACCAAGAAAGGAAGATGAAAAGATTCTTGTTCCTAAAGTACCACATCTCAATACAATTGGTGCATTAATGTATTTTCCTAATTATGCAAAATTAAATATATCATTTGTTGTGAATCTATTAACTAGATTTAGTTACTCTCCTACAAGATGAGATCGCATTGGTATAAAACATATTTTTTTACCATTTCCAAGAAACAATTGATCTTAGTTTATTTTATTCATATAATTGCTGGTGTTGGATATTTACCTGACCCACATGAAGTAAGGTCTCAAACAGGCTATGTACTCACTTGTTGTGGTATACCTGTTTCATGATGATCTACAAAACAATCAATAGTTGCCATTTCTTCAGATCATACTGAAATAGTAGTAATTGATGAGACTAATAGAGAATGTGTAGGCTCAAAATCATTGATCCACTATATCTGGAAGAATTATTGGTTATCTACTGAGAAGAAAACTTGTATAGATCAACTAAAAGATGAATATGTTAAAGGAGATGGGATGAAATATATTTGACCAAAATTCTTCTTTACTCATAATTTGCAAAAGAATGGTGGAATTGATATGCAACAAATCCAATCAAGTGATAATCTAATAAATTTATTTACCAAAATATTGCCGATTGTAATATTTGAGAAATTTGTAAGAAAGATTGGTATGCGTCGGTTTAAAGATTTCAAATGATGCTTACAATAGAAGGGAGTTATCCTTCAAAAGGATTTTTTTTCCACTAGGTTTTTTCTTATTAAGATTTTACCGAAACATATTCTTTGTGTAATGAATATCCAAGGGGAAGTGTTATGAAATTAATGAAGTGATAAGTGTGGATGTTCATTAATCTTCCCAAAATATACATTGGAATATTCATGCCTCTACATTGTTCATTGGTAGATTAATGTATTTACTTGTCGTTCATTAGTTCATTATAAAACTACTAACTTAATGTACTTGAAGTGCTAAATTCATGTATCGATGTTAATGTTGGTACATGTACTTTTGATTTTCTATCACTGACGGATTTTTGATATAAGTGCAAATTTAATTCTAATTTATACCTGTTTGACTGCAAGTATACAGGTCAAATTAGTAGTTTAGGGCATGTATCGGGTCGATCCCACGAGGAGCAACTTAAACAAGTACTAGGTCCTTTACTTACTCTATTATTTAGACTAACTAATAATTAAAGCAATGAAAATCACAATATTAATCAACTAACTAAAATTGCTAGATAACTTGCAAGTAAACAATGGAGAAATTTCACTAAACACTTGAATCTAGGGAAATAGAGTCCACTTATAGCATCAAAGATATAAATAAATAGATTTACCTCTTGTCACTATACTTGTTTAACTAGAGATTCATTTCCATGTATACCAAAACTCATTTTCATGATGTAATGGCCTATAATAGACTAGTTTTCCCTATTCTAATGGTGAATAACTAGATCTACCCTTTTGTTCTTCATGAAATGCAAATATAATCCACCTAAGTGCACCTTTATTCTCATGAGTCTATTCCTTAAGTTCCATTTATGTTGGTCCAACTTTATTACCAATTTTCATTGAATAATAACAACTAAAAACTTGCTAATGGTGATCAAGCAACAACAAGTGATATGCATGCATAACTGGACAAGTTAATACAAGATGTAACAAGTGTAAATCATATCCAACTCATATCAAGTAGCCATAAGTTTCATCTACTCCCTAGATCTAGAAACTTAGCTACTCATGGAAAATATGACATTGAAAAGCATAGCTTCATTGCAAGTAAACACAATGAATCACAAGAAAGGAGAAAGATAAAGAAAGCTTTGCCGAGGTTGTAGAACAAGCTCCAAAATCTTCTATTTCTTCACCAAGATGAATATTACAATGAAGTCTCCAAGTGTTTTAGCTAGAGAGAAAATGGAGAGAAAAACTAAACTAAGCTACTAAAAAAATTCCTACAAAAGTCCACTTTTTCTTCACAAAAAGGTCTCTTTTCTTTCTCCTCCAATAATGGCTTTTTCTCCATTTCTTTCCAAATTTGCCCCTCATTGAAATCTTCACATAATGCTTCTTCAAGTGTACAAGAGGTCTACCAGCTTCCAGCCGAAATTTTGTGTGAAACATGAGTAAAAAAGTAAATGTGAAATGAGCACAACTTGTTCTGCAAATTGCAGAGGAGAGAGGAAGATCCGAGGGGTGAAAAAGTGATTCAAACTCGGATCCATTCCCTCAGCATTTTCTTCACACATTCTTCATGCAGTATCCGAGGCCTTCTTCAAGGCAATCCGAGCTCGGATCGCCTGGCCTCGGATCCACTTCTCCAGAAGATCAGATGAGGGCCCGGATCACAGGGGATGGGAATGGATCCGAGCTCGGGTCCCTCTCCCCTGTTTCCAGCTTCAAATTCTTTCCTCTTTTGCTCAATTTTCACTCCTTGTTTCACTTGTACGTTGTCCTCCAACTAGCACTTTGCCTCTTCTTTATCTTATGTAAGTGTTTCATGCACCGATAACCTACAAAATATCACATGTTTATGCATTAATCTACTCATTTTGCAAGTTTCAATCACTAAACAACACCTAAAACAATTTGCACCAAAAAAAGCTTAAATATGGCTATGATCCTCTAAAAATATGAAAAAGCTCGTGCAAAATCGTACGAAATATATGTGAAATATTCACTTATCAATCACCTATAAATAGGGGTCGTCCCAACCTCATTTGTAACCTATTCTAACCTTTGGAACATCGGATATTAGAAGTGAATAATAGAAAAATTTTCACTACTTTCTTGTCTCTACTCTATTCTCTTTATGTTTAACTTTTCGTAGTATATATTTTATTAGTTTCACAACAAAGATGATGAATTTCATTGCAAGAATTATTTGTTAAATTGTCTTTCTAATGGATTTTGTGATTTTTATGAGAATTCATATTTTACTGCTAAGAAGGTTTGGAGATCTTTGTAGAAAAAGTATGACACAGAAAAAGCAAGTGCAAAGAAATATGCCGCAAGTTGCTTTTCAAATGGTGGATTGAAAATTAGTGGTAGCTGAAACTCATGAACATCAAATGATTGTACTATGATTCATATATTAAATCACTGGGGATAATTTATGAAAATACACCTCCTTACTCACCATTTTCTAATGGGATAGCAGAAGGGAAAATTAGAACCTTAATTGATTTGACTAATCCTATGCGTATAAGTTCTAACACACCTTCTAATCCTTGAGTGAAGGAATCCTGACTGCTTGTTATTATGTTTTAAATAGAATACATCATAAAAATACTACAACATTTAGGAAAATAATTTTCTTACTTTGTAAAGCTTTTGGAAAATAAAGTTACATAATCCCAGGACCGCAAAACAATGACAGGTGTAGCCAGGAGATAATGCATGTGCAGTTCCCTTGTCACTCTATTTCTTTACTTTTGATTGGTTCTTGTAAATTTATCTTTTGTTGAACTAAAATATTGTATGGATTGGAAAAAAAAATTTCTCGCATCAAAAGTGGCATTAAACTTCCTTATGTTATTAGTCATTGAAGTTTTATTGTAAAAATGGAATTTATTCATGGAATTTAACTATGCAATTCATTTGGATTAGGAAATAAAATTTTTAAGCGTGACTTTGTAAGTTGAAGAAGTCAATGCAAGAAACTGAATTACATGAAATAATCGTTTGAGAATTATTCTTAAGAATCATGTCAAATAATCTTATGCTACTGCCACAAGCAATTTTATTTTAGTTAGAGATGCCTATAGGTTTGATCTACTGAAGGATGGAAATTTGAGTTCGGGGCAGAGTTGGTAGATCCCATTAGTTATTTGCTTCCAATGTTGACTTTGTAACGCGCAGTTATAAAAATTCGTACCATTAGCATTGATCAAGATATTACAAAGTTTTCAAAACTACTTTGAACAATTAATAGCAAATTATTTTAAAATTTATATATGGTGTTTGTAATTTATATTATTAACAGATCAAGAAATTATAAATCTACATAATAGAAAATGTCCAGAGTAGGAAAGGTGATTGAATATAAACATAAGTAAACGTATATAACTTTCCTATTTTATATAAGTATAAAAATTAAGGATAACAAAAGTGGTGATTGATTGTTGTTAACAAACATAGTAAATATTGTAAAATATGACCAAAATTAAACACATTAAGAACATAAATTAAGTAACAAAGTGGGTGATTGATCGTTTTTAATAAAAATAGTACACCTAAAACATGGAAAATGTTTAGAATTAGTTGTTGAATTAATCTTATACACAATATTAGTATATACACTATCAGCATTAAATATATGATTAATTTTCTATACACCGGCAGTGTATACAATTTTACCATTGGATACATGACACATAATTTGAATTTAAATTTGAAACTCAAATGTTCCTTATATATCATGTATCCAACCGTGATAGTGTATACTCCATCAGTGTATATAAAATTTACTCTTAAATACATGATATATGTGTAAAATTTAAATTTGAAATTCAAAATTTATTTACGTGTCATCCATCCAACCGTGATAGTGTATACACTGACAGTGTATATAAAATTTACTCTTAGTTATTAATAAAAATAAAACAATTTAAATCTAATCAAATAAATTAAGGCAGTGTGTATACATGGCAAAAACATAACATTTCCACTTGGCAGAACATGACAATAACCAACTCAACAACATACTATACCGGGCATTGAAAATAGTTTTATATGATATATATTCTGAATATACGTATTTTCCTTGGGCCCCCACTTCAGCAACGAATGGGCCAAAGATATTGCTAAGAAGATTTCATGAAAGAAAAACATTGTTGAGAATGCAACAAATGACATCAAACATCAAATAAGTAAACACCCACGCCTTGAAGTAAACACTAGCAACCTAAGAAGCTGGAGTATCTGAGCCATATCATGTGGTAGAACAAGGATTCCTTTTTGTTGGAAAAACAACATTAAAGTTCAATTGTGTCATTTCTGGACCCAATTAGAAACCTGTATCAGAACAAGAGGGAAGTTTTTTTTGCTTGTGTGGATGCTATGCTCTGTGGGGAACTTACTGCAGTGTTGGATAAATTTCCACAAATGTCTATAAAATTTCCAAAAAATGTTAGTGTTGTCATCACTCATTACATTGTTTGGATTGTTATTTTTCGGAATTATTGTGAAAAAAATGTATCATAGTGATTTAATGTATATGAGATAAAAAGATGTTTAAAAAATATGTTAACAAAAAATGTAGGAACTTTTTGGGAAAAAAAAATGACTTTCCAAACAAGGTGTCTTTTCATGGCTTGTTAGATTAATGCAAGTTACAAAAAACTTAGCTTTTTACTATTTGTTCTATATAGTTAGCGAAGCGAACTTTTTGGCCCCCACAATGGGCAATGTGCACTGTGGCCCCCATGCAAAGCAGCATGGGCCGGACCTCTTCACTATTCACACATTAATTGGGCCAATAAAATTGGCCCAGTCTAGTATAGAAATTACGGTTTTATCATTGGAGAAGAGGAAATCTACAGTTGAAGAGAGGACGGAAACTGTTGGTGATTCACATAAAGGTTATGCACTAAAATAACGTGATATAAATTCGAATGTGTGATGACACATTTGCTCGTCGTTGTGCCGAAAAATGGCGAGTCGAAGTGCGAAGAGATATTCTGCTACGATTCGAAGAAGAAGGCTGTTCAGCAGCACAGCTAGCAATGGGGAGTGCAGGGCCAATGTTGGGAAGACTTGCGAGGCTGTTCGTGCGCAGTAGGAAGCGCCCTTTTGCACAAACGGGCATTATGGATGAGACCTTCGACCCTGACGAAGGCGTGGCCTGTGATACGGTGTGGCACGATTACATTAAGCTCCTAGAACTGGATCAAGGATCTGGACATAGATATGGCAACAAGTGCAAAGTGACTTCTATCAACATCGATGGAAGCGTGTTGATAGGCAGGAATCCTGCCTTAATGGATGATGGAACTGTGACCCAATGTGGTAGCACAATTGATGGCATATTAGGCCTTTTTATCATGCTAGATTGTGAACCCAATGACCAGTATAAACCCACGTTTCAAGATGTGTTCAGTGAGGTTATGGGAAATCACAGATCCATAGTGGACCTGCACATTCACAATGATATGCTTACCTGATTCGCATGCTGATACGAGAGAAGATCATTGTGAGGGACTGTAATCAGGGGAGTAGGATATCCGTAGATAGGTACGTCACATTTTCGGAAAGAATAAATTCCTGACTAAATTCAAGGATTATGGAACTTTAACGGATGGATGTTACAGTAACAGCAAGGAGAATGCACTGATGATATATATATTGTGGGAGAGTGTATTCGAGAATCCCGTTGCTGTAAATATTAACACCCCGTTGATGTACTATCATTAGTGAAATTACGTTTGGATACTGATTGAACTTATTCATTTGTGCAACTTAATTATGTAATTAAGTTGGAAAACATGGATTATAATGTACAAAATGATAATTAACCGACAACTAATTTATATCACGATAACTACCCCCATTACATGGGCAAGCGCAGCAAAATGTAAATAATATATCATTGGGCCGCTATTCTGCCCAATGGGCTAATTAAATTGGAGGTTTCACCCCAAATTTGAAGTTGGGCTGATCATGGGCCTTGGTAGTTGACATGACCATTGATATTGGTCATGGCCCAACTGCTCTACTGAAATATTCTAGCCGACGTTGCTCTGGAGGCCTACAAACGATACCGATAGACTTGGGTCAGATCCACTGTCTAACTTGTAAATCAAGGTCATCATTTATATAATCATAATTGGTCGCTCAAGTCACAAAATTAATTGTGACTAGATAGACGGTGACTATCATTTGCAAGTCACGAAATAAATTGTGATCCATAACTAAATGGCATTTTTATTTGTGACTTAAAATTGTTTTTTTTTTGACTTAAAATTGTGATCCATAACTTAAAATTGTATTTTTATTATTTGTGACTTAAAATTGTATTTTTTTTATGACTACCACTAGTTTCATGTCATAAAATTTAAGTTTTTTTGTGACTTGCAACTATGTGACGAGTCATGAAAAGTAAATTTCTTGTAGTGACTAAGTTGTTTGGAATTAAATATGCAAGTTAGTAGCTTTGCAATTTGATGGAAGGGGAGTATCAGAGAACTCAAAACAAAAAGAACTCAAAACAAAAGGCCTTTTGCTTCAAAACGACAGGTCCCGAGGAACTGTTAAAGATTCCTTATGTTTTATAAGAGGGACTTTTAACACTTGAAATTCTGAGATGTGACTCTACTGGGCCAAAGTGTTCCGTTGATTTTGAGTCAAGATCAGAAGGGTTAAAAAAAAATGTGAATTCAACGACCGCATTTGCAAAGAATGTGAATTCAACGATTTTGAGTCAAGATCAGAAGGGCTAAGAAAAATGTGAATACAACGACCGCATTTGCAAAGAATGTGAATTCAACTAGCTAGGCGTGCGAGTGTTGTAGTTGTTGTAGTTTTAACATTGACTTGCTTGACTTTTGGTCAATAATTTGGATAGTGAATTAGTATTTATATAAATTTATTTGCTTATATCATGAAAAATTTGTTTAAATTTATTTGCTTGTACCATCAACATATTTTTCAATTACTTTTTTATTTCATATATATCACATCAAAAAATTATTACAGTATTTTTTTCAAATATTATCCAAAATAATCTACTATCCAAACACACTTCGCATTTTCTTTGTGCAAGAAAATGGAGTGCTAATGTTAACTTCTTAGACTTGGAATTCATAATACAATTCCAGGTTTTGTGAAAGAAAATTCCCATAAATGTAATCAGTAAGAAAATTAATATTAGTCCCATAGGACAGAAGGTGTTAACAAGATAGTGGTGCACCATTTGCCATCTCGACTGCACTTAATCATGGAGCAACTTTGCTGCCATTTCCTTCAGGGACTTATCTTGCTGTATTCCCAACCAAGAAGAAAGCAATAAACTAATGCACCAATGGCAGGATCAAAATTCTTTCTTAAACGCTTAATTCAAAACAAGTTGGTTTATGTTTAATAAATAGCAATCCATTTCAATCAATAAAAGCAATTGCTTATATAACTTGGTTTAATTTATTTCACAGGGCAAGAAATAGAAAATGACATTCAATTGTATGAATATGCGGTCTCAAACTTCTTAAACATGGAATTCATGGTACGATGGCAGGTTTGACTAAGGGAAAATTCCCAGAAATGTAAATCAGTAAGCAAATTTAATATTAATGCCAAAAGGACAGAAGCTGTTCATAAAATATGTATGAAATTATTAAACCAAGCTAGTGCAATTGGCTACTAGTATTAGGTATTTTGTTTGGTTAATATGATGGGAACACGTAGAGTTCAATTCCAAGTTGTACTAGTACTAGGAGTAGTCAGGTCATGATATATATATATATATATATATATATATATATATATATATATGTGTGTGTGTGTGTGTGTGTGTGTGTGTAAGGGTCAAAAGATATAAGTTAAATAGTACAAGTCCGTGGCCTCTTTGTTTGTGTTTTGGCGTTTTATAAGTAGTAATCTCTGTCGTACTTTTCATTGTGTGTAGTCAAAATCTCCCTTGATCAATAGAAAAATCCCTTTGCCCCTTTGATCATTTACATTGAATATTTTTCTGTGTGTTTGTGATTAATTATCAATTTGGGTCCATCAAAATAGTGGCACATCACTTGCCGTCTCTATTGCACTTAATCATGGAGAAAATTTTCAATCATTTCCTTCAGGGACTCTTCTTGCTGTATTTTGTTTCAGCTTCCTTAGCCATGACCACAACCAATATTACCACTGATCAAGATGCACTTCTTGCGTTGAGAGCTCACATCACTTCACAGGACCCTCATCAAATCCTGTTGAAAAACTGGTCTGTTTCTTCCCCTGTATGTCAGTGGGTGGGAGTCACTTGCGGCTCTCGTCACCGTAGATTAATTGCCTTGGATCTTTCGAATATGAGTCTTAGTGGCATCATACCACCACAGCTGGGAAATATGTCATTTCTGGTTTCCCTTAACCTGAGTAGAAATAATTTTCACGGAGAACTGCCGCATGAATTTGCGCGATTATGCCGGTTGAGGGTGCTTGATTTAGATGTCAACAATCTCAATGGAGGGTTTCCCGAGTGGTTTGGTTCCATTCATCAACTTCGACTGTTATCTCTGAATAATAACAGTTTCACTGGCTTCATCTCACCTTCCTTGGCTAACGTTTCTAAGCTAGAAACCTTAAGTCTGTCATTCAATTATCTCCAGGGAAATATTCCAACAGAGATATTCAACATTTCCTCGCTGGAATTGATTTTCTTCCAGGGTAATAGCTTATCTGGTAGCGTTCCAGATGATATGTGTCGCCATCTTCAGAGACTCAAGTGGATTGACCTGTCACGGAACAAGTTAAATGGTCAAATACCATCAAGCATATATAACTGTTCACAACTTCAAGTGCTGTGCCTTTCTTTGAATCACTTCACTGGATTCATACCAAGAGGAATTGGCACTTTGAAGGCACTTGAGTGGCTATATCTAAGCTGGAACAGTTTAGAAGGTAACATCCTCTTTCTGCATGAGCGAAATAATATGAATTATTCCCCCCGCTCCCAAGCAACATATATATATATATATATATACACACACACAAATGAAAAAACACTAGTTTAAGTAACTGTCCTAATAAAAGTTGTAAGGAGCAAACTCTTTAAAGGAATGAACTCTTTATATTCCCTTCCAAATTTAGATGGAATATGTGAATCGTCCTTAACATCTCTATATATTATACTTTTTTTTCAGGTGAAATTCCAAAAGAAATGGGTAACTTAACTGTGCTAAAAATACTTGGCGTTGGTGGCAACCACATAACAGGTACACTTGGTGATTCTAATTTAGAACCATTCAAAAGTCTTCATATAGAATTTTGTTGTGCTAATGATGGTATGAACTCTTTAGGGCAAAAAGTCCCAATGGCCCTTAAATTATTAGCCGGATGAACTTTTGGCCCCCAAACAATTAAAAGTAAATTTTTGGCCCCTGATCTATCCAAAGTACAAAATGTTAGACCTTCTGTCAAAATCAGCAGTTAATACCAACGGAATCTACGACCACGTGAGACGCATGCTGAAATACGAAGGGCATTTTTATCTACAATGAGTTGTGTTCCACTCGGAAAAATTGCAATCACGCCTAGAAAAATAAAAACCTGAAGGCTAAGTGATTGTCTGATAGGTACATGGAGAGAAATAGGTCGAACTCTCGAATCCCAATTAGGGAGATCCGGCAAACTGTGAATGAGGAGTACCAAACTCCAATTTCCAGATGGATAGCAGCCAAAGCAAGATAATGCCATCTTGTGAAAACAGAATATCGTAGTAAACACAGAAAGATGATTACTAACAAACGCCTTTATACCTGATTAGAGAAGAATATCCTCTTTCCAGGATGATGTTTATTGGATTGCACCCAAGAGTTGCAAGAGAAATGTACTGGACCACATGCAAAGCCTTCAATAGTCATGCTCTCCAAGAAAAACTCTTGTTGGTACTTTTTAGCCACTCTGATCGCCCCTGGAACCCCAAAATTGGAGTCTACAACAAATTCAGTTGTGTAATTTACTCTCTCTGTCTTAAGATTTGATTTCTTAGACCAGTCCTTTTACACCGCTTGCTTGCTTTTCTTTGGAGCTTTTGTATCTTCATCAATGCCAGACCCACAAAAAGAAAGAGGGAGAGAGAGAGATGGGGGAAAAATTAGAAGGCCAAATCAAAATATATTTTCTAGATCAATGTTGACTCTTAAGCAGTAAACTTTGGAGCAAAAAGTTTTATTTGGGTTCAAGAAAAGAAGGAAATAATGGCTTACTAGGATCAATTTCTGTACTAACAAGCTTCAGCACAACCTTTCTTCCAAGTTTGTCAGTCAGAGCATCCAATTGGTTCACAATTGACTCCTTCGAGTCTTCTTTGTGCTTGTTCCTAACAGTAACAACAGCTCTCACCTTGAATTGTACTACCTTTTCTGGTACAACTTTCACCAAATTCTTCTCACTTACAGCCGCTACCGGACTACTACCAGCACCAGTCCTCCTTGCTTTCCTTACTTGCAGGCTTCTTCTTTCAGCAGGTTTAACCTGAGTTGGATGCGAAGAAGAAAACTGGCCGGATTTCTAATCAACCAAGACCACCTTAAATGAATTGAAAATTTGAGATTTCTCTGATAGAGATGTACCCAAAAATTGTTTAGCCAGTGCCATCTTAGTTCCTTCTTTTTTTTCAATATCTCTATTGAAATTGCAGCTTTTTGGGTCAAAATCATTTTTCGATCCATTTTACCGAGTGGAACACAGCTCATTGTTGACAAAAATGCCCTTTGTATTTCGGCGTGTGTCTCACATGGTCGTAGATTCCATCGGTATTAACTGCTGAATTTGACAGAAGGTCTAACATTTTGTACTTTGGATAGATCGGGGGCCACAAGTTTACTTTTAATTGTTTGGGGGCCAAAAGTTCATCCGGCTAATAGTTTGAGGGCTACTGGAACTCTTTGCCCAACTCTTTATACTCCATTCCAAATTTAGAAGGCATCTGTGAATCTTCTTAACATCTCTATATACTATACCCTTTTTCTTCCAGGTGAAATTCCAAAAGAGATGGGGAATTTAACTATGCTGAAAGGACTTGACATTGGTCACAACAGCATAAGAGGTAGACTAGGCGTCCATTATCAAAATTGAAGAAAAAAATTATAATGGTGCTACTTTAGAAGCATTCAAAGCCTTCATATAGAATTTTATTGTGCTAATGGTGGTAACACAATTTGGTAGGTGCAATACCCCAAGAGATCAGCAAGCTATGCAATTTGGAAGAACTCTACTTGATGTTGAATAACATAACTGGTTTCATTCCGATGCAGGTATTTAATCTGTCACAGATAAGAATTCTCTGTCTTACAGGAAACCAACTTTCAGGCAATCTTCCGTCAAGGATGGATAGTGGGCTCCCAAATGTAGAAGAGCTTTATCTCAACACCAACAATTTAGGTGGACCAATACCAGATTCAATCTCAAATTGTTCTAAACTCAAAATATTAGAACTTTCTGCTAACAATTTTACTGGTCCCATTCCACATTACTTTGGGGATCTAAGACACCTAGAATTTCTAGATCTTTCAGGCAACAATTTAATGAGTGACTACTCTTCATCCAATACACAGTTGGAGTGGATCAATTCCTTGGCAAATTGCAAACATTTGACAGTACTCGGAGTGGCTGACAATCCAATTACTGGCTTTCTTCCAAATTCTATTGGCAATCTTTCAACTTTGCTTGAACAGCTTTATGCATACAAATGCAACATACGAGGTAGCATTCCAGATGAAATTGGCAATTTGAGTAGCCTGACCACTTTAAGTCTGTACAGTAATCAGTTAAGCGGGATGCTGCCAATTACCATGAAAAATTTGGAAAAGCTTCAAGGGATAGATCTTCACGACAACAAGTTGAGCAAAACCGGCCTTAATTATCTATGCGTTTTGAAAAACTTGGGTGGAGTGAATTTGGAGAAAATCAAATATCGGGATCTATTCCAGAGTGCATAGGAAATGTTACTACTTTGAGATATCTTGACCTATATTCCAACGTGCTAAGCTCTAGTCTGCCTACCACTATATGGAACCTAAAAGATTTGTTAGAGCTTGACCTCTCTTCAAACTCACTCAGTGGAACTTTACCTCCCGAGATTAGGAACTTAAAGGCAGCAATTTTAATTGATTTGTCAATCAATGAGATCTCAGGTAGTATTCCTAGCTCCATCGGAGATATGGTGAACTTGCAGAACCTTTCTTTGGCATACAACAGATTGCAAGGATCAATTCCAGTGTCAATTGGCACAACTTTGAGCTTGGAATTGTTGGATCTTTCACACAATTATCTCACTGGTACGATTCCAGCGTCATTGGAGAACCTTCGGTATCTTGTCCACTTCGATGTGTCTTACAACAATTTAAGTGGCGAAATACCGTCCAAGGGCCCTTTTACAAACTTCACTGGAGAATCCTTCATTTCAAATGAAGCACTCTGTGGAGCACCTAGGTTCCACGTTCCCACATGCCCAGGTATTTCAGGTGGCCGATTGAGGACCAAAAAGCTGCGTAGAACTATATCTGTTGCACTTGGAGCATTTATATCAGTTGCGCTTGCCATATTCCTGGGATTCATGTATCTAAGACGCGCAAAGAAAGAACAAGTTGCCAGTGCAGGAGTTCTATCGTCAGTTGCAACACAGGAAAGAATCTCATATTATAAACTCTTGCAAGCAACTGACGGGTATGATGAGAGCAATCTGTTGGGCACAGGAAGTTTTGGATCAGTTTATAAAGGCACCCTTGATGATGGGAGGATTGTTGCTGTTAAAGTGTTTAAACTGCAACAAGAAGGAGCATTCAATAGTTTCGATGCAGAATGTGAAGTCTTGCGTAGCCTTCGTCATCGAAATCTGACGAAAGTCATTAGCAGCTGCTCAAACGAAGACTTCAAAGCATTGGTGCTTGAGTTTATGCCTAATGGAAGTCTTGAGAAATGGTTGTATTCCCATAACTATTTTCTTGAAATCAAGCAGAGATTAGACATATTGATTGATGTGGCATGTGCACTGCAATATCTCCACTATGGTCTTTCGACACCAGTGGTTCATTGTGATGTGAAGCCCAGTAATGTCCTACTTGATCAAGATATGGTTGCCCATGTGACTGATTTTGGTGTTGCAAAGTTGCTGGGGCACGAGGACAGCTTTACATACACCAAAACATTAGCCACACTTGGCTATCTTGCTCCAGGTAAAGCTTCTTCTAGTATAGCTACTCTGGTTTTTTGCCTTGTAGTTATTCTTACTGTTTTTTTTTTTGCTTGTAGAGTATGGACTGGAAGGACAAGTATCAACAAAATGCGATGTTTACAGTTTTGGAATCATGATTATGGAAGTCTTTACAAGAAAAAGTCCCGATGACAAAATGTTTGGCGAAAATTTGAGCCTGAAGAGCTGGGTGAGTGATTCTATGCCAGATGGACTGGTTCGTGTTGTAGATGCCAATCTGCTGAGGCCCAATCATGAAAAGTTGGACTGCATTTCATCAATCATGAAAGTGGCTTTGAATTGCACAAGGGAATCTGCAAGGGAGAGAAGCAATATGCATGAAGTTCTTGCAGATTTGAAGAAGATAAAAGTTCAGCTACTGCCATGTTCAAATTAAAAGGAGGTCCATGTGCTTCAAAAATTACTAGTTCCAATTAGCCATGTCCTCGTATGAGCAACTTCCAGCATGGGGATTAGAACAGTTACGGTTGGATTTGGTGCATATTACATATGGTCCTCTTGTGTTACAAATATCATACTTCAATTTGATAAGGCGACTATAATGAATGTAGTTAGTTTTTTTGGACTTCCAACAATAAACTACGGAAGGCTCATTGGAACGATTTGTAAACTCTGAAACCCAACTTTGTCTACAAGATGCCATGATGAAATAATTGTGACATAAATAATCATTTCTTGATAGGACCAAGTGTACATAAAGTTTTAAGACTCAGTGACGATTAGCCTCATAAATCATTAGTGTCAATCCGCCAAACTAGTCGCAACTCATTGGATTTGGGCCAATGACTACTATTTTTGAGTTTAATTCGGTGCCTCATTCACACCTAACTAAATGTTCCAACTAAAAATTTGGATAAACTTATGCAAAGTTTTCTTAAAAAAAAAAAAATAGTTCCATAATGTCATAATATTATGAGGTGAATTCATGGATATATTTAATTGATACTATTAGCCAAAGCAAGCTGTAATTTCCTTTATTTTAATCAGAATATCTACTTTTCTATATTAATCTTATATACACTGTGACACAGTGTAAAAAAGAGTAATCCTTAACTTATTTGTTAAATAAAATATCGACTTCGACTTACTCTAGTATGTAAAGCAAAGTAAAAGTATATGCAAAATAATCATAACTTGCCAAACTCTGAGCATATTAATTTGTAGGGTTTGCACATTGTAAAACGGGGCATAAATTTATGCCCTCTAAATTATTTTCCATTCTTTTTTCCTAGCTTAAAAAAATGCAGCGATCTTCAAACTTTTGTCATGGTCAAAACTCCAGCTGCGTAATTGGATTTATTAGCTAGACTTGAATTTCCATTCATTTCGTTCAAATGCTTGCAGTCTAAATTCCTCTATACTAGGGTATATAAGTAAATATGACCCAGATAAAAATTTCCCCAGGATGTGATATGCTAAGATCCTAATTTGAAGATCTTAACGAAATTTTGTCTTTTGGTCGTAAAAAAAAAGGTAGAAGTTAATCTCAATCACGATCAATTTCTTGCACGTTATTTCTAGGAGGAGAGTTCTGACTTTGATTCCTATTTACATATCTAATCTTTTTCTTTCCCAATTTCTACAGTTTCTTTTTTTTTTTTTCCTTTTTTTGGGATTTGTCTGGAATAAAGTAACAGGCAATTGGAGAACCATCCCTTCATCTTCTCCTTCTTTGATTCTATGTTCGTTCTTTTTTGTCATAATAATTCCAAAAGAATACAACGTGCATGACCAAGAGTCACCAGCTGTATTCTCTTTCAGCTTTAGACCAGTGGAGCCACATCTTGAAAATACAAAGTAAACCACCATTTGGAATTGCAACATTTCCACATTCAGATTGATAGGCTTAATTACTGATTTGCTGTCATCTAATAATTGAATCAATGAGACAATTAAGCATATTTGAGGCAAAAAACGGGTTTTCTTGACTTGGAAGTCGTGACTTTTGGTCTTTCACGTACGTACTCTTTGGGCAAGAAAATGAAGTGCCAATGAAATTGTGTGTATGTGTAGTCTCAAACTGCTTGCACTTGGAATTCATAGTAACATTAGTACACCATTTTCCATCTCTGTTCATGGAGAAAATTTACTTCAAGGACGACCCTGGCCAAATTCTTTCCCCCCAGGTGTTAGTGGGTGGGAGTTTCGTCATGTAATTGCTTTGTATCCTTCCAATATGAGGCTTAGTGGCATCATATCACCACAGCTGAGGAATTGAACATGTTTATGCGGATTGAGGGGGCTTGACTTAGATGTCAACAGTATCAATGGAGCATTTCCCAAACAGCGACTTCAAAGTCAAAATCGGGACCTAAAAGAGTGACTTTGAAGTCTCCCTCTCAAATACCGAAATTCTACTCTAGGAAGAATTCAAAAAATTTACACTTAAAGGATTATCTCTGCTTGAAACAGATAACTTTTGAAATTTCAAATAAGAATTGGATTATTTGGGTAAATAACCTAGAGGATTGGAAGATAGCCAAATCAATTTGATAAGGACATGGGACGAATGCAGCAAAACTGCAAATGGTGACTTCAAGCCTTACAAGGGGGATTTTTAGAGTCAAACCAAAGACCTCATAATCACTAGTTAATGTTTCCACCACCTAAGTTGGATCTTGGGGATAAAGTCCAGCCAACTTCTGTTTGTGTGTGATATGGGGATAAAAGATGTTCAAATGAAGACCTAAATTTTAGGCCTTTTTCTGAAATCCGATCTATTTTAAGTCTTGATTGTTTGCTTTGGTGTTCTCTAGACATCTAAACTTTGTCACTAGTATGTGCATTTTTTTGGCACGTAAACTTTTCCTTGGGATTTACTTCTAAAATGAAAAAGATACGAAATAATATATTGCATCACTGTAAATTGAAAGCAATCTAAGAGGGATGTGAATTAATTGATCAAGATTTTTAAAAATTTAAACAATTAAAATGACTATAAATCAAGCAAAGCAAAGGTAAATCACAATCAAGTACAATAGCAAGTCAATGACACCTTAAGAGGGTGAACCAAAGAATTACCAGAGAGTAAAATATCTTAATTTGGCTTGGATGTACTACTTCTAGGTCTAACCAAAGAATAAGAAGTCATTCCCACTACTAAAGTTTTTATCTTTTTTACTTTTTTCAAACTTTTACCACATGGAAAAGGACAATTTCCTAGTAATTTTCCTATTTTTGTTCATGAGGTGCCATGATGAAGTAATTCATGTAACATTAGTCTTATAGTTCTGCAAATGATCTTGAAGGGGCCAAGCGTGCATAAAGTTTTAGAGTCCCAGCAATATTTTTATTGCTGCGCCCAATGCGATGGTAGAAAAAACAAAAAAAGAAAAACGAATACTATTTTTGAATCATCCATTGATATTGAATCACTCAAACCACTTGCAAGTAGCACAATGAATACTATGTTTCACTTCAATTCGGCAACCGATTTACGACCAAACCAATTAGCGGCTGACTATAGGTCACCAGACAACTCAATTAAAGCCAAACAAAAGTAAAATAAACTTACACAAAGTTTTTCTAAAAAGAAATGCTTTGAGACTGCCTAATTATGATGGTTGTAGACTTTTTTATTATTTTTAAGGGGAGGTTTTGAAACTAATGTCTCCTACTTACAATTTTTCTCCCTTACAATGAGGGTTGTAGACTTGTATTTGATTTCAAGATGTATTTTATTGATGGAGAATAAGAATATTACATACGTTGTGACTTTGAAATTTAAAACTACAATTAACCATTCCGTTTTTTTTTAATCTGTCTGTCTCTATTATATTTCCTGGTTCGTAGATACTTTCGCAAATCTTTAAATTGAGAGAGCATGAGCAGCCTCTACCTTCCTTTATTTATTAAATTGATATCAAATTTTAATTTTCCTCATTTTTTTGGGAACAACTTAGTGTGTATAATCTAATTTTCGGGGACAAACAGCAAACACAAAGCAACGATCAAAATATCTACTCCTGTTTACGTCTTTGTTGTTAAGCAAAATATCTATTTTGACTAAATCTTCTATATGAAGAAAAATAAAATATATGTCCCTTCACCATTGTAAAGTTTGGAATCTCCATTTGAAATTAAAAAAAAAGGGAAAATAGGTCACATTTTATAATTGTTGTGGTATATGTTGATGATTTCAATATGATTAGAACTCTTGAAGAGTTATCAAAAGCTGATAAATTTTTAAAGACAAAGTTTGAGATCAAAGATATTGGAAGAACAAAATTTTGCCTTGGTTTGTAAATTCAGCATTTGGAAGATAATAATTTTTGTTACCAATCTGCTTATACCCAGATGGTAGTAAAGTAGTTTTGTATGGATAAAACACATCTATTAAGTACCCAATGGTCATCAGTCGCTTGATCCTATTAAGAATCTTTTTAACCAAGAGAGGAAGATGAAAAGATTCTTGTTCCTAAAGTACCACATCTCAGTATAATTGGTGCATTAATGTATTTTCCTAATTATACAAAATTAAATATATCATTTGTTGTGAATCTGTTAACTAGATTTAGTTACTCTCCTGCAAGATGAGATTGCAATGGTATAAAACATATTTTTTTACTATTTCCAAGAAACAATTAATCTTAGTTTATTTTATTCATATAATTGCTGGTGTTAGATATTTACCTGACTCACATGAAGTAAGGTCTCAAACAGGCTATGTACTTACTTGTTGTGGTATACCTGTTTCATGATGATCTACAAAACAATCAATAGCTGCCATTTCTTCAGATCATACTGAAATAATAGTAATTGATGAGACTAATAGAGAATGTGTAGGGTCAAAATCAATGATCCACTGTGTCTGGAAGAATTATGGGTTATCTATTGAGAAGAAAGCTTGTATAGATCAACTAAAAGATGAATATGTTAAAGGAGATAGGATGAAACATATTTGACCAAAATTCTTCTTTACTCATAATTTGCAAAAGAATGGTGGAATTGATATGCAACAAATCCAATCAAGTGATAATCTAATAAATTTATTTACCAAAATATTGCCGATTGTAATATTTGAGAAATTTGTAAGAAAGATTGGTATGCGTCGATTTAAAGATTTCAAATGATGTTTACATAGAGGGGAGTTATCCTTCACAAGCATTTTTTTTTCCACTAGGTTTTTTCTTATTAAGATTTTACCGAAACATATTCTTTGTGTAATGAACATCCAAGGGGGAGTGTTATGAAATTAAGGAAGTGATAAGTGTGGATGTTCATTGATCTTCCCAAAATATACATTGGAATATTCATGCCTCTACATTGTTCATTGGTAGATTAATGCATTTACTTGTAGTTCATTAGTTCATTATAAAACTACTAAATTAATGTACTTGAAGTGCTAAATTCATGTATCGATGTTAATGTTGGTACATGTACTTTTGATTTTCTATCACTGACGGGTTTTTGATATAAGTGCCAGTTTAATTCTAATTTATACCCGTTTGACTGCAAGTATACAGGTCAAATTAGTAGTTTAGGGCATATATCGGGTCGATCCCACGAGGAGCAACTTAAACAAGTACTAGGTCCTTTACTTACTCTATTATTTAGACTAACTAATAATTAAAGCAATGAAAATCACAATATTAATCAACTAACTAAAATTGCTAGATAACTTGCAAGTAAACAGTGGAGAAATTTCACTAAACACTTGAATCTAGGGAAATAGAGTCCACTTATGGCATCAAAGATATAAATGAATAGATTTACCTCTTGTCACTATATTTGTTTAACTAGGGATTCATTCCATGTATACCAAAACTCATTTTCATGATGTAATGGCCTAGAATAGACTAGTTTTCCCTATTCTAATGGTGAATAACTAGATTTACCCTTTTGTTCTTCATGAAATGCAAATATAATCCACCTAAGTGCACCTCTATTCTCATGAGTCTACTCCTTAAGTTCCATTTATGTTGGTCCAACTTTATTAGCAATTTTCATTTAATAATAACAACTAAAAACTTGCTAATGGTGATCAAGCAACAACAAGTGATACACATGCATAACTGGACAAGTTAATACAAGATGTAACAAGTGTAAATCATATCCAACTCATATCAAGTAGCCATAACTTTCATCTACTCCCTAGATCTAGAAACTTAGCTACTCATGGAAAATATGACATTGAAAAGCATAACTTTATTGCAAGTAAACACAATGAATCACAAGAAAGGAGAAAGATAAAGAAAGCTTTGCCGAGGTTGTAGAACAAGCTCCAAAATCTTCTATTTCTTCACCAAGATGAATATTACAATGAAGTCTCCAAGTGTTTTCTTACAAGTTTTTTAGCTGGAGAGAAAAATGGAGTGAAAAACTAAACTAAGCTACTAAAAAAATTCCTACAAAAGTCCACTTTTTTTTCTCTAAAAGGTCTCTTTTCTCTCTCCTCCAATAATGGCTTTTTCTCCTTTTTCTTTCCAAATTTGCCCCTCATTGAAATCTTCACATAGTGCTTCTTCAAGTGTACAAGAGGTCTGCCAGCTTCCAGCCGAAATTTTGTGTGAAACATGAGTAAAAAAGTAAATGTGAAATGAGCACAAGTTGTTCTGCAAATTGCAGAGGAGAGAGGAAGATCCGAGGGGTGAAAAAGTGATCCGAGCTCGGATCCCATCCCTCAGCATTTTCTTCACACGTTCTTCATGCAGTTTCCGAGGCCTTCTTCAAGGCAATCCGAGCTCGGATCGCCTGGCCTCGGATCCACTTCTCCAGAAGATCAGACGAGGGCTCGGATCACAGGGGATGGGAATGGATCCGAGCTCAGATCCCTCTCCCCTATTTCTAGCTTCATCCTCTTTCGCTCAATTTTCACTCCTTGTTTCACTTGTACGTTGTCCTCCAACTAGCACTTTGCCTCTTCTTTATCTTATGTAAGTGTTTCATGCACCGATAACCTACAAACTAGCACATGTTTATGCATTAATCTACTCATTTTGCAAGTTCCGATCACTAAACAACACTTGAAGCAATTTGCACATAAAACAACTTAAATATGGCTATGATCCTCTAAAAATATGACAAAAGCTCGTGCAAAATCGTACGAAATATATGTGAAATATTCACTTATCAATCACCTATAAATAGGGGTTATCCCCAACCTCATTTGTAACCTATTATAACCTTTGGAACATCGGATATTAGAAGTGAATAATAGAAAATTTTCACTATTTTCTTGTCTCTACTCTATTCCATTTATGTTTAACTTTTCGTAGTATATATTTTATTAGTTTCACAACAAAGATGATGAATTTCATTGCAAGAATTATTTGTTAAATTGTCTTTCTAATGGATTTTGTGATTTTTATGAGAGTTCATATTTTATTGCTAAGAAGGTTTGGAGATCTTTGTAGAAAAAGTATGACACAAAAAAAGCAAGTGCAAAGAAATATGCCGCAAGTCGCTTTTCAAATGGTGGATTGAAAATTAGTGGCAGCTGAAACTCACGAACGTCAAATGATTGTACTATGATTCATATATTAAATCATTGGGGATAATTCATGAAAATACACCTCCTTACTTACCATCTTCTAATGGGATAGCAGAAGGGAAAATTAGAACCTTAATTGATTTGACTAATGCTATGCGTATAAGTTCTAACACACCTTCTAATCCTTGAGTGAAGGAATCCTGACTGCTTGTTATTATGTTTTAAATAGAATACATCATAAAAATACTACAACATTTAGGAAAATAATTTTCTTAGTTTGTAAAGCTTTTGGAAAATAAAGTTACATAATCCCAGGACCGCAAAACAATGACAAGTGTAGCCAGGAGATAATGCATGTGCAGTTCCCTTGTCACTCTATTTCTTTACTTTTGATTGGTTCTTGTAAATTTATCTTTTGTTGAACTAAAATATTGTATGGATTGGGAAAAAAATTTCTCGCATCAAAAGTGGCATTAAACTTCCTTATGTTATTAGTCATTGAAGTTTTATTGTAAAAATGGAATTTATTCATGGAATTTAACTATGCAATTCATTTGGATTAGGAAATAAAATTTTTAAGCGTGACTTTGTAAGTTGAAGAAGTCAATGCAAGAAACTGAATTACATGAAATAATCGTTTGAGAATTATTCTTAAGAATCATGTCAAATAATCTTATGCTGCTGCCACAAGCAATTTTATTTTAGTTAGAGATGCCTATAGGTTTGATCTATCGAAGGATGGAAATTTGAGTTCGGGGCAGGGTTGGTAGATCCCATTAGTTATTTGCTTCCAATGTTGACTTTGTAACGCGCAGTTATAAAAATTCGTACCATTAGCATTGATCAAGATATTACAAAGTTTTCAAACTACTTTGAACAATTAATAGCAAATTATTTTAAAATTTATATATGGTGTTTGTAATTTATATTATTAACAGATCAAGAAACTATAAATCTACATAATAGAAAATGTCCAGAGTAGGAAAGGTGATTGAATATAGACATAAGTAAACGTATATAACTTTCCTACTTTATATAAGTATAAAAATTAAGGATAACAAAAGTGGTGATTGATTGTTGTTAACAAACATAGTAAATATTGTAAAATATGACCAAAATTAAACACATTAAGAACATAAATTAAGTAACAAAGTGGGTGATTGATCGTTGTTAATAAAAATAGTACACCTAAAACATGGAAAAAGTTTAGAATTAGTTGTTGAATTAATCTTATATACACTATTAGTATATACACTATCAGCATTAAATATAGGATTAATTTTCTATACACCGGCAGTGTATACAATTTTACCATTGGATACATGACACATAATTTGAATTTAAATTTGAAACTCAAATTTTACTTATATGTCATATATCCAACCGTGATAGTGTATACACCATCAGTATATATAAAATTTACTCTTAAATGTATAATATATGTGTAAAATTTAAATTTGAAATTCAAAATTTGTTTACATGTCATCCATCCAACCGTGATAGTATATACACTGACAGCGTATATAAAATTTACTGTTAGTTATTAATAAAAATAAAACAATTTAAATCTAATCAAATAAATTAAGGCAGTGTGTATACATGGCAAAAACATAACATGTCCACCTGGCAGAACATGACAATAACCAACTCAACAACATACTATACCCCGCATTGAAAATAGTTGTATATTATATATATTCTGAACCCCTTGCGAACCATACATATTTCCCTTGGGCCCCCACTTCACCAACGAATGGGCCGAAGATATTGCTAAGAAGATTTGAATGCAACAAATGACATCAAACATCAAATAAGTAAACACCCACGCCTTGGAGTAAACACTAGCAACCTAAGAAGCTGGAGTATCTGAGCCATATCATGTGGTAGAACAAGGATTCCTTTTTGTTGGAAAAACAACATTAATGTTCAATCGTATCATTTCTTGACCCAGTTAGAAAGCTGTATCAGAACAAGAGGGAAGTTTTTTTTGCTTGTGTGGATGCTATGCTCTGTGGGGAACTTACTGCAGTGTTGGATAAATTTCCACTAATGTCTATAAAATTTCAAAAAAATGTTAGTGTTGTCATCACTCATTACATTGTTTGGATTGTTATTTTTCGGACTTATTGTGAAAAAAATGTATCGTAGTAATTTAATATATATGAGATAAAAAAAATGTTTGAAAAATATGTTAACAAAAAATGTAGGAACTTTTTGGAAAAAAAAAATGACTTTCCAAACAAGGTGTCTTTTTATGGCTTGTTAGATTAGTACAAGTTACAAAAAACTTAGCTTTTTACTATTTGTTCTATATAGTTAGCGAAGAGAACTTTTTGGCCCCCACAATGCGCAACGTGGGCCGGACCTTTTCACTATTCACACATTAATTGGGCCAATAAAATTGGCCTAGTAGAGTATAGAAATTACGGTTTTATCATTGAAGAAGAGGAAATCTACAATTGAAGAGAGGATGGAAACTATTGGTGATTCACATAAAGGTTATGCACTAAAATAATGTGATATAAATTCGAATGTGTGATAACACATTTGCTCGTCGTTGTGCTGAAAAATGGCGAGTCGAAGTGCGAAGAGATATTCTGCTACGATTCGAAGAAGAAGGCTGTTCAGCAGCACAACTAGCAATGGGAGTGTAGGGCCAATGTTGGGAAGACTTGCGAGGCTGTTCGTGCGCAGCAGGAAGCCCCCTTTTGCACAGACGGGCATTATGGATGAGACCTTCGACCCTGACGAAGGCGTGGCCTGTGATACGGTGTGGCACGATTACATTAAGCTCCCGGAACTGGATCAAGGATCTGGACATAGATATGGCAACAAGTGCAAAGTGACTTCTATCAACGTCGATGGAAGCGTGTTGATAGGCAGGAATCCTGCCTTAATGGATGATGGAACTGCGACCCAATGTGGTAGCACAATTGATGGCATATTAGGCCTTTTTATCATGCTAGACTGTGAACCCAATGACCAGCATAAACCCACGTTTCAAGATGTGTTCAATGAGGTCATGGGAAATCACAGATCCATAGTGGACCTGCACATTCACAATGATATGCTTACCCGATTTGCACGCTGATGCGAGAGAAGATCGTTGTGAAGGACTGTAATCAGGGGAGTAGGATATCCGTAGATAGGTACGTCACATTTTTTGGAAAGAATAAATTCTTGACTAAATTCAAGGATTATGGAACTTTAACGGATGGATGTTACAGTAACGTCAAGGAGAATGCACTGATGATATATATATTGTGGGAGAGTGTATTCGAGAATCCCATTGCTGTAAATATTAACACCCCGTTGATGTACTATCATTAGTGAAATTACGTTTGGATACTGATTGAACTTATTCATTTGTGCAACTTAATTCTGTAATTAAGTTGGAAAACATGGATTATAATGTACAAAACGGTAATTAACCGACAACTAATTTATATCACGATAACTACCCCCGTTACATCGGCAAGCACAGCAAAATGTAAAAAATACATTATTGGGCCGCTATTCTGAACCAATGGACTAATTAAATTGGAGGTTTAACCCCGAATTTGAAGTTGGGCTGATCATGGGCCTTGGTAGTTGACATGACCGTTGATATTGGTCGTGGCCCAACTACTCTGCTGAAATATTCTAGCCGACGTTGCTCTGGAGGTCTACCTACGATACTGATAGACTTGGGTCAGATCCACTGTCTAACTTGTAAATGAAGGTCATCATTTATATAATCATAATTGGTCTCTCAAGTAACAAAATTAATTGTGACTAGATAGATGGTGACTCTCATTTGCAAGTCACGAAATAAATTGTGATCCATAACTAAATGGCATTTTTATTATTTGTGACTTAAAATTGTATTTTTTTATGACTACCACTAGTTTTATGTCATAAGATTTAAGTTTTTTTGTGACTTGCAACTATGTGACGAGTCACGAAAAGTAAATTTCTTGTAGTGACTAAGTTGTTTAGAATTAAATATGCAAGTTAGTAGCTTTGCAATTTGATGGAAGGAAAGTATCAGAGAATTCAAAACAAAAAGAACTCAAAACAAATGGCCTTTTGCTTCAAAACTACAGGTCCCGAGGAACTGTTAAAGATTCCTTATGTTTTATAAGAGGGACTTTTAAGACTTGAAATTCTAAGATGTGACTCTACTGGGCCAAAGTGTTCCGTTGATTTTGAGTCAAGATCAGAAGGGTTAAAAAAATGTGAATTCAACGACCGCATTTGCAAAGAACGTGAACTCAACCAGGCGTGCGAGTGTTGTAGTTTAAACATTGACTTGCTTGACTTTTGGTCAATAATTTGGATAGTGAATTAGTATTTATTTAAATTTATTTGCTTATATCATGAAAAATTTGTTTAAATTTATTTGCTTATATCATCAACATATTTTTCAATTATTTTTTTATTTCATATACATCACATCAAAAAATTATTACAGTATTTTTTTCCAAAATATTATCCAAAATAATCTACTATCCAAACACACTTCGCATATTCTTTGTGCAAGAAAATGGAGTGCTAATGTTAACTTCTTAGACTTGGAATTCATAGTACAATTCCAGGTTGAAAGCAAATTCCCATAAATGTAATCAGTAAGAAAATTAATATTAGTCCCATAGGACAGAAGGTGTTAACAAGATAGTGGTGCACCATTTGCCATCTCTACTGCACTTAATCATGGAGAAACTTTGCTGCCATTTCCTTCAGGGACTTATCTTGCTGTATTCCCAACCAAGAAGAAAGCAATAAACTAATGCACCAATGGCAGGATCGAAATTCTTTCTTAAACGCTTAATTCAAAACAAGTTGGTTTATGTTTAATAAATAGCGATCCATTTCAATCAATAAAAACAATTGCTTATATAACTTGGTTTAATTTATTTCACAGGGCAAGAAATAGAAAATGACATTCAATTGTATGAATATGCGGTCTCAAACTTCTTAAACATGGAATTCACGGTACGATGGCAGGTTTGACTAAGGGAAAATTCCAAGAAATGTAAATCAGTAAGAAAATTTAAAATTAATGCCAAAAGGACAGAAGCTGTTCATAAAATATGTATGAAATTATTAAACCAAGCTAGTGCAATTGGCTACTAGTATTAGGTATTTTGTTTGGTTAATATGATGGGAACACGTAGAGTTCAATTCCAAGTTGTACTAGTACTAGGAGTAGTCAGGTCATGATATATATATATATATATATATATATATATATATATATATGTGTGTGTGTGTGTGTGTGTGTGTGTAAGGGCCGAAAGATATCAGTTAAATAGTACAAATCCGTGGCCTCTTTGTCTGTATTTTGGCTTTTTATAAGTAGTAATCTCTGTCGTACTTTTCATTGTGTGTAGCCAGAATCTAGCTTTGATCAATAGAAAAATCCCTTTGCCTCTTTGATCATTTACCTTGAATATTTTTCTGTGGGTTTGTGATTGATTATCAATTTGGGTCCATCAAAATAGTGGCACATCACTTGCCGCCTCTATTGCACTTAATCATGGAGAAAATTTTCAATCATTTCCTTCAGGGACTCTTCTTGCTGTATTTTGTTTCAGCTTCCTTAGCCATGGCCACAACCAATATTACCACTGATCAAGGTGCTCTTCTTGCGTTGAGAGCTCACATCACTACACAGGACCCTCATCAAATCCTGTTGAAAAACTGGTCTATTTCTTCCCCTATATGTCAGTGGGTAGGAGTCACTTGTGGCTCTCGTCACCGTCGAGTAATTGCCTTGGATCTTTCCAATATGAGTCTTAGTGGCATCATACCGCCGCAGCTGGGAAATATGTCATTTCTGGTTTCCCTTAACCTGAGCAGAAATAATTTTCACGGAGAACTGCCGCATGAATTTGCGCGATTACGCCGGTTGAGGGTGCTTGATTTAGACGTCAACAATCTCAATGGAGAGTTTCCTGAGTGGTTTGGTTTCCTTCCTCAACTTCGACTATTATCTCTGAATACCAACAGTTTCACTGGCTTCATCTCACCATCCTTGGCTAATGTTTCCAAGCTAGAAACGTTAGGTCTGTCATTCAACTATCTCCAGGGAAATATTCCAACTGAGATTTTCAACATTTCCTCACTGGAATCGATTTTCTTCCAGAATAATAGTTTTTCTGGTAGCATTCCAGATAATATGTGTCAACATCTTCACAGACTCGAGCGGATTGACCTGTCAGGGAACAAGTTAAATGGTCAAATACCATCAAGCACATATAACTGTTCACAACTTCAATTGCTGGACCTTTCTTCGAATTACTTCACTGGATTCATACCAAAAAAAATTGGCACTTTGAAGGCACTTGAGCGGCTGTATCTAAGCTGGAACAGTTTAGAAGGTAACATCCTATTTCTGCATCAGCAAAATAATATGAATTATTCCTCCCCCCCCCCCCCCCTCCCCCGGGGACAAGAAAAAAATTAAATAAACACAAGTTTAAGTAAGTGTCATAATAGAAGTTTTAAGGAGAAAACTCTTTACAGGTATGAACTCTTTATACTATATACTATGCTGAAAGAGACAGGTAATTTAGAAGGCATACGTGAATCCTCTTAACATCTCTATATACTTTACTTTTTTTTTTCAGGTGAAATTCCAAAAGAGATGGGTAATTTAACTATGCTGAAAGAACTTGACGTTGGTTACAACAGCATAACAGGTAGACTAGGCGTCCATTATCAAAATTGAAGAAAAAAATTATAATGGTGCTACTTTAGAAGCATTCAAAGCCTTCATATAGAATTTTATTGTGCTAATTTTGGTAACGCAATTTGGTAGGTGCAATACCCCAAGAGATCAGCAAGCTACGCAATTTGGAACGACTCTACTTGTTGGAGAATAACTTAACTGGTTTCATTCCGATGCAGATCTTTAATCTGTCCCAGATAAGAATTTTCAGTCTTACAAAAAATGAACTTTCAGGCAATCTTCCGTCAAGGATGGGTTTTCCAAATTTAGAGGAGCTTTATCTCGCCGAGAATAACTTCTGGGGACCAATACCGGACTCTATCTCAAATTGTTCTAAACTGAAGATAATAGAATTTGCTTATAACAACTTCGCAGGTTCTATTCCCAATTCCTTTGGGGATCTAAGACTCCTAGAAATTCTATCTCTAGGAGCCAACAATTTAACGAGTGACTACTCTTCATCTAGTTCAGAGTTGAGCTGGATCAATTCCTTGGCAAATTGCAAACATTTGAGAGCACTCATCGTGAGTGACAATCCGCTTCATGGCTTTCTTCCAAATTCTATTGGCAATCTTTCAACTTCGCTTGAACAACTTTCTGCATACGATTGCCACTTAAGGGGCAGCATTCCGGATGAAATTGGCAACTTGAGTAGCCTGATCATTTTAAGTCTGTTCACTAATCAGTTAAGTGGGATGCCGCCAATTACCATGAAAAATTTGGAAAACCTTCAAGGGTTAGATCTTCACGACAACAAGTTGAGCAAAAACTCCCTTGATTATCTATGCGTTCTGCAAAACTTGGCCGTAATATATTTGGGAGCAAATCAAATTTCAGGATCCATTCCGGCATGCATAGGAAATGTCAGTTCTTTGAGATACCTGTACCTAGATTCCAACGTGCTAAGCTCTAGTGTGCCTACCACTGTATGGAACCTAAAAGATTTGTTAAAGCTTGACCTCTCCTCAAACTCACTGAGTGGAACTTTACCTCCCGAGATTAACAACTTAAAGTCAGCAATTTATATTAATTTGTCAATCAATGAGATCTCAGGCGGTATTCCTACCTCCATTGGAGATATGGAGAACTTGCAAAACCTTTCTTTGGCATACAACAGACTGCGAGGATCGATTCCCGCATCAATTGGAACGACTTTGAGCTTGGAACGGTTGGATCTTTCGCACAATTATCTCACAGGTACGATTCCAAGTTCACTTGAGAACCTTCGGTATCTTGTTTACTTCAATGTCTCTTACAACAATTTAAGAGGCGAAATACCATCCAAGGGCCCTTTTACAAACTTCTCTGGAGAATCCTTCATTTCAAATGAGGCACTCTGTGGAGCATCTAGGTTCCACGTTCCCTCGTGCCCAAGTACTTCAAGTGGTCGATTGAGGACCAAAAAGTTGCGTCGACCCATATCCGCTGCCCTTGGAGCATTTATATCAGTTGCAGTTGCCATATTTGTGGGATTCCTTTATCTTAAACGCGCAAAGAAAGAACAAGTTCCTAGTGAAGGGGTTCTATCGTCAGTTGCAACCGAGGAAAGAATCTCGTATTATAAACTTCTACAAGCAACTGACGGGTATGATGAGAGCAATTTGTTGGGCACAGGAAGTTTTGGATCAGTTTATAAAGGCACCCTTGATGATGGGAGGATTGTTGCAGTTAAAGTGTTTAAAATTCAACAAGAAGGAGCATTCAATAGTTTTGATGCAGAATGTGAAGTATTGCGTAATCTTCGTCATCGAAATCTGACAAAAGTCATTAGCAGCTGCTCAAATAGAGACTTCAAAGCATTAGTGCTTGAGTTTATGCCCAACGGAAGTCTTGAGAAATGGTTGTACTCCCACAACTATTTTCTAGAAGTCATGCAGAGATTAGACATATTGATTGATGTGGCATGTGCACTGCAATATCTGCACTACGGTTATTCGATTCCCGTGGTTCATTGTGATGTGAAGCCCGGTAATGTGCTCCTAGATCAAGATATGGTTGCCCATGTAACTGATTTTGGTGTTACAAAGTTGCTGGGGCATGAGGACAGCATTACGTACACCAAAACATTAGCCACACTTGGCTATCTTGCTCCAGGTAAAGCGTCTTCTCGGTATAGCTACCCTACTTTTTTTGCCTTGTAGTCGTTCTTAGGAATCCCCAATTCCAAGTCTTTGGATTACTTTTTTTTTTTTTTTTTGCTTGTAGAGTATGGACTGGAAGGACTAGTATCAACAAAATGCGATGTTTACAGTTTTGGAATCATGATTATGGAAGTCTTTACAAGAAAAAGTCCCAGTGACGAAATGTTTGCCGAAAATTTGAGCCTGAAGAGTTGGGTGAGTGATTCTATGTCAGATGGATTGGTTCATGTTGTAGATGCTAATCTGTTGAGGCCCAATCATGAATACTTGGATGAAAAGTTGGACTGCATTTCATCAATCATGAAAGTGGCTTTGAATTGCACAAGGGAATCTCCAAGGGAGAGAAGCAATATGCATGATGTTCTTGCTGATCTAAAGAAGATCAAAACTCAGCTCCTGCCATGTTCAAAAGGAGGTCCATGTCCTCCCAAAAATTACTAGTTCTACCGAGTCTAAAGTCATATTGTACATAACTGGCCAGTTCCGGTTGTATTTGGTGCAGATGTGTGTGACTGTTGTCTTTTTTCAAAATTTAGTGTATATTTAACAATTAAATTTATTTATAAATTAAGTTGATGTGCACAAATAAAACTTACAAGCATAATAAAATTAGATACTAATACACTAATGTATAAGAAATGTAACAACCGTATGACCATACAAAAATTTCAATCACACTTGTCCTTGGTCATCCTATGTATGTGTATGCACGTATAGATATTTAATGATCTCTAGAGTTTAGATAACTAAACTTTTTCATTAATTTTTTTTATTGATTTTGCAAGTGAACTTTTCACTAGAATTTACTTTTGAAAAGAAAGAGTATGAAATGACAAGACATACTATAAAGACGGTACAATTTATTAATCGTCACGTGACTCAAACAATGTAATTGCATCACTATAGGTCCAAAGCAAATTAAGCGTGCCGTAAATTAGGTGGATCATGATTTTCACAAATTTAAACAATAAAACTATAATGGACCAAACAAGGCAAAGATGAATTCAATTAATCACAACAATAGCAAGCCAATGACACCTTACTAAGATGAAAAAAAGAATTACCAGACAAACACGAGAGCAAAAGATCTCAATTTGGCTTGGAGGTACTAATTGTAACCAAAGAATAAGACACCATTCACTTGACTAATTTTGTTCTTTTTCAAAAATTTTAGTAGAGGGAAAAGGAAAATTACCCACTACTTTTCCTATTTTGTTCATGAGATTGACATGATGAAATGATCGTGACGTTTATCTAACAGTCCGGTCAAATAATCTTTCTTCAAGGGACGAAGTGTACATAAAGTTTTAAGACAAAGAAACGTTTACCCCCATAAATCGTAAGTATCAATCACAATCAATGACTACTATTTTTCAGTCCGATTTGGTGCCCCATCTACACCAAACTGATTAAACCCCACTATCTCGAGATGGGCTTTCTCGAGATGCTTTTCCCTATCAATATTTTCATTAAAAAAATGTATATAGTTACTGCACTGTCCAAATATTATGAGGGTTGTAGAATTCTAGTTGATTGGAGATGGATAGTTTTAGTTCACAACTTCTAGTTTCCTTTAATTTATTAAATTCGCAGCAGATGTTAATCTTCTTTCGTTCTTTTTTCTTTTCTCTTCTCTTTTGTAGACCTACTTAGTGTGTATAGTGTGATTTTCAATGACAAGCAGCGAATGCAAAGTAACCATCAAAATATCTACTTTCATTTAATTCTTGGGTTAATCTTGTATACACTGTATACAAGAATAATCCTTGACTCATTGTTGTGAAACAAGATATCTACTTTAATTAACTCTAGTATGTTAAGCAAAGTAAAAGTATATGCAAAATGACAACGAAACCCCCTTATTCATTTGTAAAGCACATACATCACTTTAACATGATCTCAATAATAAGAAGTTCATATTCATACATTTACAAGTTAGAAGGCACGTACAATCCTAAACGTGTAGCAAATTTAACAAACTTATGCCCTCAAGAAGTCATGGTGAATTTGGTTCAGCAACAGGTGCAATAGGGCCCCCAGGCGGGGAACAGACACAGGGGCAGCATTTGTCTGGAGAGGGTGGTGGTGCGCAACAAAAACAGCGAGGACAGAACGGGGGTTGCACCAGAAGTTCTGCATTCAAAACCAAATCAAATAACACAAGAACAGATTATGATAATGTTGGAATCCAAGCGCGAAACAAATGACTATTAAGACATCAAAAATTGATATCAAACAAGCCAATTTCCTAACACATACGGGTCAAATTATTTGTTCATGAACAATTTAAATATATTGATCAAGGTTGGGTTCTAGTAATTTTTTATTAGGCACTTGATACCTCGGGTTGGTCTTGTTGCCTCACATGGTAACATCAGCTTTGGAGTGAGAACAATGGCGAAGAGAATGAAGATGGCCACAGCAGCCCTTGGAGAAGAGATTAATGCCATTGTGCCAGCAGAATTACCTAGCTGAAAGGGTGATTTGGTATATTTAGCTGCACACTCTGAGCGCATATTTATAGGGTTTGGACACCATCAAATGATGCAAGTACCTAATCGTTTTTTTTCCCCGTAACTGCAATAATGCATTCGTGTAAACACTTTTGTAAGTGTCCAAACTCCAAATTTTTATTCATTTAACGGACTTTCATGAAAATTCTTCTCCTCCAGTTATAGCCATGGGTGGCCTAATTGTTGGCTACTGTCCACGGATTTTATTATTGACTTGAATGTAAGAAAATATTTGGATTAAAAGCATTAAATCCCCCTTGACTTTATTCTCAGTTGCACTTTACCGCCCTCAATTCAATAAATAGACACTTTACCCCCCATACTTCGTGTTGTAGGACAAAAGTGCCCTTTCTATATTAATTATTATTATATTTTTTCTTTTTTATCCTTTTTCTACTTATCCCTTATACATGTATGTATTTATGTATGTATGTATGTGTGTATATATGTATGTGTGTGTGTGTATATATATATTTATATTTTCTCCTTTCTCTCATACAATCAACTACTTTCTTTTCTTTGCTATTATTATCTATATATTAATTTTAATCTTTTTAAACTTATTCTTTGTTTATTTCTATCTTTTTTATTTTCTGTTACTAAAAGTAATAATGATCATAAAGTCCATACCATAACAAAGTATATATTATCTATGTGCATAGACTATTTCATACATTACTTAACTTGATATGTCTAAAGTTTAGAAATAAAATAATTTTTAATAACAGCCATAACAAATTCAAATTATAATAACATAGCAGTCAATCAACTATTCATGAAAAAAGGTAAATAAGAATATTAGTTACCATATTTTTGGGATATACTTTAAATATTTAGTAATTTAAAGTTCTCATTACCTAAAAAAATTTAACGTTCTAGTTTGCTAATATCTTTTTAAATAGTTAAATTACTATTAATGTACACCTTTTAATTATGGCAAGCATATATTAGTTTTTTACACTATACAATTGGTCTTGAATTTTTCTAATAGTGTGAATGAAAAAATGAGTGAAATTATGAGTAAAAGATAATTACTGTATTGTAATAAGTGACAAGTTGTCGAGCCTGTACAATAATAAAAATCTAAATATAAATTTATATATAGCGGTGAGCAGGGTCGAATCCACAGGGACTGAGGGTAATTCATTTCTCCTAGAGTTCAGAGCATGAGGGATTTTTGAAAAATATAAAGTAACTAATTAACCAACTAATAAAATAACTAACGGAAATTAATAGGAATTAATCAATAATAAGTACGACTCTAGTCAAAGCTGCAACTGTTTAGACACCGTCCATTCAACTGATCATCGATGCAATGATAATTCAATTACTCATTAATAGATTGGTTATAGTTGCCATACACGCGATAAACAACCAATCTTTCCTTACTTTTTGATCGTCAAGGTACGACCCCTGACTATTTCCCTAACTAAGAAATAACTCTAGGCACGACCGTAGGATTCAATTCCTCAATTGTATTAAGAATTAAAAAAACTCAACCCTAACCAACAAATACGCTACGAGAGTTTGTTTAAATTAGATCATACGCTTCCCTAACATAGGACCAATCATGCTAGTCGTCACTGGTATTAACCAATCAAACAATTATAGATTTAACTGGTTAAATTGGCAATAGATTATTAGGTTAATTCAAATATCGGGCCATTGACATTCAAATAACAAAATAATCATAAGAAATTAAATCAGCAAACATACGAATACCAATGAATAAAAAAAATAAATAAAATTAATTCGATCTCACAGATGTTTGGTACCACATCTTCAAGTTAACCTTCAACTAGAAAACGGAGATTTAGCTATACATCCTCAAGGGAAATCTGCAGGACTCCATTGAATCTGAGTGCAATTGGTTTTTCTTCCTAAAACTAATGAAAAGGCCAGCCGACAAGCCAAAGCAAGTGACGGCTCTCCCCCAAAAGTCATAAGAAGAAACCTAATGACTACCAATTAATAACAAATTCAGCCTCTAACTTCAACAACCGAAACTAGAATTCTAATTGACAAAGGTAACTCTAAGAATAATGCCAGTTGTTTCCTAAATAAAATATCTAAGAAAAATGGTAATTTCCTAACCTTACGTTAATAATTTACATAGACTCCATCTTCAATTGGGAAACTCTCGAAAAATCACTTCTTTTATCACTTTTTACTCCACCTTCCTACAATTAGCACCAAATGTCAAATATAAGTAAAATCTATCAATTAAAATAATATTTGGCAAAATAAAAGAGGAAAATAATCATAAAATTAATGACAAAAATGCAACCTATCATCTAACATAACAAATATTTGAAAAAAAAATTACGTGATTAACTATCAAGAAAAAAGCTTTTTGTAAATATTTTCAACCTTGTGTTTGCTCCTAATTGTGAAAAACAACAATAGCTTAGGTACACAATAATCAAAGTTGCGCTTAAGTATATCTCCAGGCTTTATCTAGGCATGATATATTCCATTTGTTACGTTAGCACTACTTGCCAGCATTAAATCTGATAAAGCTTTTGATTAAGTTGGCTTTATAAACTCTCAATCGACTTTGGGCAAACAAATAGCAGCTATATATGGGTCTCATTAAAAATCTGAAGGGAAACAAATGAGTCCTAACACGAGAGAGTGGTCCTCTTGTTTTGTTTTGTTTTTTTTTTCCTGTTGTCTAGACACATACTAAAATCTTTCTACTCTATAGCTTCTTTCCTTCATCAATGTAGGACTGCCGGGTAGCCTAATATTCTCCAGTAGATAGCGGAAACTATGTCTAGACTGATGGCTTCTTGAGAATTTAAAGCAGAGAGAGAGAGAGAGAGAGAGAGAATTTATGAATTTAAATATATATATATTTAATTTAATCTCTAATATATGCAGCGTTTATACTTATAAAAGAAATTATTCTTCATTCAACTTTATTAATCTACTAGTTCTTCATACAATTACTGCCAAATTATCACTTGGTGAAGAGCTTGAAGTCATCTATTGAATGTGTAGTGAGAAGAAGGGTAAATAACTTGCATATTAGTTAACGTATCAAATTGTTTCAAAGGCATAAGAAACAACAAATTTCATTTATGTTATAGCTTCCTATAGGAAGGCCTATATGTTACAGCCCACCCTATTCAAAAGTAGTGACTTCCCATCCTTAAAAATTACTTCCTACATCCCAAAATATGCCACATTTTAAGATTTTGGCTTTTCGAAAATTGTGCATTTATAGTTACAATTGCTCAATTTTATCCTTCAAATTCAAAAATAACAAATGATTTTGGACATGGAAAAATAACAACTATGACAGATTTAATGGGACAAACGAATTGGTTCTTCACATTCGGTGACAAAGCCCGAACCCACAGCCATGGAGGCAGAACTTCTACCTCTATGATGAGGTCCTTTTTCGCTAAATGCAATTGAATTTAAGATCATATATTTGATTTGAGTTTGATTTGCTTAAGCACTCTAAAATCATTTCTTATTCAAGTAATGATGAATTTTGCATTTTAGTAACTGTAAAACAATTGTACCATAGGAGAGACTTTAAAAGAAATTGGTATTTAGGAAGACAGTGTACTAAGAGATGTGTAACTATTCCAAGTACAGGTATTTTAGGTATTAACCTAAAATACAATCAATTCAGTGAAAGTGAAAGAAAACAATGTCTTTTGAGAAGTGAGAAAAAAATAGTAAAAATAAAAAATAAAAAATAAAAGAAAGTAGTGAAAAAGATAAAACATTGGAATGAATAAATAAAAATAAAATAAAATAGTAAAGGCACTTTTGTTTTAAAATATCAAACAGGGGGGCAAAGTGCTTATTGTGAGTTTAGGGAGGCAAAGCGTAACCAAGGATAAAGTTCAAGGGGATTGGCACATTTAACCCAAAATATTTTAATTGACTTTAAAGCACAAAATCTTTTTGTCTTGCATATTTTCAGATGCACTCTTCCAGTCAGATAAGATGTTTGCATCTTCAAAAGAAAAATAAATATTTGCATTTTCTGGTATTAAGAATCAACTATCCTCATATTAGTATTCCAAACCACTCCCTTCCCTGAAATTAGTTTTATTTTGTTATATATATTCCTTTTTCTTTTTACTTCCAATCTTATTTTGACATTAAGATCTTAACTATATAATCAGGTTGTAGTACTAATTCATGGGTGCATTTACAATAATGGTAGTCAAATTAATAGAACAAATATGTAAGGGGTGGCAAGGAGAAGCCTAAAAGTGAAAGGGGTGTTAGTGAGAATGGGATTATTTCCGTTCAAGAACAAAAGTGCAAAGAATCTTAGATATCTCGGTATGTCAGATTCTCACAAGACGTTCTCATTCAATACCAATAAATATTTTTCCATAAGCAACTACTACTCAACTCATTATCTGTACATATATTGCTTATGCTTAATTTAATTGAGGCAAAAGTGATGGCATGAAATAACACGACAAGATGAAAAACAGCCAAGAAAGAAGAACGCTACAAAATGGAAAAAGTACACGATATACAAGGCATGCATGACGCACAGTTGCCCATCTTTCTATTAGAGGAGGTGTTTCAGTGCAGAAAAAATTGACTTGGAGGGAACAAAAAGTGAAACTAAATTACTAATTTTTTGTCACCCAAAAAAAAAAAAACTTATTAGTTGTTTTGCAATTTATACCCTGTATCTTAAGATTAGAGTGAAAAAAAGTACCGACTTGTTAGTTAGTTACATGGGTTTGGATTTGGGTATAGATAATGAAAAATCAAATCTTACGTAGATCCATGACTCTCTTACAGGGTTTGAATCTGGATCTGGGTAGAGTTTAGACTTCAAAAATTAAATCCAAACCCAACCAAGTATATGGATTTGGATTGAGTTTGGGTAAGATCCGACCCATTAACATGTGTAATCTCAGTTATGAGCGATAGAGTAAACAATTTCCAACATTCTTTGATAGGCATAGTGCAACTAAAATCATAGTTTGCTAACAAGCTGCTTATCAAATAAATACAATCACCAAACAGACTCAAACTATGACATACAGTAACCTAGGTTGTCGGGTCAGACATAACCCCTCCGACTTGGATTTGGGGCAGAAGCAGTCACCAAGCGGATTTGGGGCACGAACGGTTGTCAGAATGACCGTCCGCAAGCGGTTTCCTCACAAGCACATAGGAGGGGACCAGGAAGGGTCACGTGGCTAGGCAATTAGTAGGAACCAAAATGACGTCGTTTGGATTAATGAGGAGGTAAAAAAATAGTAAAGTGGTGATCCTAACGGACCCGTTACGAAGTGTCAGTCAGCAGCATTTCACAGAGTCCCACGCAAAATGAATTGTTGAAAATGAAAAGACCCAAGTAGACTACCTTCAAAACGGATCAGTTGCCAAAATTGATCAATTCACATTTGCAAAAAAAATAGGCCAAGATAAGAGAAGAGAAAATAACTGCAAAAAATAGGGGATTCGCAACATACAAGTGACATCACGAAAAGATGTGGAATCATGGAAACGTTGAAGGCAAATCACAGTAAGGAGAAGCAAGAAGTGGTGGCAAAAGGACAAAATTTTTTATGATTAGGGTTTATTAAAGGAATAAGAAAGGTGAACCCAAGTTGCAAAGTGGAAGATCGTAGGATATGGAGTAGTGAACGAGCACAAAGCGGTCAGGTAAGACATCAACAAATGTAGGGTGATATAGTAATGTGCGGTCTTTTGACAAGAAAGTGAAAGGACTTTACTTGTGGATGTTTTTGGTGTACACCATTATGAATACATAGGGTGATTTTACGTGCACACGATTTTGTGTGTAGTAATTGATAAGTGCGGTGTGAAAGGAGTAATAAGTGTTAGCATTTGAGCATCGAAATAGGAGAGTGGGAAAGAAGAGGGAAATTTTGCGCACAAGTGCTTGAGAAAATGTGTTAACGGGTGTGGGAGTTTGTAGGTGAAAAAAATGGGTGTAGATTATAATTACTATATGTTAAGTAAATCATACAATGTGTTGAGGAAGACATACACTGTGAAAGAAAATAGCTAGGTGATTTTTCAGTGAAGGGTAGCTTACAACACGTTGGATAAGTATTATGTTATGTGAATAAAAAGTGACATGGAGAAACAATGTTACAGTCTGGTGAAGTGCAATGTATTAACATAACGAAGTTAAAACATGATGCATCCAGTACATAGTATACAGAAAAAGACTAGAAAATAACAAAAGCAAGGGCTACAGGACATATTATATGGTATTGTGAAAGTGCTACCTATTGTTTGTAAACTCATTCATATTTGAAAAATAGGACCATAAAAGATGAAGTGGATTGCATCGAATTTGATGGATAGGAGAGTAGGTTGTAATATAAATATGTTAGACTGAATAACAAATTGTTGTGTGTGTCATACTCAATGTGCAAAAAATGTTACAAGCTTTCTTTGATTGTGTGTATGAAGACAATGTTGGATAAGTCTTATATGTAGTGGGTTAACATGTATAGAGCAGAAATGTTATTGTATTGTGAAATTGGTACCTCGTATTTGGTACTTCATTAGTGTATGTTTATTGTATTAGTTGCATAAAAATGTAGTGAATTGTATCAAAGGTAATGGGTAGAAGAGTGGAATATAATTGGAAAACATTAGGTAGAATAACATGTTATCCATCTGCATGTTGAAGAATTAGAACAAATATCACTAACTTATCTTGGTTAGTCATTGTAGAGAATGTGGTTACTTAGATTTAAAACTAGTATATCATGCTTAGCTGTACTTTGTACTGTATTATGCAAGGTAAAAGTTTAGGAATTGAGATTCAGAAAATTTGTAATAAATTTTCAGAACAAATTATTGTACATAGCATAAAAGAGATCAAGAAGGTCACCTAAGAAAACAAGCAGAGAAGAAGAAGCTAAAAAACACGGTGGAAGGGAAACCGAGACACCATCAAACGCATTGAACAAGTAAGTAGGAAGTGTCTTTCTTTAAGGATGGCCAGTAGGAGGTGACATAAATAAATTTGATTACAATGTGCATGAGCAGAGGCAGGATAGCATGGATAAGAACTAGAAGAAGGAACAAGAGTTCAGGCGAAGATGAAGAAATAGAGGCAGTGGGAACAAGTGAAGTCGTAGAACCAGTTCCACCGTTGAATCCGTGGGAACAAGTGTGAACAGGGTATTGAAATGTAGTTTGTTAATGTGAGAGTAGGCTAAGCTATCAGAGGTGTATAGCATGACTATAAGCTGCCAAAGGAGGATAATAAAGATTGTGAAAATGCTGTGTTCTCATCCTAGGGCCAAAGCAGCATTGACGGAGGCCAAAGCAATGGATAAGCGGAAACAGGTGATGGGTGCTTCGAAGATAATACGTCAGGATTTGGAAAGTGAAGACCATTCCAAATACGAATCGGTAAAAGAAGGGAATGATGAGGAAGGTGAGAAGAAAGATGAAAAAGACACCGATAGTGATAAAGATTGTGATGCAGTGGTACATGTTGTTGTAAGTAAGTTACATCTTGTAACCAACTTTTTACAATTCATAGAAATTGTTGTATAAAAGCTTATTTATCCACATGCATATTACAATCTTAGCAGGGCCTTGTTTGACTTAGGTGATATGCGTTAAAGTAAAGTCTTGCGTGAAATAAGGTAAAGTAGAACAAAGAACCTATACATAATCAGTAATGGATATACATGCCATTTAAATGAAGTTACATCATGTGACTAGCCTATTACAATTTGTATGAATTGTTGTACATGTACTTATATGTCAAAATGGATAATACAATTGTTGTTCTAAAAAATTATATTACTCTGAACTATTAGTCATATTCATAATTGTAATAGTAGCATTTGGTATTTAAATAATGTTAGAAGCATAGCACATATTATGATTGGTAATGCATAGTTGTGTTGTTTTTCGATTACATAGAGTTCATATACTAGTACATATTAGCTTGCTCACATGATGATTGGCAGGAATTAAAGTAATTAACAAAAGTTGGAGCCCCTCAATTAGAAATAGAGTTTGACTCTGAAAAGAATGCATATAAATTTTACAACAAATATGCCTTTGCAATGGGTTTCAACGTACAAAAAGTAGTTATGTGAATTGGAATGTATTCTATAAATTTTGGTATAGTTGATATTTGCATTTTTTGTGAAGTGTACACATTATTAGTGGGTATGGAGTAGTGCCATATGTATGCATGCTTACGTGGTCATAAATTTACAAAAGTTAGTCTATTGTACGACGGTGTAATTAGTTATTAACCCTTACACACTGTCACATGCATACACATAATGTAAGAATGAATTTACTATATAGTTATTCATTGGTTACATAGTGTCCGTGTAGGCATACAAATTGGGGTCTGATTAGCTAGATCCTATATGTAATTGTTAACATATTATATCTTGTTCACCTTATTTTGCAGCATGTCAAAGGCAAAGACAGCTTCTTTTGGCAAATCAATGGATATCAATCAATGCTGGTGGAGCAAAGAAATTAGATTGGATAATTATGTAGTTTCATTCTGCTAGATTCGTAATACTCGTTAAAATGTACTTACATTTAGTTTTTAATGCATTGCCATATGTTCAATCTATTTTACAATGTACTACAGAAAAAAAAAGTTAAATTGGTAATTTTAGATTTTGTTTATCAGTATTATACATCTAATTAGTATTTAAGTACTATTTGTTGTTAATTTTATATTGTTAGCTCGATCTGTTTTATAATATATCCAAAGCAACAACTTCTACTGTCTCAATTGGTAATAAAACATTGACTTTTTATTACAAATTAGTAGCATGCCGATGTTGTACCCCATGTTGGTATTTATTGACTTTCCATTGCTAACGTCTTACAAACTGTTTAGTCCATTTTATGCTATTTTTTAAGGAAATAAAGATTTTTGTTTCACAAATTGGTAAAAACTAGTTATATTTAGTTACTTATAAGTTACAGACATACTGATTGAATAAAAAATTAGCTAGATATCTACTACTGTTGTGGAAGTAGTGGCTTTAAGTAAGATTTTAGTTGTCAATATATTATAATCTCAAAAAACAATAGTTGTCATTCATTTCTGTTTTTATCAAACTCCAAACTAAAAGCTTTAGAAACGTAGTTGAGATGCCAATTTTTACATACTTCTATTATTTAATTGCTTTTTGAACAAATACCCTTGAGTTTATTAGGTATGATACATATAAAAATAATAGATATATAAAGAGAATTGATGTGTGACTTAAAACGAAGAATGGAGGAACTTGTTGTGTGTTAAGTTTATAAACATAACAAAGTGCCTCTTTATTAGATAATTTATTATTTAGAAATAACTCTAAAAATTGAACAAAAAAATTAACTAGATGTACACTCTAGTTATAACAATATGTATAAAAATTCTAATAGATATATACAATGCTTCAAACAAATTATAAAGTAAACGAACATCTACGATGATTACAATGGTATCTGCAAGGATTCCTACATATCATTATATAACATTTTCTATAAATCGAAATAAAAATTTACAAATGTTGTGATAACAAAAATTTGTAAAAGGAAGGTAAAATAATTATACAATACTGTTAACTGAGTTTCGCTTGATCCATTTCGTCTTCTCAAGCTGATTTCTTCTTTTCCTTTGTAATTCTAAATGGTGGGATTGGTTCTAGAAGCTCTGTAATTCCCCCTATTTCTATTTCTTCCTTTTCACTTAGATTCTTCTTTGTCCTTTTCTGTACCGTCTTGCCACTGCTCATGCAAATTGTAATGGTTATTTACTTTGTTTAACACATATCGGTTTAGCTAAGACTTCATATACTCTTATCTATGCAAATTAACACATATCAGTTTCATAGTGCTTCAGGTTCGTTGCCATCCGATTTTTCACTTTTTTCTTCTCTAGATGCTTTCTTAGTCGAACTTCTCAATCTTCTTCATGCAATCTACACCACTTTTTTGATAAACAATTACATTTCAATTACATAAGGTTTTCTCTCAACTTTCCTAAATCAAGATAAAGTAGTTCTATGAATGATATTGCAGATTCAATTATGCGTAAAATATTTTGCACAACAAGTACATTCAGCCTAAAATATAGGCATTAGAATCAAGACTCATGCCAATCAACTTTCATACTATGGGCTTTAATTACTGGACTACTACAGTTGACTGAGGTTCCAACTTATAAACAAAAGTAAACAATCACTGATACTTATTAATGTATGCATTTCTTTCCCCACAAGGATTTCATTATCAATCTCTGGGACCTAATTTAACATCATTATGCTAGTTGATTGTGCATTTATGATCGTGTCAAAGTATTTCTTCACTGTCACTATTCTATCACAGAATGTAATAATTATTTAACATGATGTACATACACACTAATAAAGATAACTTGTATCCATTTTTTCACACTAAGAAAGATAGCCTAAACAATATGTTATTTGACCTAACAGATACAAATTATAATCTATGCTCAGACCCATCTAGTTTTAAGAAATGTGCTTCATTTATTATACTGCTATTCTACAAAGGTACAAAGTTACAAACACGAGATAACAACAGTTACTATTTAATATTCTGTGGACTTCCCGCTTCCCTCTCCCTCCCATTCTTTTGTAAAATTTTGTTCTATTGTCATTTGGAGAGATTTGATTTTAACATCAGCGTATTAGTATATTACTAATTCACAACACTATCACAATCTAAATCCATTACCATGATTTATTCACATAAAATAATACTTCTATAACATGATGTCAAGGCACACTGAATTGTAACCAATTTCTTGGGTTAATTCCATTTTGTCCCCCCAAACTTTGGACAATTACCCAATTCAGTCCCTAAATTTCAAAATGGGACACTTAAGTCCCTAAACTTATAATACCTTCCAATTAAGGAAAATTGTTGACAGAATCCTGAATGCCGTTGGTGGTCGAAGTGTCCCATTTTATAAGTTTAGGGACTTAAGTGTCCCAATTTATAAGTTTTAAGGACTTAAGTGTCCCATTTTGAAGTTTAGGGACTGAAGTGGGTAATGGTCCAAAGTTTGAGGGGACAAAGTGGAATTAACCCCAATTTCTTTCACTAGGTAAGTTCAGCAAAATAATATGTGCATAGCGTAACACATATTTACAATCTGCACTTATACTATCCAAGTTTAAAAGAAATTCTCTTTAATTAATGCAGTGGTATTGCACGAATATATATCAAATTTCTAACATGAAGTAGCGACCAATAATGTTTAATTAATAAAATGTGCAATTCCCTCGCCTTTCTATCCACTATTCCTTTTTTTCCCACTTAAATATGATTCTCTACGTATATAGATGCCAAACCATGTTATAACCGCTTAATTAGAAATACATGAGAGTATTTCTCAACTATCGGGCGTGACGCAGGGACAGTTGCCAGTTCAACCGTCCCTGAACAATGTAATTTTTTTTAAATGTTTTGTAACCTTATGTAAATTTCTTGTACATCCTGACAACAAAAGTGTGATGTTGTGTTACTATTTTTGTGGGTCTTATATGTAATAATTAGTCTCTGTTGTTAAATTGTACAAACAGTTCACATAGAATTACACCTTGTTCAAAAAATATTACATCGTTCCGAACGGTTGCTACTGGCAACTGTTCAGGCCCCGCATCCTCAATTATCGGTAGTTTATCTCAAAAAATATTTGCTATCAAGAAATGTAGCTAGCCACAATCACTCAAATATCTCGTAATCTTGGAAGAATCCGCTTTTAGAGATACATGAGAGTCTTTCTCAACTATCAGTAATCTATCTCAAAAAAAAATTGCTATTAAAAAGTATAGTTAGCCACAATCACTCAGATGCCTTGTAATCCTGGAAGAATCTTTGTTGTACTCCTTATTTCATTCATGTAATTTACAATGACTTACTTTGCTTATCTTTTATTTTTATATGTATCAGTTTACTATAATGTGAATGTCTATCCACAGCTGGAAATATAGTCTAAACTGTATGGTGTTACTGCTATCCCACAACAAAAATGAAAAAAAGTAAGCAATGATTACCTTTATACTCTCCCTGTTATTTTATATGCCTATGAACTTCCCAAGTCATTTAATTAATCTACTGAGTCAAATTTACAAACACTTGCCATGCATATGTTCCTTGTGCATATCTCTCCCAAGTTGACTCTTACTGTATCTAACTTGTACTACTCATCATCTCCCTATTCAGACTTTAAGACTCATTTCTTTTGTCCGTTTACAAATATACATTAGGTGACAAATTAATAGATGTAGTTCACGACGTGGTTCAAACACTATCTTCGTCGAATTGGGGCATTATGTTTCACCAATGTTGGATGGCACATTTGCTGTTATTTAGTTGTTCGACAAACTTGGAGACTATTGTAAATATATTTCCTTTATTCCCTTCTACTTTGTTGTTTGCCCTGGAAAGGATGCAGAGAAATTGTCCTAGCAAGTTATAGCCTCATGCAATTATTGGATTCCCACCCAAAGATATCTGCAAAGATAAATTGATCCTTCCATCTTCACTCAAAATGCCCTTCGAAGTTGGCTGCCTCTCAACAGATTTCTCCTTCTTTCTTCTTCACATAAACGTGGCCCAAATTTCTTCTCCCACTTCAATGTTTGCATTTTTATCTCTCAATTCACTACAAGAAATTTGGCCTTTTGTAACAACAAAAAGTTATCACTAAAAATCAAAAAGTCGTCATTATATGATTATAGTGGCGACTTTTTCTATTGTCACGTGGTTGTCACTAATTCTATGTCACAAATGGATCTGTGTGACAATCCTTTGAAAGTCGTCACTAAATCTTGTTATTTAATGACGAGGACGAAGTCATCACTAACGGTTATCATTCTGTGACGAATTTTCTTGTCACTGTTTCACATATTTTTTTGTCATAAATGTAGCAAAAGTTGTCACAAATTTGAAGTATACAGTGACGACTTGAACTTGTCAGTCCTAGTATTCAATGACAAGAATAACCATCACTTAGTGAACTTGCATGTTAAGGACAACTCTTAATGGTTGTCACTGAACTTTGTCTTGAAGAGCTGCAATTGTTCATTACAAATATAGCATTGTCACGACATTTCCGACAATTATAGCAAAACATTCAATTTGACAAAAGATTAGTGAACTTGCATGTTAGTGATAAGTTTGTCAAACATTCAATTTGAAGGTTGTCACTGAATTTTGTCTTCAAAAGTTGAAATTGGCCAATACAAATATAGTATTGTCATGACATTTTCAACAATTATAACAGAACATTCAATTTAACAAAAGGCAAAATCAATGTAGAATATATGCCTCAAATTCATATATATGGCCATAACACATCTGTAAATTAATCAAAACAAAAGTGAACCACAAATGTTGGGTCCCAAATCCCACATAATTAGTTCAAGTAGTAATGGCCAATACATATCCTTCCCAAAAGATAGAGTACTAGATTTCTAAACTAAAGCATGGACTGCAGCACCAAACATGTCTCCTCCAACATGTTTTACCCCAGCAAAATTCACCTTAATAAGAATAGAAGCAAGAAAACCACTATGAAAGAATATTATACAAGATGAAAGAATTATAGTTTTTAAACAATTCTATAGATAGGGACTGCAAATAAGGTAATCAGCTCCATATGACATATGGAAGTTTCTTTACCCAACAACAGGTTTAAGATAGAGAGTGCTCTCTCTCCGCCCAGCCATCTCACTCTCAGCTCGGTTCAGCCGTTTTCCTCCGCATCTTATCACACCATGCCTTACCAATTCCTCCATTTCTCTTTTTCCTGTTTCAATCTTTAACTAATTACTTCAGCTGAATTTTCATTCCCATTATCCATAACCAATTGTTTCAAATTTTCAGTATTCCAATCCCCAACAAAGGATAAAATAACATGTCATTGGCATCAAGAAACCTATTGACTAACCGAAATTGCCAAATCAACACTACAATCAACACCTCCAAAACCCATCTCAGAAACCCGAGACTTCCCCTTTTATTGTACCCAAAACCCTTCTTAAACCTCTCAAGATTCCATGCGCAAAAACCCCATTTCCTGAAGTTTGCTACATTTATACCACCAATCCAGAACCATACCTGGTCCATCCAGGTTAAGTCCTTGAACTTAGATGGAACTGTAGGGGAAGAAAGCCGAAGTCAGAATCCTGTCAACTAAGATGTCAATTTTGATGCATTTCTTTCAATTTTGGAATTTTTCTGCTTGGTTTCGTCCATCGCGATTTCGGGCATTTTAGCCGTGAATTCTGGATTTTTGGGCGGTCAAAGATGGTTTTCAGTGGTTGGGAGAGAAGTGGATGGTGTGGCAATGTGTGGTTTTGGTTGCTGGAGTTTTAGTTGGGGCGGTTATTCGGAGGAGGCAATGGAGGAGGATTTGTCAAGCGAAGTATTTCTCGAGGCCGGTGAATTTAGTGGAGAGAATTGAGAAATTAGAGGAGGACTTTAAGAGCTCAGCTATAGTTATCCGGGCTTTGTCTAGGCAGCTTGAGAAGCTTGGAATCTGGTTTCAAGTTTTTAGGAAGGCCTTGAAAGAGCCCATTGCTGAGACTACTGCATTGGCCCAAAAGAACTCTGAGGCAACTAGAGCGTTGGCCATTCAAGAAGACATTCTGGAGAAGGAGCTTGGTGAAATTCAAAAGGTTCTGCTGGCAATGCAGGAGTAGCAACAAAAACAACTGGAACTCATCCTTGCAATTGCAAAAAGTGGAAAATTATGGGATACCAAACGAGAAGAGAATCATGGAAATAATACACCTGCTGCATCTAATTCAGTTGTGGATGGTGTCCAACAGTTGGGGAAAAACCAAATCCAAGCCGTGGGTGGTCAGAAAGAGAGCAACAATGATAATATGTAGTGGATGTTCCTGGCAGTAACCGGAAATGGACATGCCCGTTTTGTTCATAGATGAAATCCAGATACTGGACCTTGTTTAACTGAAGCAGCTGAAATGCCCTTCTGGGGTCTGATCTTCGTGGAAGGATTGATATCCTTGCTTTCAATTACCCTGCAACAAGTATTTGACTGCATGATTCAAGGAAGAAGAGGTTGTAAAAGATAGAAACAGGAAAATTGAAATGTGTTACTGTAGTTCTTTTGAAGAAAGCATTATGACAACTAACAATACATGATTCATTCATGTAACTTTTGGATTATTAATTTATCAAACTTTGTAAAAGATTTCGCTTGCTCATATATCAAGTGCTTTGGCCTTTTATCCAAAAAAAAAAAGGTTTAAGATAGAGAACTCAGTGATAATGTCTCTATTCCACAATACTATGTCTCTAATTCCTAAGTATATTTTGCATCTTAATGAAGTTTATGAAATAAGTATTGGCACCTGCTTCCTTCTTCATTCTTTGCATGCTATCTACTATTTGTTAATCAAACTATGCATATGATTTCAAGAGAAAGGATAGAATTATATCAGGACAGACCGGTGCATGTTCAATAACGTGTGGCAAATCAAAATTAATACCCTTGAGACCTGGGTATTTAGTTGTCATCACGCTGAGGGTAACTCCAAGCCCACCACCAACATCTACCAAAGTTTTGAAAGTTTTGAGGTGCTCAAAGCCTTTGTAGCTTTCAAGGATTCTATTAATGGCAATAGTTGTGGGGTTGATCATTGCCTTGTTGAAGACCTCATTGAATCTGGGATCTCCAGCCGGGTATTCAAATGCATGTACACCATGTACCCTATCAAACGGAACTCCTCTTTCACAAACAGCATCTTCTAATTGGTACCTAAATTAGGCAGATTTGATGAAGATTTTTGTACAAACCAAACTGCCGTACCTTATAATTGCTATGAATAAAAGCAATTGATTCTTGAAGGTAGCATTTGCAAATCCAAGGACTTGTACTTTCCTGTAAAGGAGCATGAATAATTGTTGAATTGGAAAGTTTGGTTTCAAAAAGAAAGGTTCTGGAACCATTTTTGGACACAAATTCTGACCAGGTATGTCTTCCACAAAATAGTGCAATGAATTTTTATGTATTACTTAGGAGCGAGCAAAAGTCTTGCCCAATATTGCCCAGCAAGCCGTGAGAGATAAAGTAAAAGCTGAGGGTAATATATTTAGAAGCAAATAAAAGTGGAAGTGAAAACACTGACCATCTGTCAATGAAGACCTTATCTTGAAGCAAGGCCAGTAGGGGGCCTAGTGAAACTCCTCCTCCTGCTCCATATGTTCTATTCTGCATAAAGTATTTGGCCACCGGTGCCAATCCATACACTCTTCTTTGGCTACTGATACTAGCATCCGCCTCGGCAACAGAGCAGGTGAGCACTGAGTAGCTAGCCAGGAGCCACAGCACCCTATCCAGCATAGCAGCCACATCTGGGTTTTTAGGACACACCTGGGCTGCAATGCCCAAGGCGACAATTGTGCACCTGGACCTGCTTTGGCAATGACCTCCAACACATCGAGCCGGATGGCAGCTAGCAGCACCATGGGTAGCACTGCAGAGCTGACCAGGCCTGAGGTTCCATGAATATTTATCACAATCATAACTGAAGAGAAACGAGTAACCTCAATTACTTATGTTAAATATAGCCCTTAATTATAAAAAGGAAAACAGGAAGAGCAGAACAAGAAAATGTACAGCTCTTAATTCTAAATGAAAGGCATCAATACCAGAACAAGCAAACCACATGAATGCAACCTTCAATTATGACCAACAAATTGATAAATGCAAAACAAACCACCGGCCTCAGAATTGAAGCAAGAAACAAAAGATTCAAACTATGGCTAACGCTAATCAATCAATCGCCTTTGGCCTCACAAAGGGGTCTGCACAGTTCGTACGGTTGCAGGGGATAGCTAGCTAGAGACCCTCTCTTCCAAGATTCAGCTCAAGATTCAGTTCACAACCCTCCCTTCCACTTCGTTTCACTCTCACAACTCAACATTTAGCTCACACGACCTACATTGGACAGAAAATATCAAAAATAGATGGAAAATATTGAGATTATTTACCTCAAATTATGCCGTGACAACCTTAGGTCTTCTTTTCCTTAAGATTTAGTCTTCAAACTCTAGTTTTTCCCCAAAATTGGTCAATTTTCTGTGCTCTTGCCAGCAAGCAACTATGACGAACTAGGGATTTTGCTATCTGCTACTCTACTAAAGCCGCCCTATCAGTTTGGGTAACTCAAATTAGGGATGCAAATGGTGGCTTAAAGTGATTTTCTCAGTAATTTCAACAAGATCACAATGGAGAGATGGAGAAGAAGATGGTGTCCGAAGGCAAAGAAAGAGGGAAATTAGTTTTGTCTGAAATTTGGCTAAGTGTTGTGGAGTGTTTTTCTTCCAAATTAACTTCAAACGACATTGTTTCTGCTTCTTTTAGAACCCCGCCTTTACTCCTTCAATTTTCAGCTTCCCACTTCCACTATTGCATATTAAAAAATAATGCATTCTCTCTCTAAATTGTTGAACTTTTCTTTATAAAAGTAACGCCTTCTCTCTCTTTTTCTTTTCTCAATCTTTGTGTAATTAAGATTGTTTATTATTTTGAACTTTTTTAACTCACAAGTTATATTAAAACTTTATTTGTTGTATTAAAACTTTGGAATATGAAAATTTAGTATTTCTAGATTTTTTTACTCACATAGGTTTTTTAGGATCTCTACAAAAAATAATGTTCAAAAACTAAAAGGCTTATTAAAAATATGTTTATGATTCAAAAAACAAGATCTTTTAATGCAAATATTTTTTGGTATCAATTTAATAATTTTATCAATTGTGCATGAATTGTGGTCTGACAAGACCTAACAATCTGTTTAGTTGATCAAATAACCAAAATAGTTTGCTAATACATGCATGAAACACTAAATGTATTTGATACAAGTAATAATTCATAAACCATAAACAATTTTATTATTGTAAATTGTAATTAATAATAAACTCCAGTCATGCAATTGTCAAGATTTTTACTTAACTTCATATTAAATTTTATTATTCTTTGCCATTATTTTCACACTATGTTAATCAGTAATTTCCCATATGTTGTCAAGAGAACTAAATAATGAATTCATGATATTTTTTTAAACTTTATAACAAGGTATTAGCTAAGTTTGGAATAATTAAAAAATAGGTATACATTTTTTATTACAATATCTTCCTCATTTTGCCAATGATAAACACAGTCTAAAGTGTAAAGCATAAGGTGCCATAATAGAATTAATGAAATCGGTTTATCACATATGAGACTAAATTGCAAAAGATAAGGTGTCATAGTAGAGTTAATGAGATTAATTTACCACATATGGGGCTAAAATATAAAAGTTTGGGTGGTATAACATAATTAATAAAATTTATTTACAGCAAATGGGCCATATAGAAAAAATTAAGGTGGCATATGGGGCTAAAATGTAATAGTTAGGGTGTCATAGTAGAATTAATAAAATTTATTTACAATATATGGGCAATATTGAAAAAATTAGGGTTGGGGTTAAAATGTAAAAGTTAGTGTGTCATAATAAAATTAATAAAATTTATTTACAATATATGGACCATATTGAAAAATTAGGGTGGCATAGTAGAATTAGTGAAAGTGAGTTAGGAACAAATACTTTGACAGTGACGACTAATTGTTGTCACTAATTCTGAACTGGCAACCATATTGTGACAACATTTTAAGTTGTCACTGTAGGACTTATTTCAGTGACAACCTATTTTTCAGTCGTCACAATGTTGATCTCCCACCACACTGGCTAGTTGCGCGCCATTCATATTGTGACGACTTATCCCGCGTTGTCACTGTTGACGAGTGTACCCACAGTCAACTATGACAATATCAAAACTGGTCACTAAATTTTCTCAATTGTGACAAGTTTCTCTGTTGTCACTGAGAATATTGTCACAAAAGGTCAAATTTCTTGTAGTGATTATTTTTGGCAAATATCCGTAGAGATAGCAAGACTTATTTTGGTGTACAAAAGAATGAATCCATACTTTCCTGGCTTTTTCCTTTCATTTTATGCGGTTGATTCAAAATTTCATTTGATATTTGAATTTTGAATCAGTCTGTTTGCCCTAAACGGACCTCGTTAGGACTTCAATACATTTTTTACTTTTTTATTCTGCCCACTTACAGGAACCAAAATGTTGGATACGGGGCAGGGATGGTAAGCCTCAATAAGAGGCTGAAAAAGAGCCACGTAGCCAAGGACCACAAGAGAAGCAAAAATGTTGTCATTCCAATTAGTAAAAACTAAAAAAAAAATTTACTTGCCTTACCTTAACGGACTACGTTAAACAAAACGGAACTTTCAAAAGTTTGAATTTTGAAATGAAATTTTGAATTTGATAGTTAGCTTCAAGTTAAAATTGGAAAAGTCATTATTCAACGCAATGATGAGGAAAACAAATTTACCTTTCTAAGCAGGAATTAAAATTTTGAAAATGCTTATTAATCTCAAATGAAAACCGAGAAAACCATCATTCAACATCATATTCACCTTCAAGGAAACTAATTTCTCACTCTAGCTGTGGATGAAAAAATTAGTGAGAGATAACCTTCTCCCACTTTGTTGAAACTGGAGGAGTAATGTGTTGTGAGGGATATGTGCTTGATGGATAAGGGCTATTCAAACTGAAGAAGGAAGCTATAGCAGTGTTTCATCATTACAGAGGAGATTTATTGATGATTAAGGGTAAAGAAGACAGATGCATTAGGTATTGATGCCTCATAATTTCGATCATGAAGCAAATATTGGGTAGCAAAAATAGAACTGAGTACATACACCATTATCCCAGATGGTGAAGTAGGATTGAAAAACAATGGTAGAGATAGATGAAGGTAATTCTACTAACCCTTATCCTTAATTTTGGTTATTCATAAGTTGATTAGCAACTCTTAAAATAACCAAGTTATTAGATTGATAAAGCAGGTTAACCTTCGTACAACTGGGGAATAATGTTAAGTATAGTTAAGGAAACTATGTTATAAAGCAAGAGTTATGTATTATACAATTCTTGTGTTTGTATGACTATATAGAAAGTGAGTTAAAAGTTACAATCTATTGATATCATTGTACATATATAAATTTTGCTAATTGTAATTGCTTTTAAAGTATGGCATAGCTTTTGATAACTTGTAGGATTTTGCTTAGATAAACTGTGTGTGATGTACACCTTGTTTATCAGAATGTACAGTGTGTTATTCATCAATAACATTATATCAAAAGTTTTTACTAGATGGTTATCTGTTCCAATCACCTATTAAATTGACCATTAGTGCTTATGATAGTGCATTAAATATTTAGTAGATAGGTAGTTTACTTCAATAAGTAGCATGTATATATATAAATATTTAGTGAATGTATAATCTGGTTGAAATAAAGTACACCGCGTTACTGACCAAGTACGATGCATAGAAATTGTTGAACATGCAGTTATTTGTCCACATGCATATTGCAATTAGTCATCGCGGCCATATGCATAGTGCAATGGTATGCATACATTTGAAATGGTTATTGGTGTTTTGACCCCCTTTTGTGCATCTTCTTGCAGGCTGCAATGGGTATGTAATTTTATTTGTATGACTAATACCCATTTGCCTATAAGCACCTTACACAGGATGATCTATAAAGTACAATTAGTTTACAAAAATGTACATTATGTTAGATGTTAGTTACTTGACTGTGGATATCTATTAAAGGTAGTGCAATGGTACGCATAAATTTGGAATGGTTATTGACCTTTTGATCAACTTGGGCATCTCCCTATAATGGATGTGTAATTTTACTTGTATGAGTAGTACTTGTTTATCTATGAGTACCTTATACGGGGTGATCTATGAGTTACAATTAGTTTACAAAACTATACATCATGTTGGGTGTTAGTTACTCGACTATATATATCTGTAAAAGGGAGATTAGATATAACGTAACAAAAAATAGTTACATGAGTTGGAATGTATTCCACAAACTTTGGTATAGTTGATATTATCATTTTTCTGTAGAGTGTACACGTTGTTAGTAGATATGGAGTAGTGTTATATCTTATGTATGCTTATATAGTCATAAATTTACAGAAGTTAGTCTATTGTTTGAATTTGTAATTTGTTGTTAACCGTTACACACTGTCACATGCATACACATAATGTAAGAATGAATTTACTATATAGTTGTTCATTGGTTACATAGAGTTCATATAGGCATACAAATTGGGATCTGATTAACTATACCCTGTATGTAATTGTTAACACATTATATCTTATTGACCTTATTTTGCAGCATGTCATGGGCAAAGATAGTTTCTTTTGACAAATCAATGGATATCAATCAATGCTGATAGAGCAAAAAAATTAGATTGGACAATTAGATGGTTTCATTGTACTAGACTCGTAATACTAATTAGAATGTACTTACATTTAGTTCTTAATGCATTACCACATGTTCAATCCATTTTATAATGTATTAGAAGAAGAAAATTAAATTACTAATTTTAGATTCTGTTTATTAGTATTGTATACTTAGTTAGTATTTAAGTACTATTTGTTGCTAATTTTTTATTATTAGATCGATCTATTTTACAATATATCCAAAGCAATAACTCTATTCTATCAATTAGTAAAAAAAATATTTTCTTTTTATTGCTAATTAGTAACATGCCGATGTTGTACCCTATGTTGGTATTTATTGACTTTCTGTTGCTAACGTCTTACAAACTATTTAATCCATTTTATGATATGTTTAAAGAAATAAAGATTTTTGTTTCACAAATTGGAGAAAACTAGTTACATTTGGTTACTTATAAATTACATACATGTTGATTGAACAAAAATTTAACTAGTCATTTACCACTATTATGGAAGTAGTGGCTTTAGGTAAAATTTTAGTTGTTAATATATGACAATCTCAAAAAGTAGTAATTACCCATGCATATTGCAATTAGTCATCGCAGCCACATGTCTAGTGCAATGGTATGTATACATTTGGAATGATTATTGGTGCTTTGACCTATTTGTGCATCTTCTTGCAGGTTGCAGTGAATGTGTAATTTTATTTGTATGACTAATACTAATTTACCTATAAGCAACTTACATGAGGTGATCTATGAGGTACAATCAGTTTACAAAAATATATATCATGTTAGATGTTAATTACTTAACTGTGTATATCTATGAAAAGTAGTACAATGGTATGCATAACTTTGGTATGGTTATTGGCCATTTGATCAACTTGTGCATCTCCCTATGATTGATGCACTATTTTACTTGTTTGAGTAGTACTAGTTTGTCTGTGAGCACTTTACACGGAGTGATCTATGTGGTACAATCAGTTTATAAAAATGTACATCATGTTAGGTATTAGTTACTTGACTATGTATATCTGTAAAAGGAAAATTAGATATAGTGCAATAAAAAGTAGCTACGTGAATTGAAATGTATTCTAGAAACTTTGATGCAGTTGATATTAGCATTTTCCTATGGAGTGTACACGTTTCCGTTTTTATCAACAAATTTGTACCACCCAATCATAGTGTCACTCGTTTCCGTGTTTATCAAACCCCAAACTAAAAGCCTTAAAACAATATGTATAACAATTCTAATAGATATATACAATGCTTCGAACAAATTTACAAATTGAACAAAAATCTATGATGATTACAAGGATATCTACAAGGATTCTTACCTATCACGACGTAACATTTTCTATAAATCGAAATTGAAAATTTACAAATATTGTGGTAACAAAAATCTATAAGATGAAAATAAAAGAGTTATACAATGCTGTTAATTGAGTTTCACTTGCTCCATTCTTCTTCTCAAGTTGATTTCTTTTTTTTTTTCTTTCTAATTATAAATGGTGGGATTGGTTTTGCAAGTTCAGAAGTTCCCATTTTTTATACTTCTTCCTTTTCACATGGATTCTTCTTTGTTCTTTTCCGTACCATCTTGCAACTGCTCATGCAAATTGTAAAGGCTATTACTTTGTTGAACACATATCAATTTGGCTAAGACTTCGTATACTCTTATCTGCGCAAATTAAAACAGAGTGAGACCAATTCAACAACTCGTAATTGCAATCAAACATACAGTCACGTCTCACTATCCTACCAACATACTGGTGCAACATAAAAGCATTGACAAATTTACATATTCAAGGATTTTGATAGTGCTTCAAGTTTGCTACTGCCTGATTTTTCACTTTTTTCTTCTCTAGATGCTTTCTTAGTCGAACTTCTCAATCTCCTTTATGCCATCTGCATCAACTTTTTTATAAACAATTGCATTTTAATCACATAAGATTTTCTTCCAACATTCCTAAATCAAGATAAAGTAGTTCTAAGAATGATATAGCAGATTCAATTATGAGTAAGACATTTTGAACAACAAGTACATTCAACCTAACATGTAGACATTAGAACCAAGACTCATGCCAACCAATTCTCATACTGTAGGCTTCAATTACTGGATTGCTGCAGTTAGTCAGGGTTTCAACTTATGAACAAGAGCAAACAATTACTAATGTTTATTAATGTCTGCGTTAACCAGTTTACAAAAATGTACATGATCTATGAGATATAATCAGTGAGGTGTTAGTTATTTGACTATGTATATCTGTAAAAGGTAGATTGGAAATAGCACCGCGAAAAATAGCTATGTGAGTTAGAATGTATTCTAGAACTTTGGCATAGTTGATATTTTGCATTTTTCTGTGAAGGTATAGCTATGTGGTTGTTTTCATGTTGATAAGGTTTTCTCCGGACATTCTGAAATCAAGATAAAGTAATGATATAGTAGATTCATTTATGCGCGAGACATTTTGAACAACAAGTACATTCAAACTAACATATAGGTATTAATTAGAACCAAGATTCGTGCCAATCAACTTTCATACTGTGGGTTTCAATTACTGGACTAGTACAGTTAACTGGGGTTTTAACTTATAAACAAGAGTAAACTTATATCTACATTTCTTTCCTCACAAGGGTTCCATTATCAATCTTTAGGACTTGATTTAATAACATTATACTAGCTGATTGTGCATTTACAACCGTGTCAAAATATTTCTCCATTGTCACTGTTTTATCACAGAATATAATAGTTATCTAACAAGCCATTTTTCAACACTAAGAAAGGCAATCTGAACAAGATGCCTTACCTTCATTTTTTTGCTTTTCCCTGATTTCTTCCTACTGCATGTTGCGCGTAATTATCACCAAGCTCACGTATTGAGTTCTATAGATGTTGCGAAAGACAAACACTAGCCACTTACGTATTAAGTGATTTAGATGAAGCCTCAGGTTGTCTACCATCAAGCTTTCCTGTTGCTTCAACTCTGCCACCTTTCTTACTTGAAGTTCTCGATCTTTTTCTTGCCATCTAAATTGGAGTTTTTCATAGACAATTGCACTTCAGTTCCATTATGCTTTCCCCGCTTATTCTTAATGCATTACAAAGTACTAACATATATAATATATCACTTTCAAATCTTAGTAACAATAGTTACGAAAACTTGTAACTTATTTTCCACACTCTGTTTGCCAAAATTAATAATAGGTTAATTATTCTACCTGGCCAATTTCACTTACAATCTACTCTCACTCATTTATCAAGTTTCATGGGATTGACTTCTTCTTCTATTTCTTGTCCTACTCTATAAATATGAGTTAATGTAACAACTAGGAGGTACCAATTTCATAGTTATGTTGACGAAATTGTATAAAGCAGTTCTTATATGTAATTGCCAACCCCACTGTGTGTTATAGTTATCCAACTTCATGTCCAAACACACTAACAAAGTACAAATTGTAACCTTTTTTCCACACTGAGTATGCCAACCTAAAAACTATGTTATTCATTCTGCCTACCCTGTTCAGATTGTCGTCTGCTGCCCTAGCTATCAAGTTTCAAATAATCAACTTCTTCTTCTATTTATCTTGTGATTATGCAAATGCAAATACGAGTTAACTAACAAACAATAGGTAGCAATTTCACAGTATGTTCGTGCAATATTACATATCAGTTCTGCTACTGTAACTGCTAACTCATTGCATGTAACAGTTATTCAACATGGTGTCCAACCCCACTAGCTAAAAAAACTTGTAACCTTTTTTTCTGCAATGCATCTACCAATCTGAGCGTTATGTTATTTTACTCCGCATAACAATTTTACTCCACGTCATTATTTATTCATATGAAATGTCGCTTATACAACATGCTGTAAGAGGCATTCTTAAGGAAACTATCTTTGTAACACTTTTTGTTCGCTTTGTATGTTGCCATGAATAGTATGTACAAACCACACAAAAAGTATAATCCGCACGCAGGCATTGCTAACCAACAAAATTTATAAGAAGTTCATAGAAACAACCAATACCTCTGTTATATTATTACCCAAGCAATTCCCATCCCATTCACACAATTTTACAGACACTTGGCGCACTAAGTTTTCCTCACCTATCCTCTCCTATGTTGGCCACCAAAATACCTACCTTCTGCTATCCGAGACTAGTGAACATTCCGTTCCACCAAAACCATATAAGATCAATTAACCTATTCATTCACAACATTGTCCAACAATGACAATTACTCACATCACTCCATGACCTTGTTAAATTTCGAAAGTTATGTGATACCATTGCTGTTTTGTTGCCCGGGTGTTTCCTACTTTATATCTTCTCCAGATGCCCCAACATTCCAGGGTAATAGCTTATCTGGTAGCGTCCCAGATGATATGTGTCGCCATCTTCAGAGACACATACTGTATCACTTCTTTGAATCACTTCACTGGATTCATACCAAGAGGAATTGGCACATTGAAGGCACTTGAGCGGCTGTATCTGACCTATAACAGTTTACAAGGTAACATCCTATTTCTGCATGAGCGAAATAACATGAATTATTCCCCCCACCCCCAAGCAAAACACATATATATATATATGTATATAATCATAAAAAAAAGTATATATGTAATAATAGAAAACACTAGTTTAAGTAACAGTCCCAATAAAAGTTTTAAGGAGCAAACTGTTTAAAGGTATGAACTCTATATTCCCTACCAAATTTAGATGGAATACGTGAATCGTCGTAACATCTCCATTTACTATACTTTTTTTTTCAGGTGAAATTCCAAAAGAGATGAGTAATTTAACTGCGGTAAAAACACTTGGCTTTGGTGTCAACCACATAACAGGTAGACTAGGCGATGCTTGTCAAAAGAAAAAATCATAATGGAGCTAATTGAGAACCATTCAAAAGTCTTCATATAGAATTTTGTTGTGCTAATGACGGTAACACAATTTGGTAGGTGCAATACCCCAAGAGATCAGCAAGCTATGCAATTTGGAACAACTCTACTTGGCGTCGAATAACATAACTGGTTTCATTCCGACGCAGGTCTTTAATGTCACAGATAAGAACTCTCTCACTTACAGAAAACCAACTTTCAGGCAATCTTCCGTCAAGGATGGATAATGGGCTTCCAAATGTAGAGGAGCTTCTTCTTAACAACAACAATTTTGGTGGATCAATACCAGATTCTATCTCAAATTGTTCCAAACTCAAGATAATAACACTTGCTTTTAACAACTTCACAGGTTCTATTCCCAATTCCTTTGGGGATCTAAGACTCCTCGAATTTCTAGGTCTAAATGGCAACAATTTAATGAGTGACTACTCTTCATCTAATTCAGAGTTCAGCTGGTTCAATTCCTTGGCGAATTGCAAACATTTGACAGTACTCGTCGTGAGTGACAATCCACATAATGGCATCCTTCCAAACTCTGTTGGCAATCTTTCAACTTCACTTGAAGATTTGTATGCTATCAATTGCAACATAAGGGGACGCATTCCGGATGAAATTGGTAATTTGAGTAGCCTGACCATTTTAAGTATGTACAGTAATCAGTTAAGTGGGATGCTGCCAATTACCATGAAAAATTTGGAAAAGCTGCAAGGGATAAATCTTCAAGATAACAAGTTGAGCAAAACCTCCTTTGATTATCTATGTGTTTTACAGAACTTGGCCGCACTATTTTTGGGAGAAAATCAAATTTCGGGATCTATTCCAGAGTGCATAGGAAATGTTACTTCTTTGAGATATCTTGACCTAAATTCCAACGTGTTGAGCTCTAGTCTGCCTACTACTATATGCAACCTAAAAGATTTGTTAAAGCTTGACCTCTCCTCCAACTCACTGCGTGGAAGTTTACCTCCCGAGATTAGGAACTTAAAGGCAGCAATTTTAATTGATTTGTCAATCAATGAGATCTCAGGTAGTATTCCTAGCTCCATCGGAGATATGGTGAACTTGCAGAACCTTTCTTTGGCATACAACAGATTGCAAGGATCAATTCCAGTGTCAATTGGCACGATTTTGAGCTTGGAATTGTTGGATCTTTCACACAATTATCTCGCTGGTACGATTCCAACGTCATTGGAGAACCTTCGGTATCTCGTACGCTTCAATGTCTCTTACAACAATTTAAGAGGCGAAATACCATCCAAGCGCCCTTTTACAAATTTCACTGGAGAATCCTTCATTTCAAATGAGGCACTTTGTGGAGCACCTAGGTTCCACGTTCCGTCATGCCCAGGTACTTCTGGTGGTCAATTGAGGACCAAAAAGCTGCGTCGAACTATATCTATTGCCCTTGTAGCATTTATATCAGTTGCAGTTGCCACGTTCCTGGGATTCGTCTATCTAAGATGTTCAAAGAAAGAACAAGCTCCTAGTGAAGGTGTTCTACCGTCAGCAGCAACACAGGAAAGAATCTCGTATTACAAACTTCTACAAGCAACTGACGGGTATGATGAGAGCAATTTGTTGGACACAGGAAGTTTTGCGATCAGTTTATAAAGGCACCCTTGATGATGGGAGGATTGTTGCTGTTAAAGTGTTTAAACTGTTACAAGAAGGAGCCTTCAATAGTTTCGATGCAGAATGTGAAGTAGTGCGTAGCCTTCGTCATCGAAATCTGACGAAAGTCATCAGCAGCTGCTCGAACAAAGACTTCAAAGCATTGGTGCTTGAGTTTATGCCTAATGGAAGTCTTGAGAAATGGTTGTATTCCCATAACTATTTTGTCAAAATCAGGTAGAGATTAGACGTATTAATTGATGTGGCATGTGCACTGCAATATCTCCACTACGGTTTTTCAACACCAGTGGTTCATTGTGATGTGAAACCCAGTAATGTCCTACTTGATCAAGATATGGTTGCCCATGTGAGTGATTTTGGTGTTGCAAAGTTGCTGGGGCATGAGGACAGCTTTACATACACCAAAACATTAGCCACACTTGGCTATCCTGCTCCAGGTAAAGCTTCTTCTTGGTACAGCAACTCTGCTTTTTTGCCTTGCAGTTAATCTTGGAAATCCCAATTCCAAATCATTGGTTTACTTTCTTTTTTTTTCTTGTAGAGTATGGATTGGAAGGACTAGTATCAACAAAATGTGATGTCTACAGTTTTGGAATCATGATTATGGAAGTCTTTACAAGAAAAAGTCCCAATGACAAAATGTTTGCCGAAAATTTGACCCTGAAGAGTTGGGTGAGTGATTCTATGCCGGATGGACTGGTTCGTGTTGTAGATCCTAATCTGCTGAGGCCTAATCATGAATACTTCGATGAAAAGTTGGACTGCATTTCATCAATCATGAAAGTGGCTGTGAATTGCACAAAGGAATCTCCAAGGGGGAGAAGCAATATGCATGTTGTTCTTGCAGATCTAAAGAAGATCAAAACTCAGCTACTGCCCATGTTCGAAAGGAGGTCTAGAAAATTACTAGTTCTAGTGAGGTCTAAAGTCATATTATATATAACTAGCCATGTCTTCGTATGGGGAGGTCTAAAGTCGTATTATATATAATATATAGTTGTGAGTCTTGTCCTGCTCCTTGTATTAGTTCCAAAGCTGCCTTAGAATCCGTTTCCCCGAAGTTCCAATCCATTTCTATGGCTTTGAGTATTCCCCGTAGCTCTGCTGTCATGCTATGTGTTAGCCCAAAATTCACAGTAAAACTAGTTTTCCATCTTCCCCAACTGTCTCTGAGTATACCTCCCGCTCCTGCCCTTCCAGAGGCTCGGCTAGTAGCTCCATCCACATTCATCTTCCACCAACCGCCCGAAGGCCTTTCCAATCTGATATATTTTTCTTCTTTTTTCCCTAGATCATTTCCTCTTAGAAGTACTTCTCTGGCTTGCTCCACCCGCCTCTGATCATATCATTTCCTCTAAGATATGATATTTTTACCAATGCAAAATTAGTGACGATGCACGCTTTGAATATCATCATACTTCCCCAGTCGCAGATTAGTTGAACATGAACCAAAGTCAATTTGATAAGGAAAGCATAATGAATGTAGTTAGTTTTTGGGCTTCCAACAATAACCTATGGAGGGCTCATGGGAGAGATTCGTAAACTCTGAAACCTAACTTTGTGTGCAATATGCTGTACAGCATGCATATAACTTTGTGTTCAAATGAAGCCCAAAGTCTTTGTAGAGTGTACTGTTTGCTTTAATGATCTCTTAGAGTTTAGATAACTAAACTTTTTCATTAGTTTTTTTTTATTGTTTTTGCAAGTGAACTTTTTGCTAGAATTTACTTTTGAAAAGGAAAAATTACAAAATGACAAGACATACTATAAAGACTGTACAATTTATTAAGCGTCACATAAGTCAAACAATATATTGCATCACTATAGGTCCAAAGTAAACTAAGAGTTCCGTAAACTAGATGGATCAAGATTTTCACAAATTTCAATAAAACTATTACGGATCAAACAAGGCAAAGATGAATTCAATTAAGCACAGTAGCTAGTCAATGACACCTTCCTAGTGTGAACAAAAGAATTACCAGAGAAGCATGAGAGTCAAAAGGTCTCAATTTGGCTTGGACGTACTACTTTTAATTAACCAAGAATAAGGTGCCAATCACTTGGCTAATTTTTTTTTAAACTTTTATCAGAACGAAAAGGAAAATTACCCACTATCTTTTCATTTTTTGCTCACGAGTTGACATGATGAGATAATGCGACACAAATCTAGTGCTGTCAAATAAAACTTTTCTTGACACGGTGTCTTTTACCCTCATAAATCATTAGTGTCAATCGTGACCAATTCATTTTGAATTATCCAAACTACAAGCAACTAATTGGATATGGCCCAATGACTACTATTTCTGAGTTTAATTCGGTGCCTCATTTACACCAAACTAATTAAACGCAACTAGAAATTTGGATAATAAGTTTTCTAAAAAGAATAGTTCCACACCGTCATAATATTAGGAGGGTTTTACATTCTAGTTGATATTATTAGCCACAGTAACCTGTAGTTTCCTTTAATTTATTAAATTGATAACAGATTTTAATCTTCCTCATTATTTTTTTATTTTTCTTTTTTTTGGGACCTACTTTGTGTATAATCTGATTTTTGAGGATAAACAGATGAGAATAATCCCAAACTCTTTTGCTGTTAAACAAAATGTCTGCTTTGAGTAACTCTAGTATGGTAAGCAAAGTAAAAGCATATGCAAACTGATAACCAAAATCCCTTGATTCATTAGTAAAGTACGTACGTCACTTCCACATGATATCTATAATCTGAGAAGTTCTTATTCATACACTTATTTATAAGATAGAAGTGCATACACAGCTACAGGATTACGTAGCAAATTAAACAAACTTGCGCCCTCAAGAAGTCATGGCGAAGTAGTTCCGGCAACAGGTACAAGGGGTCCCCCAGGTGTGGAACAGACGCAGGGGCAGCATTTGTTCGGGGAGGGCGGTGGTGCGCAACAAACGCAGGCAGGGCAGAATGGGGGTCGCGCCAGAAGTTCTGCATGCAAAACCAAATTATTATACAGAAACAGATGATGAAACAAGTCAAATTATTTTGTGCTTGACCAATTATTGTAATATATTGACAAAGTTTTTGTTCCAGTAATTCTTAATCAGGCATTTCATACCTCGGGTTGGTCTCGCTGCCTCAGACGGCAACATCAGCATTGGAGTGAGAACAATGGCTAAGACAATAAGGATGGCCGCAGCAGCCCTTGGAGAAGAAGAAATTGAAGCCATTATTGTTGCACGCAACTATCTCGCTAAAAGCTTTGATTTGGTACATTTAGCCGCCTAGCTCTCAAGGCATATTTATAGGGTTTGAGCAGCCTAAAATGATGATGCACTTACGTCCTTCGAATAGTTTTCTCCTTTTTTTTTCCTTTTTGTTCTAACAACAATAATTAATGCACTTGTCTTCAAACTTTAGTAATTGTCCAAAATCAAAATACGTAATTGGAAGTACTAGTGTTGAATTTTCGTTCATTTCGTTCAAACGCTTAGGGTCTTAATTGCTCACTCCTATGCAACCTCCTTGACAAAGACTCAAAATCGTTGTTTGACAAAGGGTTTTTTCTTTTGGTAATAAAAAAGTTTAGATGAATTCGACCCCAATCACCATCACGAGTCAAGACATACTTCTAAAACAATAAATTGTTTATAAAAGTTCTTATAAAATGCCCCTGAAACTGCAAAGGGTTATGATAGGAAGAAGATGATATGACCTAACAAATTTTCCTAGGGATATCATATCATAGTTTGAGATCTTAACGCAATTAAATTTGTCTTTTGGTCATGAGAAGAAGTAGAAATTACTCTAAATCATGATGCATTTCTTGTACGCTATCTCTAGGTTAATAGAGCTGAGTTTGATCTTAGTTTTTCGTCAATCTGAATGTGTTTCCCTTTTTTCTTCATTCATCAACATTTTCATGAAGATTCTTCCCCTCCTGTCACTGCCATGGCCGGCCTAATTATTTGGATAGTGTCTACGGACATTATTATTGACTTGCTTGTAAGTAAATATTTTTATTAACCATTTTTTCACATGCACTCTGCCGGGTCAAATCGGACGTTTGCATTTTCTGGTATGACAAAGAAATTATGCTCATGTCAGTATTCCACACCCCCAGCCCCACACAACCCCCCCCCCCCCCCCCCTCCTCTTTTGTATACGTATATTGCTTATGCTTTAGAGCGTGCATAATTGAGGCAGAAGTGGTGCATGAAATAGCAAGATAAAAAGAAAAAGAGGAAAGAAAGAAGAAAACTAAAAAAAAAAAAAATGAATATATTGAAGGCAAATGTCTTCATCTTCCTACGAGAGGAGGTGTTTAAGAATCAGCGAGATGATCTCAGCTAGCAAAGAGTCTCTGGGCAACTTAGCAGGAAAGGCCATATATTTCTGCCATCCGTTCCAAGTCAAATTATTAGGTTTTCCTGGAACTTCAGCCAGCGACTAACTTCTTGGGACCAATTGGAATATAACATAAGGTGATTCATTACTTGACGCGTTTCATTTGAATTTCATTTATTTTGTTTCTCTAATAAGGTCTCTCCTAAGTTTTTAATAGTGATAGTTTTTGAGAGTTTTTTATTTTTCTTAGGGATTTATGGTGAGAATTCGTCTGGGTATTCTTGTGGATATTTTTTGTTATATATTTGTTTTATAATTAGATCCGAATTTATTTTAATTCTAATTGTCAGATCTGATATATTTTTTGATCATAAATTTAGTTTGACATATTTCATTATCATTATTGGAGTTTAAAGCCGTTAATTAGCAGATCTGGTGATTGCAACATATACGGAAGGGAGTTGCAACGATTTATCTTAAGACAATTTTAAAATTTCTTATATTTTGCAAATATGTTCATAATTTTTTAGATCTTTTATATCTGTTAAATTGCATATTTGTAATTTCAAGTGTATGTTTAATCTACCATTAGAGCAATTACATAAATCAAATCGTGCTGCACAATTTTCAGCAATCCGTTAACGAAACTAGCTTTTTATCAAAAAAATAAATAAATTCAATTGGGTTAAGAAAGTTTTAGGATATTGTACTTATGAATTTCTAGCAATTTCCAACTATTTTTCAATCATCTTTTGTATTAAAAGGTTACACACGCAGTATAAGCAATTAAATTGGAGCTAGTATCTGCAATTGAAATCAATCTGTTCGACAACTAGCAATAGAAAAATTATTTCCAAAATATCGTTTGAATTTAATAATAACTAGTGCAGAAATAGTTTTCAATGACAAGATGGAAATAACAAATTGCCTAGTATGGTCAAGGGGAACAACTCAATTTTATTAGCACTTTTCCCTTCTTTGAACGAGAGACTTATTTTTTAAAACGAAAACGCTTTTTATTAAATAATCTGAAGATGGCTACACGATGGGAAGTAATGGAGAGCTTGCCTACTGAACAAGCAAAGCTCTTAATCAAATTAATTCCTAAAGGAATGATATCTGCTGTGATTCCAAAAAAAAAAATCATCTATATATAAAGCATCTCTAATTTAGAAATCGAATGAATTATTTACGTACATGTCAAAAACATTACAATTTGTGACTTATCAATATAGCATACCAATTCTTGAGTCCTACGCCTCCTTTGTTGAAAAAAATTGAGAAAAAAAAAAGGATAGAGAGGGAGGTAAAAGCCAGAAATGAGTACAAATATATAAAGACAAGCAAACCCTCGGGCAAATTTTCGAGTAATTACTGTCAAAAATAAACAAATAAATAAATAACTCTTGAATAATTATTAGTTGGAGCTAGCTATGGCGATCCAACATTTTTATTCATTAGTTAATTACCCTCTCCAGAATCCTCACAGGGAAACCGCCCTTCATCTTGGTGGTCAGGTACGAGATGAACACAGGCTCAGCTCCACCTTCCTGCGGTGCCGGCACCACCCTAAATTGGCGCAACACTCCAGCAACCACCCTCTGCATCTGCAAGAAAGCAAATTCCTTCCCGAGACAAATCCTGGGCCCAGCCTGAAATACAGGATAATGATATGAATCTTTAGCCACGAATTTCCATTTTCCAGGGGACTGTGCATCCCTCTCCAACCACCTCTCGGGCCGGAAGGATTCCCAGTCCGACCCCTACTCGGCCTCCACTCTGCCCATTGCGTAGGGATGGTAGGTAACCCTGGTACCCTTCCTCACCACCGTCCCATCTGGCAAAACATCATCCTTTGCCGCTTCCTTTGTATCCGAAGGAACTGGCGGATACAGTCTCATGGTTTCGCAAAGTGAAGCATGAGTGTAAGTCATGTCTTTCACTTCATCGTACAAAGGAGATTCGGACTTCTCTCTGATCTCTCTCAGAATTCCCTTTTCGACCTCTGGGTGGCTGTAGACTAACCAGAAAAACCATGTCAATGCGGCAGATGTTGTGTCCCGACCAGCTAAGATAAAGCTTATCACGATATCGGTCACAAAAGTTTCATCCGAGTGACCCGAGGTCAAGAATCGGGACAACAGATCGCCTGATTCTAATTCTGAATTTTCTTTGAGTTCTTGCTTCTTTTCTTTGACGATCTCCAAAGCGAATTCCCGAACTTGACGGACAGCTGAGCTGAGTTTCTTCTCTGCTCCAATATTCAACGCCCGTTTGATCTTCCAAATTAAAGGAAATGGCGAACTGAATCTGTCACTGCTAATCCGAGTTGCTTTTTCGAAAGCAACCGCAAACTCGGCCACCGGGAGAGATGGCAACAAATACTGAGGATCATACCCGAAAGCTATTTTGCAGATGTTATCAAATGCAAATCTCTGGAGTATGTCTTGAAAGTCCAGAACAGTTCTATCAGCAGCTGCCGCGGCGAGGATGGGAATGAGGCGTTGAGAGAGCTCGGTGTCTACCACGGTCTCTACATATTTACGGAGGGACTTGGTGTTGAATTCGTGACTGGACATCTGTCTTTGGAACTTCCATTTATCACCATCGGCATTGAAGATGCCATCACCTAGGAAGTCCGAGAGAGTTGCGCGGAAGATGTCCCCCTTCTCATAAACAGAAAAATGGGATTTGAGGATGTGTTGGACGGTGGCGGGGTTGGCAGTGTAGACCTGGCAATAGCCCAGAGGGCGGCGAAGGGTGAATGTCAAGTTGGGGGAGCTTCTCACAATGTCTGACTTCCATTGAATGAGGCGGTCCTTGTTTGCCAAAACTGAAAGGTATGAGCCGATTACTGGATATGATCTGGGGAGCTGCTCAGAGCTGGACTCCTTGCTGCTTCTGAAAGTAAATTTGAAGCTGATGAGGAACAACAAGAACAATGGAAGGAGGCAAAACAGAAGCGATGATGAAATCTCAAAGTTCAACATTGTATATATATGTAGTAACTCTTTAATACTACAAGAACCAACTAATGTGGATGATGGTTTGTTTATCTTCGTGTTTATATAGCTGCATTTGTGCTCCTTACAGTTCCCTGAATCATTGCCAGAATTGTTTAGTTTCACCTGGTTCCATTATTATGCTGGATTTCTTTAGTTTTATATTGGGTAAGTCTTCACCACTCTCTCCCGGGGTCCCCCCTACGCTGCTTTCAGTGCTTATCCTCCCTGTTTTCGGGTCATTGCATGCGTCAGTGCATATCCAATATGTCATGCAAATTAGCTTCGGTCTTATGTAAAGTAATTTATCCCTTGATCTTGGAGTTTGATCATTTTAATGGTAAACTGTTCATTTTCACGCTTGATTAAGATTCTTACTATTCTTGTTAGCATGACAAAGTTATATAGCATTTACTTTGTAAACATGTAAATCATAGGACTAAGGGTGTGTTTGATAAAATTGAAACTTGAAATTTAAAATCTGAAGTTTGAATCCATTAAATTATTGAATTGTTAAGTATTAAATCTAATACATTTGAGTGCATATCACATTCAGTAATAAGTGAATTAATTATCACTTAATTTTGAGAGCAAATTTTGCCTAGAAAATTTAGTACCATTTAATTAATTTATATGTTCAATTTTTTATTATCAAACGGTCTGAATATATTAAGATCTGAATCCATTAAATTTAAATACTAAACAGTATTATCAAACAGCGCTGGGAATACAAAAAATGCCGTTCATCGGCAGTAGATATGGTAAGGCAAATTAATTAAGCAGTCCTATAAGAAATAATCCCAAACCCTAAATATTTGAAACAATTTCAGAATCACAACCGTTCCAATTATAACTTCTAATCAACGGAATATTTATCAAATTCCTAGCACGGCAGAAGCATAATCACAAGTAGCATTTTTCTTTTACCCCGAGAAATTAGTAAATTCAAATTTAAGTTGAAATTAACAGTATCATGTATTTAGACTTCTCAGTGTAAACACTATTAGTGTAAGAAAAATTAATCCATTCATAATTTTTTGCAAGAATTAATTAGTAGTGTCGACTGTCGAGATATAATACTCAGCACTAATTAGGACGTTAACAGACTTGATACCCTGTATGATATCCATCCATTATTGCTGGCGGCTGTAAAATTGCAAATTAACAAACAGGAGAGTTTGGGAATCTTATTTTAAGCAACAAAAATGGTATGGTATGTTTTTTAAGTAGTAATTTGTGCAAAGCCCAAGTGCGGGGCGCCAGCAGCACTTAGCTCAACTACTGCTAAGTATGGCCGTCAGAACAGCAGCGATACATCATCAATGATCGAAAAATCTAAGAAGTCATAATGATCGAAACTTGAAACATTAGGGATTAAAAATATAAATTCAAAATTTTTTTACTAACACAAATTTGATGTTAACCGTTAGTTATTCTAAATATGTCTAAAGCCACAAACTTTGGAGATTAGACTTGCTTGACCGAAATATTGGAGATTAATTGGGCACACAGGACTAACATTGGGAATCAAGATTACATTTCTCCCGAAGTAATTTATCCTCGAAACTTGAAACATTAGGGATTAAAAATGCAAATTTTTTTACTAAGACGAATTTCATGTTAACTGTAAGGTGTGATGATTTTTCGTTAATTAAGCTAAATCTGCCAAAAAAAACACAAATTTTGGCATGACTGAAATATTGGGGACTAATTTGGCACGTAGGCCGAACATTGAGCATCAAAATTACATTTCTCCCAAAGTAATTTATCCCTTGAGCTTGGAGTTTTGATAATTTTAGCTGTAAATAGTGCATTGTCAAGGTTGATTAAGTGCGAATCCATACTATATGTGTAAAACTTGATGTTCAAATTCAAACTAAAATCATTACAAAACTTGAAGAATCAATTAGTAGTGTCGAGATTATAATGCTCAAGCACTAATTATAACGTTAACAGACTTCACACCCTGCATGGTGCATGGCAGACGAATATCAATCCATTATTGCTGGCGGCTGAAAAATTATAAAGTAACAAATGGGAAGAGCTTGGGGAATCTTTTTGTCCTTACATATTTAAAATTTAAATTTGAATAATAGCATACATATAATTAAAAAGAAAAATTATATTGGAAAGAGAGACTAATAGATATTTTAACTTTCTCAACATGATAAATGTTTTGGGAAATTTCAAAATGAAAAGTATGATACTTTCAATGGGACAGAGGGAGTATACAGTAGTACTAAGCACCAAATCATGAGGAGGAGCTTTCATATATGCCTTTGAGCAGACTCCAATAATATATCTACATTTACACACACACATACATATGCACGTACGCATGGAGCTGGAATGCACTAGTAGCATCATAGTATTATTAAGGGTAAATTACATATAATCTTTCTATGGTTTCGTCATTGTTATATGACCTTCTTAATGTTTCAAAATATTCACTTCATCCCTTACGGTTTTGTGTAAAGTAAAATTTGACGGAAAATAGCCTATGTAATATCATTAGTTAAAATATCAATAGTGCCCTTACTTAAATGTAAAAATTACATGAGGTAAAGTGGATATTTTTACAAATTATAAGGGAATTATGTGGATATTAAAATTTTTATCACAAGCGTTTTTAAAGTGTATCTAGTATAAACGACATAACTGATTGCGCACGGTCATAGGGTGTTATGATATTATTTTAAAACTTTTAGGGGATCGCCAGAACGGAATATAGACTATATCAAATCAAGGGCACAAAGCAAACAAACATTGTTGTAGAATTTCATGCGCAGAGGGAAAGTAACAGTTGGGGCTTCTCAGAATTAAATGGAGAAACCAACCAGCAGAGTGTGTTCGAATCTGCCCCACTTCAAAACAAACATTTGGAAACCGCACTTGATCAGGACTTTTCCGCATTTACATATTGCCCGATTTTTTGGGTGGCAACTAAAACCATATACACAGTTGAAAAAAAAAATTAAGATCAAATATTTCCAAATTCTTTTTACGTAGGTCCCAATTACAAAATTGTCTAAAATCAAAGACTTGATTGTCTAATGCTACCTTAGACAAGTTAATTCGTAGAGGATTTTGTGACGCCTGTTATTGACTTTGTGTGCTGTGATTCAAAAAATTAATAATAACAATAAAATCATCTATAAACCATATCCAACCAAAATAGCCCTGAAGCCTCGACACTTTTGTGAGCATATTATGGACCTCATAATACAACATGCAATCCAAAGCTAAAATTTAGGGATAATTTCAGAAACCTCCCCTGAAGTTTCGTAAAATATCACTTAGCTCCCTTGAGATTTTCAAAATCTCACTTAGCACTTCTCGAATTGACATTTGGGTAATATTGTCAACCCTTCCACCCAAAAGTAATACTAGAAAATTCATGTTTGAGGAGAGAGAGTATTTTAGTGCCCTTAATACCCTTAGGCTATAAAAAAATGAACATTTTACAAACCAAGAAAAAAAAAAGCACTAAATTGGAACCATCTTAAAAGTAAGGGGATGAAAGTTGATAAGGATGTTACATCCAATAGTCGCTTCTATAGCAAAGAAAACTATTTTTACAAATAAAATCCTCTATAGTGTTAAAGGCAATTAGCATGTAAAAATCATACATTTGAGGAAAGAAACTCAATAATAGATGAAATTCAACTTCAATATCATACAGAGAATTTACTCAAAATAGACCGATTTTTTATAGGTGTGAAATATGAAAAATTTTATTATAAAAATAAAAAGTCAAAATTTGAAAAATCATAGTTCGAAGCTTCAATTACTTCATTTCTGTAGCTCTCTACATGAATAGGAACAAATAAATAAATATAGTTGTGAAACACAAAATAGAAAAACAAAGAACCTGCAGCTATCCTTCTCCAAATGTGTTGAATATTATATTGATTAAATCATATATTTTATTGACATTTGCAATTCAATTATATATATATATATATATAATGCGCTGAATATTACATTGATTAAATCATATATTTCATTAACATTTGCAATTCAATTATATATATATATATATGTGTGTGTGTGTGAATGTATGTATGTATAGACATTGTTAAAGAAAAGCAAGAAATTTAGAGAAAGAAAAAAAGGTTTAAAAAATTTAAATATGAGGGTATTATTGACAAATTTTCACCTTTGATATGGTGTATGATCCCACTTAGGGCTGCAAACCAATCGAACTACTCACGAGCAGATCAAGTCCAAGTTCAACTCGAGTTCGATCAACATATCGAGCTCGGTTCGAGTTCGAACTGACCAAGTCGAATTCAAACTCGAACTCGAATTTAAAGATATTCATTTCGTTAGCTCATGAGTCGACTTGATTATATATATATAGTTTTTTTTATTTTAATAGTAAAATTACATATATATCCCTAATATTTTATTATTTATTAAGAAAAATTATTATTTTATTTATTTTTTAAAAATAAAATTTTTATTTTTTTAAGGTCGAACTCGAACTCGAGTTTTACATTTTGAGCTCATTGAGTTCTAACTTTACAAAATTAAGTTGAGACTCGACTCGATTAGTCTAAAGTTCGATTCAATTCGACTCGTTTGCATCCCTAGTCCCACTATCACTTCAAGGATGCTAAGTGAGATTTTTAAAAGTTCAAGGGAGCTAGGTGATATTTCATGAAACCTCAGGGGAGGTTTCTGAAATTATCCCTAAAATTTAACTCGACATGAGATGAAATTCGATGAAAGTTGTAAGTTGCTATTGCTCAGCTGCCTCCCGTATCAGCTGGCCATTGACTGCGACAACCATGAGCCTTCCACCGCCATCAAAAGACAGGTTTGACATCTATCTGTCTGGTTTCGAGTCATTATTCTTCTTGTCTTATACAACCCTTTTGTCTAATACAATTAAGGAGCTGAGTAGCATGGCTGAATGCATTATTTTTTTTGTTCTTTTCATTGGTCGGTAGGCGCCAAAATGAAGTACCCATATGCAATCCTAGTTGATCAAAAAGCTCTTGTAGATAATTACAGACTCTACTCTGATTTGGGTGTAAGGTTTTAATCCTTTCTTTCTCAGTTTCCCCAATGCATATGGCCCTTTCGAAATCACCATCTAGATTAGGACAATCTGTGAAGTTGAGATTCTGCATGTTAACTAAAGTTTCGATCTTTAATCTTCTGATATTGTTGTCGTATTATTCTGCATGTCGTATTATTGACTTACTGTGCTGTGATTCAAAAATAATAATAATAATAAAATCATCTATAAACCATATTCAACCAAAATAGCCCTGAAGCCTCGACACTTTTGTAAGCATAGTATGGACCTCATAATACAACATGGAATCCAAAGTTAAAATTTAGGGATAATTTCAGAAACCTCCTCCGAGGTTTCATGAAATATCAGTTAACTCTTTTGAGGTTTTCAAAATCTCATTTAGCACCTCTCGAATTGACATTTGGGTAACACTGTCAACCCTTCTAACCAAAAGTAATACTAGAAAATTCATGTTTGAGGAGAGAGAGTACTTTCGTGCCCTTAATACGCTTAGGCTATAAAAAATGAACATTTTACAAACCCACAAAAAAAAGTGCTAAATTAGAACCATCTTAAAAGTGAGGGGATGAAAGTTGATAAGAATATTACAGCCAATAGTCACTTCTATAGCAAAGATAAATAGTAAAAGCAAATACTATTTTTAAACCATTTTTACAAATAAAACCCTCCATAGTGTTGAAGGCAATTAGCATGTAAAAATCATACATTTGAACAAAGAAACTGAATAATAGATGAAATTCAACATCAATATCATACAGAGAATTACTCAAAATAGACCGACTTTTTTATAAGTGTGAAATATGAAAATATTATTATAAAAATAAAAAATCAAAACTTGAAAAATCGTAGTTCGAAGCTTCAATTACTTCATTTCTCTAGCGTTCTACATGAATAGGAACAAATAAACAAATAAATAAATATAGTTGTGAAACACAAAAAAAGGACCTGCATCTATCCTTCTCTAAATGCGTTGAATATTACATTGATTAAATCATAGATTTCATTGATACTTGCAATTCTATTATATATATATATATATATATATATATGAATGTATGTATGTATGTATGTATAGACATTGTTAGAGAAAAGCAAGAAATTTAGAGAAAAAAATTTAGAAAATTTAAATATGAGGGTATTATTGGCAATTTTTCACCTTTGATATTGGCATATGGTCCCACTTAAAGCTGCATATGAATCAGCTCGCCGGCGAATAGATCGAGTCCGAGTTCAACTCGAATTCGGTCAACATCGATCTTGAGTCGAGTTCGAACTGGCCAAATCGAATTCGAATTCAAATTCGAGCTCAAAGATATTCAACCCATTAGCCCGTGAGCCGATTCGATTATATATATAGTTTTATTTTTTATTTTAATAGTAAAATTACATATATATCCCTAATATTTTATTACTTATTAAAAATTATTATTTTATTTATTTTTTAAAATAAAATAATTATTTTTTTATTTTTTTAAATTCGGACTCGAACTCGAGTTTTATATTTTGCACCCCTAGTCCCAATATCACTTCAAGAGTGCTAAATGAGATTTTGAAAAGTTCAAGGGAGCTAAGTGATATTTCATGAAACCTCAGGGGAGGTTTCTGAAATTATCCCTAAAATTTAACTCGACATGAGATGAAATTCGATGAAAGTTGTAAGTTGCTATTGCTCAGCTGCCTCCCGTATCAGCTGGCCATTGACTGCGACAACCATGAGCCTTCCACCGCCATCAAAAGACAGGTTTGACATCTATCTGTCTGGTTTCGAGTCATTATTCTTCTTGTCTTGTACAATACAACCCTTTTGTCTAATACAATTAAGGAGCTGAGTAGCATGGCTGAATGCATTATTTTTTGTTCTTTTCATTGGTCGGTAGGCGCCAAAATGAAATACCCAAATGCAATCCTAGTTGATCAAAAAGCTCTTGTAGACAATTACAGACTCTTTTCTGATTTGGGTGTAAAGTTTTAATCCTTTCTTTCTCAGTTTCCCCATTGCATATGGCCCTTTCTGAATCACCATCTAGATTAGGACAATCTGTGAAGTAGAGATTCTGCATGTTAACTAAAGTTTCGATCTTTAATCTTCTGATATTGTTGTTGTATTATTTGGTGCATGTGACGAAACACGATTCAGTGGCGTATGAAATAAATAGTTTGCCAGATGATATCCTGATTGCCATTCTGTCCTGTTTGAATATCAATGAAGCAGTAGGGACCAGCTTCCTTTTCCCGTAGGTGGAGATATTTATGGTGCTTTATATCTGGCACTCTTGAATTTGATCTTGACTACTGGAATGCCGAATGTACGGCTTGTTAAGATAAAAGCCGTAGATCAATTTATTGTGCACTGTCATGGAATGGGTTATGATAGCAATCCTCCTTCTCGCATCTCTAATTGGTTTCGTTTTGCAATGCGAAAGGATGTTACAGTTTTTGCATTGAAGGCTTCATTGCAAGATTTCCCGAACCTGGAGAAGTTTCTGTCGGCTGCAAGCGCAGTGAAGAAGCCCATGGATGTTGGTGTTTTTGCCTCATCAACATCCTTCGCATTGTCGGAAGTTGATATTGAGAGAATGAGATGGTCGAGTAGCTTTTATCTAAATGTCCATGTCTTGAACATCTATCAATATATTATGTCCCTTCTATAAAGGACTTGAATATTGTTGGTGGTCCATCTCTGAAGTATCTGGACATATCCTATTGTTCAGGATTGAAAAGGTTGAGGGTTTTTGCTACAAATCTTCACTGCTTGTGCATGGCCACTCATGGAGGAAAAAGCCGGTAGTTCTAGACTTTCAGGATGTTCCCCTCTTATCGGAGGTTAAGTTGACAAGACAGCAGTGTAGAATTTTCCCATATGAGCCTCACAGATATTCAAGCTGTTTGAATAGATTGGAGAAACTTCACTTGCGGGTGCCAAATGGGGTTAGAATTAAATAACCTTCGAGCTATCCATTTTCTGTTGTTTATCAATATTGAGAATTGTCGTTAACCACTCAATTTTTCATCTTTTTTTTTAAGGTAGCTTCTGGAGCAAGTGATTTTGCTCGTGCTTCTTTTGGATTCCCTCGGTTGCAATGTCTCAAGCAGATGGAATTGGTGCTTCACACTACTCCTGGTGGAAGTCTTCTGTTCTTTGTCTTGTTCATTGCAGAATGCCCTTTCTTGTTGGAACTCGTTGTTCGGGTAACTAGTTATTTTAAAAGCAGGATACTTTGCCTTGGAAGAACCGTGGAAAACTTGCATTGGGAATTTGAATTGACTTGTACATTTTTTAGTTGTTTTTTTTTTCCCCCAATTGTGCGGGACTGTGGGGTTCTCATAAGGTACTTTTGTCTTCATAGCTAATGCTCTAATATTAAAAAAAAATGGTGAGCACCATCACATTCTATAGTACTCTAACCGATTATACCAAGTCAGGATCAAGGAAAAATGCAAATGTTGTGAATGGAAATGTAGAGACGCATAGGCAAGCTGATGCCGCAGCACATGTAAATGACAGAGTGCTTATACTGACTTCAACATTTATGATGGAGAATAGATACCTATCAATGAAGAGTTAGATTCCATAAACACAAGGGAGTTGAATGGCAACTGTTATTCCTTAGATGAAAATACTTTAGCAAAGAAGCCATTAAATGTAAGATTCAGATCAGAAATTGACATAAAAGATCCAAAAAATTTTGGGGGGCTATTTTTTAACACCAAGAAATTGTTCAAGACGGCAGTCGAACATTATTCTGTGAAGTGGGGCAAGGAGTATAAGTGGGTTAAGGGTGACAAGAACAGAATCAGAGCAAATTGCAAGAATGAATAGTGTGAATGGTTCACTTATGCTGCAAAGGAGCCAAATTGTGAAGCTTTTGTAATCGGGACCATGGGGCCAGAATATGCTTGTGGTAAGAATTTCTATCACAAGCATGCCAACTCAGAATTCTTGGCAGATATTACAAGAAGTTTTCGAGATTGAATAGGAAGGTTACATGGTCTGCTTTCAAGGAAAAAGTACATCAGGAGCTAAATGTACATATTACCAAGGAACATGGGTACTAGAAATTCGGGAAAGCCAAAATTTTGATCCAAGACAACTATAAGCAGCAATACACAAAACTGTGGAACTACTGTGATGAATTATTGAGATCAAATCCAGGTTCTACTATTCATATGGAGGCAAAGGTTGATGAGATAAGTGGAAAGGAAAGATTCCAAAGGCTTTATATTTGCTTTGCAGCCTTGAAAAAAGGCTTCAAGACTAGATACAGACTAGTACTTGGTATTGATGATTGCCACCTAAGAGGACCACATCTAGAAGTAATTTTGATAGATGTAGAGATAGATGCAAATGACTGCATTTATCCTGTTGCATATGCAGTAGTTTAGGTTGAGAACAAGACCTCCTGGAAGTGGTTCATTGAATTTTTGAAATACGACCTCAACATCCATGAACAAAATAGATGGACATTTATTATGGACAGGCAAAAGGTAGTTCATATTTCTTTCTTTAATCTTCATTACTATTCACAGGTCTTTGAATAATTTTTTCTGTATTGTGTGATTGGGATAGGGTTCAACAATTCATGATATTCTGCCAGGTGTGGAGCACAGGCATTATGTTAGACACCTCCACAACAACTTCAAGAAACGTCATCCTGGTGAGACATTAAGAGGCATGTTCTAGGCTTGTGCCAGATCTACATATATGAATAAATTTGAGGGTGAAATGGAGGCATTGAGGAAGTATGATGAAAATGCTCACAAATAGCTGTTAGACAATACATCCCCATGCCACTGGTCAAGGTCACATTTCAGGACGTCATCCAAATGTGACATTCTCCTTAATAACTTGTGTGAAAGTTTCAATTATGTCATATTGGAGGCAAGAGAAAAGCCCATCCTTGGCATGCTCGAGAACATTAGAATATACCTGATGGAAAGGCAAATGACAAAGAGAGAATGGATGAGGAAAAGGAATGATGATATTTGTCCAAAAATTCTAAAAGAACTTGAAAAGGCAAAAGATGATGCAAGGGCAAATATTGCAAGATGATTTGATGGTGATCAGTTTGAGGTTACACATATGTATGGAGGCGCCTTTGTTGTAGATCTAAAAAGATAGACATGCACTTGTAGGAGGTGGGAACTCACTGGTATAGCCTCTTCACATGCTTTATGCTGTAGTCCTTTAGCTAAAGATGAGCAGAGAAATTTGTACATCCATGTTACACTCTGTGGTATGGTATTCGAACTAATCCACGGATACCTGATTTGAATCTGTTTTACTCTATGAGAATGAACTCACAATGTCTACTTTGGCCTTTTTAATATTTAAAGCAAGCAAAGCAATCATTGGTGACATTTTCTTTGGTAACCACATAGGGTATGTCAGTCGTTCTCCATGTTTTATGACCACAGTATTTGTTGAATTTTGAGTTTCAGAGTTTTTTTTGTTCTAAGCGAATTGCGTATTCTCACTTTTGATTCGTCTAACATCTCATATTTTCTTATTTGTGATAGATCATCTATGAAATGGCCGTATCTGAACAGGTACTGAATCTCATAGCTTACATATCTAGAATGACAAAAGCACCTAATATTATTGTTTAGCTTTAATTTCCTCTATAATCATAATGCCTCTCTCTCAGGAACTACTCATTGCTCCATGCAATACACTGATCAAACACGTTTGGACATACGTTACAGCTCATCATCGATATCTTAAAGAGGTGAAATTGATCAATTATGCTTGTTGTAAGGCTGCCACAAATTGTGCTTTGGCATTACGTTTGGAAGTTAAATCGACATTGAAAATCAAAAAAGGGATGCTGTTTTTGTCTAATTTGGTTAATTTTGTGTACTCTGGCTATGAATCTTTCTTTGCATCTTATTTGGATTCTCATGAAGAACTTACACAAATGAATTTCCTCCTTCCCTCAAGGCAAACAAATTTACATCTGCAACAGTTAATAGGCCTGATGATGATCGGCTAGACACACTACTACTAGAACTTGATGTACGCACGGACAAAATTGAGTGATTTGTCTTCTGTAGATGTCTAGAGCTTTGCATTGAACGGTTCGTCATCTGTAAACCTCCAGAATCTTGCCCTTCCTCCCTCTTCCTGAAGCATATGGTTATCTTATCCCACAAATCTTTTGCACGTAATTTGCTTAGCGAAAGCCTGTGTTCATAAATGAACATAGCTCCATAGATGATGAGGGCAGTGAACGAAGCAATTCCAACAATAAGAAATAGGCCCCAGAAACTGTTGAGCCCTAGACTATGAGATGATACCAAAGTGGTTTGTTCTGGACAACTAGTTTGCTGTCCAAGCCACTCATTCTCAATCCCAACTATTTTATCCCCTTCAGTGAGATTTAGGACTGCCCTTGATATATCAGGCACAAGTGGGGAACCTATTGGGAATGCCTGCAAATTACACAATCAACAAATTTGAATATTGCCAAGAAAAAGAATGAGGAGAAAAAAGCCAATTTAATTGTAGTCCAATAGAGAGCTAATGGAGAACTTCTGGTCCATGCCCTATTATAAGTTAAATGTTGCAAAATTTCGTTCGACAGAATTTTCAAGTAAGGCAGCACATTAGTAGGCCACTCTACTGCTGCTTAGTACTGAAAGAGATGAGGAAAGAGAGAGCATACAAAGCCAAATCCATCAGTCTTGATTGCCGGGCTGACCATGGCATATTTTGAGCAATACTTTGACAGGAAAAGCTTCATATAAGGTACTTCTCCAAAACAGCAGCAATACCACCATGAGCTTTGTCCTTGGTGAAAAGTACATCCAAATCATCTAGAGTATCATATTCCTTAAGCCTCGACTCAGCAAACTTCATGTGCTTTAAGAATCCTAAAACAAAAGAGCCCTTTGCGTAGCCTACATTGTCATCTTTCCTTATGAGATCTTGCATATGAGTAATAGTTGGCTCAAGCTGTTGCATGGTCAGCATTGATGCTAAGCTGGCCGTGTAACTCTGAGTTAAGATTAGAACCACAAAACACCATATAATCACCACGAACCTAGCTAAGTTGCTCACTATTTTCTCCCCTGTAGTTACATTTCAGAAAGACAAATAAAAATGTTAGAATGAAGCAAAATCTAGAAGCCGGAGAGTAAGAGTCAAATGAACACTTCCAAGATGCCTATGTCTGCGGGCGATAGACACTAGACAGTGGAGAAAAACGGTGGAAGTGCATTATTGTGCAAGCTATTTAGTACATGAACTTATTATACATTACACTATGTCTGACTAAGTATTCCGCATTTGGCATTCTTATTGCTGTTTATGTATAATTGATGAAGAGCAAGAGAGATTACTATGAGCAAAGACCAAGATTGAAAAGGAGAACCACAACCCAGTGCCAACTTGATGTGGACTAGATCCAGCAAATTCTTCATTCGTCCGATGCTCAAGAATCCAAATCACAAAACCAATGAAAACGAAGAAGCAAGCACTAATGACCCAGAGGTCCCAAGTCAGTGGCTTCAAGAAAACCCACGCATTCTTACTCCTCCTGTCAAAGACAGGCACAACCATTGTGATGCCAGATTCAGCATATGGTTGTGTGAAGTCAACATTTGTAGACCTGTTAGCTCTAATGGTAATATCTCCCACAGCAGCATCATAATTCTGCACATAATCAGCTTAAATAAGAACTCATAGTCACGGGGATGATATGATAAATGCAAATTATTGAGAGTCATTAAAGAAGTATGCAAGAACTTGGTTAAAACTAATTGGCGATGAATGGATTGGTTCAAGATCATAAATTGTTCGGAAGGAACTCCTTGAGAAAACAAGAAGTGACTTTGTCTTGTAACAGTACTCACCTTAAGGTAAACCTGATAGACCAAGTCATCATAGGTACCAGCGCTCTCACCATCTGACTTTGCAAATGGAACATATTCATAAGGAACATAATATGGCAGCATTTTCATTAAAGAATCAAAAACATCTATCGAGTACCCTGTAAAAGTCGTCTTGTTAGTGCAAGGATCTCTTATTATGTTGACAAATTCATTAGGACCACTCCTGACTGGGATTCCTATTGTCAACTTCTTCCCATTTGTTGGTATTACCCAACCCTTTGGGGTGGATGTGGAATCACCTGGCCATATAATCCCTTTTAAATTGGCTTTCGAAGAAGAGTGTGATTCAGAAGTTGTAGGTTGAAGTGTCCTAGTAATTCCCCTGTCTGGGGTCCAAAAGCCAACTCCCCGCTCCCCGTTACTGAGGATATTGACGATCTGAAAGCTTGATGATTGTAGTTGTCCATCAAGCACATTGAATGTCCCAGTGAGGCCATTAAATTTGGTTCTTGATATTACTTCTGGGAGGTGTTTTCCAATTTGAGAGACCCCAGACTCAAGGTGGAATGCACTTGAAGGCCTAGTTTCCTTTGCTAGAGCATTTTCAACTGCTATTGCTAGTGCAGTAGCTGCATCATAAGCCCATAAGCCAAAGAAAGTAACATCTACATTGTCCTTGACATATTTCCTTTTCCAGCGAGCAATGAACCGGTTAAGCTTTTTCCTCCTCGGAACATGAGGTTTTACTCCTATTACCCCCTGCATCGATTCTTTGGCAAAAAGATGTAGAAAACTTAGGTGGTTAGTGATCCCTGTAGTTATGATCCAAACGTATTCTTCAGTCATCATCCCTACCTCTTTTGCTCGATCAAAAAGACGGTAGCCAAGAATGGGAGGCATATGCACAATGAAAACTCTAGTTTGCATGGTCATCAACTTGTAGAGTTCTGCAGCAATCTCAGCATCAGTTGCTGATGGATGAATTACACTTCTATAAGGGATATGAGTCTCAGCTTCTCGCATGGCGTCAGCCAAGTATGGAATAATCCCTTCTCCAAATTCAGTGTCTACGTAGATTGGCACTGCTTCTCTCCATCCAAAGGTTTGAAGCAGGGAACTAATTGCTTGTGCTTGACATGAATCGTTTAGAGTAGCTCGTATGAAGTATGAACTTCTAAGAGAGGAAAGAGTAGGGCTTGTAGCAGAAAATGAAATTATGGGAATCTCAGCATTCTGTCCTAGATTGATAACAAAATTGGCTTGCATAGATGTTTGTGGTCCAAGAATGGCTTGCACTTTTGCATTTGTCATTAGATCACTTGCTGCAACTCAAAAACAAAATGAATAAATAAAAACTGATATTAACATGACAAAGAAGCCGTTCTTTCTTCCATTGACGTTATACAGTTATTGTTTACTTGGATAGATCCATAAACACTCCAAATGTACCCTTCAACAAATGTTGTTCTGTGCACGTTAACTATCTGTAGAAACACTTTTTGTCATAGCATGTAAATTTACAAAATCAATCTTAGAAAGTACGCATTCTTGATCATTCTTCAAGTCACATTAATTTCTAGAGAAATTACTGAGCAGTATAATGGTTTGAACCAAGGATCGGTTGGAGATCCTCGAACCATAATCATGTTGAGGATATTAAAAGGGGAGGAAGAGAAAGATATTCCACCTGCATGAGCAGCACCAATAACGCTATTGTTGGAGTCCCTAGTGTGCAGAACCAGCCTGGTCTTGTAATGAGAATGGGAGGCATAAAAATCAGAAAAGGCCATGGAGATACATCTTGAAGACATCTTCCCAGCCCATGAATTCATATCAAGAACCAAACCTACATTAACATCTATAGTGCTAGTTGTCCGCGCCACTAATAATTCATCAGAGAAAAAGAATAGAGCTAGGAAAAGTAGAGTATCATGAGTTTGTTTCTTCTTCATGTCTGAACCTAAGACTCAAATGAGTCAGAAAGAAGGATGGAAAATTACGGAGGAAGGAGGAATAGATGCAGCTCAAGAAAACGTTTGCATCACTAGCTAAGATGGACAAATCAATGACACTTCTTTATAGTGGACCTGAGTTTGGACTAGTAAACCAAGACGCTTCAAAACGTTGTGTTGAACAAAAGCAGACCAAGAACGCGTTATACCCGTAGAATATTGGAATAGGTTTATGGTGTAGGTTACAGAAGATTAGGACCTCATATGGTTTTATTGAGGGGATATTAGGAAATTCTTTTGTACAAAGTTTAGTATGTTGTTCATAATAATTTCATGATTGATCTGAGGAGATAATTGTTTATTCAATTGTGAAAGACTAGCAAAATTCCAACAAAGCTCAGATCATTGAGCTACTTTACAATAAATTAAACAGTTTGAAGTACTAAATTGTTGCAATTGATAGCTCAGGATGCAAAATGCTAGTTGCAAACAGTTTAGCGTGCAAAGTAATAATTTCAAATAGTTCAGGGTGCAATCTATCAACTAATTTTGATGGATGTGTATCATCCAGTTAATTGGTTTTGAGCATTTTAGATTAGTATCTACAATATTTGGTTCAATTCTAAAGATGGCAGGCTTTTTTATTAGTTTTTCACCATGACATAAACAATTAAATCCATGTACAGTTGGACAAATACAAACATGTTTTAGACTTAGAGAAAACTTTCTAAAAGGCCCCTAAACTATTTACTTATGCATGGTTTTAATCCATCTACTATAAATTGTCACAAATAAGCTCTTGAATTAAGAAAAAAAATGCTTAGTTTAAGGACTTGCATCAATTTTGGACGTTAAATACAATGGAATTAGGGGCAAAATCAACCAAACAAAAAAACCAGCCACTATTTAATTAAAAACCAACTATATTAAGTCAACTAATAACATGGAGTTTAAGGTTTTTCCCTCTTCTTTCACCTTCCATCTTATTTAGCTCTAATTTGATAAAATAATCAGTCAACAAGGCATTTTAGGTTGTTTTTGTGGGATTTTTTTTTTTTTTTTGGTTAGTTTTGCCTCAAATTCCTTCACCTCTAAAGGTCAAAATTGACAAAAGTCTTTAAACTAAACATTTTTTTAAGGGATTGTTCGTGACAATTTATAGTCGAAAAGAGGCAACAGTTTAGGGGCAACCCAAAAAGTTTCCTCTTAGACTTAAATCCCCTTTCTAGAGAGACGACTAATCAAACCTCAAGCAAGTTCAGGTTGTCACATATTATTATTATTTTTTGAAAAACATTCTATCTTATGGGAGTGAGACTCTCTTCTATTTTTTTTCCCCGTTTTAATGAAATAAATGGAGACCGAATGCTATCAACGGCGAAAATTTGGTTTGCAAGACCCCGTCAAAGACTTCGTTTTCTCGCAGTTGGTAAGACTGAGCAGATACTCACAAGAATACTTTCATAACAACGAAATTCAGCAATAATTGGGAGTGAAATTTCTCCAACTCCCTTTGATTTGATGTGTTGTGTTATCTTCGTCTGTTCTCAATTTCTTTTTCCCGGCAATTGACTAATGGGTAAGGACAACCACTTAGTTTTGGCTCAATAGCCACCAAACAGGGACAATCACTGAATTTTGGCTCTTTGAACTGTCAGTCTAGGGTTCGAACTCCATTTACAGTGAAAAAAATTCAAAAAAGGTGTCACAATACCCTTTTTAATCTAGTCAAATCTGTATACCTACTAACCCCAAATCTGTATGCCTGCTGACCCTTTTTACAACTTAATAGGATAAATTAGATTATACAAATGTTATCGTTGTCAGAAAAAAAAAACTAATGAATAATGACCAACAAAGCCTTGACCGGGGCATTTTATGCTTTGGGTCTTTCCAGTGGCTTGCCGTTCTCAATTTAAGGAAATCCATACGAAAGGGATTCATTAATAAAGGAACCAAAAATTCTGCTACATCAAAAGAGAAAATTCCATGCAGCTAACTCGAGCAAAGCATAGTCCAATTATTTCTAGATGTACAGACACGAAACTGGCTTGATGATAAGCTAGTACCAAACATAAATCATTTGACATTATTCGATGACCAATACATATAATTGTTGTTTGCTAAAATGAAATGGGGAGGCTATTTCACAAGAAAATTGACAATAGAATGTGATCATGTGTAGCTTTTATTCCATTGAAACGCACGGTTCAATTCTATTATAGTGTTCATGTATATGTACGCAGTAAAACATGACAAATGTAAAATCTCTCTCTTTTTTTTTTGGATTCGTAACGACAATAAAAATATAGAAGAAATAAGATTGTACTAAGCGATAACATTATTACATAATTATAACTACGAAGTTTTACTTGCTAACTTTTGTAGTAAATTTTATATTTATTACATCATAAACATGAATTCATGTTATGTTAAGTTACGTGACATTCACGAGAACGACGAAGTATGCTGTAAATTACCCTTTGGAATCTCTTTTTTCTATTCAACTCATCTAAATTCAACATCTTTGAAGACTTGGAGAAAGAACACAGCAATTTCTTGGGGTGATCTGCAATCAGAAGAAGCTGTGAAAAAATATACAAAAGGGGACGGGTGATCTTCACGTCATTTTCAAGCTTGATATTTTTTCAATGACATTTGCCCAATAACCACCCGTTTGTAGATAGGAATGAACGCGAAATTCGGTCAGGGGGTGGACCTCTAGTACATGGATGGACCTCTGGTTCAAATCTCAGGAAATATTGACCACTGAAAAAATCCACCGCGACAGAAAATGAAGGAAAAGGAAATAAAATATCTTCTGGACACCTCCAAAAGAGTAGCCTACCTTTCTACAAGGATTGGAATTCCATCCTGCATTTTGTTGTTTTCTTCTTTTCCATAAAATACTTAAAAGGGGGAAAAGAAAATCATAATCTTTTTAGATTGTAGTTCAAGGAGGCATATTAAAAGTACCAAAGGTCCCAAGAATAGTTATTAAACTCGAGCATCAATCCGTCAATGCTATCGGTTCAATAGAGTAACGAATCAATCGTGAATTCATTGATCGAGCAAGTGATTATATAATATAATAAAATAATATACTAGAATTAGTAAAGCTAGTATAATTACCGAATGAGTGATTGAATAGACTAATTTTATGAATTTATTGATTGAACCAACGAATCATTTACTGGTCAACAAATTCCTTGTCCAACTGCTAATTCAATATAATTAGATGGTCGGTTCATCATGAAATTGATCGGTTGAACCACTGAATTGGACCGAATTTAATGACTATGGCCCTAAACATGGAAAGATTGACAACACATTGGATGGGAGGTCAGAGATTTTGTTTTACTCTTAAAAGTATCCGTGTGGAGCAAAGCTGTACGTGAGCAAGTGAAAATAAAAGAAGTATCTATTTCTTTTGGAGCAATCCAGAAACCAGAGAGGTCCATCCAATTGTAGGATTATCACTTTCTCCTTATAAATAAAAGAAGATTACAAAAATAAAATGTTGTGGCCGCTAGCTTTGGCGCTGCACCATTCAGTCCCTCTACAGCCACACATGGGAAGATAACATTTAGCCCCACCATTGCGCTGCTGTCTCAACTCTGTTCTAGTATTTGATGCCCCATTAAATCTACACACCAATTCTTTGAACGCTCCGCCAATCACTCCCTTGTCTCTCTTTTTCATTCATTTATTATAGTTAAATCGAAAGGGCAACTCTGGCCACTGTCCTTTACCCTTTCCTTCTTCTTGCCATATTATCATTGGTACACAAGTATTTGGTTGAAAACACCCAATCACGGGGTTGTGTTGTTAACTAATGAGTTCCCATAAAGGCTAAGAACTTATAAGCCGAACTCTTTTTTGGTATAGTCTCATTCTCGAAGAAAGAAAAAGGATCAGCAGCTTGGCTTGATGGCTTTATTGTGCCAGCCAAACTAAACTGTGTCATTAGGGAGTTCTGTAGGGTATTAGTACTTAAATAGTTGTCACAGCTACTGATACAGTGAGTTATAAGTAGAAGAAGAAAAGTTAACGAAGGAAGATGAAGATCCTGTGTGATGTGTGTGAGAAAGCTCAGGCAGCTGTGATATGTTGTGCGGATGAGGCAGCCTTGTGTGCAAAATGTGATCTTGAGGTACATGCTGCAAACAAGTTGGCAAGCAAGCATCAGAGGCTCCATCTTCAATCCCTTTCCAACAAGCTTCCTCCCTGTGACATCTGCCGAGTATGATTTAAAACCCCAGCACCCTCTTCTCTTTTTGTTCTGGTTTGCTTAGCTCTGTTTTCGTAGTCAGATTAATTACTTAGGAGCCTGCTTCTTGTATCTTGATGCACTTAATGGCTGCATAGTAGATTCTATGTTAGTGAATTTATACGATTATCAATATGGAAATTCTGAGTTTTGTGTTAACTGTGTAGTCAATTCAGAGTCTGCTGAGTCGGAATTTTGAGTTGTTGGTTGCCTTCATTTCTGTTGTTTTGGAGAATAGAGTAGGTTTTTGTCTGAATCCCAGTTAAGTCTTGCAATTTAAAGCAAGTGTTGGTTTTGAATTTGAATTCATAGTTCTTGAAGGATACTTCATTGTTCCCTCTTGAGTTGTGTTACCTTAATGGTTAGATTTTCAAGGTAATGTTTCTTTTGAATGGCATTCAAGTAGCATTTTCTTGAGGCCCTTCACCTACTAATAAGGATCATTCTTCCACCACTCCGGTTAGAGGCTGATAGATTTAGAAACTAGGATCGGAGTTGCTTAATGGAGGATCTTATCCCATGTTTTTGTTTTGAAAAGTGGTAGTACATGGCAACTTCGATTTATGCTGAACATTGCTTTTAGTTCCTTCCCCTTGTAGCTTTGATTTCTTAAGGTGGAATCTGACTTCTTGGTGGAGAAGGAGCTTTTTTGAGGAAGGTTTCTTGTTTGTGATGTTGATTCCTTGACGGAATAGCAGTTGATTAATGTGATATTGGGATATGTCATTGTGTACACTAGAAGCAACTCTTTGGTTTATGCTTGGTTTACAATATCGTGCTACTCGATAGATAGCTTATTTCAGGAAATTAAGACCATGATAAATGCTTTACCATCAATTACAATGTAAACATCTTTGTTTTTAGCGATCAAAGTGGATAATATGCACCAGTCAATAATCTAATATTTATGTGAAGTCATCCATTAGACCATATTGTATAAAGACTGCATGCCTAGTTCATTGTCATTGTGCTAAAACTGGCATCAATGTCAGCGCCGGTATATCTCTTCTTAAGTGTACAAACATAAAAGTGAGATTGACAGTGCATAAAAATGACATTTCGTGGCCTCATCTAGTAATTGGTGACTAGAGGGAAGAGGTGAGAGAAGCGTGCTTATGGTAGCATGCAATTACCCCAAAGGGCGTTTCATGTACAGTTGATTTGATGGACTCGATGAGTTGCTTACTCTGTAGGTGAAGTCCTGCTAATCTGTACAAAACATGTCAGTACAGCCGAACTGTCAGCACCCCTTGCTAGATTATGACATTTTGCCCAAGAAAATAAATGGAAGAAAGAGCAATACAAACTACAGATAATGGTCTCCACTGGATCATCTACTTTACCAAACTTCCTGAGATCTATATATCGCCATCTTCTTTATTCAGAAAGTTTTGAGAAAATGCACAACTTAAACACGCTCCTGTTTCCTATGTCTTTGGAATCTTCTCCAGCTAAAAATGTTATTACTGCAAAACATCAAGACCTCTTTTATGGGTCTCTAACCTTTGTGCACAAACTGTTCTTGTTCCTCTCCCTCCCAATATGTTCCAGAATTAAACTGAGCTAAATATTTTTCCTTTTGCACCAGAGTTCCTAAGTTTCCTCTCCCTGACTAGGAAACACAATCACTGAAAAAGCCAGCTGAACTATCTTGCATTTTTTAGATGATCTGCAGGAAACTCAGATAGCATCCTTTTTGTGTATAACAGTAATCATGATGAAGATTTTACATCTTCTGGTACCACTGGAGGTTTTTGATCAGGAAAATTTCTTAGGGAAAATGCTTAGGACGGGGAACACCAAATGCTGATCTTGTGGTCAAATCTTGAAACTTCTTTAAGCCATGTATAGTTCAAATAGAATAACAAGTTGGGATGCGTCATTCTCAATTTATATGTCATTAAAAAGTAAGCAAAAAGAAAACTTGCTCATGCAGAAGGTTGCGCTAGCTAGCGAAAGGAATGGACAAACCTCAAATTGAACCAAGCCTTGCTCATGAGCGTACAGATCATGCTCTATAATTGATTTTAATATGCAATGTCAATAGCAAATGTGGTTAATGGTCACTGGTGGGTCATAGATACTGCAAAAGAGCTCATTTTTTTTCTGATATTTGTGCTGGGATTTTTCATAGTATGGTCAGACTTGAAGTCGGACTGCAATTTAAATATTTAAGGCAAATGTTGTTTAGTTAAATTTTCTGCAAATCTTTTTGAGGTAAACAAGATATCTGAAATAGCCTCTTACAAGAAGAATATTTTGCTTTTATTAAGTTCATTATGCTGCTTGATGAATATTGTTATATTCTCTTTGTTCACTTCCTTTTCTAAATTCATGATCTTACTTTTACCTCTGAAAGACAAAATTTTGACTGGTTTTGCATGAATAGTACAAGGTCACTCCCTTGTGCATGAAAACAGAAGGAAAACAAGAAGAAAGACAACTCAAAGCTGTACTTTTGTACGTCACCATAGTGCTGGATATCTGTTGGTTTTGTTAACCTATCTATATGTATGCAGGAAAAGGCTGCTTTCATTTTCTGCGTTGAAGACAGAGCTCTCTTTTGCCAAGATTGTGATGAACCTATCCACTCCGCTAATACACTCGCTGCAAACCACCAAAGGTTTCTGGCCACTGGAATTCGGGTAGCCTTGAGCTCCAGCTGCAATAAAGAGGGTGTAAAAAGCCACATGGAGCCACAGCCACCCAAACAACAGTTTTCTTCAAAGATGCCTACACAGCAATTGTCTAGTATGACATCATCCTCTTGGGCTGTGGATGACTTGTTACAGTTTTCTGACTATGATTCCTCAGACAAGGTGAGAGAGCCGACCCATTTAAGTTACTGTATAGTTAGCTGGACACCTTGTAGTGAATTCCATCCATTAGTATGCTAGGATAGGTAGCCGTGGTTAATTAGATCAAACAGTATTTACAGTATAAAAGGAAAAAATAACAAACAGATACAAAGCGTTGATTTTCGTACAGAATGAATCTTAGATCGAAGTCTTCAAATTGGGTCTGCCCACATCGAAGTCCTATGGTCATAAACTGAGAAAGGCTTCAGAGAATTACTGATTTTGAGAACTTATTTGATTTGAGCATGGACTAACAAAGAGCTGGTTCGAGAAAAACTTTTAATAGCTGCGACATTCTTTATCTTCAACATCTTGCCCAAACATTTAAAAAATAAGGGGCACATACCATCAGGTCATGGAGCCTTTTTGGCTGCTCAAGAAAATTGCTTCTCTAATATTGACTTCACATGATTAGCTGCATATTTGTCATTTTTGGCACTTAATGGGGTATCGCTGCCAGACCTTGCAGTTATCAGTAGGACCACTTGAATATGTGAAAGTTTTTTCAAAATATCTACTCATTTCAGCAGCAATTGCCTCATTAAGTTTCACAAATATGCTTGATGTCTGATACTAAAACAGTTTGTCATCCTTGTGAGCCTTCTCCGACTGCTTTCTAAACTTTTTCAATTCCCCTATGAATTTTGTGTTCTATCTTCTAAGCTCAGTTATTGATCCTTACTGTTAACTCATTTGCTCTATCTCAACAAGTCAGTTTTACAATCCTTAACCTCCCAGCAAATATCCAACTATTTTGTTCCTCTGTGATTATAATGAGGATTGACTTGTTTTAACCTTCATCTACTCTTGAATTCCCTGTGATGAAAATTCTAGTAAAGAAGCAAAAATGTTTCCTGATTATAAGGCTTTTGCTGAAATTGATCTGTTCTAATTAAGAGTTTTCTTTGTTTTTAGTCATGATTGTTAGTGTACTGAAATTGATAAAGCTATTTACATTCAAATGAAACCAATAATCCTAAACTTTGAATAAGCAAGTTTGCTGATAAAGAATGGTCCATTATATTAGCATGTCATCCCAAAAGCTTCAGTCTGGGCACATTATTCTGTAAACACAGTATGAATCTTTTTGCAGGTTGATGTTGTTGAATGTAAAAGGTAACTCCTTGCACAGTTGGCATTTCATGTATTATGCTTTTGCAGGAGCTATGTAAATTCTAGAATCCTTAAACTAGCATGAGTTGAATCCCTGTCTAATCACTTGATAAATTTCTGAAAAACTGAACTTTCATATCAGAGACTTTCTGATGGAATCATATTAGCTACTGGTAGACTAAGTACCCTCTGAAAATGAATTTCAACAGAAACTTTTACGTCAGAGACTTTCCAATGGGATTCCATTGGCCAATGCCAGACTAACTGTCATTAGTCAGTGTCTAATGTAAGTGCTGCCCTTGGTGTAAACTTTTACAGAAGGGGCAACTTGAATTTGGCGAGCTTGAATGGTTTTCAGATATTGGTCTGTTTGGTGAGAGAGCAGGGGAGGAAGCCTTATCAGCTGCAGAAGTGCCTCAACTGCCTGTACCACAGTCGAGCAATGGCGCTTCACATAAAACACCCAAACTCTACATGCCTTATAAGAAGCCAAGAATTGAACCGGAAGATGACGAGGAAGAGTACTTCACCGTGCCTGATTTTGGTTGAGCTTCCATGGTTGGGAGATTGTAATTCATGACAGCTTCTGGGCATACAAAAACGAATTCTCTATAGAGATAGATATTTCTATGTAAATGTGTGGATGTTGGTTGCATTGTAATAGCTGAAAAAAATTGCTAGCGTAAAAATGTCACTACACTGTCAGTGCATAAAAAGTTAATCCTATCTTTATTTCTTTTTTCTTTCTGTTTCCTTTTGTTTTTTCTTCTGTTTCCTTTCTTTTAGATTGCAGCAAAAATTCCAATAATAGAAACTTCAAGATTTTTTTGATGACCACATGAAGTAACAATTTGTGTTAATTAAAGGAGACAATCATGTATGTAAGATTAACAAGATAAAATATAAATCTTTTTGCTAAGTGTATAATTCATAGCCTATGGCAATGCTGGAAAGAAAATTAGCTAATGAACCACTTAAACAAAGAAATGCAGTTTTGATCCTCAATTTTGGGGCTAATTCCTCTGATTATTGTTCAAAAAAAAAATCGCAACAATAATGTTCTAATAGAGTTTTGGTACAAAACTATGCTTGCTAGCCGAGAGTTTTTTTTTTTCAAATGTTTGGCTGCAAACTGCCAAAAAGCTGTCGACTGACAGCTTGCAGCTTTTTTTTTTTTAACTTCACTAAGCCTGGCAGCCATGATAAATTTCCAAAAAATCTGCCGGCCACCAAAAGTGAAAGAGGCTACATGGCCCCAATGCATAGCAAACAACCGAATACAAATATTCATCCCTTTTTTTGGGTGGGAAACTCAAATGCAAATGCAGATGCAGGTTGTAACATGTCAGTAGTGGGACGAAGTAGTACTATGATAGTCAGTTGCTTCTTCTTTTTTTTCTTAAAATAATTTAAAAACCTTTTTAACTTTTATATAAAAAAAAATTTTAAATGAAAAAGTTGCAGGGACAGGTGAAAATGCAGTGAGATGGAAGTGGAGAGGAAGGTGAGTACATCAGTGAGTATGAGAGTGAGGAGACGAGAAGGAGGATTGAAAGGTGGTGAGAGGTGGTGGGAAAAATGTGAAGGCAAAAGTGGAGAGAGAAATATAAGGAGATTATATTGAACAAAGGAAGAGAAATAAGTATATTGGTATAACAGTAGACCAGTAGTAGTATATCTTCTCTCATTGCTCACATGTCCCTCAGCACCCTTATTTTCTTCTCTCATTGCCCTTCTTTTTTTTTTCTTCTTACCATTTCAAAGCTACTACTACTACTGTACTACAAATGAGGAAAATTCCACTCAAAAAAAGGCTACCGGGCTGACTTGAAGTTTTCAATAATAATAATAATAATAATAAAGTTGCGGCCGGCCAGACTTTTTGGCAATTTAGCCCGCCAGCCTTGAAGTTTTTTTTTTTAAAAGAAAAACAAAGCTGTAGGCTGTCCGGTTGACAGCCAGGCAGCTTTTTTGCAAATTTTCCGTGGCTGCCGGGCTGAATAGCCAAACATTTAAAAAAAAATTTTCTCTCGCTGGCCAGGTTGTGTCAGCAGTTTTGTACCAGAACTTTGTCCAAACGTTATTATTCCGATTTTTTTAAAACAATAATCAGAGGAATTAGCCCAATTTTGGATCATGTACTAAATCAGTTCCTAATATTTTAATCAAATTAACTTTGGTCCTCAAAATTTTTGATTCTATGCAAATTCAGGGCAAATGACCAAAATTTAACAATCATAACAATCAAAATCAATTTCCAGTTAGGTAATTTTCGTATGAAAACATAAAAAGATGTGGTAAGACTAGAATTTGATTTTTCTCCGGTAAATTTTCTCTCCATTTTTTGTATGAAAACATAACAGATGTATAAGATTAGAACTTAGCTCCTTTTCAGTGGATTCTCCCTCCATTTTTGCAATGCACATTGAAGAGGCTATTTCTGGATGGCCAAGCCAAGCTAATCTGATGCTTCCTCTTCCTGATTGAGGTGATTTGGTGGTGTTCACCTTTCCTGACATATACAATAGACGGGGCTTTTCCCTTCGGGATACCTCCGATGATTAAATTAGTTTACTTGAAAAATGAATAGTGGAATGAGAATAGTAGAGTTCTTACTATCTTTTTCTTCCCCTCTTCTGAACGAGAGGGAGTAGTATTTATAGGGGACAAGTTGGAGGAAGGAATAGTGGGTTTCAACTTCCTAAAACCTGGCAGGGACTAAGCGTGTCTAGTCTGATTTGACAGGACGGAGCAGTGGACAGGTCCCGTCAGATATTTTGTCCACCATGCAGGTGTCAGGTTCTCCGGTAAGATTTCGAATGTCGTGTCAAGCACAGTGCTAATCCGAGGTACCAATAGATGTGGGAGTCATCTCGATTATCCGCATGCGATGTCTAGTTGAGGTGACCAAAACTACGGTGACTCGTCCCAAATAATAAAGGGTTGGGCTCGATATGACCGAGTCAGGATAGCCATCCTCATTAAACCCCCCAAGCCTCAGGAAGGAGGAGTCCAACCATCTCCGCATTCCGAAACTTTCGTTAGGAGTAACTGTAGAATGTGGCACGTTTGGCCATAATGACGCGTCAAATAAGGACACGTAAACCGAAAGAACGTGGGGTGACGAAACAGTTACTAGAGTGAGTGACACTACGTGAAATCTTGAAAAAAAGCACGGGGCAGTTTGTCAGAAGAACAGCCGCGCATTAATGAGGAAAAAAGGGCACATCTTTTTGAAATTGAAACCTGTCGCCCATCCACCTTCTTTTACTCCCTATAAATAGAGGGTCCTTTTCACCATTTACTCACAGTGATAAAAGATTACAGTAGTTATAGGAGCAGATGTCCGAAATCCTTTTGCACCAGCCGATATCAGTTCCTTTTTTGAGAAAAGAGTAAGTTACCCCTCTTGTTACTATTACACATGGCTCGAACAGCGCGTACGCATAAGGAAACAATGAGGTCAGACTTCAATAGGACGGAGAGACTCGACCCGTCTGGGGAGGAGGAAGGCACCTCGTCTAGCCCTGGGGAAGAAGCGTTCGAGGTGTCGCAAGAGACCGGGGCTTCACAAGAAGTTGGCCTTGAGGAATCCGAGGTCGTGTATGATGATAGCTTTGGATCCGAAGTGTCAATTGATGAGGGTGTGCTAGAGCCAACTGCTCCACCAAACTTGGCTGCAGTGGACTTTGGTCATCTTCCCTCATTTAGCAATACAGTAGGTTTAATTGGAGCAAATGTCGTAATCCAAAAGTACCCATTTCGGCAGGGCTACAGCCTCTATGTGCCCCAAACTTCCCAGTCAGCCGAACTCCCCCCTGAGAACAGAGTGACAGTCTATATAGACCAACTAGAGGCCGGGCTTAGGATGCCCACTACAAGGTTCTTCCGAGATGTCCTCAGGTATTGGGGGGTGAGGATCACCCAACTAGTCCCAAATACTGTCCAAATTCTCATTGGGTTCAAGATGTTTTGCCGAAAATAAGAAATGACCCCAACCGTTAACCTCTTCTGCCGATATTACACCATCAAGAATAGTGGAAGCGACAAGGGCTGGTTTTACTTCGGCAACAGGAATAAGAGCATCTCGAATCTGGTGGTAGATGCCTCGTCTTCGATAAAGGGGTAGAAATATAATTTCATCTTTGTCCCGATCGAGAACTTCCCCAGGAGTTTCTGGTGGAGGCCATATAACGCTCTAGTTGACCCCTTCCGAGATAAGTAGGGGAGGAAAATTTTTAAAAGATCATGGGGTCGGGTCTTAGGATCAATAATTGGTTCTTTCCCAAAGCAGTACTAGTCAGCGGAGGAATCAGTCGAACTCTAATCGACCCCAACAAAACTCTCTTCTACTCTTCTAAACTTAAGAAGCATTGTAATTTTTCGTTCATAACTTTACATTTAACTTCAGTTGTTTTAAATAATAATGTATTCTTCTTATACAGTAGTGAAGGTATCCGACCTGATTACTTCATGATCATCGACCGTGGCCAAGAGGCAGAAAAGGAAGGTGATGGGAGAGACGTCCGGCACACCCAAGAAGAGCACCTCGGGCCCTAAATCAGAATTTCACCCACCATTACTACCGAGGAGGTTTCTCGAAACTCGACTAATCCAGAAGGAGTTGCGAGCCGAGACGTCACAGTTGCCTCCCTTCTTTATGCCCAAGATAAATTAATATAATCTTCAGAAGCACTGGTCCTAAGGTCGTCCTTGTGGAATTGCAACTTCATTTCTTCTCTCTTGGTCGGGTACGAGAAAAGATGCCTAGGAGAGCACTGGTACCCGAAGTGAGAGCTTAACGTCAACGACAAATGTTTAGATCCCCGTGTCGCTCACGATCTCCTGATACATTCCACTCTACCAAGAGACCTGGATTACACCAAGTAACTGATTCCTGCTGAGCTACTGCAGAGTTCGATGGTGGCGTTGGCCTCAACCTCAACTTTCACAGCCGAACTGTCGCGGCGCTATGCTTATTTGCTCGACCACCATCAACCAACCACTGACTTGAAAGACAAGATTTCCATGTTGGAGAAGAAGTTGGTAGTAGTCGAGCACGAACAGACTCGATTTCGCGAGAAACGTGACTAGGCTGTCGCTGAGCGAGACTAGACCGAGAATACTACGAATTCTCTCAAAACGGCCTTAGAAGAAGAACAGAAAAGACGTCTCATGGAGGAGCAATCACATCAGAAAGCACTTGAGAAAGTGAGCACCTCGACGGTAGAGGCCTCTAGGAAATTCGAAACTTTCACCAAAGATTTGGGAAAGTTAACGTTACTCAATTTCATGTTCAGGTACACCTCGATGGTGAACAAAATAGGACCACTCCTTTTTCAAGAGAATCTACACTCCTTCAAAAATAAAAACAGCTACAATGAGAACGCTAAAGAACTTTGCGACCGGATAGCTGAAAGCATTCAAGTCAGAAGGAACCTGACAAAAGTGCGGGAGGAGTTCAACCAGTGGCTCTCAAAGTTCGAGGTGGAGTCGGTGGGTGAAAATATAGAAAATATTGAGATAGGGGGAACTACCGAAGAGGGGGAGAATGCTGGTCGCGCCGAGATGGGGAACGCTTAAAAACGTCCCTGATCTCAGATTTTTGTACTTGAATTTCCCTTATAAAAATTCCTTTGTAATTCCAAATGATCAATTAATGAGAATTTCACTTATTCTATTTTAACCGATTCTGTTTTCCCTACTTGTCCCCCTTATTTTTTAACAACCCAAATGGTGATGTTAAAAAATAATTAAGTAAGATAAAGATGAATAAACATTTTGGATTATCACAAATAATACAATTGAAGATTCTCGGCATGCCAAATTCTAGACACTAAAATGTCATCTCAATAGGCCAACTTATAATAGCCATTCTGACTAGATTCAACCACTTGGTAGGGTCTCTCCCACTTGGGAGTTAGTTTGCCCTGAAACTCAGATCGGCTAACCGAGTTTTTTCGCAAAATCAAGTCTCCCGAGCTGAATCGAAAATGCTTAATACAGGTACTATAGTAACTAGTCAGAATATTTTTGCATAAAGCAGTTCGAGTTGCCGCAGTGTCTCTTTTCTCTTCGGTGAGATCGAGATCCATTCACCTTTCTTTTTCATTAATTTCGGCGGCAAAAGCTGCCATCCAAGAACTTGGGGTAAGGAATTCGACAGAAACCACTGCTTTGGATCCGAATGTTAGAGAAAATGGGATCTCCCGTGTAGCGGCTCTCGGTGTGGTTCGATAAGACCACAAGACGTTAGGGAATTCATCCACCCAAGACAATCCGACTTAGTGCAACCTAGTTTTGACACCGTGTAGGAGTGTTCGATTAAAGTTCTCAACCAGTCTATTAGTTTGGGGGCGTCCTACCGAGGTAAAATGTTGCCTAATTTTGAGATTTTCGCATCATGCTTTGAATAGATTGTCCGCAAACTGTCGTCCATTGTTCGAGATGATCACTGGAGGCAATCTGAAATGGCAGACGATGCATTGTCAAAAAAATTTCTGAACAGCAAGGCCAGTTATACTCTTCAATGGTTTTGCCTTGACCCACTTGATAAAATAATTAACTGCCACAACCAAGTAGGTATAGTTGCCAACGGCTCTAGGAAAAAGACCGATGATATTTGTCCCCAATTATTCAAAAGGTCACGACGAAATGATGGGAGTCATGAAAATGGTAGACTGATGATGTTCAAGATGAGGAGCGTGATATTGGTACGAATGGCAGTTAAGGACAAGGAATTGAGCATCTCGCCGGATGATAGATCAAAAATACCCGAGTAATAAGGCCTTTTTTACTAGCACTCGATAGCCAACATGAGTTTAGTACAGTCCCTCATGTATCTCGCGGAGGACTCTCGCTCCCTCCTCGGCAGTAATACATCGCATCCACGACCCAAGATAAGATCGTTTATAAAGATTCCCGTCTCGAAGTGCATACCGGGCTACTTTGCATTGAATCTTTCTCGCTTCAACTTGGTCATCAGGGAGGACTCTTTGACTAAAGAATCTAATGAGAGGATTCATCTATGTGTCCCCTGAATGCACAGGATAGATCTTTCTTTCGAATACCCTGACTCCGTAACAACTTCCACGAGAACCGTTTTATTAAGTGTCGAAAACGAGGTGGAATCTAGCCGAGACAAAGCATTAGCTCGTCTGTTCTGTGACCGAGATATCTTTTGAATTTCGAATGACTTAAAGTATGCATCAAGTTGGCGAACTTTAGAGAAGTATCTTTGCATGGTTTCCTCTCTGGTTTCATATTTGCCAAACACTTGACATACTACGAGTTGGGAGTCACTGTTGACATGAATACGCCGAGCACCGAGCCTGTGGGCTAATTGCAAGCCCGTGATCACAGTTTCGTATTCGATTCCGTTGTTGGATGTAGAAAAGTCAAATCGGAGGGCGTACAAGCAAACCTCTCCGTGGAAATTTTCAAGAAGTAATCCTACTCCACTGCCATCGCTGTTGGAGGACCTGTCCACATATAGTATCCATTGTTGCTACTCGGGTGAATCTGGAGTGATGTTTTGACTCACAGAAAACGTGAGTTCGACTAAAAAATTCGTCAAACCTTGGACTTTGATGGCTGTCCAAAGCTCAGAAGAGAGATCATATTCTCTTAGTTCAACAGCCCATTTGGTGAGACGTCCCGAAACCTTAGGACGTAATAGAATCTGTCGAATTGGTTGATCAGTCCTTACAGATACGTGGTGAGCCAAGAAGTAGGATTTCAATCACCGGATCGCATGGACTAAACCTAACACGAGATTCTCCACTTAGTGTATCGGGTTTCTGACCCATGCAAAACCCTGCTGACATAATACACGATGTCTGGATACCTTCGTCTCGTATCAACACGGCACTTACTGCTTCATTTACTGCAGACAGATAAAGATATAATCTCTCCCCGACCCGTGGTAAAGCGAGGGTAAGAAGACGGTACAAGTATTCCTTTATTTGGTCAAAAGTTTTTGGCACTCTTCAGTACAAGAGAATTGATTCGCCTTCTTTAACACCTTAAAAAAGAGTAGGGCCCTTCTGACAGACTAAAACAAGAATCAGTTCAGGGCCGCCAGGCGACCGGTTAATCGTTGACCTTCCCGAGGGTTTCGAAGGGGTGATATATCTTGAATTGCTTTCACTTTATTCGAGTTAGCCTCTATACCCTGACGGAATATCAGGTATTTGAGAAATTTTTTCGAGATAATCTCGAAAACACATTTCTTTGTATTTAACATCATCCTGGTACCTCGGAGGACCCAAGAACTTTCCTCACATCAAAAAAGAAGACTGAAACAGTTTCGTTCTTGAGGAGGATGCCATCAACATAAGTTTCAACATTCTAACCGATCTGGTTGTTGAAAATCCGGTTTACCAGCTGTTGGTATGTTGCTCCGGTATTCTTCAACGCAAATGGCATAATAGTGTAACAATAAACGCCTCGGTCGATGAAGAATGCTGTCTTTTCTTAATTCTCTTTACTCATTCCTATTTGGTGATACCTTTTGAAGGCATCAAGGAAACAGAGGATCTCATGACCCATTACCGAATCAATTAGAGTATCGACCGGTGGTAATAGGTAACAGTCTTTTGGGCAAACTTTATTTAGATCAGTGAAATCCATATACATTCTCCACCCACCGATATCTTTCTTAACTATGATGGGGTTAGATAGCCAAATCAGGTACTGAACTTCTTTGATCATCATGGCTGGCAAAAATTTGTCGACTTCTGATGAGATGGCCTTATTACGCTCTGATCCGAAATGCCTCCTTTTTTGCTTAACTGAACAAGCGCAAGGATCAACGTTAAGCTTATGTAGCATGAGTTCGAGAGACACTTCGACAACCTCATTAGCTGTCCAGGCGAAGACATCCCGGTACTCTTTGAGAAGGTTAATCATCTTCTCCTCGAAATGCCCAGGAAAGTTTGTTCCAACTCGGACAGCTTGATCCAGTTTCAGAGCGTCCAAGATGACTTCTTCAACCTCATCTCCGGTCTCAAGTCTTGCAGGCTTCCCAGTCTGGTGACGGTCTATACAATCAATAGACAAGATGTTAGACCTCTTACCCTCGATTTTCGACTCAGCAGTCGAGGATGACGCAGCCTGCAAGGTGACAAGGTAACATTTCCGCGCTACACATACGTTGGTGCTCACCTCAGCGACGCCCACAGAAGTCAAAAATTTAAAATTTAAATGATAAATAGAGTACACGGCCCGCAGGGCGTTGAGCGTAGGCTGACCTATCAGCAAACTATAGGGAAAATCAACTTTGATCACAACAAAATTAACAAAAAGGGTTCGACAGTAGGATGACGTTCGACAGTCACCATCAAAGTGACCATTCCCTCCGGGTGGACTACATGCCCCTCGAACCCTATGAGAAGGGTCCTTATTGGAGTAGGGACCTTCTTAACGATGTAGTTATCGGTCAGCACTCCGATCACAAGGGCCTCATAATTACTGGAGGCAACCAGAACGAATTGCTAGGTCTATATGTGATAACCTCGGTTAACCGAGAGTTCGGCTCAACTTGATCCGGATTAGCTTGTCGGTAAGTCATCTTTCGGGTGTTCTAACTATCTCCTCCTGTCAAACCCCTTTCGATAGTGTTAATGATCCTGACTATGTTCAATCCATAATTAGGGGACCCATCTCGGGAGGATCTCCTAGGCTCCCTAAGGTTCCCGGGGGTTCGGTCTCTGTTCCTTGGTTCCCGCCGGTCCTTCCGCTGTTGATTGCTGCAGTTATCACGGCAAAAATCACTCCGGTCGAAACCCCTGTCCTTACTGACAAATTGTCTTAAGTGCCCTTGTTTGATCAAATTTCTATCTCCTTCTTTAAGTCATTGTAATCCTCAGTTTCATGTCTGACATTCCGATGATGTGCACAGTAGAGGTTGGAGTTTCTCTTTTCCTTCTTTCCAATCATTTTCGGAGGGGCTCGACCAAGGTGATGTTGCTCCATTATGGCAAGTACGTGTAATCGATTAGTAGTGAGAGGAGTTAGTTCAGAATCGGGGATGAGCTGTTTTCCCTTAGCGATTCTGACGAAAACGCTCCGGTGATCATGGGAAGAATTTTGCATCCCGCCACTGGGCCCTTGTTCACTTTGACCAGTTTTTTTTTCCTTCTAGGGTCATGGCCCGCTTGCGCTTTCTTTTTCATGCGATTTACATCCTCATTTTGAATGGCTTTGTTAACTTTCTACTATAGTTCTCGAAGTGTCCGAGAATATTTCTTATGTACTTCAGTATTGAACACCCCGACCACCAACCCGTTCGTGAAAGTTGCAATGGTAACCTGTTCATTTGGGTTAGGTATCTGCACGTTTTCATCATAGAACTTATGTACATAAGATCGCAGAGATTCACTAGGGGCTTGCTATATATTCATTAAATAGGCCGAAATTTCGTCATCGACCTAGATGACACAAATCAGTGGATGAACTTATCCACGAGTTTGCCTAGAAAGGTTATACTCCTAGATTCTAGATTCCATAACTATTTTTGAGCTGTCCCTTATAGAAAACGGGAAAAGCTCGGCAAAATGATGGAATCGGAGACGCAATATGACGGGAAAGCGGAAATAAAAGCGTGGAAGTGGTTTTCGAGATCATTTCGCCATCATAGGGCTGCAAACACTAGAAACTTGAAGTTTGGGAGAACCATTTCCCTATTAATATCATCCGTAAAGGGTGAGACTCTCATGTAATCAATGGCACCCCTTTTGAATGCCGAGATGCCTTCACAGGACGTCTTCCCAAGAGATTTTGAGTGAATGCCTTGGAGATGGAAGCGATTTTGGAGGTGGACCTGAATGAGAACGTGTTTTGAAAGGTTACGAACAGGATGCCTGTCATTAGATTCCTCTTCGGAAGGAATTTCAGGGGATTTACCGACCTCCTCTTAGAGGGTTCGATTTTCTCCTTCACTGATCTTTGAAGAATCTTCTCAATTCCTCAAAGATACCCGAATTTCAGCTACAAATTCAGTTATCCGAGCGAGAGTTTCTTCGTTTACAGGCTAAGTCCGTTGGGATCCTTAGCCTTTTAAAGTGTTTTCGGGCTGAACAACTATGCTGGACTTAGCCCTGATAGGGGGCACCCTCTTACCCCTGGAACGCGTAGATTTCATATTTAAAGTATCTAAGCGTTCCCATAGATGGCGCCAACTAAAGAGGCTATTTCTGGATGATCAAGCCGAGCTGACTTGATGCTTCCTCTTCCTGATCAAAGTGATTTGGTGGTGTTCTCTTTTCCTGACACACACAATAGACGGGACTTTTGCCCCCAAGATACCTCCGATGATTAAGTTAGTTTAGTTGAAAATGAATAGTGGAATGAAAATAGCAGATTTCTTACTATCTTTTTTCTCCTCCCTTCTAAACGAGAGGGAGTAGTATTTATAGGAGATAAGTTGGAGGAAGGAATAGTGGATTTCAACTTCCTAAGACCTAACAGGGATTGAGCGTATCCAGTCTGATTTGACAAGACAGAGCAGTAGACAGGTCCCGTCAGGTGTCTTGTCCGCCATGCAGGTGTCAGGTTCTCCAATAAGATCTCGGATGTCATGTCAAGTACAGTGCCAATCCGAGGTACCAATGGATGTGGGAGTCACCTCGATTATCCGCATGCGATGTCTAGTCGAAGTGACCAAAACTGCAGTGACCCGTCCCAAATAATATTGAGCTCGGTATGGCCGAATCGGAATAGCCATCGTCACACATCTGGATGTATAATACGCATGTCTTCACCTATTAACAAAGGTTAGAATTAATAATTCAAGAAGCCAAATCTGCAATTAGGTGTCTAAGAATATTAATTGCTAAAACAAAATCCCAAAATAGATTTGCGCATTAATTGTTCAAAATATAGAAGTGCCCTAGTCGTTCTAGCTATCGTTTAAATAAGAGATAATTTCAGAAACTTCCCTTGAGGTTTCTGACAATTGCAAAGACCTTTCCTCAAGTTTATTAAATTACGCCTATCTCCCTTGATTTTACTGTTTATATAACAATATAGGTCCAAAAAACTATATTTTTTCTCAAAAATTCTAAACTACCCTTTTTGTACAAAAATAAAATAAAAATTATTTGCCAATTACCTTCTTCCATATTTCAACTAAACCCACTATACTAATAAACTAACCTAACAAATAATCTAATTCCAAATTCTAAACCCAAACAATTCCATCATCATAGTTATAAATTGCTTCTCCCAAAATATGTATTCAATTATGAAGATTCATTCCATTCTTCAGAAATATTCTCATCATATGATTCCATGTAATAATGGTTATACTCACAATCAACTGCCTTATGTTTACATAATCTTCAACATAGGATGCCATGCCTTGATTCTATATAAAGTGATTTAACTCATACTACATGACCCATATTATGACTTTGAAGAAAATCCTTAGGGAAGATTTAGGCATGGATGGGATTAATTAAATTTAAGAGAAGGAAAGGCATCATTATGACTATAGAGATTTTCAAGAAATTCATTTTGCCAAACACTAAAATTTTATTTAGTACTAATCACACCCCAAATTTCAAACCCAATGCCCACACATTCTCAAAACAAAATAATCTAACCTACCATTAAATTTTCAAATATATTAACGTCTTAAATACAGAGAAGAAATTCTATCTCCATAGCGAAACCACAACCAAGAATTGACAAGCATAAAAAAATATAAATGTACTTATTAACATTTTAAAAAGTTTTTTGGATGAATGATAAATAAATTAGCAAATTTACCAATTTCTGTCCCTCTTCCTCTTTTAGCCAATGATTGCATTATTTGTTCCATTATTATTGTGTGCCTCTTCATCTCCTTTTAGTTTGACCATGAAATCGAATTTTTCGTCAACCATCAAATCTAATCTCTCAACTAAACTTGTGATTTGGCAATTCTAAATTGAAGAAAGGAGAAATAGAAATATATAGTAGAGTTTGAGAAATCACTTGTGATATGATTAGTTACAATTATAGACAATAGTTTGTAGTAATTTGAGAGTGAATTATAGGAGGAAGGGGTTGATGGATGAAAATGGAGTGATAATAAATAAAAGACAATCGTTTTTTGTTGTAACTTGTAAACAGAATTGCCGAAAGAGGTCAGTTTCTTTTTCCTTTTTTAATCTCATTTTATTATACTGTGAATTATTTATTAAATAAAGGTCATTATAGTCAATTTATTGCGACAAGGGAGGTCGGTGTAATTTGTAAAACTTAAGGGGAGCTGAGTGAAATTATCATAAACCTAGGGGAGGTTTGTGAAATTATCCCCAGAATTTATCGTGTCCAAAAAAAATATAGGGTTAATTACATTTGCCTCTCTTGAGGTTTGACCAAATAACGAATCGATCCCTGAAATTTGGACAAATAACAAATTACTCTCCCACGTTAAGTTTGTCAATTATATGGAACGGAAATAGCCAAAAGTCTGAACAACCCTTATTGATTTCCATCAAATTTTAAAGACATAAAAATAGAAATATGTACTTACAATTTTAGCCTTTAGGCGGGAAACAATACAGATAGCGACTTTATCACTTCAACCCCCACAATCCCAACATCAGATTATCATACTACACTCTCACTCTTCTTGAACTCTCTTTCCATGAAATCCTATCTTTGTATGGTTGTTTAATCCTTAAATCACTAAGATAAATCACAATTAAAAAATTAATACCAGAAAATAAATATAGTGGCTGCATTAACAAGGAGTAAATTCCCAAAAAGAGGGAGTTTTTAAACTAACTTCCCAAAAGGTGGCGATTTTTGAATCTCTTCCCAAATAGTGAAAAACGCATCCAAGGAATGCATTCTTCCAAATAAAAACGCAACTTTCAAATACGTTATTTTAATTTTCATAAATTTGTTTAAATATGAAAAATTGGTTAAATAGCGCATAACATACCAGTTCTTTATAGGAAATTGGCAGGTTTTGTAGTATGTTTTGTACCAGCTCTTTATGGGAAACATACCAGCTCTTTATGAAAAAAATTGGTTAAATAGCGCCCAAAGGAAAACTAGTATGTTTTGTATTTAACATAAATTAAATATGTAAAAGTTAAAAAAAAAATTACCCATAACATACCAGCTCTTTATGGGAAACTGGCAAGAAGACATTAAAGGCATAAAAGACATTAATGCCTTTGAATACCGAGAATTAAAGGCATATAAGATTGATCTCTGCAATTTTAGACTCTTTTCATCTATATTTGTAGTCATTCTCTTGATAGATCCTGTATTGCATGAACTAAACCTCTTGATAGATATTTGTAGTCATTCTCTTGATAGATTTTTGTACCAAGAGTACCGTGAACTTCAATTCCAAGGATATGATGTTTCCGCTGGTATAAACATTTTGCTACCCAAGATAACCCTAAACAATAACTCTTTCAATATTAACTCATGTTAACTCACCCTTATATTATGATTCGGAACCAGCATATGCTTACCTGATGCAGCGGCAAGTTGATTTTTATGTAAATAGCTTGATTCTCTCCAAGTTTTGTTGCTGTTGTTCTCTTGAAGTTTTTGCTCGTTAAACTTGGGGAAAAATGGGAAAGTCTTTTTCTACTCTCTTTTTGTACAGATAAAGGTAGGCAATGGGGAAGTCTTTTTCTTCTCTCTTTTTGTACAGATAAAGGTAGGCAAGTCAAACGTGATTGGGATGTGAATGATAAAGAATTATAATCCCAATATTATATATATTTTTAATGAAAAGGGTATTTTCGGAACTATTATTAATCTTGATGACAGTTGGATACAATAAAGGCAATTTTGTCATTACAAGTTTTCTTTTTCCTGATGTCAAGTAGAATCACTAACGTCTCTTAACAGCAGGTGGGTGATTGTTAAATGTCTGGTTATTCAAAGGGGTGGACTATTATTTGTCTAAATCTCAGAGATCGATTCGTTATTTGGTCAAAGCTAAAGGGAAGTAAATGTAATTAACCCAAAAATATATAAAGATCTATGGGACAACCGCGAAGACCAACGCACCATACCTTTCAAATTCCTCCACGTGTACGTTTATCCACGTGTCCATCAACCATTCGCCACATTAGTCATCTCCCCTCGACTTTTCCATGTAGGTCTCCCCCGCCCTTTCTCTGGGTTCTTCCTCACTGCTATATCTCCACCACCACCACCACTAGAAGCCGAACCCCAACCCCTCTCTCCGACGTCCGATCGATCAAATTTGAGTTTGAATCACTTTTTCCTTCTGGCAATGCCGGCGAGGAAAGGGAACACAATGATGTTATTCCGGTTAGGAATCGTCCTTTCCTTGTTCTTATCATGTTTCCTGTCGCCTTCCCAATCGCAGTATGCAGCATAGATCTAGGTTCTGAATCCCTAAAAGTTGCTGTCGTTAACCTCAAACCAGGTCAAGCTCCGATTTCGATCGCGATTAACGAGATGTCCAAACGGAAGACTCCTACGCTCGTCGCATTTCACTCCGGCACCCGATTAATCGGCGAAGAAGCTTCCAATCTCCTCGCTCGATACCCTAACAAAGTCTACTCCCACCTCCGGGACCTCATCGCCAAGCCGTATGGCGTAGCGAAGAAGCTTTTGGAGTCGTCGTACTTAAATTACCGAATTGTCCCTGAAAGTTCCAGGGGCGTGGCGGTTATTGAGACTGGTGAGGAGGAGGATGGGAAGTACACGGCGGAGGAGTTGGTGGCGATGTTGTTGAAGTACGCCGTGGGGTTGGCGGAAACGCATGTTAAGGGTAAAGTCAAGGACTGCGTGTTGACTGTGCCACCTTACATGGGGGTGCCGGAGAGGAATGGGCTGCTGGCGGCGGCCGAGCTAGCTGGGATCAACGTGCTGGCTTTGGTGAATGAGCATTCCGGGGCGGCGTTGCAGTACGGGATTGATAAAGATTTTTCCAACGGTTCGAGGCATGTGATTTTCTATGATATGGGGGCTAGCAGTACTTATGCTGCCCTGGTGTATTTTTCGGCATATAATGCTAAAGAGTTTGGGAAGACGGTGTCCGTTAACCAATTTCAGGTACTGTCACCCTTTTCTTAGCAAAATTTTCGATCCTTTCTCTCTAACGTAGAAAAGATTCTGCCTTAAAAAAGAAAATTTTCATCCTTTGTCTATAACTTAGGAAAGATTCTGCCTTGAAAAGAAAACGTAGGAAAGATTCTGATGGTAGTAATGCTTTTGTTATTCCGTTAACCAATTTCAAATACTGTCACCCTTTTCTTAGCAAAATTTTCGATCTTTTCTCTTTAATGTAGGAAAGATTCTGCCCTAAAAAAATTATAGGAAAGATTCTGATGGTGGTAATGCATCCAGCTTGAGAAGCTTGACATAATAGTGGCGTAATTCTTTCTGTTTGCCATGCCTGAAAATGGAAATAAGAGGGCATTATGTGGTTATGGGATACTCAGGAAGGGTTGTTTTTATAAATTTATTTGAGAGTAGAAGAAGGGGAGACTGAGTGAGCCCAACTCATGATTGACCTCCATGTGAAAACATCTATAGTGGATTTAGTTTGCTGATATGTACTTGAATTAAGGAGGAGAAGGTGGGCTTTGTGCTGCTGTTTCCTGCTATAGTCTGGGTCTAGGTTTTTCAAGCTGACAATGCTTGAGACTTTTTCGAGAAAGATGAAGACTTGACTATCTTGAAAGGGGCTTGTCATTGTGGAACTTAAAAAGAACAGTAAAGATCAGGTCTTGGGACAAAATTACTAGAATGTTGGATTGAGGAAATGAAACAGAAAATCTTGGTGATTTTAAAATTTTTTCTTTGAGTCATGTGAAAGTTGACAAGAACTGTGATCCTGGATCTTGTTTCCTGGAAGAGTTGTTTGCTTATGCATTTGCTTTATATTGTTGCAGGTGAAGGATGTTAGATGGGATGCAGAACTTGGAGGTCAAAGTATGGAATTAAGATTGGTGGAGTACTTTGCAGATGAGTTCAATAAACAGCTTGGAACTGGGTTTGATATCAGGACAGCTCCTAAGGCAATGGCTAAATTGAAAAAGCAGGTTAAACGCACCAAAGAAATTCTAAGTGCGAATACGGTGGCCCCAATATCAGTTGAATCTCTCTATGATGATCGTGATTTTAGGTAAATTCAACTTCAATCTCATGCAAAATTGGTGGCATTTTTATCTTCCCCTTGCTGTTGGGCTTTCTTTTATCCAAATCATAATTTTTTGATGTTCCACAAACAATAAACACCTAAAAACTATGTCTGGAAATTAATATCGGATCTTATCACAAGCAGAGGAGTGCCACTTGAATCTTTTTAACAGCTGAGTAGTGGATACTGAGAAATTTGATTGTACTACAAAATTGTATAGTTCAAACTAAATTATGGGTACAAACGGTCATATATGCTGGATTTGATCAATATTCTAAGTCAAATTTCAAATAAGGCAGGGATAAGAGTCTGCAGTCTGATTGTATATATATGAACAGCTATTTGTCCCTTTCCGTAAAGTTTTAAGCAACTTGTTGAAATTCTTTCCAGTTTCCAAAGTAGGGTCTTTTAGTTCCATCCTTGGTTGTAGGAACATGTTAAACTTACCAGAAATTTGACTTTTTCTCCAGGAGCTCAATCAGTCGTGAGAAATTTGAAGAGCTTTGTGCTGATATTTGGGAGAAAGCTCTTACCCCATTGAAAGAAGTTCTTGAGCATTCTGGTTTAAAAACTGAAGAGATACATGGGGTGGAGTTGATTGGAGGTGCTACTCGGGTGCCAAAATTGCAGGTAATTACCATTTTGCCATCTTTGCAGTGGAAATAATAGATCAATAACAATTTTTAGCACCAGATATGTACAAACTCTCAAAACTATCTCTTTTTTGGATTTTGCAAATGGGAATTTATTTGCTTTTGAGTGCTGATGTACCTTCATCCAACAGGTGGCATTATTAAAATGTAAGATAACTTCATTGCTTTTGATTGATGACTTGCCTGGCTGCATATTAGATATGTAAACAAAATGCGGGAAAAAGACTAGAAGAAGAAATGCAGGAGTCTTTGATTGTTATTAGTCCTTGAGAATTTGAAAAGAGAAAAGTAAAGGTTAGAGCAACAAAATAACAACATTCAATTCGTAATTTAAGCCTTATATTTGCTTTCAGGTCTTTGCAAGCTGTTAGAGAAGTTGATTAATGGAAGTCATTTGAGATTTAGCTCTATTTATAATATTGTATACCTGGAAGAGAAAAAATGTGACTTAGGGCACTCCTTTTCCTTAAGGACTGCGCTAATTACTTGTTTCTAGAATTACATTGCAGTAAGTTTTAAGTGTAAATTTGGCTTCATAATCAACTGTTTTCCCCCTGTTCCAGGCTAAGCTCCAGGAATTCCTGGGTAGGAAAGAACTGGACAAGCATTTGGATGCTGATGAAGCTATTGTTCTTGGTGCCTCACTACATGCTGCAAATTTGAGTGATGGGATCAAATTGAACCGTAAGCTAGGGATGATTGATGGATCTTCATATGGATTCATTCTTGATTTAGATGGCCCTGATCTTTTGAGAGATGAAAGCACTAGACAGTTAATTGTGCCCCGCATGAAGAAGCTTCCTAGTAAAGTAAGTCTCTGGACAATTTGGAGTTATCAGTTACAGCTTGTTAGAGGTGGCATAGATTTTTATACAATTCTTTAGATTTTAACCTGATTTCTGTGCCATTGCACTGCAGATGTTCAGGTCTGTTACTCACAACAAAGATTTTGACGCTTCACTTGCATATGAGAGTGAAGGTTTGGTGCCTCCAGGTGCTGCTTCTCTCACGTTTGCTCAGTATGCTGTGTCAGGTCTTACTGATACCAGTGAAAAGTAAGCACTTGCTATTTATGCTGGTTTATAATGTGATCTTGTTTTGAAAGTCGATTTTTATTTTTCACTGAGCTTTTTTCCTATGACCACCCACTTTATAGGTACGCATCACGGAATCTTTCCTCCCCAATTAAGGCAAATCTACATTTCTATCTTAGTAGAAGTGGAACATTTAGCTTGGAGCGAGCAGATGCTGTTGTTGAAATAACTGAATGGGTGGAAGTTCCTAGAAAAAATCTTACAGTGGACAACACAACGTCAGGTATTGGTAACATATCTGTTGAAGCTGATTCTAAGAATGCTTCAGAAGAAAGCAATGACAAATTGCAGGGGGATGATGGAATCACTGGCACATCCAATGCAACCATATCAGACAATAATACAACAGATCTTGGCACAGAAAAGAAACTAAAGAAGAGGACCTTCCGAGTTCCGCTAAAGGTGTTCATTTTTTATCTTCTGGGATTCTCCTGCACTTCTTCCCCCCCACCCTTCTGAAATTTTAGATGTTGTGATATTATCTATTGTTTCAATTGCGAGCTTTTACTCTTTGATTATTGCAGATAGTTGAGAAAACAACAGGGCCAGCATTGTCTCTTTCAAAAGAGTCATTTGCGGATGCTCAACATAAACTGGAAATACTGGAAAAAAAGGATGAAGAAAGGAAAAGAACTGCAGAGTTGAAAAACAATTTGGAAGGCTACATATATAACACCAAGGAAAAGGTTTTACATCATATTCTTTTCTTGTTTCACACCTTAATGGATCTGTTCTGAAATTATGAATGTCCTGCTGAAATCTCCACTTTTCTTTGATTTCCTTTTTTTGAATTTTAAGTACTTAATGTTTAGGTGCTTTTTCTGGTTAAGTTTGTTTGATAATAGAATTCCCTTACCTCTGAATATATTAAGAGTATGTAAAAATACTGCCAAACGATGACATTTTACCTTGTATCAACTGCCTTGTCCCTTTGCAGTATATTATTTAGCTTCCATGGAGGTCGACATTTGTCGTTCATATAACGAAATTAAGTACTTTGAATGCATTTGACCTGAAAATTAAAGAAATCTGCCTATGCATAAGCTCCCATCTTGGTCTTGTTCTAGAGTTAGTTTGCAAAAGCATGTGGCATTCATAATCCGGAAATGTTCAAGTATTATCTTTTGCGGTTGAGTCAAGCAAAACGGCTTCATTTCTGTTTAAATAACAAGGATACAGAAGGGTAGTCAAACTTTCTTTTGCCACATATGTTTTGTTTTCTTGAAATATTCTTTCCAACCATTTCCTGTATGAAACATTCCTTGGTTGTGTCTTAGAAGGCTTTTGGTAGACATGTGGGAAAATTAAATCTAATTTACTTTGTTTCAGAAGCTTCATTTAAACAAACATGTGGAGATGATCATTTTTTCCCTGTTTCCTATCATTTCAATTATTAAGATGCCTTTGACTTTCCTTCACTTGGAGAATCCTTAAGCTGTGTTGTTTTCAATGTATTTGTGTCTATCTAATTTATTGTCAATTTGATTATCTTTATTTTATTTTCATTTTCTTTCTTGCAATGCTTGTAGACTGGCTATGGTTTGCCGCTCTTTCTTTGCCTGTGCTGCAGTACACTGATTTTTCAATTTTTGGTGTAGATCTGATTGCTTACTTGCATTTGCTTGTTTCTGTGACATCCTATGGCAGCTTGAATCCGAGGAATTTGAAAAAATTTCTTCTAGCCAAGAGCGCCAATCGTTTTCTGAAAAACTTGAAGAGGTGTGGTTTTTTATATTACCCTTTGTTGTTTTGCTAATTTAATGGCTTATTATCTCAGTTATTCTGTTGCTCATATTTCTCACTTAGCGCACTGAAATTATTTTGGACTATTTCTTAAGGTGCAAGAATGGTTGTATACTGATGGTGAAGATGCTACGGCCTCTGAATTCCAAGAACGTTTGGATATGCTTAAAGCTATTGGTGGACCTATATTCTTTAGGTCTGTCTTTAGATTTTTTTATCAATTTTGTAAGTACTTGCTGAAACCTTGTCTGATATGCAGCATTATTTGTTGTTAGATATGATGAGCTCACTGCACGACCCATTGCATTGGAATATGCTCGAAAGTACCTCAATGAGCTGCAACAGGTAAATTCGATATGTTCTAAAATTTAATGTTTCCCTTTTCTTACTATTAACCTCTTTTAAGCCTGCAAGGACTGGACGTTTAAAGAATATGAACTTCATGCTAAATTTACTTTCCAAGCAGTAATAGAAAGGATAGGTAATTGCATTTACCAACTACAAGTCTTGGCTCTATCATTAAATTACCGGCAGTTCTAATTACTAAAACTTTTTGCCCCGGATTATTGAAATTGCAATGCCCTAATGCCAGCTTCCATTAAAACCACAAAGCACTAGCTCACAGCTGCGTTATAAACCACAAAAACAAGCAGTTGCTTGCACAGATATGGATAAAACATATACTCATTAAGGAGGCTCTTACTTTTCTTTTTCACCTTAATGGGTCACGATCAAGATATGAACTTTTTTGGTACATGGGATGACTAATGTCCTTGAGGAGGGATACCTTGGTAGCATTAAGTGAATTGAGATCTAAGGAGAGTTAATAGTTGTAATTCTTTTCAGAGTTAGGAAAGGAGGGCAAAGGGCATACTGTGGATAGGTGGCAAGTAAAGAGAAAACCTGAAGGAGAAATAGAGAAGGTGGAGAGGTGAACTAAGCCAACCAGGTTTATTGTATTAATCAGAAAGATATATCTTATTTGTAAGGGTGATTTAGATATTCCAATAATTGTTTTAGCAAATTCTGTTGAAGTCATTGTTTTCAACTGGTTAAAATACCCTCACCCCCTTTGGGTTGGAGAAGGGGAAGGCGGGAGAGATGGTAGGTCGAAATTATTTGGTCTTTATGGGTACATAAGTACATTATTGGGTATATGCAGCTGACAGCAAAGACTTTGATGTAAACCATTCTGAATTCTTCTTGTTAGTTTAACTTAGCACCAAAAAAAAGAATTTGAAATTGTACTCCAAATATTAACACAATTTACATCCACTCAACAACCATCAATACCTTGTATTTTATTGATTAATTTTCTGCATAGTCAGAGACCAACTATGGTTTTCTTGTTGTCTTGCAATGAATTGATAATGATTGCTATTGAGCTGCTAAATTGTGATGAAGGTCCTAGCCTTTCTTAGTTTTCCCATGGTATAAATCTGTATGGTCTGGTCCTGCAAATTTAATCTTCCAACCGCATTAACAGTTTTTTATTTTCCCCTGACCATCTTCAGATTATCCTCAAATGGGAAACAGAAAAAACGTGGCTTCCAAGAGAAAGAATAGATGAGGTCCGCTGATCAAAATTTTGTCTGATTCAGTCTTCATATTTAGATTGAAACTTTTCTTGAGAAATCATTTTTTTTTCCTTGCCGACTAAAAGAACTCAAACCTATAGGTTCAGAGCATGGCTGAGAATATGAAAAATTGGTTCAATGACAAGGAGGCTGAGCAGAAGAAGTAAGTTTTTGTTTTCAGGTTTCATTTGAATTAGTTATTTTCTTTGCTGTTCAAGAGACTCCCAGACTGATTGCTGTTCCTTGCCTTTAATGTAACCCACCTATGTCCTTTTGTTTTTTCTTTTTCCCTCAAATATATTAGCCAACTTAGGGCTCCAAAATTCCAGAGGCAACATGCAAGTTGTGGTCTGGAGGTGGCACCTGGTGCACATGGTGTAGTATTTAATTACTGTTAAATTTCCTTTTTGGACAAAGGATTCGGTCGAGCTGAAGTGATCTTCATCTTAGACTTTTATAGTTCTGTTGTTTGTCTTTCGTAACTGTAGAATGGCTTCTCCCTCCACTTATGATCTGGGAAGGGAGTCCGTATGAACTTTCCTTTAACTTGTGCTTATTCGCCTTACTGATTGATTTGCTTAAGCAAATATGTTGTGCTTGTGCTTGTGAATTTTTTGGTTTGTTCAGCTGGGGAATATTTATTTTATTGCTGTTATTGCTTTCACCCATTCTATGCACAATACTCTTTTGTCAACAGGACATCTTTATTTAGCAAGCCAATATTCACATCTGAAGAAGTATATGGGAAAATATTTGATCTTCAAGACAAGGTATTCATGGGTTCTCTTTTTTTGGCTTCCTCCTGTAATACTTGTATTTGTTACTTTCTTACTTTTTCTGCCTTGATTGACAAAGAAAAATGAAGCTGATATGATCAAGATGTTAATAATCTTTCATTCATGTATTGAAATGTAGGTTGCTAGTGTCAATAGAATTCCCAAGCCAAAGCCAAAAGTTGAGAAGCCAGTGAAAAATGAGACACAGAGCACGGGCGAAAATTCAAATTCAACAAATTCATCTTCTGAAGAGACCTCACAAAATGGCCAAACTGCAGGAGCTTCGGAGAATTCAACTGATGAAACGGAAGCTACTGGAGCTGAGGCTCACGATGAATTGTAATTATAGTGTAACAAAATATGGAGTTTGAACATGAGCAGCAGGCTGCCATAACAGGACATCGTGGATAGGCCGGATAGAATAGCACAGGCTGTAGTAGCGGTTTTACTATACAGTAATATAGAGCTAAGCCCATTTTTGTGATGGTTTCTTTTTGTGCCATCCTCAGGGAGGTGTTTCTCCCATTATGATAGGTTCAGAAGTACTTGCTCATTATTTCCCTTTTTTTTTTTTTTTTGTCAATTAGTTGTAATACTTAACCCACGTAAAGAGCTATGTGGGCTGCCTTCCGAGCCATTGGCTGCAAAAGGAATTTTGTTTGCTCTAATTTTTCATTTACTGATTCTTCTCTATTGATATTCGTTTTGAAGTGCACGTTAACATGGTCTGGGCTATTGTTTGTAGTCCTCTTCATCTATTCTGAAGTAATGCTCATCGAGTGAAGGCTCTGTGTTCATCACCTGAAAATTTGCAAATTCTGATGCTTTTTATCAATCCCTTTTCGTCCTGCTGTACATCTTTTTATAATCTTTTTGAAGCGGTTAAGACGTTTCTTTTTGTTGTTGATAGAGTATCATTGTACTTTCATTTCGCCAGTGCCCCTTATTAGTACTCAATTACAATGGAACTCTCAAGTACTGGCGAAAGTAATATTGTTACTTCTTTTTTTTTAATTAATTCTTCGTTTTTTTAGTCATCCTACAACATGAATAACCATTTTGGGGAAAAAAAAATTGTGGGTAGTAATTGTAATTGCTTCTCTGCAAATTGTAAATTATTTGTATACATTGTTGATGTATGTTACTAGGGCTACCACCACTAAATCCAACGTTCTTTGGTTTACTTAGCCAAATCTTGAAAATTTCGACAACAGCAACCAGGACAAGTGTTACTTCTGACAATTTCTAAATAGCTATCTGCTATAAATAGGTTCCAAATTTCTACTGTCCTTTTATACCAGCTATAGAGTAAAAAATTTGCCATGGTCCTAATCTGCTATGTAAGACGAGTTTAGGCAAGCAGTCTAATTATTGAAACTCATATTAATCACAAAATTGCATTGAGCTATTGTTGCATCAGATCAACGTTTCTGAGCTGTGAGCAGCTCTATATGCTGACATTTAGCGCTGTAATAGTATTTTGTTCCAATATTAGCATAAACTGATTGATAAATCTCAGCAGAGAATCTAAGAAACCAAGCCCCAGAAAACAAACAGTTTTGACATTATCCAAAATCGACATAATATGGCATTTCTGACTAACTCAAACTCATATAAGGCTCTATATATCTACTTGTGTTCAGGTGGATTCCATGGTGCATTCCTCCATTCTTTCTGCTATTTGTTATGCCACTCATCTTTTCAACCTGGCATGGCATATAGTCTACAGGAATTCACCAGCATTAACGTAGCTAGTCTTCAGAAAATTTTCTATTGCAGTATATATTTCAAATATGACATCTCATTTTGCTAATTCGTATTATTTCTTTGTCCATCCAGCTTCTATCAAAATCTTGAACCTTCTGAAACTGTATTTCAGGACTCAAGTCAACTACCATGAAGCAACTCTACTTGCTTTGCACTAAAACAGTAATGTTAAAGGCTAGCTGGTATGACTATCAGTTGGCAAATAGCTAGTGGAACAAACTATCAAGAAGGGTAAATGATAATGAGAACCTATAGAATGTTGCTGAAGCATAACAGCCTCAGAGTAAATCGCTCAGACAAGCTTCCAAGAGCTTCATTGTATCAATTGGAGTAACCGTTTCTGTGTGCCTTTTGCCATTTCCATGCAATTGACAAGCTGTCTTGAAGATTGTATTTTGCTGACCAGCCCAATTCACGGTTGACTTTGGAAGGATCACTGAAGACTTCAGCATAATCGCCAGGCCGGCGAGCAAGGTATTCCACCTTTATATCCACTCCTGTTGCCTTTTTACAAGCCTCTACAAATTCTTTCACTGAACTGCCTGCATTTGTAAAGCAACATGTGTAGATGTAAGACTTTGTCAAATGTCACAATTTTAGTAAGAATGCATCATTAATAACTTAAAATAGTTACCTTTCCCCGTGCCAACATTATATATGCCAACTTTACCAGGAGTTGCATGAGCTAGAGCTTTGACATGCGCATCTATCAAATCAGTGACATCAATATAGTCTCTGATACAGGTGCCATCTGACGTTTTATAATCTGTTCCTCTAACCTGCAGTCATCAGAAAGGTACAAAAGATCAGACGATCTATATTTCTTTTTTGAAAATAATCAGAAAAAAAAAAAGGATATGTCTATGCCTCTCTGAAGCAGGAGAGAGAGAGAGAGAGAAGATATTGCACTCAAATGATTGAAGAAAGATTTTTTTATTTTGTGAATTATGTTTGCATTCTTTATGAATCAATGGTTGAATGTAGACCCATGAAGCAAAAATGCAACCTAGCAACCATACAACTACAAGCAGCAGCATATTCACAACATATTCCGAGTCAAAAGAGGACAACATGGCATAAAGGTACCCGGTGAGAGAGAAGTAAAACACCAATGGCAAGTGCAGGATATGTTTCATCCAGATAAGTGATAGTATAAATTCTTGTAACTAGATGCAAGGTTACTTGTCATTTTGGTTCCTAAATGCAATTCTTAAGGTGCTGAATCTTTTGGAAGACAGCATGGAGAGAAACTCTGGAATAAACAAGAATGACAACGATCAACCGAGGATGACTATGAGAACAAGTTTATCTACCTTTAGTCCAGGAATAATCCCCCTGGCAGCATCAAAACAAGCACCAGATATCCGACCTTGCTCACGCAATTCTGGTCGTGGAGCTTCTCCTAACCGTCCATCAGGGTCTGAGCCGATCACATTAAAGTACCTGAAGATATTAGTACACTAGTTATAGCATATATTCATCATGAACCGCTAGAGGAAGCACAAGATTTTATGCAAACAAAGCCACAATTTTATAGTACAAGGAAAGCTCCTTAAATCCTTTGTATATCTGTTTGGAGTTGATAATGCTTGATGATCTGCTAACAGGTGCAAGCAGTCCTTAGTTATCCCATTAAATAAATAAATTTTCCTGAAAACCATAAAAGTCTAAAGAAAAACTTTAAAAGGCATAACGTTTTCTTATTTTGATTTTCAGCATGGCACAACTGCAAAAAGGGAAAGTGAAGTACAAACCTTAAGATCATGACAGCCATGTCAGAAGTCTTTGAGAAGTCCAATATAATATCTTCAGCCATTTTCTTTGCTTTTGCCATATGGGTTAATAGGGACCTGGTTTTAGTGACAGTAGCGATCAAGGTTCTCTTCCTTCCAATTTTGTTACTTTAAACATAATATTTACTTTTTTGGAATAATAAATTGTAATAGATTGGTTTTAATATCTTCTAAATCATTAGTTTCAAACCTAGCTTATGTTTCTGAACAAAGAAAACAAAGTACGAAATGTTTCCTTAATAGCAATTTGGAGTTTAAGAAGAAATTATACACAGCAGAAAAGAAGTCATTTCAACTGTTTTAGAATAGCTCACTTGAGGAGTGTCTTCTGTAATAGGCATTTTTTCAGGTTCTCCATATGTTGCACAAGTGCTTGAATAAATTAATGTCTTTACACCATGGGCAGCCATTGCCTTCACCAGTAGTAAGGTATTTGATGTGATGTTGTGATAATATCTGCGATGAAATATCATACATCGTTACAGAATCAGAAGGAGGTAAAGCCAGATAGAGTTTTCATTATCCTCTTGTAAGTTATCAGAGCCTGCATATATCAACCGTTCACATGGACTTGAAAAATAGTAGTAAACTGTAACTTTTGAACAGAATGCGACAATCTGCTATTCCAACAGCTTAAAAAAGCTAGCTTCCTTTGGAGATAAAGTACCCTTTCCTTCTAATGTGCTTCATGCTAAAGCACAACTAACCACATACCTTAGAGGTTCAGCTGTACTTTCACCAAACATATGCAACAGCTGCAAAATGCATCACAGCATCAAAAGCATTGCCAGAAAATATTTTGTCAACCTGATATATCAATTAAGGGAAGCTAAAAACGTCCAATTTGCCTTTCAGATATTGAATTTTCACTAAATAATAAATTAACAAAGGGAACAGTACAACAGGGATGATTGTAGGATACTGCTGCTGCATCTCCGAGATCAGCATAAATAAACTGGAGCCTTCCAGGCTCTGGAAACAGTTCTTGTAGAACTTTAACAGCCCCCAAGATTTCCACGAGATAGGTTGTCCTTCAAAATGAATGTAAAGTCAAACATTCAGAAAGATTAGCCTTATTATACAAGCAAAGGAACTTCCAACCATGCATCAGAATGGCTCATACCACAATTGTTACACGATATGAATCCTTTAGAAGTCGAAGAGTAGCATGAGAACCTATGTAGCCAGCACCTCCAGTTACTAAGACATGAGTTACACCAGGCTCGTGTTGAGAGAACTGAAAATTTTTAGATATTAGAAATGAAAGATAATAACCAAGACAGAGAACCTAAAAGAAAAAGGTGAAGTACATCATGTACATTATTGAGAGAATCCATGTGTTGCTAATTGCCATTTTTAGTACATAATAGCTCTCCCCTGTAGGGAGAGTTACAGTTTCTTATTAGAAGTCTTGTAGGTAACTCGAATGTAGGCAAGAAAATGGTGCAGAACATTAAAACTAAAGAACTCTTTAAACACTTTTTCTGTTTTTTGCAAGAACTCTTAAAAGTTCAAATCAATTGTTTACGTCATAAACATAGAGATGCATAGAAGTTTTGATAGGTTCTAAGTTCAGAATTGTTTTTGCAGAACTGAAATCTGTTTCTCCACCAAATAAATCAATTGTTACGTCATAAACATAGAGATGCATAGAAGTTTTGATAGGTTCTAAGTTCAGAATTGTTTTTCAGAACTGAAATCTGTTTCTCCACCTAGATACTTTCTAGGGTCCAAAATGTAGATGTTGATGAAACTCCACATACAGCTAACTCTTCAAAACTAGTCATCCATTCCTCCAGTAAAAGTAGAAGTACCTTGCCAGAGCCACCACCGAAACTTGGTGATTTCTTGAAGACAAATATAAATAGTGTAATAAAGCCAGCAGCCAACAGAATTTTCTAGGAAATTGGCTCTTCCGTCTGGCATCCACAAAATCCATGTCTGCAAGTGCTGATAAACATAATTAGTTAGTTCACAGGTAGTTAGAGTAAAACCAGGAAACATGCAATAGTTGTCCCTGAGCTTTAAAACTAGTAAGAATTGGCTGACATAAACATTCAGAACCAATAGGGTGTCAAGCCTATTTCTAGTCCTTCAGGATGATACGTGACAAAAGAATTGTGATATGACCACTTTCAGAACCCAACAATGTCAGTGCACTTCTGCATTACATTTGATTCTGTTTACAAGAAAATTTTGGGAATCACCATAGCAAATGATTTAATAAATCTCTTTCAGATCAAAATGTTTTTAATCATTGACGCTTTATATTGTGAAGTTTGTATGTATTTTCTGATTTAGACTACTTGTCAAAGAGTGCCTTTGACATTAGGCCATGCTGTTTGGTCTTGTAAAGGTGTCATGTCACATGAAAGGCATGAGCCTGGAGATCATAAGTTAGTTTGTCAATGGACAATCAAGGTGGTAGTGGTAAACCTCCTATCTTGCAGAAGCAAATCCCCGTCTATCTATCCATGTTTAAAGCAACTGCAGTAGATAAATTCAATCCATAGACTAGCAGCAGCAAGACAGCAAATAGAAGAAGAATGTCTGAAGTCAAAGTTTCTGCAGTAAAAAATTAAGACTATACATAAGAGATGCTGGAAGTTTTTAGACGGTTAGGTGAAAATATGCTGAGGCTTCATCCCAATTACTGGACTGTGTATCCAGTTGCTACATCTGGGGACAATTCTGATACCAAAATGCCATTATCACAAGTCCTATACTAGTCAGAGTAGTTAAACATTTGTTCTGCCATTTGACAGTGACAACATCTCTGCTGGCCAAAATGCATGTTCTAATCTTTGCAGACCTAAATGACCCTTACTACTCGAAAACTTAGAAAAGCATATATGCCAAAAATCACCAACCTCAAACTGAATTGAAACTGTTATGTCTGCTGCGGGTTGATGATCCTGTATTTCTTAGAGCTTCTTGTCAACACTGTAAGCAGCATCACAAGGGTGACAAATCAGGTCTGATAGACAATTCTTCCTGTTTAATTGTTGCAATCTACTTTCTGCCGGGAAAGTAAAAGGAACTTTTTATTGGAATGACTTAGATTCTGGGAATTTCATTCAGTCATTCATCCAAAGCAAAAAATGGAAATAATCACAATCAACGTGTAAAAATTCTGCAGTCTTTCAATGATCAGGTAGATTTATTCATATATATGCAGGCAGAACACATGAGTAATCAGCACAAGGGAATCGTACATGAAAGCCGAGAGCTCTACATAGATAAATCACTCATATAGAGCCAAAGACAACCTTACAGAAGCAATCAAACAATTGATGATCATCTCATACAAACATTAGACCTTTACACTTGGAACATTCAGATATTCTATTCAGAGGGAGGGCAGAGAGAGAGGAGGAGAGAGAAAAGAGAAGGACAAATAGATAGAACAAGAAAGGAAAGATAGCAATCATCCTCATCAGAAAAACCAAGAAGCTACTGGTTAACGGATGCAAAATCCAAATATTTGATAGCACATAAGACGAATATCTCACGTCAACTTTGCAAAACTTTTGATACAATCACATATAAAAGATTCAGAAAATTAATGGGACAGTTTCGAATACGTAAATAATTAAAAAAAAAACCCAAATTTTACATATCGCATGAATCTGTACAACAGAGATCATATAAGATGATTAACACGAATAACCTTACTCAACATATTACAAACAGGATCAGGAAAAGATCAGAATTCACGCTTCTGAAGAAACATCATACGATCGTGCTATAGCATATGAAAACAGATCCAGTCAACACTGATGCATGCATTGAATTGCAGGAAAAAACTAACGTTGGAGATGCTGACGTACAAAAAAGATGACACATTGCAAAGGGGCGAAATCAAAAAATATGTCGATGGAAAGTACATATATACAAGACTGCGTTACCTGAACACAAGATGGAAAGAGGAGAAAAATTACTAGTTCAAACTACTATATACTACTTAATGTCAAAAGGGCTAATAAAGAAACTTAAGATATAGAGATAGAGAGGATGTGACAGATAAGAGAAGATACTCTTTAAATTCGAGCTATCAAAGTCAAATATCAATGAAAGATGCCATTAAAGTTGTAAAACAAGAATGTGTAGATTGCTGCTTACTAAATTGTAACCGAAGAAAAGTGTGCCATGTTCTGCATGAGTGTAAACATCGATCACACAAAGCCTCAAAACAAGGAGGCAAGTTATTGCACTTTAAATAAACATTCTTTAATTAATATTATTCACAAAATTAAACAGCCCCCCAACCCCACGAATATACACCAGCCAATCAATCACTAATTTTGTGAGATATATATATATAGAGAGAGAGAGAGACAGAGACAGAGAGATTAGACGCAGTCCTAGTCTTATGGTTATGAAAGGGAGGGAGGAAGTTGCCATGGAATGGAAGAACTATAATACTTTTATGCAAAACAGCTATGCTAACACGGATAATAATTCAACAATGACAACCTTTCATTCTTTGACATCGTAATACCTAAGTTATAATAGTCAACCAAAAATAATACTGATCTTATTATCTTCTTGTAGTGATAATTTAGTTGGCCTTTATCATTCTTCAAATTTGACTCTTCTCTATAGCAACTTGCGATACAGTTAGATTTCTTCTTTTCCTGAAAATTCAAGCGAGGTCTCCGGTGTACCCTCGCCGGCAGTATGTATTATTTTGTTATTATGGCAAAGACCGCACAGAAATGTAATAAACACAAGAATTTTCTGTGCAACAACAATTGTAATAGACATAGGAACTTTTGTAGGGAGATTACAAAACATCCTTATTTGAGAATTCTTTCTTATGGTTTTCATAAGCGTAATAAACAATATAGAACTTCTCTGTTTCTTTACATTCTTTATAAAGTCAATTGAATTTTTTTTTCAAAGAAAAAATAAGTTGCTTGATTTTGAAAATCATATTGTCCGTCTCAACGTACAACCTTTCTTCCCTATAATGTACCGTTTCTAGTCCCTTTTTTGTTTTTGTTATTCAAATTACCTAACTTCATGGTATTATTCCCACAAGATCTTAAAAGTCAAAACTTGACAGTAAGGGTAGGGAATCAGTAATTTGGAGCTAACCTAACAGCAGCTTAATTCCCATGTAGATACCAAACAAATCAATGAAAGAAAGATAGGCTTCTTCCCCTGCCTAACTCCATGAAAAGTCCCCACACAAATCGCTCCCAAGTAACGTGGTGACGACTTTGTGACAAGTGACTTAAATTGCAAACGTAACCTTAAAAATGGATTGTCGAAAGCTTTGTCACTTTAATAATACTTGAAGAAAATCTTTTCTGAATCTCCGGACATCTCGAGCATCGCCTAGTCTTTCTTGTTTGGTGTTAAGTTCGTTCTTGATGTTGAGGTTTCTAATAGGATGCTTTGTTTCTACTCTTAAAATGTCACACTGTGAAGGCTGAAACTGGCTACATTATTAGTTTTGCGGATTCCCATACCATATCAGCTGATATATATATATATATATATACATCGTCTGAGTCAATTCTTCAGCGGTACGCACTACTCAGCTGAAAAAGACTAGCACCAAACCGACATGTACAAGCAATAATAATTTTTATCACGTCACAGACAGAAACAAACTTCCACCGCAGAAGCAAGGGACAACTCCCGTCTCTCTTCTTCTCCCTGTCTGAAACATGAAGGAAACAACGTCAAGGACCACTTTCAGCTCTGAACCCGACTGTGAGAAGGCATGGCTTTCCAACAAAATTTGGAGCTCCTCCCCCTTCGTAGCCTCTTAGAAATAGATGCTCCAGCCAAGAATACAATAGTAATCGTCATGATCAATGGCTTGAAAAAAGAAAATAACAAAAAAAAGAAACAAGAGCAATGGAAAAAAGCACCAGAAATTGCACGAAACACATGATTCAGAAAGGGTCAAGCGAAAACCTTTCTGTTTATTACAATGTTTTCAATGAAAAGTTGCCTGCGGTAATCCCTATGAAAACTAGGCAGAGCTAAACGACCTTCAACTTGGCAATAGAATCAGGCACAGAAGATGAATAAGATTCTTCTTTCTTCATTCCTTGAGACCCCTTCAAGCCTCTCGCAAAAAGAGGAAGAATCAGCCAGCAAACGAGAAAACGCTAGGATTACTTTTAAGTTCGATGAGTAGCCTGTACATTCTAACCTTATCTATGCAGGGTTCATGAGGGTCATGAGAGCATAAAATAAGGCTCCCTGGATAAAAAAAGATTTCGTTTCTAAACCCTTTCAAGATCTTGCAACATATTACACAGTTAATCACGACAATATGTTCATCAGAGTATGCAGGAAATAAACTGAGAGAAGCGGGGAAGTGAGAGGAGAGGGAGAGGGAGAGATAAGGGGGAGAGAGGAAAAGAGAAGGCAGACAAGGAGGGATATCATGTTGTAACCTTGGCCACAAAAATGACACCAAAGCATTATGGTACCCCTCTCATTTCTCTCTCGGCTTTGCAATCATTTAATTAAAAGAGCAAAGCACCCAACAGCGGAAGCAACCAGAGAATGACTTCCACAGAGGATTTACAGCCTCCACATTGATGTTGCACCTTGCCACCACAGCTAACCTTTCACAGATTCCGGATTTATTTGTCCGCTGCTCCCACTATGAGCATTAAAACCAGTCAGCGGCATGGATCTCTGAGCAAAGTTCAGCAGCAGCTTCCTCTGGCGCTCATCAGTGTGTGGAAGACTAGCACGTAAGAGCTCCACAGGGCATTTCCCTGCTAACAGCTCTTGCAGCCTCCGGAACATTCATCTCCGCATCTGGCTGGTTCTGGTTAAATATTGATTGCACAATACTATCATATTTACTGAGGCAATACTTGGTAAGAAGACCAAAGAAGGCATCAAAGGATGCCTGCCACAGGGCAGGATTAGGAATGCTGTAGTTGCCAGCAGCCTTGGATTCGGTTAATAAGTGAGTTGCCCTTTCTAGCACAGCTTTCAAGATAATCGAGGCCCCATCTCCAGCAGCACTTCCAAGTGGTCGGAGAGGTGGCTGTTCTGAGGAACAGACTACAGCAGCAAGACAAGCACTCAGAGAATTAAGATCCATTCCACTAACACATGCTGAAACTGTTTGTGCAAGATTAATGATGGTCTCGGCTGCTTCTGAATCAGAAGGAAGGCCACCGAACAAAAATCTTAGATGACGGAAGATAGCCATACAAACTATGCGGGCCAGCTCAACACCAGGAAAAAGAAGTTGAATGAACCTGGAAATTAGTTTTCGGGCCTTTGGGAAGAGAGACCAATCGCAGGAACACAATGTCATCCTTGGGAGCAAGCCCAGCTGAGCTGCCACTTTTTCCAAGTGGATCAACAAGCTGTAGTGAAGCTGCCAAGCCTTCTAAGAGGACCTGCCGCCTCCGCCTGAGCTGAGCACCACCATCTTGAGGCTGACTGAATTGTAAAAGCCTGTCAATGTCATCAACATCAAGCAGAAGATAAAGGCCATCTTCTATTGTAATTCTGGCTGCAAGCATCGGTTCTTGCTCTAAAGGCTTATCTGATGTTTTCTGTTCTCCAGTGCCATCACCACAAGCTGAGGCAGGTGGGTCAACTTCAAGGAGTGGTTGGGGCCTACGAACAGACGAGAAGGAAACCCTTCCAAGAGCATCAACATGGAGATGAGGCCTGTGATTCTGTACTATTACGGGATCTAGAGGATGACTCCCGTGTCTGGGCCGGGCAGAAACGTTGCTCTGACCCCAATTCGGCTGCTTTCTTTGCAAGACGAGCTTGGTGATAATAATCATCCACATATGGGTCATTCGAATGGGCTGCAGCATGTTGCATTTTAAGAATACTCTCTATTTCATCAGCTGTCATATACTTGGATCTGAACTGAGGCCAGTTACTATCACTCCTCTGGCTACCAGCATCTGAGCCTTGTTGAGAAAAGCGCACATTGTGCTTACCCTTCTTTGTTGATTTGGGTCTTGAATCCCTCATATTAGCTAAACCGTATTTACTCAGGTGTGCTGGTGAAGGAAAGCTGTTATAAAGCTGAGATCGAAGAGCTGAGAAATGGGCTACGGATGGTTGAACTGAAAAGTGTAGTCTTGCTTGCTGCAACTGCTGCTGGGTTGACATTAAATGTGGTGGCAATAGTCCATTCTGGAAAGGCAATTGGTGATGCAAAAAACTGTTTAACATGTTAGAATGACCCCCATCAAAAAGGTTACCAGGGCCAGTCCACTGGTTCTGTGACCGAGTGTTCAGGGGAGTTAATTGAGCCATATTTCTACCATAAGGAAACCCATGAGGCAATCCAGCCAGATGCATATTGGAGTTGGACAAATGAGAGACATTTGGTGCTGAGAAGGGTGACTGAGACCCACTAGCAAGAGATGAAATGTTCATGTGAGGTGAATAGCCACTTGGAGAAGCTTTGTTCAGATCTGCCACCAGGAGGTGGGAAGGAAGTGAAAGAAGACTTGGGCACAATAATAGGTTCACTGGCGAAGTGTTGCAGCTGTGGTTGCTGCTGAGGGTACGATGATGTTCTTTGCAGGCTGTTGCTGCTGCAGTGGATAGGAAGATGTTCTATACAATGGCTTTCCAGAGGAAAGCTGAGGCTGTGACGACCATCTCTTACCTTCTGGGTAAAACTCCGAGTCAGACATATGGTCTCGCCACTCTGGAAAATCTGACTCCTGCACCCATTCTGCAGCAGATGAACCTGCACAGGTTCATGTTAACCAGAGAACCAGCAGAAAAGGGGTTCATATACAATTAAAATCAGCAGCAATTGCACGAGCAGTAGACAATAGCAAGTCATAAAGTCAAGCAAGTTACTAAAGCTCCTAAGAGAGAGAGAGAGCATCAGCTTTTCTTCCCATTCATGACCAAGAATACTTCTACTAACCCCTGCAGTTTTACCTATTTTGTTAAATTCAATAAAGGTTGCCTGCAGTTCCCACTCTCCGAATACTTTTACTAACCCCTGCAGTTTTACCTATTTTGTAATTCAATAAAGGTTGCCTGCAGTTCCACTCTCCTCTCAGAGGTAGTTACTACGCTTGTAAGCTCAATAATCTTGCCACTAGAATCCCATTCCAATAGTTATAAGCAGTTTAATTTGAACGAAATTATTAGTCAAATAAGGATAAGAATCAGAGGTACCCATTCCTTATCAATGACATACTCATGCACAACAGTCCATCTAGCTTTAGTCCATATCCACACAAGTAAAAGCGTAGGTGCAAGTAATTTAAAATACAAAGAAATTTGAATATTTGAATGGTGTAATAAAACCCCCTCAGACTAATTTAACTATATTTGAGTAAGAGGAAACCTTCACCTAGAATATCAAAGAGATACCAAGAAGATTCTAAAATTACTTGGGGCACTCATGTTGAGGGTTTGAATGGTGGCTAGCAAGCGTTAGTTTGACAAAAGTTAAAATCATTTGGATTAATTTTGACAGATTTCCATGAGATCAAGGTATTACATAGATATAAATCTAATTCACACTAAACCTGCCACCTGCTATTACCCAGAAATAATTGATTACCATAATTGACTGTGCACCCCGTTCCATAAAGTTGGTTTCAAAACAAAAGTGGGCTTATCAAAGCTAAAAAGATTAATCCTGTCACACCATTCATAGTTATGAAATTGGCATGATCATAAGGATTCCAGTTTTTCTCTAAAGGGAATAATAATCATCAGTAAAAGAAAAACGTGAGGAAACATCAGTGTATGGCAACATTACATTATTTAAAATATCTAGTTTCTCCTCTTTCTCTGGATTTTTGTTCATCAAATCATCTCCCTTGTATCCTACCATACTGACCTCACAGTATGCCTTCATCATTTCTTATCATTCAATAACCATGTATAGTCCCACATGCCACGAGTACACTATCACCAGTTTACCACTATAAGAATTTGGGTCCTAGACAACAATTTTTAAGTGCAAAGAGAACCATCACCTTCTACATCAGATTGCTATTGAACATCAATTTTCTCTCCTCATTACCTAGCAACTAGCATGAACACCTTTCTGTTTAAATCTATCCCATATTCAGTATCAAGGTTCATGACAACCATATTTTTCTTTCCACAACATCAATGTGCATTCTTAGGTTGTAGAGAGCAAAAAGTGAGCATCGCCCCTAGCCATATTCTGTATCAAGGTTCGTTGATAACATCCAATGTGGCATCTTAGGTAGGTTGTAAGAGAACAAAAAGTGAGCATTGCCCCTAGCCAACTTTGAGGGTAGTAAGACTTCAGTATCTCTGGGGTGTACCACATAGCTCACCATTACCAAATAAAACAGCCAACTAAGACCAGTTGGTAATTGAAAATCTCATTGGTATTACAGGCACCATGTAAGCACTGTCAAGAGGTACTGAAGCTTTTACCCCCATCAATTCCTGGGAAGCTTTAAAAGGGGAGGATAAACAAATAAGGAATCATTTTCTTCTCGATGAGAAAAAGCAGCAAACACACCAAAACTCCATCCACAGTAAATGTAAAAACGCACAGCATGAGAAAAGAAAAGGAATGGTGGTCGTTACACACGGCAGCTACAAAGGGGATATAATATTCTGGCCTCATCAAAGTGAAGGAAGAACGCTCTTTTATGAGCCAATAACACTAGTACTTGATGTTTACCCCAGCTTTTGCTATTTTGCATGCAATTACTGAAAATCTTCTTCAACATTTCAAGTTGAGTTTATTAACCTTGTAATAAGCCTTTGTTATGTTTTCTTTTACTTTGTTTTTACCCATTGAAATCTTGAAATGGTTTCTGAGAGGGGGGGGGGAGGCTTTTAGCTGAAGCTAATGAAGTTCGGTGATGAGTGGGGCAAAATAGAACTTGGCCCTTGGTCTGCTAAGCTTTACGGTGCAAAAGGAAAAAGGAAACTAGAAGAAAAGGAAGAATTACACGGATAATCCAGAGTGAAGCAACCATAGATTGTGCAAAAGGTTTAAGATGCTAGAAGGAAAGTGGAAGAAGTTGGAGAAAAAAGAAAAAGTACAAAAAAAATAGATGTTTAACACCAAAGCAAACAGCCACAAACTTCAAGGCTGAACCAAACATTTGGACAGTTTTGGGTATAACCCATTCCAACAACAGGCATATACTCTCCTTCCGGTTCAGCCCCAAAAACAACCCAAATAGACATTATGGGCTCCTTTTTATGAATTCACAATTGTTTATACAGGATAATGCACCAGACATCAGATTATCATAACATCATTTCCTTTCTATACATCACGTGAAACAAAGGAGATGTTCAGATTACAGTAGAGTATACACAAGAAACAAACAATAAAGGAAGATGTGACACGGACCAAGATTATAAAGCAAATATTATCTGGGATGCCAAAGAAAGTTTTCCCTCATGAACTGGAAGACATAAACAAGAATCAAAACTGAAGAGAAATATTTAATTGCAACCTCAGACCACCGAGCCCTACCCATACCTTGTTAAGATTGATGACTTTATAGGAACAAAGATTCAAATATTCAACCATAAAACCTCAAAAAAAAACCGATGTTCAAAATCAGGGAGCTTTAAGGTAGAAGTGATAGTGATACTCAATCTCATGTCTCCCAAAATAAATATAATAATATCCACATTTGCCAACCAATAGTAGCATTTGAATTCAAGTCAAAAACCTTCATAGCATCAAATGTTGCCAATTATTTGTTACATTCCTCAATACATGCATGACTATTTAACAATTTTCTCACATATTTCAGCAGACAGCTCCAATTTTAATCAATTGAAATTGCATTGAATAGCATGCAACACTAGTTCCCCAAATTTAGACAGAATTCCTAATGTGCAAACAAGATCAATTGAAAATCATTGCATGCATCAGGCACATTGCTCAGATAAAATATTAGTCCAGTGCATACAAACTGGAAGATGGCAAAATATGATTGTAGGGCTCAGTTATTTATTCTAACTTCGAAGGAGAAATGGAAAAACAGTATCTTATGCAAGACAGGCACTCACTTTCCCTTGAAAATGATCCAGATCCTCGATCTCCAATAACCCCTGGATGTCGTGGTCCAGTGACAACTCTGTTCAACTGCAAAGAGCACAAATAATATAGTATTACCGGAAAAGTAGCTTCCAAACTATTCAAGTTAAGAATCAACTAAATGTGTCGAACTCTCCAGAGGGAAAGCCAGCTTCTCTAACTGAGATAAACTGAGTCTAATCAGAGAAATAGAGTAATATTTATGATACAGACAATACATGACCAGAAAGCTTCTATCAGGAAAGTCCTTCCTCTCGTACTTATCGTATCAATCAATGTATATTTTCACTTTTATCCTGTCATATCACCATATCTGTAGGAATCTCTAGTTTTTGGGGACAAAAACTCCTCAGTACTGGCTGAAATTGAGTACATAAGACTGAAAGGTATCTAAACAACATAAATCAAGCATGTTCCAGAATTTTTCATCAAAAAATACTAATTCCTTTGTGCAGGTCTTAACATTTGTCAAATTTATAAAATCCTTATATACACACATATATACGTACACACATAACCCACCCACCCACACACAGAGAGAGAAAGGGTGCTTCTACATTTCAACCCAAAGATAACTGCCCTTTCTCACAAGATAGGAAGCAAATGGGAGAGAGGTAGGGAAAGAGAGAAAAGGAATGGGGAAACAAACCCTGGGCCAAAAAATAAGAAAAAAGGAAGATAGATAACAAAGAGAATGAAACTAAAATTTACTCTACAACCTCATTGACTAGCACCAACCTTTGAAAATGTAGTTGCCAGATCATCCATATCAGATAAAGATCCCAACCTGATCCCTGTAAGAAAAGACAGATAGGATGAGACACATTTGAGCCAACAAAACACTATTGGGGAGCCCCAAAATGGTAATAACTTTACACATACATGATGTGTAAGTAAAAATATTCACATTAAAACTTCAAAAAAATCGCATCCATTTAATTTTTTAAAAATTTACAGAGCAACAGATATATTTGTAGGTATTATTGAAAAAATTTAATATGCTATTATTCAAACTAAGACTTGAGTTTCTACCATACAACTTCTGCAGCATCATTAACCATTTATCTGCATTAGAAATGACACCTCATCAACATGAGGTCCAAGAAAATAGAAGGCCAATATTTTTTTTTTTTCAATTAATCAGTGTATTTGACATCAAACCTAAACACTTCTATCTTTGATTTAACACCCAGTCGCGTCCACTTCTTCAACTTGAAATCCCTAGCCTCATTTAATCACATAAAAGTCAATGGCACAGCAATAATTTTTTTTTCCATAGCTAATTAAATAGATGGACTCCCATCTTATCACATAAAAGTCAATGCCACGGCAACAACACTTTTTGTTATAACTAATTAAATTTGAATATGAAACGGCAGATAGGAGCCACAAACCATGTAAATACACAAAAATCCTTTTTTTTTCCTTTTTGTATTCATCTATTATACAAAACCCACAACACCACCATATTTTCTAGTGACTGTTTTCCACAAGTATGATTTGTTTTAAGCATGGTTGTTCATTATCAACCTCTTTCGACTCAAAAGCCTAGTGCTTCTTCCTCCACACTAGACCCTAGTATAACCAACTTCTGTTTGTGTAAAGGCTCAAACCCAAAACAGAAACCTGGGGTTGCCCAATTGATTCGAAACAATGGAGAAATAGGTTGTAATTAGACATTTTCAAAGCCCTGATACTTCGGAATTCAAAAGGCAGCAGATAGAAATATTTCCCTTCTCACCAGTTCTTTTCAACAATGTCCTAACAAGTTGTGCCAAGTCAAATAGAGGACCATCCATTCTAAATACAGTAAACGTCCCAAATTTGATGTAAAACAACCAAGAAGCAAACTTTCAGATTAGCTAAGCAACTAACGTCAATCTCAACACACACAGGCTTTCAGATTATATAAGCAACTAACTTCAGTCTCCGCACACACACAGAGGCCAGATAAAATTTCATGATGGCAAGACATCTAAGAAGCACACATAGAAACGAAGTCATTGGCCGTCTATATATACCTCATCTTTGTCAAACAAATGGTACTCCTGCAAATCGTCGTCACGGGCGCCAAATCCCCCAAGTACAGGAATACTAGCGCTATCATCATATTCCTCCTCTAAACCCCCCAAGTCGACTTCCTCCACTATGTCTTTGCCGAAAAAGGCGTATTGAGATGCATCAAAAAGGGCATTTTCTGCAATTTCCATCACATACAACACAATTCACAACCATTCTTGTTGTCAGCTAAAACAAAACAAAAATTAAGAAAATTTACAATCACGACGAATTTAAAGCATGCATCACCCAATTTTGCAGCAAAAGCAAAGCAAAAAAAAAAAATTCAACTAGATCAATAGAAGGAAAAAGGGAAGACGTCGAAGCGAGAAGCAGTAAAGAATCAGAAACCAGAAAAAGCAAAACAAGAAAAAAGAAATCATTTTTCTGACCAAAGTGGAGTAATTATTTCGAAAACCAGCAGCGAATTAATTAGTAGAAGAACAAGAAAGAGGGCGGAGGCGGAGGCCGAGCTAACCAGAAAAGGAAGAAGCAGAAGCAGGAGCAGCTGAGGAAGAGGATGAGGAGGAGGCGTCGGGAAAGTCCTTGGAATCGGATCTCTCCATAATACTAGGCAGACGAAATTAAAACCCTAGATCAACCAACCCCTCCCACCGCCCCACTTTTCCTTCCACATTCGTCTATCTATCTATCTATACATATATGTATATATATCTCTATATATGTATAGAGAGCTTTGTGTATATATAATAGTGAGAATTGGTGAGAGAGAGAAAGAGAGAAAGAAAGAAGCAAGCAATATACAACACCGCTCCTTGAGGAGAATTATGCAATAAATCTATATGTATGCTTATATAGAACACAACAACAGAGAGAGAAGAAAGGAAATTTTTTCGATTAGGGTTTTGGGGAGAGAGTCAAATTGAGGAAGACAGCAAAGCCATAGCACTACAAAGTATGTTTGGTAAGAAAAAAGGAGAAATGTGGAAGAGAAGATTGCGTGAGTGTGGGTAGAATAGTAGTCTACAGTCGCTGGTTGCGTATTTGCTGTATTTATGGATGGATGGACGGACGGACGGACGGATTTGATTTGATATTCGGTTTGTTGATGATGATGATGCTACGGGGACCTTCTCTTCATATTGTAGTGCTCGTAATAAACTAGTGTACCAAATGCAAAAGCTCAAACGCAATAGTTAATTGGTTATTTATAAATAATGTCGCGTCATCTTAATTTAAAGTTAAAATTCAATTTCGTACATGATGCGAATATTTAAATTCGCACTGTCGCTATAAAAAATTTACCCACCTACATCTCTAAAATTGATCTCACAATTTACATTTATGGTGATACGATGTTGTGTCAGAATTGTACCAATACAAAAGTGAGTATACTTGAAAGAATAATTTAAGAAGGTGAGATAAAGGCCCCGTTGGCAAGTGAATTTTTTGGGTATTTATTTAAAAAATTACTGTAGATTATCACGGTAGAAGTTGTAGAAAAAAATTTTGAAGTGTGTAAATTTTTAGATATTTTGAAGTGTATAGTATAAAATTTTTGAAAAGTTTTTTGAAATTATTGTATTTAAAGTTATTAAAAAAAACTTGTAAAAAACAAATCTAGCCAAAAACTTACTTGTTAAACAAGGCCAAAGTCCTTAAACATGAAGAAAAGGGGCAGGAGACTTATAAGTTAAAAGGTGTTTAATTACTACTACTATGACTTTAATTTGGTTTATTTTTCCTCTAATGAGTGCACATGAAAGTCAAGTCAAGGGAAGAGAGAGAAGGAAAGAATACAGACTAGGCTACTAATAGAATGTATTGGATTATAGTTAATTACATTTAACTCCTCTGCTATTTTACCAAATTACAAAATCTACTTTATAGTTTGATCAAATTATAACCAACATGCTTGATTTCATTCAATTGTGTGCTAATCAAATAAAAACAAAGCGGAGATGTTTCATATATACACCCTTAAAATAGGCACATTCTTGAAAAAGTTTAGGGTTTAATTGCAATAGTGACCTTTTTAACATTTCTCTTGTTCATTATCTTTTTGCTTTCATCTCTTTCTAAAACAAAACCAAAAGATTAAATAAATAAAATAATTTAACTTAGCAAAAATCACACCTTTAGCTTAACACGTCTATGATCTTAGTTTTATACACCTTTATATGTAAATTGAAATTTATGAACTAAATTTAAAATTGAATTTTTTTTTATCTTTCGCCCCCCCCCCCCTCTAATTGAATATTTTGTTTGTGAATGAAAGAAACAAGAAAGTAAAAATTAAGAAGGAAAAATACGAGTACATTGGACTTGAAAGTAAAAAAAAATAAGGCATAAATATATTGTTAGAAAATATCAATTTTGGAGGAATTGTTTATGGAATTCATGATTTGTACAATGATATAATGCCTATATTTATAAGTTTTACAAAGTGAACCTATACAATTAAACACAGTGAACCTAGACTAATTAACATAACTAATCTTGCTAATAAATACTAATTGATACAATAGAATATTTTACATTAACATTGCTCCTCAAACTCAAAGTGATTGCAAGGAAACCAACTTAAGTTTGCACATCATATCATGAAAGCAACTGAGAGATAATGATTTGATATACATATTAGTAATCTAGTCCAATGAACTAAACAAAAGTTCAAAATACCATGAACAAGATATTGCCTCACAAAATGACAATCATTTCTTAGACCCCCTTGGAGGTTGCGATACTTTTAATAAAAAAAAAAGTACTTTAGGTGTTAAAAATACTTTTAAGGCGTTTGGTGAACATCATCCTATAAAATTAGGAGCGAACCTTTTGGCGTTAAAAGCACTTTTAGCAAAAACTCAAATTTGGTCCTTTTAATGTAGCTTTTGTGATTTAAAAAATAAAATATTAAATTTAATCATTTTATCATGTATTAAAAACTAAATAAAGAGATAAATACATTTAAAAAATTTTCAAATCATACATTATCCAATACAATAAGTACTTATTGAACTATATCTCCAAACAATATGTTTAAAAGCACTTAAACACTTAATAAGTACTTTTATTAAAAGCTCTATTGAGGAAATACTTTTTAATAAACTACCGCAATTCTAAACGGGCCCTTAATATGTTTGATGCGCCTCGTGGAAAACATCAATATATGCAATTTGGATAGCACATTGGTTATCATAATGAATACTAATAGGAGAAAATGAGTAATAACCATGTCTTTGAATAACCAATAAAACCAAACTAACTCTTGAGAAGTATTAGGTAAAACTCAATATTTAGTTTTAGAGTTAGATTGGGCAATTAGCTTCTATTTCTTGCTACGTTGAGAAACGAAAGAATTATCTAGGAACATGCAAAAACCTATAGCGGAATGATGATCAGTTGGATCACCAATCTAATGAGCATCAAAGTAAACACGAAATTCAAGAGAAGAATGTTCTGAAAAATAGAGTCCATGAAAAAGGGTGCTTGTGACATAGCAAAAAACTATAAGAACTGTAGCATAGTAGATAGATACCTCAAGACCCAAGAAATAAATAAAAAATTCAAAATCTTTCATTTCAAATTGTTGAATAAGGGATTGCTTGAGCTGTTGAATACCTTCTAAATAATCATCGGTGATAACATATCATCAATATAGAGAAGTAACAAGATGGTGCCTGTGACAGCCCCACCTTCCCCTAAGGCGAACCAAAGGGTTTGGCGGACCGCCTGCCCAACTCTCGCCAGGACTACGAAGTCGAATCACACAAACCCTAGATTACGCGCGATCGAACCCAAAGAAACCCAACAATCGGAGCTTACCAAACCAAGAACACAAAAGCATACATTCATCAACAAATATACGAAGAAAACATGAATAATTACTTATATACAAACGTTGGAACTTTTACAAGTCAAAGGGAAAATACTTGCTCAAACTACAATTAGGGTTTTCTTATACAGAGAAGCATAATCAAAAGGGATGTCTATCACTAGCTCTACTCTTTTCTTCAAAATCATGATTTCCAACATGTTGAACCCTGTAAGGAAAACAAAAGTGACGGAAGGGGGTGAGCTTACGCTCAATGAGGTACCCAAAATACAAGCTATCATGAACCATGGGAATTTACTTTCCTCTACTCAAATAGACATGGCAAATAAGAATATAAACAAATATCTTGAATGGAAAGGATACAGGTGGTTCTCAGGAGCCAAATTCCCATTGCAGTACTTGATCCAAACTTGTTGACCCGCTGTCAACGTTTAATGAAACAAACATGTTCATAGATCCCTCTTAGAACACCAAATCCCGTTCACCAAACATACCCCTTACCGGGTCCGACCGCCAAACAGGAACAGGAATGGTAATACTCGAGTATACCGGAAATCCAGAGTCTCAAATACCCAAAGATTTCCCAAGAACAGGCACCCATGGTTCGTTACTTTCCTCGACCAAGCCCTTGCTGGCTCGAATCAAGTAACTACCCATGAGGTTGAGCTCAGATTTAACAGGCACAGGAAGGTCGTTGGATACGCGTCCAAACGACATCATATCAAGTATAAGTAACAGATTCAAGTGCACACGGGATCCACATTAACCACAGGTAAAAGATTCAAGTAGATACAGGAAACAAGTCACACATGCCAGAGAACGATTGTGATAAAGTACACCCTCGTCTCATACCGAATAAACAGATGATACAGTCATTCAAGCCACAATTTGCAAGCACATATACCAAGTTAGACAACAATTGAGGGGAGTGGTACACTCACCAATCCAAGTAAAGACACGTCAAAAGTCTTCACCCAAAGTAGGGCTTTAATCACCGAGAAATCCTAGAATAATCAAGACAAGAAAATTAGGGTTTCTGCATTCACAAACCCAATAAACGGAGTGCACAAGTGAGGCTCGATTACTAGTCGAATGCCTATTCAAATGGACTACAAATGCAAGGAGATAAAATGTACTTTTGAGTAAAAAGGGTAATAGTTGGTCCTAGGGCAAGAACGACCCCAAAACCCTTCATTTCTTTCAAAACCATACCTACAATGATTTATTAACTCCAAACTTAAGGTGCAAAATGAAGGTAAGAATAATTGTAGGAAAACAGGATTTTCCAGATTTGCGCACCATCATTGGAAAAATCATATCTCACTATTCTTAAGTCCAAAATTGATAAAATTTATACCGTCGGAAAATAGACTCAAAGGGGTACAATTTCTTAGAAGACATATTTATAAGATTCAGATTACAAGTCAGTCAAATTCGAGCCTCAAGTCGCTGCTTCATCCAGTAAAAGACAGAACAAGTATGTAATTTCAGTCAACTTTGGAAAATCACCATAAATCGTACAGACAGAAACTGGGTCTGAAATTTTCACGGTTTATAGCTCTATGAATCGAGTTTAAAATACAATAAACAGAACTTAATTCCGATATTTCTACATCAAGTTATAACAAATTTCCCGAGACTGCTCAGGAGTTCCTGCGAAAATTTTGACAGCACCTCCCTTTTCTTTCCTTTACTTTTCCATCCTACAAACCACATCAAACTCAATCCAATTCAGCCACAATTTCACACATAAATCACAAGCTATTAAACACACCTAGTTAGGGTCTCAATACCCCTCATATATAGCCAATTAGTGGCTCAAATTAGAAACCCTAAAGCTGGAAATTTGTGCACATAAGCTGGAATTTCTTTAAGGAAAGTAAACTAACACAAAAACACCAAATTTCTCACATGTCAAAGCTAGCAAATCATAGCCAACCATTAATCATCATATGAGGGCAGAAAAATCTCCAATAAATCTGAAATTTAGCAAAACTCTACATTAAACCATGAATCTTCCACAAAACAACATTTTTAGCCACTATAAGTCACTAATTTGGCATTATCAAGAACAAGGAGGAAATTTCTAAGCAAAGTACCTTAACACCTTGAGAAAGATAATAGCTTAGGGTTTTCCCTTCACAAATCCCTCCACCAATACCTTGGAATCTCCTTAGCAAACAAATTTTATGGAGTGGTTTGAAATTTCAACGGTTGAAACTCAAGATTTAAGCAAGAATTGAAGTTGAAGTTGAAGAAGCTCTCTTGGTTTTTCCTTCTCAAAGCAGCCGGCCAAACAAGGGAAAAATGAGAAAAATCTTGGTCAAAATTAGTGTTTAGTAAAGGTAAAGAAAAGTTAGGCAAGTCCAACTTCGAATCGGGTCGCGACACGTGGCGTTTTTTTAGGGTTCAAGCTTATCTTCTTTTCTCCAATGGTTAATCTATCTAGCTAACCTCTAATTGTCTCCTAGCACCTTGTAAAATAATATCCCTTAATATGAAAATTAACCTAGTCGTCAAAATTTTATCGTACTTACGGCACTAGCGGGTCCCACGTCCTTAATACACTTCCAAACTAACCCGAACTAACTTATACTAGAAAAATGTTTTAGAAAAACTATATTCACTTATAAAATGTCTAGAAAATTAAGGTAGTAAGATAAAATAAAGAAAATGCATGAAAAGAAATAGAATTAAATGGCAAAAAATAAGGGAATTTACGGGTCCTCATAGTGCCAATTGTTGTGCGACGAAGAAAAAAGGATAGAATCATAAGAAATGGCTAAACTTGGCAAACCAAAACCGAAAAGCTTGTTTAAAACCATATAAGGCATGATGAAGATGACAAACCTTGTGCGAAGGATTAGAAAAATCAAGAGATAGCATCATATAAATTTCATCAAGAAAATCACCATTAAGAAATGCATTTTTCACGTCCATTTGAAAAAGAAGCCAACAATGAATAGCAGCGATAACAATAAGAGTTTGAACAGTTATGAGACAAGCAACTGGAGGAAAAGTCTTTCGTAATCAATACCGTATTCCTAACTATAACCTTTGGCAATAAGGTGAGCTTTATAATGCTCAACGGATCCATTAGAATGAGTTTTAATTTTGTAAGCCCATTTACAGCTAATAGCATTTTTGCGATGAGGCAAATCGACTAAATCTCAAGTATGAGTTTTTACCAAAGTATCCAACTCTTCTTACACAACTTTCCACCATAATGGGTTAAAAGAAGTTTTGCATAATGAAATAGGTTTATGTAAAATCGCCAAAGCAGAAAAGTACTGATAATCACAAAAATAGGCTAGTTGAGTTCTTACTCGAGAGGGATATTGACAAAGAGCAAGATTTGATGGATTCATGAAAGAAGACAACTCACTAGGAGGCATAAAGGACTGTTCTGAACCTAGACACTCAATTGAGGGACACAACAAATAAATTAATAGAAAATTAGTAAAATGATATGGTATGGAAGAAGAATGTGAAATAGTTTGAGGGATAGCAGAAAAGTATTTATGTTCCTATAAATTGACATTGCGAGAAATATGCAACCTACTAGAAGTGGAGTCATAATATCTATAGTCTTTATGAGCAATCCCATACCCAAGAAAAAATAAAGATGAGCACGATGCTATAATTTGAATCGTTCATGAGAATGAATAATCACAAACATGCAAAAATCCTAAGATATGACTAGTCAAATATACTTCAAAATAATATCTCATATGGAGATTTATTTTGAAGGATAGGAGATGGAACTCGGTTAATAGTATATACAGTAGTAAGAGCAGCCTCTCTTGAAAATGGTTCCAATAAAGATGCATAAATCAGAAGAGACTAAATAGTATTTAAAATGTGACAATGTTTGAGTTCAACTTTACCATTTTGTTGAGAAATTCCTGAACAAAATAAATGAGGTAAGATGTCTTGAGAGATTAATGTAGACTCATAATCATGAGACGTGTATTCATTAGCATTATCAGATTCAAAAAGTTTAATAATTTAGGAGAATTGAGTTGTACCATTGCATTAAATTTATGACAAATAGAAAGAAGTTCATAACGGGATTTTAAGAGATAAATTCACATATATCGAGAAAAATTATCAATAAAAATAACAAAAACGAGAACATCCCATAATAAGAATTGGAAGGAGCTAAACCCCAACATCAGAATGGACTAAATCAAAAGGTGCTAAAACATGAGAGCCATTCTTATTAAAAGATAAAGCAAGTTGTCAAATTTAATAATTCCTAATTTACCATCAAAAATTAAAGATTTTAATCTAACACGAGAGGGATGACCTAATCTAGAATACTATATTGATATAGTAAGAGTAGCAAGTGCATGAGAAAAGGGAAGACGAAGAGATTTTAACTCGAATAGTCTCCCAATTTTACACTTGGTCCCAATAATTGTCTTCGTCAATAGTTCTTGAATAAGACAACCAGCACGAAAAAAAATAAGGCCCTATTTGATAACCCAATTCAGCACTTAAATTTAATAGATTCAGATTTTAATATGTTTAGATGCGTTTGATAACTAAAAATTGAACATCTAAATTTTTTAGGCAAAATTTGCTCCAAAAAATAATTGATAAGTTATTCACTTATCACTTAATGTAATATACATTCGAATGTATCAAATTTAGTACTCAACAATTTAATAATTTAATAAATTCAAATTTCAAACTTCAATTTCATCGAATGCACCTAAATGAAGATCAAGGTCACATAATTGACCAGAAGACAGAAGATTGAGAGACCACCGAGAGAAAATAGACATCATATAGAGAAATATTATTGGACAAGATGGTATCAGTATGTGTATTGGTATAATAGGGCGATTAACTGTAAAAATGCAAGTAGTTTGTCAAAGTAAAGATCGGATCTGAAACAGCAACAGTGGGTAGGGATACGGATTTAGAGCGGAGCAGCATGTGAGCCAATGTGGGTCGCGGACTAGATTAGAAGCAAAGCTAGAGATGCAGACATAAGTCGAAACGAAGTAGATCTGGGCCTAAAAGATCTAGTACATCACAGACTCAAAACCTGAAGCGAAGAAGAATTGCTGGTGGCCGACTGATTAGCTTGTGAAGGCACGTGGGCCAATTTTTGGCCACCCAGAAAATAGAGAGATGATCAGTAGAAGATGGGGAGTGATGGGCTACTAGTAATAGACAAGAAAACTGACTGGAAATGGTCACTAGGGGAAAGTCTTGGGAAAAGAATTTGAAGAAAGGAAAAATGTTGAGAATGAAGTCATACTCCAATACCATGTTAGAAGAAGTTAATTTTGGAGGAATTGTTTATGGAATTCATGATTTGTATAATGATATAATACTTATATTTATAGGTTTTACAAAGTGAATCTAGACACCTAAGCACAATGAACCTAAACTAATATTATACAAGGTGAATGTCTTAACTAGTGATGTAATTGATACTACTAATTGACATACATACCTAATCTTATTGATTAATACTAATTGATACAACAGAATATTTTACATTGACAAATATTATTTGAAGCTGATTGATATTGGAGAATTTTGGTGAATAATATAATTCAAACGGAATAAGAAAAAGAAACTGGGGCAAAATGCCTATATAAAAATCTTGAGCGGGCAAAGTGCAATTCTGCAAAAAATTGATGGGGGTGCTGGCGCAGTTGGCCCAAGTATTTGTCTCTCGATAAAGTTAGGTTAGCTGACAAAATAATATTAGCATCAGAGCACTAAGCAATGAAAGCATAGATTTATCAAAAGGAGGTCACCCTTAGAATTTGTATTCCAATGACCAGAACTAGAACGAGAGTCCTAATAATAAAACATTCTGCCGGGTGGGACGAATAGCCCTTAGCCATTACTCAAAACAATTGGTCTATGAGTTGGATGGTTTGCCATTTGTCCCACATCGGACGGAGTAACGGATGGCAACCTGAATAAAAGAGCCTAATGCTCCCGTTTTGTCCGTGTTCGTAGAAAGGAGAGATGGTTGGCATCTCCCCCGACAGGGACGGGAACAGCTTTCGGGCTTTACCTGTTACCAACACATCCGGTTAAGGCTACCCACTTCGGTGGATCTCTAACCCAATTTTTTTTTTTTTTTTTATTTTCAGCTTAACAACAAATGTCTATCTAGAAAAATCATATATTAACTAACTGTTGGAAAAACCAACAGCCAATTATTTTTTCAGCTTAACAACAAATGCCTATTTAGAAGATCATATATTAACTAAATGTTGAAAAAATCAACCGCTATTTAGGCTATTGGCCACTACCCAACTACCGTAACCTTCAAAGTTTCTTGTCACTATATGTGGCTTGTCACTTTAAGTGACTTAAATTCATACGGATACGTAATGCACTCATCTGATTTGATGGCGATTCAGCTCCCGTCGATTCGGGAATACAGATAATTTTATTTTGAGATAGTTAAATAAGTAAGAAAGTTGATAATTTGAGAGTTTTGAAATAGATCCAATTCCTCGTTGATCAACAAAAAACTTACTACAAGAAAGCAGGGCAAATAAAAAGCTTGCCGCCAATAGTCTAGCGTATAGCTGCTCTTAGTTGCTTACTATCTAGAATGTTGATCGAACCAAACCCTTTGCCCCAATTAAGGGCAATGGACGCAAAAACGATGAGTGAAACAGAGATTCTGAGAAACCCTTACCGCTAACTCGAGAACCTCGAGAGAGTTTGGCCATCTACAACCGGAATCGAACATAGAAGCCCTTAACAAGATTAATCTTGTCATTTGCTGAATCATAAGTGTCAATCTTCCAATGTCTGTTGCAGTTGTGATAGATGACTGAAAAAATTTGTTACACACACTAGAATGCCACACAAGTCAAGGAGCTCTGACTTTTCCCTTTCTCTGCATCTCTTTCCCTCCAGTAACCTTTCGATCAGCACCTTGATACTTTCACACCTGGTGCTCTTTAGATTCCTGAGAATAATTGCTGGAATCCTGTGATGGTAGAAGAAGACATTGCACATCATAAGGAAATGTTGAGTAAAAACATATGAGCAAGTTAACTAAGCAACTTGAGAGGTCAGAGCAGCTGAACAGCCAAAAGATCAACACAGCATGAAGGTCAAGAGAGCTACCACAAATAATCAAGTACTTGTTATCTAAAGCTAAATTAATTATGTTTTAGTTATTCTTTAAAAATCAGATGAATTGATTTACACAGACAAATCATAGAACCTGACAGCCCCAATTCCAAGATGTTATCAACAGTCCAATATCATAGAAGCCTTACATCAGTTTATCTCATTAAAGCTTAGGCTTTTCAATCGGCAAATGAATTTCAAACAAACCTTTTGCCACATGATGCTGTCAAAGCTTAGACATTTCTAGTAACAAACCTATTTCAAACGAGTCTGTAATACAAACAATAAAACTCTGAGAACTCTTTTCTATTCCGCTTTTGACAAAATGACCTGAACCACACAAAGAGGTTCCATCATTGTGCCCATATGCAAAGATTATACTCAAATCTCTAAATCCAACATCACTAAGGCAAATGCTAAACTAATCAGCAGCCGATCCCTGTAGATTACTTCAAGTTCAAGACTACTAAAAGAACCAAAATGGTACAAATTAGAACATCACCAAAAGAACCAGTCTTGCACTTCAACAAATACCTACAGAGATACAAGCAATAAAAATACCCAAAAATTCCTTTGATATATGAAGGATAGTACCCAAAAATCCAACATTCAATGCTGGTAAAGCAAGTCTAGTATCCATAATGCCTTGTGCATTCAGGAAATTTCTCTATGTCGGGGCATGGAACAAAAAAAAAGAAAAAGTCTTTGGGCTTTTTGAATGAACAGTGAGTCAAAAAAGATGTAAATACCAAAGGAAAACATAATGCTTATGAATTCCTAGTGGTTGCCAAATCTACATTTGAAACGGCCTGGAAAAAGTCAATTTGACTTTTTAACAAATTGTTGAATTAAAATTGAATACATGCCGGATTGGAAGCAACTTACAAGCTGTTGATTCACATATATTCAGAACCAAATATTTAGCCATCCTAGTGATCTTAGCACTAAAGCAAAATCGAAAGTCATCTCCATACCTTAAACTGTTTCAAGCATTAGATAGTTGAGCAAGCACAACTGATATAGATCAAGAAAACAACACAATAAATTGACCCAAAGAACTAGCTATATTGCTCATGAATCAAGAAACCTGTGCGGTCACATAAAGCCAACATTCTTTGTAAATGGTCGACTAACTAAACACAAAAAATATCAATGGTCAATAAAATTCATATGCAAACTAAGAATGTTATCAAAGAAAATACAGAAAAAAATGATAATAACAGAAACAACTCCTTGTACATTGGTAGCCTTTTATGCAAAGTATAATACAGCACTAAATGAAAATCTGATCAGTGCAAAGTTGCATAGGTAAAGTTGAACTAAATGACATACATTAAAGGAGTTCCTTTTATTATCAGAAATTGCAAAACACTAATCATCCACTGCCTCTAGCCTTCAAAATTGAATCCAGAAAAATTCATTTAAAGCTTGCACTAATTTCCCTTGCACCAAGATCCTAACTCATATATGACAAAAATGAAATGAGCTATGAGAAGGAAAGAAATAGAACAACATAATAAAAGTAGCAACACGAATCAGAATTGACTAGAGATAGAAATGATAATTGATGTAATATTGATATTTGCATGAAAATGCAGATTTCTGCTGAAAGGCTGAGTAGGGAGGGAAAAAGAGGGTTTTGCAAGTGGTGATCATTGTGGATTGGGCATATATATAGAGAGAGGGGGAGGAAAAGAATATAAGAAAGTATTAATGTGCTAACACAAATCCTAGTTGGCTTGAGTTAAAAATGATAATTGATGTAAAATTGGTATTTGCATAGAAGCACAGATTTGTGATGGAAGGATTAAAGGGAGGTAGGGAGGGAGGGAGGGAGAGAGAGACAGAGACTTGAGATCTGATATGATAATTGATCTAAAAACAGATATTTGCAGATAAAACATAGACTTGCAACGAAAGGATGATAGAGGGGTACTGCATTAACAAGTTTGGGACACTAACTTGTCAAAATACTTAATAAAGATAGTTGATTGGTTTTGCTGAAAAGACACATATCCAATTAAATACGAGCTCCAACATAACAAACCAAAGTTACAATCAAACAATGGGATTAGAATTGGGAACTCAAATTCTAGTCAAAAGGGTCAAACACACCCTCAGAGGAAACAAGCATTATTGGCTCTCTGAAACCTCATATAGAAGGTATCAGAGACTTCCTCCTTCAAATATTGTCAACAGGCAGAATTAAACTTTATCATCCTCCAAACAAAATTCGAGACCTTTACTGGAATGTCTGACTGCAAGTTAACTTCTGGACTAACTCTCCCACACAGACTGCAAAGAAACACCACAATGGAACATGTTCAACAGGATACTATTTTATGGGCATCTGAAGGTAAGTCCATAGACTTTAAAATCAGTGAATTGTTGAATAATTGGATCACTCTAATTCAGATTTTTTTTTGGGCTGAGGTTAAGGAAATGGAATTACAGTGTTTCCCTCTACCAATCTCTCCTTACCATTATCCCAGAAGAAATGAATAATTTCATCGCTACCTAAAACTTACAAATCATCCTCAGCAAAATCTTCATTACCTCAATATTTTATGCATCCAGAATGCATAAAATCAGGAAAGAACACTTCAAGCGAAATAATCACCAAACAGAATTGTTTTAAAATATGTTAAATCTGTAGTGATGGTTTCATCCTGTATGTGTCTGAGTTTGCGGTAGAAAGCTTTACGTTGTCTAAAATCACAGAACAAAAAGAAATTTCCAGCGGCACATCTCAGGTATGGCGTCCTCTTCCAGAATGAGTTCCTGGTTTTTCTGTGGGAACTAAAAAAGAATTAGGCAGACAAATCCACAAACAGCATTCATACGACAGTGATGCATGATCAAAAAAGAACAGAACTTGATTTCACAAATACAAAACACAGAAAATCCATCTTTTAGTACAGAGCTATATAGGGGAGAGAAAAGGAGAAGAGACATAATAAAAGCAGATTGGAGCAGGCAATATAAGTCAAACTTTTTCACTAGGACTCTATGTGCTGCACTTTAATAATGATGAAACCAGACAGAAAAATTTTTAGGATATTAATTTGCCAAAATTCTAAAAGAATGAACTAACTGTTAGTCTGTTACTGCTTGCCTCAGAAGTCTGAGAAACAAGAGCTTATTTGTTATAGAAGCCACTATTACACATGATTTTGTTGGCAAAGAAAAGAGAATCCCCATCTACTATGAATGTAATTTCACATGTATCAAACAACAAAGTGTCCAATGTTATCACCATAAGGCAGAATGATCATAAGGATTCATTGATCAGGAAATCAAACTAGTCTTGCTTACTTCCATAATATCAGAAATGAGATAAGTGATCCCCAAAACTTTCATTCAATCACCTTCAAGGTTTACTAAGAAAGAATCTTTCTTCAGTAAGTAGAAATTCGATTGGTTACTGCAAGCTTAATGTCCTTCAAATAAAACTCCATATGCTCATTGTCCTTAAGCATATGAAACATTTTTTATCAGGTTACTTACCATTTTATCCATCATCCAAGCGGAGCTCTACTCTCAAACATGCTGCATCTTGAAACTTAAAGAGTATCTTAGTCAACAATTTAAGAGACAATCAATAGAAAACCAACAGCTAATACAAACAGACTTCAAAAACTTTTCATCTGTATGAAAACCATTTTAAGGCTAAGACAAGCTACTTGGATTATTCATTTGAGAAGTACTCAGTTTCGGTAGAGGATGTGTAAATGGCACAGAAAGAAGATAAAGCAGAGAAGAACAGGAAGTGCTAAGAAAAAGATTTCAGTGAATCAAGTATGTAAGCAGAATGAGTTCAACAATACACATGGCAAACTTATGAATGCTAACCACAGAATAATGTATAAGACAAAACCGTCTGAAGTTTGGCTTCAAAGCATTCTGCAGTAATAAACAGAAACAAGCATCAAAAAAGAAAGCAGGTGATAACGAACAGAAAAAAAGCACAAAAAAGAAATGAAATAAAAGAAATGAAATAAAAGACATGAGAATGAATCCTTTAGTAATATTATAGATGAGATAATATATATCAAAAAAAAAAAAAACTACAAAGAGACAGTGCGTCTATAAAGTATTTCGTCATCACTCTCATCCTCCTCTTCTGATACAATCTCATTTCCTGGTAACTCCAACTTCCCACCCATAAAAAAATGACGGACCAGCACTCTCTGCCTCAATGTAATGGCCATGCAGTCGCTCTTCAAATCTTTGGTCACTACAGTTGAGAAACCAAGCGAAAGAACAGCTTATCCCCTTGCTTTGCAACCTCTGAAACCTGGGTTTGATCCTTGATTCTAAGCTATAAGTAAAATATTCTGGAAATTCCACGAGCTCTTTTACTGGTCTGCCCATTTCACTCTTAAAAAGTAATAGCCGTTTTTCATGAGCCCAACTTGTAAAGCAACTAGCTGAGGACACTTGACAATCATCTTTGCTACATCTTCTGCTGGAACTGCGCGTCCAAGAAGAAACTCCACAGGTTTCATTATCACATGCTGGTTAAGACTCACAATCTGTGGCATTTTCTCAATAACACGAGCGAAACCATCAGGATCAACCTTAAGCTTTAGGTTGAAGAAATACTGCTGGGAAGACAATTTAGCCTTCAGAGGTAATCCAAGAATTTGGGGGTATTGCGCAATGACTGAAGCAAGTGCTTCCTGTCTAATTCCGAAACTAATCAACACTCCACATTTGGTTTCACAGTATCCTCTAGGTCATATCCAAGTAAATATGCTCTCTTTTCAAACATCCTAGCCAGAATCTTCTTCGGCAACCCCAGAGAAACCAAGTAATCCACAAGTGGCTTAATCATCGTCCCAACTCTCATCCCCAAAACGTAGGGATATTGAGTGACCATGGGACCAATATCCCTTGGATGAACCCCAATACTAACTAAATAAGCCACTGAAGTACTCATAGTCCCTCAAGCTTGAATCCCAGTAACTCGGGATACTTCATCAAGACATAACCGATGTCCTGCTTCTCAACATCAAGCCCCCTCAGAAACTTGATGACCGGAACAAGCTCGACTACAACACTAGCGTGAAGGCATTGCGGATAATTCTTAACAAACTCACCAAGTTTAGACCTTTGGATCCCAATTTTTTCTAAATACCCCAAGACGGAATGATGTTTTTCCTCACGCTACAACCTAGCATCAAGGGGTATTCGTTAATATCGTCAATGGTGAGTCCCAGCTTCTGCAAGAACTCGACACGCTCGCGCATGACTTCAACGGTAGATGGCAATTCTAGATCCTCCAACTCTTCAGGGATTATGCCTATACCCTTGAGGTAGTCACAAATTATAACACGCGAGACGAGTTTCTCTTTGCGCCCCTGTATCACGCCCCAGGTAACAGAAGGCATTTGATATTCGGGGAATTTGGCAGTAGATTTGGTTGAAAAGGGCCTAATAAATTGAACCCTATTATTGTTCAAGTAACTGGTAGATGGCGTTAGAGGATGAGGGTTTTGGGAGGGTTTATGAAGGAATGATTCTGAAGCAAACAGATTGTTCTTTGGGAGGTCAAGAAAAAATGAAGTTACGGGTCGTTTTCTTCTCAAGACTGAGGCCATCTTTGCAATGAAGTATAGCATCAGAGATCAGGAAAGATGGACAAATGAGTTGTAAATGTGCATTTTTTCAGAAAGATCAATGATAGCCATGCTTACACCAAGCGAAAGAAAGATTACGGGACAGGGATTGCAGTGATGAATTAGGACTGGGAGAAACTACTTGGTGCAATGGCAGAGCAGAGAGAAAGAACCGAGAAACGAAGAGAGTGATAGAAGACAGCCACAGCCAAACTGCCAAAGCCCCCTCCCCACCGCCCACCGCCGTGCCCGGCTCCGGTTTTTTCAGTTCTTTTGGTTAGTACAACTAAATTCGTAATTGGTGCTCCGTCGGAACTCAGAAGAGAAAGTGATGCCTTCGTAGTTTGTAGGAAGTGGGCCTTTTGCTGCTTAGCCCTAACTCGGGCGGGTCAAGCAGCTCATGAGCGGCTTAAGTTCGAGTTCAATCAACATTGAAATCGAATTTGAATTGATAAAGTTGAATTCGAGATAAAAAATATTAAGCTTGTTAAATTGCGAGTTGAATTCAATTATATATATGCATATATGTATTAATAATAAAATTATATATATATATTTTTAACATTTTATTATTTGTTAAGAAAAATTATTATTTTAGTTTTAAAATTTTTTTAACTCAAACTCGAGCTCTACTCTGCTCGATTCGAACTTCGTAAAATTATGTTGAAACTCGACTCGACTAAGTCGAAATTCAACTCGACTCGGTTCGTTTGCGCTCCTAACCCTAACCCAGCTGAAGGAGTAAATACTCCTGCGATTATTTGCCTGTTCAGTCTAGACAGGCTTTTTGTCCTGCAGTTTATTTCACAAAATGCTTTCTGCTTTGCTCTTTATCAATTTATTAATGTGATTGGATGATTATTTACATTTTTGTGCAATAGGTCTACGTTTATATTGATTCCTAATTCTTCTTTACGCCCTTCCGAATTTCCAGAATTCCCTCTTCGAAAGAGTTTCTTGTCAGATTTGTCCTGCAACTACCCAATTTTTTTGTAAAGTCATTTGGAAAAACTGAACAGCATGGAGCAAATGCAAAGCTTTTCTGTTTGCACCAGGAAAGTCATTAGACTGCCGCAATATATAACATACAAGGCCCAAAATGGTATATGCTCGTTCGGTAGACAAAATCAATCACACATTGATCTTGTTTTAGAAGAGTACTTAGAATAGAGAGTTACTACTTTCTATTGTACCAAGGAAATATATCCCTTGGAAAGTTAGAAATCAACAAAAGAGAAAGTAATAGAACTAAATACTCTTGAGCGACCGACGGCGAAGTAATACGACGAGAGAAGGGTGAAAATAACCCTCGTCAGGGAGTGAAATAGAACATGAAACCGTAAGCTCCCAGATAGTACCACGAAATAGAACATGAAACCGTAAGCTCCCAGATAGTACCACGAGCCGGCGATTCCATCAGGAAAGAACTACAACAGGTCAAAGGTTGCCATGATACCCAAATTTATTTAGTTGCTACAGTGTCAATGACAAGGAAAACAGCCAAAAAGTACAAGAGAACTGGAGTTTTACTCTCAACCAAAAATGTCCAAGTAAGTTGTGTACACCATAATAGTTACAGCATGGTTCCTGGACATCTTTTACCAGCCATTACGTCTAGTGGCACCATTCATTTTTGTTACTACACTCGCAGAAACTCTCAAGAAATGTTACTACCAGATAAACACTTGCAACTGTTACAAGTATATTTATCTACAGGATCTCGGTAAACCAATTGCAAAATGAATGAATTCAAGCATTTCAGGAGGCAGGAAAGGAGATTAAAAGATGCCCACATGACCAAGGCACTTTATTCAGATGTACAGCATAAAGAGTTAACTGTTCAGCTTCCACCTTAACTCTAGAAAAGCCAAAACCTCTTCTTTGGTACTCTAGTAGGAACCTCTGTTAAGCATGCAGGAAAAGATGCATGCGTTAGTTATTTCACCCGTGTATGTAATCTTAATTTAAGAACTCGGGAACAAAAATAATAAGAAAAAACACCATCACCTCCAGTTTCATACAAGGAATTATAGTGCACTTCACTCCAAAAGCTCAGCCATATCTCTGAAAGTACAAAAGACAAGCATCTCTAAGGAATTCCAAAGGAAAATTTTATTAATCAAACATAAGTACTTAATTCATGCAAAAAATGACATATTCCAAATATGTAGGTGGTTATATGAGTAACTTTCATTTTCTGTCTACCCTCTTCTTTCCCTTGGATCTTCAATGCATACGATAAAGATTAAGAATTAAGTTCACCACAAAGATCAGTCTGGAAAAATCAATCATCCGGCTGCAAGGACAGAAATTTGAGAACAACTTAACCATAAAAGAAAAAAGATAAAACAGTTGGATTATCATCAAGCTTTGAGACATTGAAAGTTTGAAGTTCAGAGTTACTATTAGCCATATGAAAAGATATACTGACTTCAAGAGAAAAAGACATAAAAATTATAGAACCAACAAAGAAGTCTAATCAATCTCTCAGCAAAAAAATCGTGTAATTCAACTACCCTCAACAACTGTGGTGAAACCTTTTTTCAGTTTTACATTCAAGAGTGCTTCAATGAGTCCGTTATCCCCAAATTCATCACTGCTTAAACAGTCTCACAAGTGTCCCAAATAATTATTATCTTTACTCTTCCCCACAACCAAATAAACAGGTATTCCAGGTGTCAACCATCTGATATTTGGTATAGTGCTTTTACAATATCTCTAGTTCAATTATTGCTGCCCTAAAATATCTATAGAATATCTGCTAGGTTGAGTCATTCTATAGTCATTAATAGAAGACTGTCAACAACCAAAAGCTTTTACGTAATCTAAGCATCATTAATGATACATAAGGAAAGCATGTGTAGATTGGATAAAGGAAACTAAGGATGTACCTCTCGAAGGATTTTTGTCCTTTGGGAGGATTTCAATGTAACAGGTATCACGAAATGAGGTGACTAAACATATTTTAGCTCCAAACTGCAAGCACATTTAGAGGTCAAGAGTTAAATCTGCAAAAAAGCAACTGCAGAACAAATTGTGAAGAAATTAAACACAGTTTTCCCCAAAGGCATGTAGGATATGAAGCAAAATTCAGATTTGCTGGATCTGATACTTCTTCAACGTTAAATTTTAACATCTATTGCAAATTCATGAACTTCCTGAAGGACTAAATACAGGACATGGATTAATTTCTGCCATGAACCATCATGAGTGCTCCTAGTTCTAGTAAGTTCCTTAAAAAAGTTGCCATTTGGCAAAGCAGAGAAAATTTTGGACAAAATACTGAAGTTGCAAACAAGAGCAAAGTTCTTCATAACTCACTAACTTCAAGTTGAGGATTGACATGTTATGCGAAAACTATTATGCATAAATAAATCATGCCCTTGAACGCATAAACTATAATGGCTTCTTAGAGTAACTTCAATAAAACAAAAATAATTAGATTGACCAGTCGGCTTAACTCTTTCTGCCCAAAGCAGAGAAGAGGTTTAATTAATTGTTCAACCTAGCTCTGCTATCAATTTATTATTCACACAAGGTCAGGGAGCATTTGAAGAGAAGACATGGCATGAAGAGTATCAAAGAGCACTCCAAAGGTGAAAAGTCCAGTCAAAAGTTAAAACCACTCTGCTTTCTCTTGTATACTTCCTGGGAATAGAAGAAGTAGCCATTTGTTTGGGTGCTCATAGGAACTTTGGCTAGGATTTGGACATGGGCCAAAATCTTGTTGTATGACATTCCTTATGCATTCCCTTAAGCTGCAGCTTGCAACCCTTATAGTGGTGCCTTTTGATAATTTATGTACATGGACTTGTTCCAAAGGAGAAACAGACTAAGCAAAACTTTGTTTTACCAAGACATGCAACAGTATCTCTATATAATCTGTGTCAAATTTACTTATGAATAATACTTATATTCAATCAAATAGACTTTACTTAAAGGTCAAGCCAATCAACAATTTAATAAGTTACCAGGTAATAATGGTATTCATGGGAATCAGTGATACAGTCGGGATCATCCTAACTGGGATGCTTTTTTGTTCTTTTGTTTCAAATATGAAAAGTAAGTCCTACTGATGAAGTTTTACTACAAGCAATTTAGGGGCACATGCCCTAAACAAGCTATAAAGAATACAGAAAGAACAAAAATACGAAAGATGAGATAAAATATCCCACACTATCTCAGTGGAAAAAACAGAAACTGGACAAAACATCCTTATGCTATAGTTGTTTTTGCAAAGAACAGTTTCAGCAGAACATGGTTTCTGTTTGGGATATGTTTTTACTCCTAGCAAGTTATAGTTAGCTCTATACGCTAGTCAGTTTTTATATACTTGACCAAACCAAGTTTCTTGTTAAGGCGTTGTATCAACCATGGCTAGCATTGACAGACCTTGTTCATCAGCTTCTTTATATTCCAACTAAGAGCAAGATTTCTGCCACATAAAGAATGTTATCACCCCTACACACCATATAAGAAGGAGAACATAACATTTTGGCAAGATTATACCAAAGATTTATCACTAAATTGAAATGCCAAGGTCTAAAGTTGCTAAGCAATCCATTGTAACCTAAATGCACTTTGGAACTCTGGAAAAAGTCAGATTTCCAGGTCTATGGTGCGAACTGGAAAAAATAACTAACATCAGTCAAAAGCAGAAGTTGGAGAAATCAATACTACATCTTCATTAGTTGTCTCTTGTTTGTAAAATTTGTGGCTCTATAGCAACAAAACATCCTAAAATCTATTTATATGAGTAAATACAAAAAGGACAAAGAATTTAAGGGGAAGCAAAAAGAAAGGCTGAAGATTTCAAAAAATGAAAAAAGAAGGCAAATAATTGGAAAGAAAACAAGACATGAGATCAATCTTACTCTATCTGCAGCTGCTTGTAACGTGACATGATCTCCCCACTCTCCCAACCTAAAAAGAAACACAACTGAATGAGATAATGCAGATAACTAGGACTTTAAAGCAAACTAATGCTTAACAACCAGATATCTTACTTTTTCATCTTCTTGAGATAATCTTTATACCTCATGGGCACATAACCTTCATATAACCTTTTGAAACGTTTGAGCTGAAAAATAGACCAACAAGCAAGTATGAGATCATTTCAAAAGCTAATGAGTAAAGAAAATTATAATAGTCCTTTTAAGATAAGCAATATCTTGCAATATATGTTTTCTTGCAGCAGAGAAGGCGGTGGCATAAGCAGCAACAAACAGCTGAGCTACTGACATACTTTAGTGGCTTTTCAAGGCCTATGGTAGATTCTGTAAGGGCAGAAACTAAGGTTGGGAATAAAGATATCACTTGTGAAAGGCATCAATACTCATGGCAGAAGAGCATCACATAACCCCAAAAGGCATTAAAATGTGTAGGAATTTTTATCAATCGCAAAATTATCTAATTATAGGAAGATAAAGATATCACTGAGTGAACTGCCAAACAGCAAAATACTGAATTTCCTTAGGTTCAATGAAGCAGTCGATACAAGCTCACTCACCTAATCATAAACCCTCTTCCTAGTCATGGATGAAGTACAAACTCAAGAAAATTCCAACAAATACCATTTTGTTCAGGGATCTTTGGTGTACAATAAGGAATTTTTCATGCTTGTCCATCCAGTTCTTAGATCACTGTTAAGAGACTTTCCAACAACATATGACCATCATTTCAAACTTGTACTTTTGATAGAATACCAGATACGACCTTCACATTAGGTCATAAAACGCAGGCAAGTGTATTCTACATTTCTTTGGAAAATTGTAGATTTGAGTGTCAAGCATTGCTTGTGCTTTCAAAGTAGCATTCCCCCATGAAGAACGATTCACTTCCTAATGTTGTTTATTCCAGAAACAGAATTGCATCCTAGAGCCAACTATAGAACTGTAAGACCATTATTCCTAGGTATCCAAGTAGATTCCGCAGACTACATATAATCCATCATATAAAACAAAATATCATCCTTAAAAATTTTCTTCATCAGAAATGACCCTCGACTTTGAAGAAAAGTTACTCATCTGTTAGAGAACCATATGAATCACTATAAACCTAGTCAATGCAAAGGTTCAAATCTATATCTGGTACAAGACAGGGACATATGATACATTCCAATGAAAAGAACACTACATGATTTTCGATTAAAGAAGGCTTTAAGCATCATACCTTCAGTAAACAAGGGTATTCTAATAATTGAAACATCAACAGAATTCATTTGATGCATTCCACTATGGCATTACTAAGTAAAAACAATCTATGTAGTAGTAATACCTATTGTAAATCTACTGAAGAATGCCAATTCTCAATGTTCGATAGACAAAAAAAAACCATTAATGCATGTTAATAAGATCTTTATGAGCAACTTAATTGTAGTTTCTTTTGCATGGTAAGATATTGTATTCTGCCTCCATGTGTACGTTGTTCACTTCCATAACAATGTGCCAAGAAATCATACTCATTTTTTTTGTTTATCGCTTTTACGAAGATTTGAGTTTGTTTATACAATATCATGTTGGAACATATCACTGATTTCCAAGTGGTAGGTATTGCAAAGATATTTCTATCAAATTTTTGTCCAGGTTCAAGATTTCATCACGATTACCTAAGATAAAATAGAAGGTGTTAAAATTAGACTAGAACAATCGGAATGGTTACTAAAATATTAAAAGTTCAATTTTGGCCAATGGACTAAACTGTCTATCCAAAAGGTCACTCAACTAATCACATCACTGAACAATAACACAAGAAAGGTGTCTGAGCACTAATTATATTGAGTAGAGAAGAAGAAAATCCTATGGTAGTCACTGAACAATACCTGCTTGACAACCTGCTTTCTGACATATTTATGATAATCTGGGTTACGAAATAACTGATCTGCAAGAGCTCGAAACTGTCCAAAAAAGTTCGAGGCAAAAATTTTAAATCTCAAAAAGAAAGCAAATGCAGCCATAATCATATTATATTTTGAACACTCATGAGAACCCCAAGCGTCACCATCAATAGCCTGTCATGTAAAAGGGACTAACCTGGCAATTTCCATCACCCTCAATTTGCAATTCAGCTAGACCATATGTTGATAACCTGAATAGTAGATAAACCCATTGTGGGGTACATTTTATAAAATGCATAATTCAAACTTAATGTGGGAAAAAACAGCCAGAAAGAATTCTTTGGCTAAGCTCTTAAACTGATTCTGCATATTTCCATAGGAGGGTATAAATTTTGCTTCTTAAATTAATATACCACATTGAAGGAATCACTGGACGGACCTGGAATAACGTTAAGATGGTAGTGGAGACAGATAAAATTTTGTGCAGTTAAGAAGGCATGGCAAAAAATTAGTATTTGGAATGGCGAACTGTGCTCCTAAGGAACACTGAACCACTGTCCATTTGAAGAACAAAGAAAAACTCAGAAACATGAACAAACTTGTAAATGACATGTGACTTGACTAGGTGCAGAAGAAATGATTTCTAAAATCATGTCCTCAGAGTACACTGAAAGGCTATCCATTTAATAGAGTACACTGAAAGGCTATCCAATTAACTTCTTCATGCAAAGCTATTATTGTGACACTTAGTTCATTCAATGATCTTTACAAGGAAGAAATTGATTCATGAAGTACATATAACAACAAAATTCTAAAATCACGTGTCCTTAGAGTATCACGCAAGGCAATACTATCTGCAGAGCTATCATCAGCAGATGACTTCAGGAAAAACTGATGAATAACTTGTATAAACACTGCACAAATGAAAACTGACTCTAAAATTAGCATTATTTGCACCAGGTATTTTATAAGAAAATCTAGTGACAAAAATTAACCTTTCAGAAAGCCTCTCATGATCAAATGTTGCATCATTTGCGTCAGGTATTTCATTGTTAACCCGGGGTGCGTGCTGCCAATACAATGAATCTGTAAGTATGCAAGTACAATATTTAAAAAGGTCATTTTGTTGCCAATATAATATTCTTTCAAACAGACAATAAAAGAAAATTATAGTGTATGCAGTGAAAGGGATGACAAGAAGCCAAGAATATAATGTCAGTTCCATCTAAACAGCAGCAATATTGTGGCAAATAGGACAAGGGTTGAAAGGTAAATTCAAAAGAGACCTCGAATCTATTGAAGATGACTTTTTAACTGATTGCATTTTCATTCTGGAATCAAAGATCACTTACTTGTACCCTACCTTTCTATACTGCTTTAACTTTAGAGCCACACTTTAATGTCAAACAATATACTATATTATTTTAATAGCTCATTATACCTTCTTCTAATACTTCTAGCCTTAACTTTGACACTAATCTTATCAGTATACAATTTGATGCTTCAGTCTTCCTTATCATTCAAGTCATTTTCCTCTCCAATTTTCTCATTGAGGTGCTACATTCCTGTAGGGCAGCCTTTCTCATTTTAATTTCCCCTGTTTTACCACAATTAAATCTCTCTATTTCTAAAGTATACAGGACGCTCCGAGTTCTTAAGTCTCATCTATGTCTACTCAACAATTGTATTCCAAGTGCTTCTCTCCAAAATATATTTGGAACTAAGTTCTAACTTGGCTCCACAACCAGAAAAATACCGTCTGTAAATGCTGCAGTCAAGTAAAAATCTTTGGAGTTTCTTACTTCCCAATTACATACTTCACAGATCCCTTTAGAATTACATGCTAATGATGGAAACAATCTAAAGATACATATACACCATGAGCATATTGGCTTCTGCTAATGATGGAAACAATCTAAAGATACATATACACCATGAGCATATTGGCTTCTGCTCTTGCTCTTATTCCTTTCATTTTTCTTTTCTTTTTTTTTAACTAAAAATCAGTTTGCAATTATAAAGACAATGAGAAAGAAACCTTTGTCAGTCAATCAACAGGGAATCATAATAAAAAATAAATAAATGCTGTCCATTGAAGCAGCAAGGTGAAAAGCTGGTGTCAGGTTTGATGTAGCATGACACCATGTGAGGCAGATAATCTCAAGTACAGGACATCACCTAAAAGGATGCAAACTTTGTCCTTCAAATCCAACTTATACTTCTACAGTTTTACATGTATCTTTAAAGAATCACTAAAACATTTTGCACTTTACGGACGAGATCTCCAGTTGCTCTCAAGTTCAACATTTATGAACCAACCTAACTGCAAAACCAGGAACATTACTGTGCTCTAGCTCTTTCCTTAGAGGTTCACATGGCTATCACTTTCAGCTTTAACTTCAAAGAAACAAGCTTTCTTTTATCATAGGGTGACTATGCTAGGGATAATTCTAGTTGGATTTTTTAAGTTGCTTCAGGAGTCTCATTGAATGACCTTGCACAAGATTGTCTTGATTAATAGGAATAATTACTTGGCTGGAATTTGAAATCTTGTTATCAGTGGAAGTACTGGAAACTTCTCCAGGAGTTCTCCTGAAGACCATAAGATTCAAAAACTATTAGCATGCCTTTTCTGATGAAACAATATACTGTTACTTCTCAAAAGATTCAGAAAGCTAATAAAACCATTTATCTGCACTAGTCAAGGACGTATGAAGAGAGAGAGAAAAAAAAGAGCTTAGAAACTAACAAGTTTCATATAACCATGATAGGAAAAGATGCAAATGGACTGTGGCGGTCAACTAATTGTCTCCAAGAACGTTTAGCATTACAAATACCTTATTGCATGTCTTGAACACAAAATAATGCAAAACAGTTTATTAACTTGTGATGTCTGTCTGAGGACTTAGATGCATATCACAGAATGCCAGATTGTGAAAAAGGTTTGAAGCAAAGCCACAAAGTATAGCTTCTTAATATCTATGCAACAGACAAGCCCTGAAAATGTAAGAAATCAGGCAACAACGACTTCTACTATTTGTAACCTCAGTGATCAGATAAAAGAATACCAAAACTTTAAACACATGGAAAATTACATCATCAACAGCCTATCTACTGCTATTAACCGCCTACTACTTCCAAGTTTCTGGACATACACTTCAAACGTTCAGTTATCTATCAATATGATATCAGAACACAGACTTAAAAGTTGCAATATTTTGTTAATCAAACAGATGCATCATGCATCTGTATGTATCCTACTTCATGAAAAATTATCTATGCATCTGTATGTATCCTACTTCATGAAAAATTATCTATGCATCTGTATGTATCCTACTTCATGAAAAATTATCTATGTCAGCTTGCTGTTATCACTCCATGTGTATATATGACCTTCCTATTGCTAGCAGCACAAGCCAAAAATAACCAAAAATGAAACCTATAGTTTTGAAACATTTTAAGAATGTATCCAATATGCTTGAATGATATGGCCTGGGAAGAATAAGGAACAGCATCTCAGTCCACGTCCTGAAAAAAGCAGAGATGTAGGCATGACACAAGCAGCAGCTATCTTAAATCTGCATCTGCCAATCCTAGTAATGATTCATAACATCATAGAGAGAGAGAGAGAGGGAGGGACTCTGTGTGTCTGTCCGTGCGAAGAAAATTTGGAAATCTTGAGAGACTGTTCATGTGATCTGACATCAAGTTTTTTTAGAGAATATGAGGAAGCCCACAAGAAATGGTATACCACTGAAAGAAGTAATGAACCCAAAAGGAAAGTATTTTGATCTTGCTTCAGAAATTAGCAAGTTGCAGCAAAATGAATGAAGACATAACTTTTAGTGCTAAAATTGATCAGTCAGATGGCTTATTGACAGGCAGCCAACCAGATGATGTCAACATGTCCAAAAACCATAGCATGATAATCCACCAAGTAGTGAAGTACTGGTTGCTCGATTTATTAGAAGTGTAAGGCATAAGAACAAGCACGAAGAACACAGAAATCAATTCAATTTCATGAAAGCAAGAAGAAGAGAAGGGGGTTTCAGTATCATACAGGGATTGAATCCAAATGGGAAAGCCTCCTGCCAAGCCTATGCTGCTGCCCATAAGTATTATTAATGTTGGCTGAATTTCCGTCTTCTGCTAAGGCTGCAGCGATTGCAGGGTCATCTTCTGTACTATCATCGCCGGAACTGTACAAACTGGAGCTGGTTGAGAAAGAGCTGGTGGCGCTTGCCCCACCAGCAATTCCATACTTTTCTCCACCACGCGTTTCCATGTCCCAACTTTCAATTTCTTGATTAACTCTGGACTAAAAGATACAACTATTAAAACAAGTAGTAGTTGATCACCCCCAGAGAGAGAGAGAGAGAGAGAGAGATCAATTTCAACATAAATTAGCCAAAAAAGAAAGGAAAAAAATTAAATAAAAAGAAAAATCAAACCTTCGAGAAAGACGATTAACCAAGACAAGAAAAGAATCAATTCCGGAAATCCACGATTGTAATCAACTGGGGTTTAGACTAAATTAGAAAAGATACATGCGGCATAAATAAAACAATCCAGCTAAGATTTTGCAACAACACAACACAACAGAGTAAATTAGTAATGGGCAAGAAGAAAAGAACAAGCTTGAGAAAAGAAGCTAGCAGTATCAAGTGTAAACTAAAGGGTGAGGGGTGGGTCTGCTGATGCTTAGAAATGCGAGGAGGGCATGCGAAATTGAACAACATAATACTTACATTACGTTGAGAATTCTATGGTGGGCTGAACAGGGATGGTCTCAGGCGCCAGATAGACTGCCAGATAACACCACAATCGTCCAAGAAGTACAGCAACCAAAACACAGAGGTGAGGATTGAAGAAGCTAGTAGTAATAGGTTGTTGGGGGAAACTGGAGAGGCTAACGCTGCTGCCAATCCAATCAGAAATTACGCAGTTTAGAAGTCATAGCCTCATAGGTAGCTGCGGGGACGGGAAGTGGGAAGGCTTCAACTGCAAGGCCGTCATCAAGCCTTTTCTTCCACGCACACCATTTCGAAAACGCTCAAAGTCTAACCAAACACGCAACCAGCAGAGGCTGTTGCCCCCCCTAGCTTTTTGAAAAATTGCATTTGGGTTAGAATAATTTTATAAAATTTTACTTTAACTCCTTCTTTCGGCACAACCAAAACTTTTTGTTACATCCTTCCCCCACCCCGACAGAAAAAAGGCAAACTTTTCTCCACTTTTTCTGTAAATGTTAGTAGAAAAACTGTCATAATCAAACAATTTTGTTTTATGATTCTTATTTACTCCGTCATTACATTTTATGGGAGTAGTAAAGCATAAAGGGGGAGGAATATTTGAACAAATTTTTTTAAAAAAACTATCATCATAGTTTGAACCTTTATAAGATCTAAAATGTAGTTTGAATAATACTATATTATTTATAAACAATTACTTTATTCTACTATTTGAAAACCATATTCATGTTAAATTTATTTGGACTACAATTTGTCTTTTAAATTTGTTAATAAATATTAAATGATGATATCATATGTATATATAATAAAGTTGTATTTTCATCATTATCTCTTTAATTTTCTCTTTCCTATGTGACTTAGGTTCCGTTTACATAAAACTGAATCTGAATTTTGAAATATGAGTACTGAAATAATTAATTTGCTGAATTTTAAGCACTGAAAAGAAATATATAAATGTCTAAATTTTAATTCTGAACCTATTTATACTGTTTGATAATCATTTATAACTGAATGGTTAATAAGTTAAATTTAACAATGTTGCCCTTATATCTTTTCATCCAAAAAAGAAATAGAACCTATGATTTAATTAGATTAAAATTGTTAGGTATGAAAATGGCAATATTTATTTTTAAATCAAATTAATATAAAAGATGAAATATATTATATGAGGAGTATGGAGAAGATGTGAAAGTCATTAAAAATGGAGAAAAGAGAAGTAAAAAACTATTAGATAGAAAATATTAGATTGTTTAATTAGATAAGAATTTTGAACATAATTAACAAACAAGGGTAGATTTAGTAGATAAGATAAGGTAATTGAAATAATTCTAGTAATTCTTATCAGAATTAAGCATTCAGTTAGGATTCTTATGTTGAAAAAATACACTTAAGTTCAGCACTACTTAACAAGTTCAGTAGATGAATTTTTATTTATCAAACACTCAAATTATCTGAATGTCTGAAAAAGTTCAATTTCAGCACTTTTATATGTTATCAAATAGACCCTTAACCAAGAAACCAGTAACTACTATGCTCATCTAAACAAATTACACACCTTTTTCCTCTTTTGTCTCCTTCTATCCTTCTTTGCACATAATTTCTCAATTTCTTAAGCACTGTTGGGCTTAGCACTTTTTTTTTACCAATATATATATATATATATATATGAAAATAGATATTTTAATTTGATTGTTTCTCATTTTTATGTGGCATGCCTAATTGAAGAAAATTAACAGGTTATGGGTCACTTGGATTTTACCCATATTGAATCCTATTTGGATTATATTATATGTTTCAAAATTATCTCTAATTTTAAAATAAATTTAAAAAATAATTAATCTTATCTTAATGATATAGTTTAAAAACAACTAATCTTATCTTAATGATTTTGCTTTTTGACAAATTATTACATATAGAACTATAGTAAAATCTTTTTCAAATCACAATTATTGAAATCTTACATATTCCAAATTACTTCCTTAATTACAATTATTGAAAATTGTACATACCCAAATTACTTCCTTTCACCACCATACTGTTGATTAGTATTCAAATTGTTCATCATTTTTTCATTTTATTTTGAATTAACTTAGGATAAAAAAGAGAATTAACTATTAGACGAACAGATTTACCAATATTTTTGGAAACTGAATATTTATTGATGAAGAAAAATGAATGGATGGATTTTTTCTACTTAATTAAATATGAATATATAGTTCTAGGTTTATGGTCATTATAAAAATTTAATTTGTCTAAAAAACATTTGTAAAAAAAAAAAGAATATTTACCAAGTTTTTGATATGGGGAACATTATTTGATGTATACTATCATATTATAATGAAAGTATGTAAACAAAATTTGAAAAATTAGTAAATAATTGAACATTTAGAATACATTAATTTTTTAAAGTTAGTGGATGAACATGTAGGATTGTTGTTATTTTTTGTATTTAAATTATTTATATTTGTATAAATTCACAAAAAAATTTAAAAAAAAAACCGTGCTAAGGTACGGGCACAATTTTAGTTCTACATGGAGCTTATCTATTTCCTTCATAAGCATATAATCAATTACCAATATCTATTTAAATTAAATTTCAAATATCTTGCTTATCATCCAAGTTCTATAAAATCAACTTTATCATCCTATCCTATATTTAATTTCTTTTCCTATACGATTTGCTTATGCAATTCGCAATTCACGCTTATGCAAAAATTTTACTTATTGGCATTTTGATGATGTATCAATTATTGATGTCTTCCATGTTGCAGACACAAATTAGTCTCCCATTTTTTGCACTAGCATTTCAAGTTTTGTGATTTCTGACATTTTAATTGTGCTTCGTGTGGATTTTGGAAAGTTTTCATCACATTGTAAGTTTTCTAGTTCCTCTCACTATTATAATTAATCACAACTGATCTTAGGATATCTTCAAATTTTCGATTCAGCATGCATGCCTTTAGTCATAGGAATACATTCTGTTCATGATTCATATGCATTTATTAAAAATCAGATTTTGTAATACGTCTTCAGTAAAGCTGGTTTTAGGTAACTTTACCTTCCTTACAAAAATTAAGTCAATAAAATTTGATTTTAACCTAAGTTTTTTACCACTTTTTACCCTGAATCCATCACATGATTCATACATGACCATTTCTTTTAGGGACAAAAAGGTGATCCGATTTGTATTCATTTTTACGTATACAGAAATGTAGGATCTCATCTAAATTATATTCATTTTTCTCCCTAAAAAGTTAGATCTGACCTATTCATATCCATTTTTTCCACTAAAAGAAATAGGATTTGACAGTTTTTATACATAAAAAATAACTGCAAGTGGGTCATGTGGTGATTTCATGCTAAAAATCATTGAAATTTAAATTGGAACGAAAATTTGCTAACTTGAAATTGTAATGGATGTAAAATCAATGTTTTAAAAGTGAATGACGAAAAAATTTATTTGATAAAATATGATAAACATATTGAATAATTTTTTTCTTTTATAAATGTATGCGCATGAGTCGCATGGCATGGGGTAAGCTTCTTCTGAAACAAAGTACATCCTTCATGATGCCATTGCCAATAGTACCACTTGCACTACTAAGACCAAAGTTATTAAACCCAACTCAGGGAGGAACCGGTGAAAGAGGCGAGTCAACAGGTTATTGGTTCAACCAGTGGGTCACTAAATATATTTAAACATTATGTCTTATAATTTTTGATATGGTTGAAATTATAATAAACTATGTCATAATAAATGCTCAATTAGTCTATTTTATTATAGAATCATTAATTCTTATAAGAGTTAAAGAATTAACAACCTAAATTTAATTAGTAATCCACCAAATTTCAAGTATAAAATTTTATCAATGTAATTATCTAGTTTATTTATGAATTTTAAGTGTAAAAGTTTATTAAGAATGATGGACCTGTTTGGAAGCCAGGTTTTTGGACAAGTTTTTTATCTACTAGTTTTTTAACAACTTTTGCTACAGGAACCCCAAAAAACTTTTCAAAGGTTTTTACCTACACACTTCAAAATACCCAACCCACCACCGCCCCAAAAAATTTCTCAAAATTTTTTCCTACACACTTCAAAATACTCAACCCACCACCACCTCAATGTTTTTTCCCGCCCTTTTTTTCTTCTTCCTCCCCCATTCCAACCCACCGCCGCCGCCGTCGCCGACCACCACCGTCGTTTCCTCCCCCATCCTGCGGAGATGAGCCTGGCTTGTTGAGAGGCGCGCTGGTCGCGCGCTCTTGCTGGTTGTGGGCACGTAGGGGCGAGCAGGGGCACGGAGCCGCACGGCAGCGCGCGCGTTGCGGCTAGGTCGCGAGCAGGTCTGGAGCGCGCTGTGGAGAAGGCGCAGGCCTGGTGCGCGCTCTTGGGATGGCGGCCGGGGGCTGCGTCTGCGCAGGTGCGCGATAGGTCGTGCGCTGGTGTGCGGGTTGCGTGACTTGGTTGCTGGGAGGGCAGGCGCTCTGGTGCGCCTGCGTTTCTGGTCGAAGAGGCGCCGGAGGTGGTGGTCAGCGCTCCAAGAAACAAGGGGAGGGAGAGGAACAGGGGAGAGAAAATGCCAAAAAAAAAAAATTCTGCTGCAGACTGCTTGATGCAGTTTCGGGAGAGGAACAGGGGAGGGAAGGGGGAAGGGGGATGGGGAAGGGAGAAGAAGCCGGAAGAGAGGAAAGAAAAGAAAAAAGAAAAAAGAAAAAAGAAAGAAAGAAAGAAAGAAAAGGAAAAGGAAAAAAGTTTTTCATCTTACAAACACCCAAAGTTTTTCTTACAAAAGTTTTTCTACAACTTCTACAGTGATCTACAGTAAAGTTTTATACAAACACCCAAAAAAACTCACCTTTCAAACAGGCCTGATATTTGTATTTAAAATGAATTGTGTAATATGTTATTTTTAAGTAAATTTCATAACTTATAAAGTTTGGGGAATAATAAAATGTTATTAAAAGATTCCAAATAAATTTTGTTTTAGAGAAATAAAATAAGAATAAAAATATAATATATAATATAAGAAGGACAAAACAACTAACAAATAGGTTGTTGGTCCAGTGGTGATTGCACTCTACTTCTACACATAAGTTCCCATATTCGAACCTTCATTTAAACATCTTCGCAAAATTTTTCCCACAACAACATATAGCTCGGATTTCTTATAAAATCGGCTGGTTCACCAGATTGAACGATGGACTGCCGATCCGTTGACAAGTCAACGGTTTAATTGTTTGAACCGTCTAATTAAAGACCCAGCCCGACTCAGTTGCTGGTTCATTAGGTTGACCGATTGAACCGTCTGACCCGGCTGGATTTAATAACACTGTCTAAGACTATTCTATAAAAAAAAATGGATTAGAATGAATTTAGACGATTTATTGGTAGGTGAAGCCATTTTAGATGATGAAGCTTTCGTAAATGGATGTGCTTGTCTCTACTACGCATGTTTTTCATGTATGCATGGCTTCACGGTATTATACTAATTTGTCTTTTTGCGTTTGTATTCGTTAATCTACAATGCATTTCTTATTGTATTGTCAAACATGATCTTCCAAAGCTTGATAGTTATTGCACTAAATTTACAGATTTTGATGGATAACTTAATATATACCTGACTAAGTCTATAGTATTAGATCTTTGCACCTTTTAACTTGTATTTGGTTCATATTTTGTGCTCTAAATTTTGATTTGAAACACAATGTACTACCCCTAAAACTCTCAAATCCGTCCATTTGAGTTTAATTGTTAAAACCATAAATAATACTAAAGGAAATATAGAACGTACAATGTGCGAGTGTAACAATTGCATATGAGCAGACGAACTGATTCAATTTTGCAATCATTGCACTTAGGCATTGCGTATATGCTCCTTAATTCCATTTATATTGCATACAATTATCCGAAAGTTTAGGATCTGAATTTGAAGTTTAGTATGCAAAACAAAAATTGAATACAAGTTAAAGGATGCAAAGTAGAATTAATCCTAATCTTTATATTGAAAACGGTAAATTATCTATTACCCCCTCGTGGTTTGGTATTTTACCACATAAATCCCTATAATTTAAAGACTTATATATAATTTCCTCATGATTTGGGTTAATGTGTTACCGTTAGTTTTAACGGTAAAACTAACGGTTAATAGTAAAAAGTCAAAGTCAACCTAATAAATTGACAAATTTACCCTACATTACTTCTTTTTTTCCTCGAAACATAAAAAGAATAAATTAAAATAAAAAATAGATAAATAAGAAATATAAAATATCATTAAAGATTTTGTTTAAAAACTTATAATGATATATGTAATAAAAAAAGATTTGATATTTTTTTCTTATTTGTTTGTTTTATAATTTCCTTCCATCTTTTTTGTTTTTTATTTATTTTTTTATTTCCCTTCTAGCTCTTTTGTATTTGGAGAAAATTAAGATTTGGTTTGCCAAGTTATAGACTTTCAAAATTATCTCTTCTCTTCCCAGAAAAAGAGAGAAAGAAAAGGAAAAAAAAAGGATGAATTTGTCAATTCATTAGTTTGATTTTAACTTTTTATTATTGACTATTAGTTTTAACTGAAAAACTAATAGTGACACTTTAACCTAAATTATAAATGTGCTATGTATAGATTTTTAAATCATAGGAGGTCATACGGTAAAATATACCAAATCATAGAGGGTAAAAGATAATTTACCCTATCCAAAATAGCAAAAAGACATAAAAAAGCATTCCCTCAGCCTCATCCAAATTAGTGCATAGTATGGTACGTTTATAGAGTGTACTAGTTCCATCTGCAGCCACGCATTCGCAATTTCGCATGGCTTTGCCCAGATTTGAGTGGTGGAAATGGTTAATATACAGCTACGTATGTGTCTGTAAAGTTCATTATCTACTGCACTATTCTAGGAGCTAATTAGAAGAATGTAAAAATATTGATTGTAGTCAACAAAAAAGTATGAACTCCTGAAGTGAGAAGAAAGTGTCAATAAAGTCTATTTGATTACAGTGTGAATACTTGGTCAACTGAAAACAGGCTGAAAAACAAGCAAGCAATTTTCAATGAATGCTACAAAAGGTGAAACCAAGTAGGGTGGTCGTTGCTACTAGAAAAGGCGCGCCACTGATAAGCGCAAAAAGAGAGAGATTTACATTGTGAAAATGTAAAAAAGAGTTGCTCGTCTAGTGCTTTTTCCACCTATTCTCTTGCGAGTAAATAGGACCTATGCTGAGAATGTAGCACAAGTATTTGATTAGGACAAAAACACTCGCATTCATACAAGACTAAATACCAAATTTAGGAAATCAAATGCTGAAATTTAGTAGCGAAATATAGACCACTGCCGTTTTGGTTTTTAATTTACAAAGCCTAATTAACATTCAGGTATTCAAATTTGTTCATCTCAATGTTGAAGTTTAGGTTTTGGGCTTTCATTTCCTGTCCAACAATTTAGCAAATATGGTCAGAATGATGATAAAATTATGTCGATGCAGGTAAATAAAATACTTGCATAAAGTACAAGAAGCCAAGGCACTCTTTTATCATCCAATTTAAGCAAATTCTCAAGCTCACAACACTCTTGGTGTCAAATATAGTACCAGCAGCATTTGTGCTTCTATTTGCATGGACTGCCATTTTCATGGCCGTTTAAACTATGCTCCTCCAGGTTGCCATTATGCAGGCCACACTCCTTAGCCTTTGCATCCTCCCACCACCACCTTTCTTCTCTCTCGTGTTGCCAAGACAGGACTGTCCTCATGCATGACTGACATCCAGTTGATACATAACCTAGTGAATGCAATGTTTTCACAGCACAAACATGGCTCACGGGAAATTCTACATATCATTCCGATCTAGATTTGCCATAGGGTTCCACTTGACTAGAATGCCAATAGCTCCTTGCTTCCAAGTAATATATGAACTTCAACAGCATCAGGAAACACATACTCAATTTGAATCAAACAGTGCTTGTAAAAGATATCAAATAATTCATATATCTCTAGATTCAACCTCCAAGTGTCCAAGCTAAATACTCTGAATGGTCGATAGTAATTCGTGTGTACTCGATGTAAACATCATCTTCAGCATCACTACTAAAAAAAATGCACATGCTGCATTCCTTAGATGTTCGTTACTCACCTGGAATTTAAGCTGCAATTCATTTAATAACCGGCATTTTGCTCTTTCCTGAAGCACTTGTGTGTGACGAAATCTGTACATGGATCAAAGAGGTTACTGAGATTAGCTTAGTTTCTCTGTTAACCTGATGTTGCTCTTGCTTGTTTTATAGGAATTTTTAACGAGGCTCGAAGCAAGAATAGGATATGCAAAAATTCTTCAGGATACACTGACAGAGATGGCAAAGGAAGTCCAGAACAGAACTCAGGGGTAGAGAAATGAGAAAAACAGCAGATGATGCTGATGAATTTGTAAATAGGGTAAGAAATGATTAATACTTCTTTCGTAGATATATAATTCTTCAACACTGCTTTGATTTATCTACGTATTAAATGCGAATGCAGGTGAAAAGTGGTGCGGATGTTTCAGAGTAAGAAAATTTTTTATGTTGCTAAGTTGTTCCTCAATGAACACATGTTACAGTTCTCAAGCAGGTTGAAGTGGTTTAATTGCAGCTTTTTCATTTTGATTAGAGTTCTCATTATTTTTACTTGCTCAAGTGCATCAGATTGTGATCTTTGTCAATTTTTTTTCTACTTTTTGCTGCAGCAGGCCCTTGCTAACGAAAATGTGCAAGCATTTGGGGCTCTGTCCTTCCGAAACAGATGTTCATAGAGAGTTTCTGCAAATCCAAGAAAAAAGCTTTATCCATATTAATTGTAGCATGATAAATGGAAAATTTGGAGCGTCATTACAGTGGTTTTTTAAGTTCTTTTTATATTAGTTTGGTGATTGTTTCTAGCAGCCTCTTATATTTGTTGGTATGATTAACCATATATAGTTATTCTAGAAATGTATTCGTGATGAATATTTTAATACTGAATATACTTACTGGCTCATTGCTTGTCTTCCTACTTCTATTAGTTTAATATTTTGATGTTGCCAAGTGACATAGGAGATACCATAAACTTATTTTCTAAATCTCACGTCCACAGAACTTTGTTGGTCAAATGGCCTCCTAATTAATTAATTATCTCACAACCACAGAAACTTTGTTGGTTAAAGTTTCTTTTGCTCTGTAGTATTGCATTATTTAGTCATGCCCCAATTCAATTTGTATTCCCGTCTCCTTTCTACGTAGAGAAATGGTACTATACAAGACAAGGGAAATTCAATTGTAATGCATATGCTTGTATGATGCATTAATACATTACAGATTTTTTTTTTTTTTTTACACATAAGATATTAGTGTCAAGAGGGCATTCTAATTCCTGTCACTGGTTCGATCTTAATTTTGTAAAGAAAATATGTATGTGCATTCTTAAAAATCCCTTTGGCAATAAATAGTATTGCAGCTTCGTGGTTGGTTGGATTTGTCACTCGATCACTCTGTATCAACTTCTCCTCTGATTCTTTCAAGGTACACAATGACCATCCTTTTTCATCTTGGACTCCTCTAAGGTCCACAGCTGATCATCTGATTCTCTACATGTTGTTGAACTCTTCATTCATTGCGGGATAATTGAAGGGTTCCTCAAAGATACACCAATTGACATGATTGGCTTTGCGTTTCAAAAATATACAATCTAACTTAAATGAACTCTCGTAGCGTGAATTAATAAGACAGATTAAGTGGGATTTTGCTTAATTACGTGACAAGATGGAATTGGTAGGTATAATACAGGAGGGAGTTAAACGTCAGGATCTTCGTGATATACTTTTTGCTCATCTGAACGTACGAGCTATACAAGTGAATTAAAAATTGCAAATGAGATCATTGTGAAACTGCTCTGTTAATTAATTCCTTTGGTTGGCTATGGGTATTTGCATGGCCATGATGTCGTAGCTCCATTACTAGGACATTTCACTTATGATACTCATCAGGATAAATATCTATATATGCTAAAGAAACTTGATAAAAAAAAACATTCATAAACGTCAACCCTCTCTCTCTCTCTTGCTCTTTGACGCACCCAATTTCGTTGCTAAATTTTGCACTCTTTTATATATATGTTTTTGTGCTTGATTTTTTAATTAATTTATTACAATTGTTTGATTTTTTGACTTCGAACCTGCATTTGATTAGTTGCATCTTTCAAACCTTTTACTGAGTTCGAGATATTCACTAATACGACGAAGAGAAGAAGTTCAGGGATTATTTCACTTGATTATATATGTCTAAGGATTAATTTTCTTTCCTTTAGAGGGACCTTAATGCACGGATCGATGCTGGTGCTTTGGCATCTTTGCTTTGTCTAGAAGGCTAGCAGTTGTACACTTTTTTTTAAATTTTGGTGTAATGTCATATACAGTTTTAGTTCTTCTATTTCTTCCTCATACAGATGCAAGAATTTAGTAATTATAAATCCTAACAAATAGAGATAAGAATTTAGAGAATGAAACTTAGGAGTGCTATACATATGCTCTTTTGATGACAAAAATGCATTCTTCTATAAATAATGAATTCTTCTATGATGATTGCGATGAGCGATGACACCTACTTTAATTCATTCAGATCTCGATCAAGTCCACTGTTTACTATAGTCATTATGCAAGTATGAAGTATATCCTCGGCACCTGCTGCCAAAAAAACTAGTGTGTGTATACATATAGAGTAAATCTTATATATGCTGACAGTGTATACACTATCATCGTTTGATTCATGACATGCATGCAAAAGTTGAATTTCAAAGTCAAATTTTGTATATTTGTCATTCATCCAATGCTGATAGTGTATACACTGTCAGTGTAGGAAAGATTAATCCATATATATATATATAATTCTAGATGGAGTACCTCGTGTGGCATTAAAGAGTCATTTGATGGATCAATTGGGCGGTCTGCAGCCTCTGGGCAGCTCTTTCCTGCCCAGGAAATGGACTTTTGATGAAGGATATAGATCAAGTTAATAACATATACAACTGCAGAAGAGGAAGAGACATGTTACATTTTTTTCATGCGCAGACAACTCTCTTCAGTTTTCAGTACTCCTGTGGCGGAGATCAAGGACAGCTTGCCTATATCGGAAAATGTAGTATATTATAAATTCATTGCGTACTAGTATGATTAAAACCCATCTCGATCGTTGGCACTTGCCAAACCACGAAGCCTTTTTTCATCTTTGGGAATTAAGAAAACATGAACGCTATCCATCACGTTTCGCATAGACCCCAAAAGTAAAACAATCATTTCCAATCAAAAAGCCTTTTCCTTTTGCACCAATTGGAACCAACATAGAGCTCAGTAATGGTAGGCCACATGCAGCAACTTGGATCTTAGGCCATGTTCCATGTTGTTGAACAAATTAAAGAATCAAATGGTCTTGTATTATCTATCATCCATGTTGTTGCCATTACACCTAATTCGGTAACAAAGTTGCTAATCGCGAAGCTTAGCTTTTCCAGTTTGCATTGCCCTTTATTGCCATGTGTGTGATTAGTTTATGTAGCTAATGTTCGTCCCAACAAATTTATTAATTTAGCATAATCTTCAGCTAAAGCCAAAAGAAACAACTACCGGATTCTATCTTACAGGTATATGCTCATTTTCGTTTCATTCTTGCTTTTCTTTTCTTTCTCCTGTCTTTGTCTTGTTTTCCTCCCCGTTAGGTATTCATTCACCCAATCAATTATACATCCTTTTGTCTCGTAACTTTTGCCGAAAAAAGAAGCTTCCACTATGAATTTCTGTATTTATCCGATCGAACAGATATACTAGAACCCTCCTGGCCTCACCACAAATTTAAACGTATTTATGCACTTGCTAAACCTTCAAGTTCAGTCTCTCACCCGATCGAGATCAACTACTAACTAAGAAGAAGAAATACAAGGAAAGGGAGGCATGAAGCACTTTACGAGGGCGGGGGGCAAGGTGATTTTAGTTCCATATCCAGCACAAGGCCATGTCACTCCTATGCTCAAGCTGGCTTGTGAACTCGTTTCCCATGGTTTAGAGCCCGTGCTGGTTGTCCCCGAGTTTATCCACCGCAGCATCTCTGCTCAGATAGATAGTATGGAAGGGATTGATTGTCAGTCCATTCCGCCTGAAGGACTAGACGAAGGACAACCGCGTGACTTTTTCGCCATGGAGATGGCTATGGAGAAGACAATGCCGCTTCATCTAGAAAGCTTGTTCGACAACTTGATGGGGAACAAGAACAGGATCATGATGAAGGAAGGGTTTCATGTATGATAGTTGACCTACTGGCATCATATGCTATCAACGTTGCCCGTCGATGTGGAGTTGAAGTAGCAGGTTTTTGGCCAGCCATGATGGCTACTTACAGATTGATTTCTGCCATTCCAGACATGCTACTCTCGGGCATCATTTCTGAAACAGGTAATCCATCACAATATTATTAGTGGAATGCAATCTTTTATTTGAGGTTTTTATTGATGAAAAATACTCAACTAAATCTAGTTTAACAACTTTCTAAAGACCTAGTGGTTGTATTTAACGCAACAAGTAACTCCACACAAAAAATAAGTGCTTTTCATTGTTGAGCGAATGACCCTATTGCCCTCCCCGATCACCACACATCGCATTGCACTGCATATAAAACAGTCTCGGCCGGAAAAGTCCATGCCGGTACAAGAACCGCACCGCTGTGTAAATAAGCTAGGGGCACCTTGTTATTGATACACACAGCCGTTGGATGTGACAGTTTGCTTCCCGGCCTAGAATTTCACCACTTTCTTGCAGAGGGCTTGTGTTTTGTGGTTGGTTTTTTTTTTTCTTTTCCTTTTGATTGCTAGGTGAATGTAAGGTGGCGTTTGGCTCTTTGTAAATGAGATATAAGAAATTTTTACTAATTAAATATATTAATATAAATGTATTAGTAAATTTAGTCTAACTAATTAATAATTTCTATTAGTAAACATGTATAATTATTAGTATAATTGATAATATTAATTATATTACATAAATTAATATGCATTATATAATACATATAATTAATAATAATATTATTATAAGTTTGTAACTAATTAAATTAAATATTATATATATAATTAAATATAAATATACAAATGTTATAATATAAATATATAATTATAATTATATAATATATACAAATATTAATTATACAAATATTTTATATAAATATAATATATATTACATATTAAATATAGTTATTATTATATATTATAATATTTAAAATAATAATAATAATTATAATTATATAACTTATTAATATTACATACATGTATATATTATAATTATATGCACATATAATATACATTTATAAATATACATATATATTATAAATATATTATTATATAATATTAATAATTTTATAATATATATTATATAGGTATAATTATATTTAACTAAATAATTATAATATATAATTATATAATATAATAATATCATTATTATAAGTTTGTAACTAATTAAATTAAATATTAGATATATAATTAATTATAATTATACAAATGTTATAATATAAATATATAATTATAATTATATAATATATAAATATTAATTGTACTAATATTTTATATAAATATAATGCATATTAATATTAGATATAGTTATTATTATATATTATTATATTTAAAATAATAAATATAATTATAATTATATAATTTATTAATATTATATACATGTATATATTATAATTATATGCACATATAATATACATTTATAAATATACATATATATTATAAATATATTATTATATAATATTAATAAATTTATAATATATATTATATAAATATAATTATATTTAACTAAATAATTATAATATTTATTTATATAATATACTAATATTATAATTATAATATATTATATATATGTATATATTATAATATAAATATAAATATAAATATAAATATAAATATAATATATAATATATATAAATATTAATTATACTAAATATTATGTAATTATAAGATTTTGGAATCACACTTGGGTTTTGGACAAAACCCACCATTTTACTAGGGAATGGAGAGATGCCAAATTTTTAGAAATCATTCCAAAATTTCAATTCTCATACCAGTGAACCAAATACCAATTATGGAGTTTATTCCATTACTTCATTCCGATACCCTTTTACCAAACGCCGCCTAAGTGTTGAAAACCCTAACAAGAGATAACTGGAAATTTGTGAATCATGACTAATTAAGAAACCTTGTCGGCGAGGTCATTTATCTTGCTGGTCCAAAAGAGGAAAGGTCTAGTAAGTAAATTTTGTGATGTCCACGTCATTTTGCAGCCATATCATGGTTTTAATAATGAAAGTCAGATCATCCCTTCTTTCTTGTTGACATAAACAATCAACTGGACTGAAAGATTCTGATGGAATGCTTTACAAATTTGACACGTCTTTGGTCAAAGCATGATCTGCCATATAAAAGGATTTTGTTTTTTTAAATGGATACGTCTTCTGTTTGAGGGGACATGCAAAATATGTATAATAGGCTAAAGCTCCCCTTGATCTTTGATAGGGGGTATTATACATTTTATTCAATGTTTGTTGTAATAAGTACAGCTTGGTATAACTTGGGATGCCGGTGATTGGATTTCCCACCGACCAAAAATAGAGGAGAAGGGCTAATTTGTGTAGTTCGATCCATTTTGGAATAGACTATATTCCACTGATAAGATACCCTACTCACAAATGCTCCAATAAATGATCGATTGTGCAGGTTGTCCTTTGTTACAAGCCCCTATATGCGTTTCCCCGGGTCAACCTTCAATAAGCGCAGCTGAACTGCCATGGTTAATTGGGACTTCGGCTGCAAGAACGTCAAGGTTCAAGTTTTGGACAAGGACCATGGACAGATCGAAGACACTTGAATGGCTTCTGGTAAACAGTTTTGCGGAGGAATGCCACGGAGGCCAGATCAACGTCCAAAATGTTATCCCAATTCGACCTACAAGTAATACTCTGCATTCAAGAACGTCGACCGAGACTGTTGCTAGTTCTGGGAGGAAGATTTGAGTTGCTTAGATTGGCTAGACAAACAAGCTGTTGCATCAGTAGTGTACATCTCATTTGGAAGTTGGGTGAGCCCAATTGGAGAGGCAAAGGTGAAGAATCTAGCCATGGCACTGGAGACATCCGGCAGGCATTTCCTTTGGGTTCTAGGGCCTGCATGGCGTGAAGGTTTGCCGAGAGGTTTCGTGGAGAGAATGTCCAAAGAGGGCGGGCAAGGTAAAATTGTTTCGTGGGCACCGCAAATGGAAGTGCTGCAGCACGAGGCCGTAGGATGCTATCTCACACACTGCGGATGGAACTCAACCGTGGGAGGCCATACAATGCAAGAAACGCCTACTCTGCTATCCGGTTGCTGGCGATCAGTTTCTAAATTGTGCTTATATTGTTAAGGCTTGGCGAATTGGAGTAAGGCTCCAGGGGTTTGGGCAGAGAGATTTAGCTGAAGGGCTGAAAAGGGTGATGGAAGATATAGAGATGGATGGCAGAATTCTGGGACTGAACGAGAAGTTGATGGGCAAAGAGGGTACATCTAGAGCGGCAACTAATTTGGCCTCCTTTGTTAACAACATAGTCTCGATGTAAACTTTATTTATTCCCGATTTCTTTGGATACTCTTTCAGTCTATTACTAATTGTAGAGTTATGCATCTTGTTGATGGTTACACTTACATGTCATTTCATTTAGTGTTAGTCACCCCAATATCCATCACCTATTAGTGAATGTTAAATGAGTGAACATATGCCAGCCTCAAAAGTGCATTATAATATTCAAACCTAATATTTGTATGGCCAATTATTCAGTTAAATATAGGTCTTAAAATTGAAGTAATTGTCTATTCCGTGCAACTTTGAATAGCTTAAATATATGACGAATTTGGATCTATTGGCCGAATAAATTTATGTGGACACAATCATGTTATTTAACATAATTATCCGATCTTTGTTTTAAACATTACATTGATGTTGAATAGGGAAAATATCTCCCAGCCATAAATGTGGTGGGAGCCTAGCTACCCGGCTCCCCTCCCGCTTATATCCGATAGTCACATTTGAAATATACAGGTGGACACTTGAAGAACATGCTGTCAAAACAAGTATTGTTGCATGCAATCCATATTAGACATGTTAGGCAATGTCATTTTTAGCCATTCGGACTTGGTTAAATCTTAAATATCCGGAATCTATGGTGTAAATATTAGTCGTGTACCAAAATTTTACGTTGTAGTTTGAACCTTCTTTAGAATTTGAAGGAAGGTTATTTTCTTGACATTGCACACTGCAGATGCATGTTTGATCGTAGCATTTGTTCGTATACTTTCAATGTATTAATGCGGAATAATTTTAAGCACCTGTCGCAAGCCTGCATATTAGGACTGGTCCAAAAATAATCAAATTAAAATTAGAATAAAATAGGTGGTATAACCGACCATATAAAGATTAGGCGGTAGACACCAGACATATAATATTTAGGCGATAAAACCGACCATATAAAAGGGTTGTGGCAACCCAATAAAGACAAATAATAAAGCAAAATAAAAGACACAGAAATTTACGTGGTTCGGTCAAATTGACCTACGTTCATGGGCGGAGGAGGAGTAATATTTCTACTATGAAGAAAAAAATACAAAAGCCGTAGGAAAGTTGTTCTTAAACCAATAAGGCACTATAAAAGAGTTAGAAAATATTGCTAAATTCAAAACAAGAGAGTGTAAAATATTTGACTATAAATGGGCTAAATGACTCGAGAAACTAATAGCCCATATAACTCTCTTGAGTGGTGCAAATTGAAACCTTCACAAGGCTTCTCTATTTATAGGTGCAATGGAGAGGATTTCCGTTGGTTTCTTCCGATGTGGGATGCAGCAAGTGAAGAAATTTTATGCTACAAAGTCAAGCATTTTGGCTTGACATTTCAACAAATCTCCACCTTGACATAATTTCTATTCCCACTATCGACAGTAACAAAATTGCTCCACCATTTTCACATAAGCCCCAACGGGTCAAATCACGAACAATGAATACCAATCAAATCCAAACACTGTTTGAACTTGTAAGCTGGAAGAGACTTTGTAAACATCTCGGCTGGATTGTCCTTGGTATTGATTTTCTGAACAAGGACCTTTCCTTCAACAATGATATCCCGAATGAAGTGATACTTCACATCAATATGTTTCGTCCTCTCATGAAACATCTGATCTTTAGTCAAATGTATAGCACTTTGACTATTACAATGAACAACAGTAACACCTTGATGTAGACTAAATTCGCTAAATAAACTCTTCAACTACAAGGCTTCTTTGATTGTCTCGGTCACAGCCATATATTCTGCTTCTGTAGTAGACAAAGCTACGACAGGTTGTCGAGTAACTTTCCAACTAACAGCACAACCCCCAATGCAGAATACGTAGCCTGAAAGCGATCTTCTTCTGTCATGATCCCCGACGTAATTTGAATCTACAAAACCAACCAAAGTATTATTATTTCTTCCAAACTTCAAACATGCATTTGAAGTACCTCGCAAGTACCTGAGAATCCACTTCACAGTCTGCCAATGTTCTTTATTAGGGCAAGACATATATCTGCTAACAACACTGACTGCATATGAGATATCTGGACGAATACAAACTATTACATACATAATACTGCCGACTGCACTGGAATAAGGAACCCGTACCTTATAATCTTCCTCTTCATCTGATTGTGGTGATTGAGCAGCAGATAGTCGAAAATGGCTAGTAAGAGGAGTACTTACAGGTTTAGCATCTTTCATGCCAAAACGTTCCAAGACTTTTTTCAGGTAATTTTCTTGGGTCAAGAACAACTTCCCTGCTCCTCTATCTCGTTTAATATCCATACCAAGAATTTTTTAATTGCTTCCAAATGCTTCATTTCGAATTCACTATTTAACTGCAGTTTCGAAGTGTGAATTTCTGACAAATTCTTGACAGCAATGAGCATGTCATCAACATACAGTAATAAGTAAATGAAAGAACCATCATTTAACTTCCGGAAATAAACACAACTATCATACATGCTCCTTGAATAACTATGACCCAATATAAAGGAATCAAATCTCTTATACCATTGTTTTGGAGACTGCTTTAATCCATATAAGAATTTATTCAACAAGCAAACATGATCTTCTTTATCTTCAATCTCAAAACCCCGGGGTTGCTTCATATAAATTTGTTCTTCAAGTTCGCCATGTAAGAAAGTTGTCTTAACATCCAACTGCTCCAACTCCAAATTATACATGACAACTAAAGCAAACAAAACACGAATAGAGTTATGTTTAATAACAGGTGAGAATACATTATTAAAATCAATGCCTTGTACCTGACTATAGCCCTTTGCAACTAATCGTACTTTATACCTTGCATTCTCAACTTCTGAAATACCTTCCTTCTTTTTGAAAATCCATTTGCATCCAACAATTTTCTTATCTGACGGCGGCTTTAGAAGAACCCAAGTTTCATTCTGATGAAGAGATTCAATTTCCTCATTCATCACAATCAATCATTTTGTAGAATCATCACAAGAAACTGCTTCTGAATAGGTGGAAGGCTCACCAACTGCATCAATTTTTTCTGTAACAGACAAAACATATGCAACTAAATTTACATATCTTTGTGGTGATCGAATGTCTCTCCTTGGTCTATCTCTGGTTATGAAATACTCTTCTTCCTCTGAATTATCTTCAACAGTAGATTCAGGTGCATCTACTGGCACTTGTTGAATAGAAGATTTGGATGAAAAAGGATCAGAACTGCCAATATCAAGCTCCACCTGCTTCTGCGTACTATCAGTAGTACAAGGACTAGAAGACTCCTTCTTGAAAGATAACATAGATAATTCATCAAAAATAACATCTCTACTGATTACAAATTTTGGAGATTTGGGATCAGGACACCATAATCTGTATCCTTTTACCCCAAAAACATACCCAAGAAAAATGCACTTTTTAGCCTTAAACTCCAATTTTTCATTATTCACGTGCATGTATGCTGGACACCCAAAAACTTTTAAATTAGAGTAATCAGTAGGAGTACCTGACCAAACTTCCTCAAGAGTTTTGAAATTTAGAAATGCAGAAGGAGCACGGTTAACAATATAACAGGCCATATTGATCGCCTCTGCCCAAAAGTCGTTTGTCAACCCAGCATTGGAGATCATACATCTTGCTCTCTCCAAAAACGTTCTGTTCATACGTTCGGTTACACCATTTTGTTGAGGCGTCATTCTGACAGTGCGATACCGAACAATTCCTTCATTTTTGCAGAATCTATCAAATTCGCCTTCACAAAATTCCATTCCATTATCTGTTCTCAACCGTTTAATATGTTTTCCTGTTTGTTTCTCAATAAAAATTTCCATTGCTTGAAAGTTAGGAAAACATCATTTTTATACTTAAGAAAATATACCCAAACTTTTCTTGAATAATCATCAATGAAAGTCAACATGTACCTGGCACCACCTTTAGAAGGAGCACGAGAAGGACCCCATAAATCTGAATGAATGTAATCAAGAGTACTTTTGGTCTTGTGAATTGCTGTTGAACTGAAGTTGACTCTTTTCTGCTTCCCAAAAATACAGTGTTCACAAAATTCCAATGGCCCGGTACTTTCACCACAAAGAAGTTCTCTTTTACTCAATATGCCCAAACCTTTTTCGCTCATGTGTCCCAAACGCATATGCCATAATTTGGTGATGTCGGTATCTGACAAAAATGATGTTGAAACAGCAGCAGCACCTATAACAGTAGATCCCTGCAAAATATACAAAGTACCAGATCTGTGTGCCTTCATAACAACAAGAGCACCACGAGTGATTTTGAGAACTCCATCTCCACCAGAATACTTGCACCCAATAGACTCAAGAGTGCCCAAAGAGATGAGATTTTTCTTCAAATCTGGAATATGTCTAATATTTGTGAGTGTCCTCACGATACCATCGTACATTTTAATCCGGATTGTACCTTTACCAACAACCTTACAAACAGCGTTGTTACCCATTAAGACAACTCCACCTTCAGTTGATTCATATGTTGAAAACCAGTCTCTATTGGGCACATATGATATGAACAATCCGAATCTATAATCCACTCATTGTTAGACCTAAAATTATTTTCTGTTGCACAGAAAATGGTTCCATCATTCTCATCAACTGCAATACTGGTCTCGGTGGTCTCACTCTTTTTCTCCTTTTGCTTTTCTTTATTTTTCAATTTAAAGTAATCAGAGATAATATGACCCTTCCTTTTACAATAGTTACACACCACATTTTTATGTCTGGATTTAGATCTACTTCTATTTTCTGTGTTTTTCTTTTCAGATCTACCCCGAACAAACAAGCCATCGGCTTGACTCCCACTAGTTTTCCCAGTAATATCCCTATCTATCTGCTCTTTAGATTTCAATGCAGATTTAATTTTCCGATACGAAATTGTTTCTTTTCCATAAATCATAGTATCACGGAAATGCTTAAAGGAATGAGGAAGGGAACACAAAAGTAATAGGGCATGATCTTCATCATCAATTTTCGAATCTATATTCTCCAAATCCATAATAATGGAATCAAATTTATCAAGATGGGAGAGTATAGATGTTTTTTCAGACATCCGAAGCATATACAAACTCTGCTTCAGATATAGTCGATTTTCGACTGTCTTCTTCATATACAAGACTTTTAATTTGTCCCACATAGTTTTGGCCGAAGTCTCCATTGCTATCTCACGCAATACCTCATCGGAGAGATTTAAAATTATGCTGGATCTGACTTTCTTATCCATTTCGGCGAAATCCGCATCCTTCACAGCTTCTGATTTTTTCTCTACTCCTTGTATTGCCAGATCAACTCCGTCTTGAATAAGAATGGCCTCCATCTTGAGCTGCCACATCCCGAAATTGACATTCCTGCCGAATTTTTCGACAACCGTCTTTGTTATCGTCATTGTTGCTACGAAATCTGTAACTTGAAATTTGTCTCGAAAAACTGGTTAAACAAATATGCAAATCTCGTGAGTGGGCCCACAAGATAAGTGGGACCCACGAGATAAGCGGGTCCCACAGGGAGAACAGGCCCCACAGAGTGAGGGGACCCCAAAAGGTGAGTGGGCCCCACTGGATGAACGAGTCCCACGAGGTGAGCGGGCCCCACAGGTTGAATGGGCCGCACCAGATGAACGGGTCACATGGGATGAACCTGTCGGACAAAATATATCAATCAAGTCTGATACCAGTTTGTTAGAACTGGCCCAAGAATAAACAAATTAAAATTAGAATAAAATAGGCCGTATAACCGACTATATAAAGATTAGGCGGTAAACACCAACCATATAATATTTAGGCGATAAAACCGATCATATAAAAGGATTGTAGCAACCCAATAAAGACAAATAACAAAGCAAAATAAAAGATACAGAAATTTACGTGATTCGATCAAATTGACCTACGTCCACGGGTGGAGGAGGAGTAATATTTCTATTATGAAGAAAAAATACAAAAACTTTAGGAAAGTGGTTCTTAGACCAATAAGGCACTTACAAAAGAGTTTAGGAAATATTTCTAAACTCAAATCAAGAGAGTTTAAAATATTTGACTATAAATGGATTAGAATACCTAAGAAACTAATAGCCCACATAATACTCTCTTGAGTGGTGCACCTCACTTCATCACAACCCCCCTATTTTATAGGTGAAAAGGGGAGGAATTCCTTCAGCAAACTTCGATGTGGGATGAAAGGAAGAAAACTTCCTTATGCATTTGATGTGGCACACGCCACATGAACACTGCAAGATAGGGATTGATCCATTTTCAATGGGGTTTGGAATTTGTACGGCAAGTTAAGATTTTGAATTTGGCTTCCAGTTCTTTTAACAAGCAGTAAAGAAGTGTTTACATTGTGTATCACAAAATTTAACTCAATCTTTAATGTGTTTTTGGTTTTGCTGAACACTGGCTCATCTTTTGCTGTACAAACAAAAACTATATAATGTGTAGAGATAGTTTTCACCTTTATGAAGCGTATTTTTTGGTATTTGTAGACCCTTGACATCTTTTGCTATAAATTTTATATACACTGACAGCATATACATTATCACTATTGGATATATGACACGTGCAAAATTTGAATTTGAAATTCAAAATTTGCTCATGTGTCATCCATCCAACCGTGATAATGTATATACTGACAGTGTATATAAAATTTATTATTCTTCTTTCCTTTAATACGATAAAGGGAAAAGGCTCCTGGTATATCTTGTGTTGAATCTTTTACCACCTAAAAAGAGAAAGCCTTGTTTTGACCGATACAACTTGAATCAAGGACTTAGTTACAACTATATGATACAGTATAAATATAGACACTGATACAATGATAATAAAAATACAATAAACTTTTACTTTCATTGAAATTTGTGTACAAAAATTTGTGGTGTTTTTATATATTATTGTGTAAATGTCTACGTTTATTCTTCTAATATCTATGGCTCTGTTTGGATTTAAGTGTTTTTCAAATATTGATTTTTCATTTACAAATCTACAGTAACACACTCCAAAAAACACTCCTTATTATATTTCAAAAACAACTTACAAAAAATAAAAAATAAAAAAAATGCTATTATCTTTTCTTCTTCCTCCAATCACCATCACCTATCACCACAACTTACCACTCCCACTTCCCTCCTCTAACATCACTGTCACCTCCTCCAGTGCCGCTCCCGAAAGGCCTTCTCTCTCCCCTCTTCTTCTTTCTCCCCTCCTCCCTCTTCTTTCTCTCCTTCTCCTTCCTCTTCCCTCCTTTCCCCTCTCCTCCTCTTCCTCAAGACCCAGCAGCAGCTTCAGCTGCGACCTTCTGAGTATGGCTGGCAGCCACGATCTTCTAGTCGCAACCAGATCCCGATTGCGCTAGCAATCTCCTGGTGGGTCAAAGAGGGATGAAGGGATGAAGGAGAAAGAGAGGAAGAGGAGGAGAAGGGGAGAGGGGAGAGGAAGGGAGAAAGAGAGAGAGAAGGGAGGAGGAGAAGAAAGAGGAAGGAGGCGGTAGTGGTAAGGGGGAGAGAGAGGAGAGAGCAGGGAAGAGGGAGGGGGGAAGTGGTGGTGGGTGGTTGTAAGATTTTATGCAATTTTAAAATACTCCATTAAAATTTTGAATCTTAAAAATATCCCAAAATATATTTTCAAAAACACACCAAAACACCATTAAAAAATTTACAGTAAAAGTTTTTCACATACATTGTTATAGTAAAATATTTCAAAAATACCCTAAAAAATAACTAATCCAAACAGAGCCAATATTTGTTATGCCATTTTCTATGCTGTATGGTACAATTACCATTGACAATTAAAGAGATAACTGATCTATGAAACTTCTGGCCAAAGTTAAAAAAGAAGTTTGTAGTCAGAAAGTAATTATCAGCTGTGTTTTAAAACTCGGACCGGACCGGCCGGTTCGACCGGTCGAATTGGGAACCGGCCAAGTGTCCAGTCCGAGTCATGTCTAAAAACCGGGCAACAAAAATCCGGTCAAACCCGGTTTTTGACCGGATTTGACCAGGAAAAAACCGGATTTCCCGGTTCAAACAGCATTTAAAAAAGAAAAAACTCAAACTTTTTTAATATTATGTTTTGACCCCTAAATTGTTAAAAATTATTAATATACCTCAAATATTTTATACTTTATCAATATTTTCTTAAAGTTTGGTATTATTTTTCAATTAAGTCCATAATTTTAATTCTAAACTTATTAATACTCATTAAATAATATAAATTGTTACTTAATTGTTTTAATTTCTTTGTATTTTCTTGTTAAATATATTTAAAACATCAAATATAAATGAATATACCTTTATTAATATTAACATGTTATTAGGTATTTTATATAAAATATTTAAAATTTTAAATAATTTTTATTTATGACATCATCCGATTCAACCCCTATCGAACCCGATTGAACCCATTGACCCCTGACCCCTGAGCTTGACCGAGTCGCTAACCGGTCCGGTTCTGAAAACATAGATTATCAGTGAGATTCAAAAAGTAACGCACCATATAGAATTCCCCGAAAATGTAAAATCCAAGAAACACATAATTAGGATTGGTTAGAAGCATACTTTACTAAGTCATATCCTTAAGAAGTCAAACAGTAGACTTGTTCCACTTGGCAATGCTATTCCACTTATTTTTTTTTTGTCAAAACCATAACATTTCATATTGATTTAAACTTGATATTACAAGTGTATACTTACAAAAGAGGCATGCTGTCCTAACTATCCTTTTGCACTAGATCTTTTATCTAGCCTGGGAAATTTTTTTCTTATTTTACATCATTAACTAGTTTCAAAGCAAATTTTGCTAGCCTATGACACAACTCACTACCTGTTCTATAGACAAAGGAGAAAGTGCATTGATCCAAAAACTCCTTCAGCTATTGAATATCCTCCATTACCACAGCAATGTTGCAGTCATTGCAGTTGTTTGCCATAATACAATCTATCACACTTTTGCAGTCTGATTGTATCTCAATCTTTCTCCAGCCTGTTTCTTTGCCTAGTTGCAGAGCTATTTTGATTGCCAGGGCCTCCTCTAGTCTTGGTTCTCCTATCTTTTCCTCTATTATAGCCCAAACTTTTAGAATATCTCCTTTCCAGTTCCTAGCAACGATACTTTTCTTATTCTGATCATTTGCGAGGATATTACAGGATTTGTGTTTATCTTGTACACACCCTCCATTGGTGGTATCTAGCCTCTATTTTGTTGATTGGGAGTTGTTTCAGCAATGCTTCTTCTGCCTTCTTGTTCCTCAGCTTCCTTAAACTCCAACCATTCTTGCTGAACTTTTTTCACAACGTTGATTTCCTCCATCCTTGAATTGTTGAAACTGAACTTGTTTATAGACGAGACCAAGTTGGCATCTACAAATAGGAATTGCAACGACTAGGTGCCCCGCCCCCATTGCCTAAACATCCTCTCACCCCCGCTTCTCCTGTCCCACCTCCATCCCACCCTATTTTTCCTGTGGGTGCCAGGAGAAAAAAAGTTTATAATAAATAAGAAATATATAATAAATAAAATATAATCAATAATTTAGTATAAATATATTAATATAGCTAATCAATAATTTACATTAATATAAATATATAATTATTAGTATAAATAATAATATTAAATATGTTATATATGTAATTATAATATATATATTATGGCTAGGGCTGGGGTAGGGGATATGACGGGATCCCCTACCTCATTTTTTTTAACAGAAGGTAAAAATTACTCCCGTCACCCCCCATCCCTCTCTCAGGGGAAATTTAATAGCAATTTCGTTCTTTTGAATGGTTGGAACTTGGAACCTTCGTCTTGGTCATCGGCTCATCGCCTTAAGAAAGTATGCAACTTGGTAGATTGGTCTCAGCTCTCTCTCTCTCTCTCTCATCATAATAATATGTGGTGTTTCCACTTACCCTTTTGTTGTGTTGTTTGCTTACTTGTTAAGTCTGCCATCTTACACATCTTATTTTGACTACTCCACCACCCACCTTCCTTCTTCCTGCCTTCTCCTTCTCTTTCCTTCTCCTTAAGTCTCTCCCTCCCCCCCCTCTCCTATGCAATTAGACCTGTCAATTGGGTCTAATGAGTCAAGCTTTCATAAGTTCGAGTTCACATCATTTAATTTGTAACATCTTCGGGCTTTGGATTATGGGTTTCGAGTTAACAAATATGAATCTCATACTCAACTCACATAATATTTAAGTTATGAGCCTTATTTGGGTTTAGCCTAAACTCACTTATTACTCCTTAATTTTCTTAATATAATTAATATAACTATTAAGTGTAAAACTAATTTAACATTTACAAGATTACAACATTAAAACTAAACATGAACAAGTAATAGTTTTTAAATAGCATAATTTAAGGAATAATTTCAAAAACCTCCCTTGAGATTTCTAACAATTTCAATGAGATCCCTTGAGATTTTAGAAATTACACTTACCGCCTTTGCCCACTTAAAATGACAATGTCATGCCATCGTTCCCCTTGTCACGCCATCTGCCGTCTCTGTCGAATGCCGATTTAATAGCCATCATTCTCCTACCTGCCCGCGGCCATTGGCCGGCCGTTTCAAGCCGTCTTCGTCTGGTCCTCTTAAACTGCTACCATAGATCCTTTTTCTCTTGGTATACCCACATCAAAATTGGTCAAAACAAAGGCACCCACTAAATCTAAGAACACCAAATGGATGGTCAGTTGGCCAATGTCGAGTTTCACATGTCCAAGTTGACACAAAATTTGGTGGCATGTTTTCATCATGTGGATACTTTTCTCATTCATACTTTTCTCAAATCAATTGGAAAAGGATCTACAAAAATGTTTAAAAATTTCACAACGAATTACCATTTTTGAAATTTATAACTTTTAATTGAGTTAAGTTTCATAAGTGGGTTTGGATTCAAAAGGAGTTTGCACTTTTATAAGAAGCCCTTACACTAGCTTTATTTTTTTTTTAGACTATTTCGATTAGGTGTTAAGCACTACATTATGGATTTGAATCACTCTAGTCAATCTTGGCTGTTCCTTCATATCATACAATGATTTTCTCCTTGTTTAATTGCCTTTTGTAATATTGCTGACAAGGAAAAGATTTTCTTGTTGTGGACATCGACAAGGTCGCATGAAATTAAGACAATGATACATGTTAATTTAGTGCTCTAATGTCGCTGCCTTATGCAGATTTTCGATACTCTTTTCTGTGTATGGTTTGAAATTCTTTCTCCTTCCAAATGAGATAACTCACTGACCAGACTAGTGGAGTGGGGATCAAAATATGTGAAGGAAAATAGAATCAAAGACATATAAAAATTGCGCAAGGCTGATTCCAATGCAATTTGGTTGCACTTCTCTTGAACGGCACAGGCCCACAGATGATTCCTTGGTAAACAAAATAGTGACATGAGAGAAGTGAAAAAATATTTAAAAAGAAAAAATAAAAAAGGTCGTGAAAAAGAAAACAATAAGGGAGTGAATAAACAAAAAAGAAACAAAATAAAATTGTAAGGATACTTTTGCCTTAAAATATCAAATAGAAAGGCAAAATACTTATTTAATGAGTTCCCGGAGAGGCAAAGTGTAATTAAGGGTAAAGTTCAAGGAGTGTGGTGCATTTAACCCTTAAAGTTTTTAACTAGCATATTTGGGGGGAGAAAAGGTGAACATAAATTTTCTAATTAACCCATATACTATCCTTTCCATTTTTGTAATTTGTGCAATTTGTACAAATTAAGGACCAATTTAAGCTGTCAAGCTACATGGTAGCCAGTTCCTGGACGCAGCTTTCCTGGTCATGACTTGTGATACTATCACATGAATAAAGTCTTCCTTTAGGCATAAGTCCATGGAGAATCTTCAACTTCATCCCACTTTCGAGTCTATTTTGTTCTTAGATATTTTTTTTCTATTCCTTTAATGTAGAATTGACCACGCGGTTTCACAACAGAAAACTGGAACCCATTTTTGAGCTTTCAAATCATTTGTCTACAATTAAACATATGATATCCCTCTTTTATTTAATTAATTTTTTTTCAACTTTCGGCTAATATAAAATAGCTTTAGTTAGATCACTCTTTTTCTTTCAATGCGGTTTAGGGTTTTTTTTTTTTGCCTCTTAAAAAGTAAAATATGAGATGGTTATAGTTTATTTCTTAGCTGAGGAAGTAGAAAAATGGCCAATCAGCTTGTCTAGTGTACCAACAATTGGTCAAATCCAAGTAAAAAGAAAAAGGTTGAAGTTACAATTCTTCTAGCAGAACAACTAAGTTATTTCTCATTATTCTCGTTGAAATATCATATTCTTCTTTGGATTAATTTTATATACATGTCAGTATATACACTATCACCATTAAATATATGATACATGTGCAAAATTTGAATTTAAAATTCAAAATTTGCTTATGAATCATCCATCCAACCATGATAGTGTATAAAATGACAGTACATATAAAATTTACTCTTCTTCTTTCTTTTAATATGATAAAGCGAAAAGGGTCATGGCATATCCTGTGTTGAATCTTTTACCACCTAAAAAGAGAAAATCTTGTTTTGACCGGTACAACTTGAATCAAGGACTTAATTACAACTATATGATGCAGTATAACTACTAAAACAATAAATATAGACACTGATACAATGATAATAAAAATACAATAAACTTTTTCTCATTGAAATTTGTGTTAAAAAATTTGTTGTGTTTTTATATATTATTGTGTGAATGTCTACATTTATTCTTCTAATATCTTGTGCTATTTGACAAGTGTTTATTTGACGTATTTTTAAGTGCATTTTATTAGTTAATTTTGGTTTGATTATTTACTTTTATAACTAAAATAACTAAGGTTTTGATAAAAATCTACATTTTATGTTAAAGCAGCTAACATTGCATTTCTAGTGCTTTTAATGGTAAAAATTCCATATTTTACAGGTTTAATGATTCAATTATCAAATGAAGACCTTTGAGAAGATATTTGGATAATTGATGATGGATTAAAGTGGTGAAAATAAAATATGAAGTGTTAAAGAAGAAATGCAATTTGTGGATAAAAGAATCAACAAAAGTCAGCTTTGACAACTCTGACATGTTTTCGTATTTTGACCATATCTGGAGCTACACATATCGGATTGAGGTGCATTTTGTACCATTTTGAAGATAAGAGATATATCTACATTTGGTATGAAGAAATCAAAGCCCAATTCAGCCGTTTTCCTGGTCAAAAAGACGAAACACAGAAGCTTTTCTGGATGGTCGGAAGCTGAAGCCCAGAATTGACCAGTCTATAGTATTTCGACCATATCTCTGTCCACCGATCTCCAAATTAGGTGATTCTTGAAGCATTGGAAAGCTAACTCAAAGGGCTACAACTTTTTGTTTTGCACAAAAGTTAGTTCGGCCTTCATCACAGAGAAAATCATAGTTGAAGTGAGGCCAAGTTGAAAACGCGAGAAGAAAAAACGCGAGTTAAAGTCGCGTTTTATGTAGGCGCGTTTTGTAGCTGAAAAGCTGCAATTTGCTCAGCCAATTCTCTTGTGTTCAGACTACTTTCCAGCTATAAGTTGCAAGGGAATTCGGTGCACATGCTTCAGAATACAAAAGGGCAACAAAGGTGGCTTATTTTCAAGTCAAAAATGTTGGTTATTGACTATCCTAACAAATTTCAGATTTGGGAATCAAAGATGGAAAAATTGACCAAGAAAAAGGAGTTTTTTTACCAATTTATAGGCAGAGACATTTGGAAGGTCAGGACATACGGGAGAAGGTTGGAGTCTGCAGAAATGTAGCTTTCCATTTCCTTAGTGTAGGATAGTGTTAGTTAATAGTTCATCCACTCTTGTATATTGGCTAGATTAGGATGAGATGGAGATGAAGAAGGAGGAGTTGAAGCTCAAGTGACAAGGGTTATCTCTTCTCCAATTCCTTATCTTTTGTATTTGGATTCTTAAGTATGGTTAATTTACAAGTTCTGGGATTTATGTTATTTATGTGTTTCTAAAGTTTATGCCTTGGGTTTGGTTGAACTTTCTATAATGTTAGTGTTTATTATTTGGTTATTTGATGCCATTATTTGAGCAAGTTATTTAGCACTTTGGGCTCTTTAAATCGTGATTAATCTGGTACCATTAATTGTGATTATCTAAGGTGTTGTTTCTGCAATAAAAATTGAGATTTAACACTAGTTCAAGAAGTGCTAAACTAGGGAGTACACTCACGGAGAGTAGAGGTGCACCTATGTGGTTTTTGGTGATTCATTTCATGTAATTTCATTGAAGAAATGAACTTGTAGCTAATTTCATAACCATGAGAATAGGTATGGATTGGTTATGAGTATAATTGATTCACTACGAAAGTAGGTTTCATATGCATAAGGAAATTACACGATAACTAGGCTAGATAGTAGTTTTCAATGATCCAAATATAGCACTTGCATGAGTAGTGAGGGATACCATAACCTAAGGAGTTTTCATTTATTATTTTGCATAAGTTCAGTAGGTTTTACTTGATATAATTCATTGATAGGTCTAAATAATAGAGAAGCTTTAGTAGTACCGGTAATTGTTCACTCTTCCTCGTGGGATCGACTTGGATAATATACCCTAAACTACTAGTTGACCTGTATACTTGCAGTGAAACGGGTGTAAATCGGATTTATTTTAACTTGTACGTATAGAAAAATCCCGTCACTATTGTCTATGCTATCTAGTACAATTACCATTGACAATTATAGTAAAAACTGATCTGTGAAACTTCTAGCCAAAGTTAAAAAAGAAGTTTGTACTCAGAAAGTAATTATAAGTGGAATTTAAATGTAACGCGCCACATAGGATTCCCTGAAAATGTAAAAATCTAAGAAATACATAATTAGGATTGGTTAGAGGCGTACTTTACTAAGTCTTACCCTTAAGAAGTCAAACAGTAGACGTGTTCCTCTTGGCAATGCTATTACATTTATTTATTTTTGGTCAAACGATAACATTTCATATTGATTTAAACTTGATATTACAAGTATATACTTACAAAAAGGGTATGCTGCGCTCACTATCGTTTTGTGCTAGATCTTTTATCCAGCTTGGGAAGTTTCTTTCCATCTTACATCATTAACTAGTTTCAAAGCAAAATTTCGCTAATCTATGACACAACTCATTCCCTATTCTATAGACAAAGGAGAAAGTGCATTGATCAAAAAACTCCCTCAGCCCTTGAATATCCTACAATACCACACAGCAATGTTGTAGTCATTGCAGTTGTTTGCTGTTGATACAATCTATCACACTTTTTTCAGTCTGATTGTACCGCAATCTTCCTCTAGCCTACTTCTTTGCCTAGTTGCAGAGCTATTCTGATTGCCAGGGCCTCCTCTAGTCTTGGTTCTCCTATCTTTTCCTCTATTATTGCCTAGACTTTCAGAATCTCCCCTTTTCAGTTCCTAGAAACGATACCTTTCTTGTTCTGATCATTTGCGAGGATATTGCAACATCTGTGTTTATCTTATACACACCCTTCATTGGTGGTATCCGGCTTCTATTTTGCTGATTGGGAGTTGTTTTCAAGAATGCTCTTCTGCCTTCTTGTTCCTCAGCTTCCTTGAACTCCATCCATTCTTGCTGAGTTTTTTTGACAACGTTGATTTCCTCCATCTTTGAATTGTTGAAACTGAACTTGTTTATAGATGAGACCAAGTTGGCATCTACAAATAGGAATTGCAACGACTAGGTGCCCTGCCCCGTTGCCTAAACATCCCTCTCGCCCCCGCTTCTCCTGTTCCCATCTCCATCTCGCCCCATTTTTCCTGTAGATGCCCGCAGAAAAAAAGTTTATAATAAATAAGAAATACATAATTAATAAAAATATAATCAATAATTTAGTATAAATATATTAATATAGCTTATCAATAATTTACATTAATATAATATATAATTATTAGTATAAATAATAATATTAAATATGTTTTATATGTAATTATAATATATATGTATATTATGTGGGGAACGGGGTAGGGGATATGACGGGATCCCCTATCCCATTTTTTTTAACGGAAGGTAAAAATTACCCCTGTCACCCCTCTATCCCTCTCTTAGGGAAAATTCGATGGCAATTTCATTCTTTTGAATAGTTGGATCTTGGAAACTTTGTCTTGGTCGTCGCCTTAAGAAAGTCTGCAACCTGGTAGATTGGTCTCAACTCTCTCTCTCTCTCTCTCTCATCATAATAATACGTAGTGTTTCCACCTACCCTTTTGTTATGTTGTTTGCTTACTTGTTGAGTTCGCCATCTTAAGCGTCTTATTTTGAATTACTCCACCACCCACCTTCTTTCTTCCTTCCTTCCCCTTAAGTCTCTCCCTCCCCCCTCCTATGTAGTTAGACCGGTCAATCGGGTCTAATGAGTCAAGCTTTCATAAATTCGAGTTCACATCATTTAATTTGTAACATCTTCGGGCTTTAGGTTATGGGTTTTCGAGTTAATAAATATGAATCTCTTACTCAACTCACATAATATCCAGGTTGTGAGCCTTATTCGGGTTTAGCCAAAACTCACTTATTACTCCTTAATTTTCTTAATATAATTAATATAACTATTAAGTTGTAAAACTAATTTAACATTTTATAAGATTACAACATTAACACGTAAACATGAACAAGTTATAGTTTTTAAATAGTAAATAAACCAAAAATTTTTCAACAATATTTATATCTAATTCGTTCAAAATACATTGAAAAATAGTAAAAAAACATGTGGTCATAAGCCAATACATTTTCAAAGGTTGGAATTTCTTTATAACCTTGTGATTTGAATCCAAACATGTTTGATGATTGTGTTTCTAGACTAAAAAGAAATCAAACCAATAATTATACCAACACAAAATTTACTCAACCAATAAGAAAAGTTAGATATTCAGTTATGCATTGCTAATATTGACTCTCAGGAAAGTTAGTAGAATAGTTTCAGATGTATTTTTGTGTTTTGTAATTTGTATTTATTTAGTACTTAGTAATAATATATTTGGATATCAAAATATAAATATTATATATGTAGGTAATTAAAGGCCGGCCTATATCGGGTTTGAACCTAATGAGACCCAAACTCGACTCATATTTAATTCGAACCTAATTTTCAGGTTCAAACTCAGACCGGCTCACTAAAAGGTGGAACTCATCGGGCTTTTTCTCAGGCCAAATGCCGAAAGAGTCGAGCTTGGGTTGGCCTGAGAAAACCATTAAAAATCAATTAAACCAGTGATTTGATTCGATTGGTTGACCCGGTTCTCAACCTTTTCTTTCGTCTCTTCCCCAAACATAATTTGAGTTATCTAACTTTAATTTATTAATAGGAATAAGAAAACATCACCCATTTAATGAAAATATCAAAATCACTCGCTTTCCTAAATGATCTCTAAATCAAGATGTTTTCATCCTTATGATCTCATTAATTTAGCATTAGTGATTTCAAGTTGCATTAATTATTTTTAATTTAGTTTTTCAAGTAGTTTTGGAGAATGCACATATTTTAATCATGAATTTACATCTCTCTATATATAATTATTAGATGTATATTTGATTGCAAGTCTAATATTTTTGGAACATTTTTCATGATTGGCCAAATATAACCAAAAACTTAATTTCAATGATTGGCCAAAACATTTTTCATGTTATATATGTAATTAAAAAATATACATATATATTAAAGCAGGGGGATAGGGGAGGGGATGGGACGGGATCCCCTGCCCTAATTTTTTAACGAAAGGTAAAATTACCCCCGTCATCCCCCATGAACCTCGGGCGATCACTCTTTTTAATTGTCATCCCTCTCTCAGGGGAAATTCGATGGCAATTTCATTCTTTTGAACAGTTGGAACATGGAACCTTCGTCTTGGTCGTTGCCTTAAGAAAGTCTGCAACTTGGTAGGTTGGTCCCCAGCTTTCTCTCTCTCTCTCTCACTCTCATCATAATAATACGCAGTGTTTCCACCTGCCCTTTTGTTGTGTTGTTTGTTTACTCGTTAAGTCCGCCATCTTACGCATCTTATTTTGACTACTCCACCACCCACCTTCCTTCTTCCTGCCTTCTCCTTCTCCTTCCTCCTCCCTCCCATGCAGTGTTGTTAGACCCTGACCGAATCAACCTGTTCGATCGGTCCGATCGTCAACCGGTCTTCTTTTCGAATTGATTTGTTGTATAAAATCGTTTTGATTAAAAACCAGTCAAAACCATGAAAAATCAGCTAAACCAATCATCCGATTCGATTGGTTGACCCGGTTCTCAAACCTTTTTTTCGTCTTTTCCCCAAATATAATTTGAATTACCTAAACTGTAACACTTTCATTTATTTATAGGAATAAGAAAACGTCACCGATTTAGTGAAAATATCAAAATCACTTACTTCCTAAATGATCTCTAAATCAAAATGTTTTCATCCCTAAGATCTCATTAATTTCGCATCAGTGATTCCAATTTGCATTAATTTGTTTTAATTTAGTTTTTTCAAATAGTTTTAGAGAATGGACATATTTTAATTATGAATTTACATATTTATATAAAATTATTAGGTGTTTTATTTGATTGCAAGTCTAATATTTTTGGATTATTTTTCCATGATTAGCCAAATATAATCAAGAACTTAATTTCAATATTTTTGAAACTTATAAAAATATAAAATAATTATAACATCATGCTAACATTAGCGGGTTTTTGAGAACGGTCTGACTGTTTCGACCAATTGACCCCTGACTCAGTAGTTTAGCCGAGTCACTATCTGGTTTGAGTTTAACAACATTGCTCTTATGTCCTAAACATGAATTACTATATATAAATATACCTTAACCTACTCCACCATCCAATCTTATATGTACACTTTTTTTTATACAATAGATTTTATATTACAACTACTCCTACTCTACATTAGGGGGAGGGAGACCTAAATAGGTTAAGGGGAATCCGGTGAATCACTATCGATCCAAACGGGTGCATAGGCATCTATTGGGAAAATATTTTCAGGAAAGTCTAGATATTAAAATACAAACCAATCTTATATATACACGAATATTGTATCTTCCATTGTCTTGCCCATCAAACTTCACTTCAAGTTAACTAATTCCATCCCTATTCCATTCAACAGCATCCATCCATCCATCATGAGCAACTTCAACCAAAACCAGGCTTCAGGTACGTTTGTGCTTCGTCCATCATCATCATCATCATATATACATAGTATAAAAAGATCAATCACTATTTCCCTAACACTTTTTTTTTGGGTTTATCTCGTTGCTAGCTGCAATTATATAGTTTTGGTCTGTTTGATGATTCTTACTACTACTATTTGTTGTTTATGTGGATGCGATATTTGTTTTGGTTGCATGCAGTGGCATATCCCTACCCAGCAGCACAAGCACAGCCACAACCCCCTGCATACTTAACTCCCCCACCGCCTCTTGGATATCCCGTCAGAGATGCAGCTCAAGCCTCTGATTCCGCTCCAGCACCCGGCAAAACTACGTCCAAAAGTACGTCCATAGAGGGTGGCGACTGGTCAGTTTTCTCCTCATCCCTCTTTTTTTTTTTTTTACTGTTCCCCCTCTTATATAGTTTTGACTTTTTTCTGCGGGTGCTATGTAGTATTCACGGGATTCTTTAGACTTTGATCTAAACAAAAGGAACCTTAATCTCTTTTTTAGGGTAGAGGGCCGGGGGGGACTGGATTTTGACAACAAAGAATTAAGGAATCAAAGGAAAAATCCTACTACCTGACGTTAACGCTTTGTTGAAAATCGTCCCTGGACTTTTCTTGATTTCTAACAGGATTACTCTTCTTCTTGTTTCTTTTTTTTTTGTTTTTTTATTCTGACTGTTTACTTTGCTAACTGAATCACATAATGAGACTACTTGTATCAAGACTTTCGAAGGATAAGAACGTCTGAAATTTTGGGATATTAATTTTGTAAAGTATTTCTTATCGCCGGGGAATGGAAAAGGTGGAAAGGCAAATACAATAAGGGAAAAAAAAACGAGTGACAAAAAAAGAAACTCGTTAACCTAGAAAAGTAAAAGGTTAACAGTAAAAATTAAGTGCGTGTGTGTGTAATAGTAAATGATAGTTGGGGTATTAATTGAAACATATATTGTGAACGGATGTCGGTGCAGCTGTGCGGCCTGCTGTTGCTGTTTCGCTTGATGACCCGAAACCGCAGAGACGACACCACCATTTCTTCTTCCGCTCGTGCCATTTCTTGTACAGTAGCATCTTTCTTTGTTTGTTTCCAGTTCATGGCTTGGACTTCCTTTACGGTCAACTTAATTGTGTGACCAGGTACTAAAATTCGTGTGTTGATGTGGGATTTTTCATTTGTAGCATTACATCTCTCCTAGTCCTGGGTTAATCTCATCTCATTGATGAATAAGAATCCCACGAAACTAGTACTCGATAGTCTTCTCTGTTAATTCTTTTTTTTTTTTCTCTGTTTGGGACTGCATTCTCGATCAACAACACCATGAACGTTGCCAACTGGAAGTGGTGCGTAAACATTTTTGGTTTTCCATCGTGTGTTATTTAACGAAATGCCCAGCTAAAAAAATCAGTCAACTTTTCGACATTTGTTGTCCATCCAGTGGAGGTTTATCCAGGCCCCGCGTGGTACTCTCTTGCTAGTAACAAACAACACAATACAACACAATGTCATGCCATCGTTCTCCTTGTCACGCCATCTGCCGTCTCTGTCGATGCCGATTAGCAGCTATCGTTCTCCTGCTTTCCCGCGGCCGTCGCCAGTTTCGCCGGCCGTTTCAAGCCGTCTTCGTCTGGTCCTCTTAAACTGCTGCCACAGATGCTTTTTTCTCTTGGTATACCCACATCGAAACTGGCCAAGACAAAGGCATCCACTAAATCTAAGAACATCAAATGAGTGGTCGGTTGGCCAATATCGTGTTTTACACGTCCACGTTGACCGCAAAATTTGGTGGCGTATTTTCATCATGCGGATACTTTTCTCGAATCAATTGGAAAAAGATATACAAAAATGTTTAAAATTTCACAACGAATTACCATTTTTGGAAATTTATAACTTTTAATTGAGTTAAGTTTTCATAAGTGGGTTTGGATTCAAAAGGAGTTGGCACTTTTATAAGAAGCCCTTACACTAGCTTTATCCACTCTAACAATAAAAATCAATTCATTTAGTTAATTATGGAAAAATTGCAAAAAAAAAAATGCATCAACTAATTCAACAGAAATAAAAAAGCAGAGTACATGATTAGGGTGAAGGAAAAAAAAAGAGAAAAAAATGAAAAGAGTACAGGGTGAAAATTGAACATGCAAGTATAGTGTAGATGAGGATGAGGGTTCTTGTGGTTGTCCTTTTGCCAGAAAGAAAGAAAAAGAGGAAATGAGGGGATAAAAGAAAGCCAAAAGAAAAAGGAAAAAAAATAAAGATAGCTTCCTCAAATAATTAATGAGTCACATGTCAAAGTAGATGGGAGTCACTTGGCAGCCATAGAGACTGCTACACTAATCTCATTTCATTCTTATATAATAGGTAGAGATATAAACACAAATATAGATATAGTTGGTTTCTTTTCATTTTTTTTCCCTTTTAGCATGAATCTTGAAGCTAGCTCTCCAATTTTCTTCAATTTGTTTTCTTTCTTGGGCAAACCACTAAATCTGACCACTTTCTCTTCTAATTCCCCTTGTATCAATAATCATGACCATTGATCTAGGAGATTAATAATCATGACCAACAGTAAACAGTCCGAGAAAAAAAATATTTTGTTTGAGGGCTTCAATCTTCAAACTTGTAGAAGTAGAGAATTTGGGATTTTTACAATTACTAGTGTCAACTATACCATAAAATATCTGTATTATCATAATAAATGTAAATACTAAGGTAATAAATATGAAAAATAAAACAATAACATGCAAAATTATTGTTACCAATATACAACGGTCAAAGAAAATGATTGAATTAAAGAAGTGAAAACTTCTATTAATTAGTAGTAGCACTTCTTTTTCAGAGTTGGGACTTAAATGCATGCTAAATATTTGTACAAATTTTTCTACTTGCACCTACAAAAATATTTTTTAATTACATTTTTATTTATACATATCGCTTCAAAGAAGTGATATAGTATTTTTTTTAAAAAAAATATCCCAAATAATCTTACATCCACACACAAGTATCTGCCAATTTCAGTGTTATGTGGGCCATTGGAAATTAATCAAAGTCTTCTCACTAGTCCTTTTCTTCCACGTTCAGGGGGTCCATTTGGAAAACGAGACAAAAGGAAGACTGGTTGTTCTTCGGGTCAAGCACGGCTGGACATCCGTCCTTTCCTTGCTATTACCGACGAGTCGACTAAGACTTAGTTGGAACCGAAATGCAAGCATATACTAGTTACTTGGCTATTAGAAATCAAGTCGACTCTAAACATTTTTTAGTCTTTCTTCCACATTCAGGGGGTCCGTGTGGAGAATTCGCTAGATTGGTGAAGACTGGATGCTGTTCTGGTCGAGCATGGCTAGTGGTTCTTTAATTCAAGTTTTGGCCTTTAATTAAGGGGCAATGTCTTAGATGGGAAAAAACCATTCACAATGTGTGTAGCCTTGTGATTCTGACTTGCTCCATTTTTTGTATGTGAGTAACTCTATTCAGGTTTTTGAAGACTCAAATGATATTGGAGGGTTCGAATCCAAAATCTCTCATTGACACTTTTTTTTCCAAACCACCCAACCCATCTCTTTTCTCTTGCCCAATTGATACATGTCGCATGAATATTTTCATATTCTCTTGTAATTAAATTTAAGGAATAATTTCAAAAACCTCCCTTGAGATTTCTAACAATTTCAATGAGATCCCTTGAGATTTTAGGAATTACACTTACCGCCTTTGCCCACTTAATAAAACTCCCTTGTTGGGTATACATATAGAAAGAATGAGATTTATAAATTATTTTTTATTTTTCTTTTCTCTTCTTATTCCTGCTTTTTTTTCCCCATATTTTACAAGTAAATTTGCAGAACTATAAACTAAAAATATTGATTCTACTTGCTATCATTACCAATGTTGAATTAGTGACCTTTTTTTGACAACTTTGAATGTGATCTAATTTTTTGTTGATCTTTTTTTTTCTTTGTATCAAAAAACAACAATGATTTAAAAAAGAAATGGTCCAAACTACTACTAAATTATGATAGCTCCAACATTTAAAAAATTCTACAAAGTTTAAAAGAATTATGATAATACTTTCTCTCCAACCTTGAGGGAATATGTATCCTAGTAAAACACTATCTATAGCAGCTTGTCATAGTGATAAAACTATTGTAATAATTGTTTATTAAATAATAAATATAGGTAAAACACTATCTATAGCCAGTTGCCTGGATGGAGCTTTCCTGGTCATGACTTGTGATCTATCACATGAATAAAGTCTTCCTCTAGGCATAAGTCAATGGAGAATCTTCAACTTCATCCCACTTTCGTTCTTAGCTATTGTTTTCTATTGCTTTAATGTAGAATTGACCATGCGGTTTCACAACACGGAAACTGGAACCCATTTTTGACCTTTCAAATCATTTGTCTATAATTAAACATATGATATCCCCTCTTTTATTTAATTAATTTTTTTCAACTTTCGGCTAATATAAAATAGCTTTAGCTAGTTCACTCTTTTTCTTTCAGTGCGGTTTAGTGTTTTTTTTGCCTCTCAAAAAGTAGAGTATGAGATGGTTGTAGTTTATTTCTTAGCTGAGGAAGTAGGAAAATGGCCAATCAGCTTGGCTAGTGTACCAACAATCGGTCAAATCCAAGTAAACAGAAAAAGGTTGAAGTTACAATTCTTCTAGCGGAACAGATAAGTTATTTCTCATTATTCTCGTTGAAATATCATATTCTTTTTTGGATTAATCTTATATACATTGTCAGTATATATGCTATCACTATCATATATAAAATTTGAATTTGAATTTCAAATTTTGCTCATGTGTCATCCATCCAACCGTAATAGTGTATACACTGATAGTATATATAAATTTACTCTTCTTCTTTCCCTTAATACGATAAAGGAAAAAGGCTCATGATATATCCCGTGTTGAATCTTTTACCACCTAAAAAGAGAAAGCCTTACAACTTGAATCAAGGACTTAGTTACAACTATATGATGCAGTATAAATACTAAAACAATAAATATAGACACTGACATAATGATAATAAAACTACAATAAACTTTTACTTTCATTGAAATTTGTGTTCGAAAATTTGTTGTGTTTTTATATATTATTGTGTGAATGTCTACGTTTATTTTTCTAATATATATGGCTCTATTTGGATTCGAGTGTTTTTCAAATATTAAGTTTTCATCTACAAACCTACAGTAACACACTCCAAAAACACTCCTTATTATATTTCAAAAACAACTTACAAAAAAAATAAAAATAAATTTTATTACCTTTTCTTCTTCCTCCAATCACTACCACCCATCACCACCACCTACCACTCCCACCTCTCTCCTCCACCATCGCTGTCACCTCCTCCGTTACCACTCCCGGAAGGCCTTCTCTCTCCTCCTCTCCTTCTTTCTCCTCTCCTCCCTCCTCTCCCCCTTATTCTCCTTCCTCTTCTCTCCTCTCCTCCAAGACGCAGCAACAGCTTCGGGTACGACTTTCCAAGTGTGGCCAGTAGCCACGACCATCTAGTCCAACCAGATCTCGGTAGCACCAACAATCTCCGAGTGGGTTTAAGGGGGAAGGGAGGGGGGAAGAACGAAAGGAGAAAGAAAGGGAGAAAAAAGAGAAATAGGGCAGAAGGGGAGAGAGGAGGGGAGGAAGAAGAAAGAGCGAGAGAGAGAGGAGAAGGGAGGAGGGGTAGAAAGAGGAGGGAGGCGGTAGTGGCAAGGGGGAGAGAGAGGAAAGAGAGGAGGGAGGGGGAAAGTGGTGATGGGTGGTTGTAAGGTTTTATGCAATTTTAAAAATACTCGATTAAAATTTTAAATCTTAAAAATATTCCAAAATATATTTTCAAAAACACTCCAAAACACCATTAAAAACATTTACAGTAAAATTTTTTCACATACACTGTTACAATAAAATATTTCAAAACATCTCATAAAATAACTAATCCAAACGGAGCCTATATTTGTTATGCCATTGTCTATGCTGTATGGTACAATTACCATTGACAATTATAGAGATAACTGATCTGTGAAACTTCTGGCCAGAGTTAAGAAAGAAGTTTGTAGTCAGAAAGTAATTATCAGTGAAAATCAAAAGTAACGCACCACATAAAATTCCCTAAAAATGTAAAATCCAAGAAATACATAATTAGGATTGGTTAGAAGCATACTTTACCAAGTCACACCCTTAAGAAGTCAAATAGTAGACGTGTTCCACCTGGCAATGCTATTCCAATTTTTTTTTTTGTCAAAACGATAACATTTCATATTGATTTAACTTGAACTATTACAAGTAATATACTTACAAAAGGGGGCAATGCCTACCCCATCACTATCCTTTTTGGCTAGATCTTTTATCCAAGCCCTGGGGAAAGTTATGGTTTCCCATTTTACACATCATTAAACATAGTTCAGTTCAAAACAAATTTTGCTAGCCCTATGACAAACAACTCATTGTCTGTCTATAGACAAAGGAGAAAGTGCATTGATCAAAAAAGCTCCCTCAGCCCTTGAATATCCTCCAGTACCACAACAATGTTGCAGTCGTTGCAGTTGTTTTCCCATAATACAATCTATCACACTTTTGCTGTCTGATTGTACCTCAATCTTCTTTCTAGCCTACATCTTTGCCTAGTTGCAAGAGCTTATTCTAATTGCTAGGGCCTCCTCTAGTCTTGTTCTCCTATCTTTTCCTCTATTATTACCTAGACTTTTAGAATCTCTCATTTCCAATTCCTAGAAACGATACCTTGTTCTTGTTTCGATCATTTGCGAGGAGATTGCAGCATCTATGTTTATCTTATAAACACCGTCCATGGGTGGTATCCAGCTTCTATTTTGCTGATTGGGAGCTGTTTCCAGCAATGTTTTTTCTGCTTTCTTGTTCCTTAGCTTCCTTGAACTCCATCCATTCTTGCTGAACTTTTTTTCACAACATTGATTTCCTCCATCTTTGAATTGTTGAAACTGAACTAGTTTATAGACAAGACCAAGTTGGCACCTACAGATAGGGAATTGCAACAACCAGGTGCCCCGTCCCGTTTGCCTAGATATTCGTCTCGCCCCCGCTTCTCCTGTCCCATCTCCATCCCACCACGTTTTCTCCTATGGGTGCCCATGCGAAAAAAGTTTATAATAAATAAGAAATATATAATTAATAAAAACATAATCAATAATTTAGTATAAAATATATTAATATAACTAATCAATAAATTTACATTAATATAAATATATAATTATTAGTATAACTAATAATATTAAATATGTTATATATGTAATTATAATATTTATTTATTTATTAAAGCAGGGGACAGGGTAGGGGATGGGAGGGGATCCCCTACCCCATTTTTTAAACGGAAGGTCAAAATTATCCCCGTCATCCCCCATGAACCTCGGGCGAGCACCCTTTTTAATTGTCATCCCTCTCTCGGGGGAAATTTGATGGCAATTTCATTCTTTTGAATAGTTGGAACTTGGAACCTTCGTCTTGGTCGTTGCCTTAAGAAAGTTTGCAACTTGGTAGGTTAGTCTCAGTTTTCTCTCTCTCTCTCTCTGTCATCATAATAATACGTGGTGTTTCCACCTACCCTTTTGTTGTGTTGTTTGCTTACTTGTTAAGTCCACCGTCTTACGCATCTTATTTTGACAATTCCACCACCCACCTTTTGCTGATTGGGAGTTGTTTCAGCAATGTTTTTTCTGCTTTCTTGTTCCGCAGCTTCCTTGAACTCCATCCATTCTTGCTGAACTTTTTTTACAACATTGATTTCCTCCATCTTTGAATTGTTGAAACTGAACTTGTTTATAGACGAGACCAAGTTGGCATCTACAGATAGGAATTGCAACAACCAGGTGCCCCGTCCCGTTGCCTAGACATCGTCTCGCCCCCACTTCTCCTGTCCCATCTCCATCCCGCCACGTTTCTCCTATGGGTACCCGTGGGAAAAAAGTTTATAATAAATAAGAAATATATAATTAATAAAAATATAATCAATAATTTAGTATAAATATATTAATATAACTAATCAATAATTTATATTAATATAAATATATAATTATTAGTATAACTAATAATATTAAATATGTTATATATGTAATTAGAATATATATATATTTTTATTTATTAAAGCAGGGGACAGGGTAGGGGATAGGACGAGATCCCCTACCCCATTTTTTTAACGAAAGGTAAAAATTTACCCCCATCATCCCCCATGAACCTCGGGCGAGCACCGTTTTTAATTGTCATCCCTCTCTCTAGGGGAATTCGATGGCAATTTCATTCTTTTGAACAATTGGAACTTGGAACCTTCGTCTTGGTCGTTGCCTTAAGAAAGTCTGCAACTTGGTTAGGTTGGTCTCAGCTCTCTCTCTCTCTGTCATCATAATAATACGCGGTGTTTCCACCTACCCTTTTGTTGTGTTGTTTGCTTACTTGTTAAGTCCGCCATCTTACGCGTCTTATTTTGAGTACTCCACCACCCACCTTAGTAAAAATAAAAATAAAAAAAGTAGTGAAAAAGAAAAAAAAAGGGAGTGAATGAATAAAAAAAACAAAATAAAATAGTAAGAATACTTTTGTCTTAAAATATCAAATAGGAAGGCAAAATACTTATTTAATGAGTTCTCGAGAGGCAACGTGTTACTAAGGATAAATTCAGGGAGTGTGGTGCATTTAACCCTTAAAGTTTTAAGTAGCACATTTGGGGGGAGAAAAGGTGAACATAATTTTTCTAATTAACCCATATACTATCTTTCCATTTTAGTAATTTGTGCAATTTTGTACAAATTAAGGACCAATTTAAGCTGTCAAGCCACATGAATTAGTATATATAATATACCTTAACCTACTCCTCCATCCAATCTTATATATGCACTTTTTTTTGTCGGCACGATAAATTTTATGTTACAACTACTCCTACTCTACACTAGAGGAGGGAGATTTAAATAGGTCAAGGGGAACTAGGTGAATCACCTCCCAATCCAAACGGGTGCCTATGCACTCGTTGGAAAAATATTTTCAAGAAAGTCTGGATATTAGAATGCAGACCAATCCTTATATATACATGAGTATTGTGTCTTCTATTGTCTTGCCCGTCAAACTTCACTTCAAGTTAACTAATTCCATCCCTATTCCATTCAACAGCATCCATTCATCCATCATGAGCAAATACAACCAAAACCAGGCTCCAGGTACGTTTGTACTTCAGCCATCATCATCATCATATATACATAGTTTTTTTAAAAAGATCAATCATATTTTCCCTAACACTTTTTTTTTTTTGGTTTTATCTCGTTGCTAGCTGCAATTATATAGTTTTGGTCGGTTTGATGATTCTTACTACTACTATTTGTTGTTTATGTGGATGCGATATTTGTTTTGGTTGCATGCAGTGGCATATCCCTACCCAGCAGCACAAGCACAGCCACAACCCCCTGCATACTTAACTCCCCACCGCCTCTTGGATATCCCGTCAGAGATGCAGCTCAAGCCTCTTGATTCCGCTCCAGCACCCGGCAAAACTACGTCCAAAAAGTACGTCCATAGAGGGTGGCGACTGGTCCAGTTTTCTCCTCATCCTCTTTTTTTTTTTTACTGTTCCCCCTCTTATATAGTTTGACTTTTTTTCTGCGGGTGCTATGTAGTATTCACGGGATTCTTTAGACTTTGATCTAAACAAAAAGGAACCTTAATCTCTTTTTTAGGGTAGAGGGCCGGGGGGGACTGGATTTTTGACAACAAAGAATTAAGGAATCAAAGGAAAATCCTACTACCTGACGTTAACGCTTTGTTGAAAATCGTCCCTGGACTTTCTTGATTTCTAACAGGATTACTCTTCTTCTTGTATCTTTTTTTTTGTTTTTTATTCTGACTGTTACTTTGCTAACTGAAATCACATAATGAGACACTTGTATCAAGACTTTCGAAGGATAAGAACGTCTGAAAATTTTGGGGATATTAATTTTGTAAAGTATTTCTTATTGCCGGGGAATGGAGAAAGGTGGAAAGGCAAATACAATAAGGGAAAAAAAAAAGAGTGACAAAAAAGAACTCGTTAACTAGAAAAGTAAAAGGTTAACAGTAAAATTAAGTGCGTGTGTGTGTAATAGTAAATGATGGTTGGGGTATTAATTGAAACATATATTGTGAACGGAATGTCGGTGCAGCTGTGGCGGCCTGCTGTTGCTGTTTCTGTTGATGACCCGAAACCGCAGAGACGACAGCAACCATTTCTTCTTCCGCTCGTGCCACTTTCTTTACGTTCAATTTAATTGTGTGGGTGGGTACTAAAATTCGTGTGTTGAAGTGGGATTTTTCAGTAGTAGCATTACATCTCTCCTAGTCCACCATTGGTTAATCTCAATCTCATGATGATTAATTCTTATTGGTAATTATTATTGTATGGGCTGGACGTGCACCATTGGTCAGATTTGGATGAATAAGAATCCCATGAAACTAGTACTCGATAGTCTTCTCTGTTAATTGTTTATTACTAGTTTTTCGGGTGCCACGCAATGGCATGGCAATGCCCAGGTTTAAGTTTAGCATGTATAATTGTAGGATTCTAAATGTATAATGCAATGTATGTAATGGTTTTTCAAATGGAAAATTCATGTGCATGTGGTGCGAATATTTGTCTATAATAATGATATATCTGTCAATTGAATTTAGAGTAATAATATACTTACAGGGGAGATAATTAATTGTAGTAGGTTTGTATGCCTAAATGGATATTAATTAATTTTTGTTTTTGTTTTTGCTACTATAAAAGCATGGGCTATTTTAGTTTGGAGAAGTTGGTTTTTTTTTTTTTTTTTTTGGCTTTGTGGTTTATTGTTATGGAACAGAGAATTTAGTATCTATCAATCAGTTGAATGATGGTTTTCGAGGTTGGGTTGTCCCGGATTGTTTTTGTTGAGAAGAGTCTCGTTCGCCATAGCATTGATATGGGCCGACGTTATCAGCGATATGTTTTTGCTGATAATTGGTAAGGATTATTTTGTTTTATTTTTTATTGTTCCTTTGATATGTTATAATTTCTTTCATGAGTTATCCTATTTTTTGGGCTCATATATTATCCATTTTATACGGATAGGAATTCCATAAATTATTAGAATGTTAGTTAGTAACTAATGCTTCTTATATATTCACAATCGATATGGATGTTAGAAAAGAATAAAATAGAATTTCAAATAAATTATTGAATATTATAGAGCACAACGATTAATGTAGTGATATAGAATTTTGATTTTTTATCACTCGATTAAATTCTATTTATCATCTACTATTAGATAGTAAATAGTTTTAGTATAGTTAAATTAGTTAAAGTTTTCATTTTTGACTTCAAATGACATTTGGAATTCTTTTTTATACTTTTATATTATTATAAATATATTTATATTATTTGATTCTATATCATATATTTCTAATTCTAATTAGGAATGATTAGTTCCTTGAATTGGCCAATATTACACCAATAACTGTGGCACCATGCAATCACCAACAAATGGACAACTCAACAGCCATCGATCTAACGAAATGCCCCTTGCATTGGCCAATATTATACCAATAACCAGTCCACAATCAATTGCAATTGAAACCGTACCCACGCTTGATACTTTTACTAGGCATTGGACCCCGCGGCTATCGCAGGGTGCTCATATTACAGTGCTGTTGAGTGATGAGGAATATAAAATAAAATAGAAGAAATCATAAACAGAGGGTTATTAATTTTGTTGAATATTATAGTAGTGATTGTAGATTAAGCAAATATGAGATAGTATATGTAAATGTAGAGCGATGTGAAATTGGTATTTATTGTATCTAGTGTAAGAGTGCTAATTGATGGTTTATTTATGAAGAAGATGTTTGTGCAAGAAATAGATTATGAATAGGAAAGCAAAAGGCATGTGTTTTTTTTTTATATAGACATCCTAATTGGAGAGTGCACTTAGGCTAATGTAAGATTTATTTAATAACATAGATTTAGAGTATTTTGTATGATAATAGAGTTGGAATAGTGGATAGAGAAGTGATATATTGGGATTGATTTATTTATAAATAGATATAGTAAAATTGATGTGATTTGTATTGTGTTTTTTAAAATTAATATGATCTACAGATTTGATGGATAATATTGGTTTCACAAAATTTTGTTTTTTGATTTTAATTTAGTGATAAGTAAATATTATTTAAATTAATGGAATATATATTAAATTTTTAAAGTTGATAGGATGGAAAATTAGATGGAGAATTACATTGAGAGTGTTATAATTTATTGTACTTTGGGTGTTGGTAGTTTATGTATTTTAGGATGATGATATTTTCATAATTTGGATAGCTAGGATGAGAAAGTGTGCATTGTTGCAGTGGAAAAGTCTATGGAAAGGATATAAAAGAATAGGAAGTTTGTTGAAAAATAAATGGATAATAGATATTTTTTTTGGCCAATTTTGATATAGTTTGGGTGTTGTGTGATGAGATAAACTAATAATTTGGAATAATTTGATACTATAGCTTGGTAAAATATGTGTTTATTCATTAAGTAGGTTTTTTTCTATAAGAAAAGATGATACTGATTTAGTTGTGAATGAATGTGATTGAAATAGATGGGAGCTGTATTTTTTTAATTAATAGAATCTGAATAAGTAAAGGATAATATTCATTTTGAGAGCTGAGAGATTTTATATTAATAGGTTAGTACTAAATGGATATTATTGAAAGTAAGGTGATGCATATAAATTTTTTTATAAGAAATAGAAATGATTGCACATGAAAATTATAGAGTTTAATCACTATAATTACAGTAGAATTTTTAAATATTTATTGTTTGATGTTTATGCGACTTATTTTATGGTACTCAAAGTTGTAGTGAATTTTGTATTAATATATATATAGGTATACGATATATTTTGTAATATGTGTGGATATATATATATATATATATATATATATATATATATATGCATGTGTGTTTAGTATTTTATTTTAGGAGATATAAGGGTTTAATTTTTTATTGTTTATATTTTTTAGGGTTTTTGTTTGTTTGTTTGTTATATTTTTATTATTTATTTATTTATACACATATATATATATGTATATTTAATATTTTATTTGAGATTGTAAGATTGTTTAATATTGTTTTAGCGTGTCTATCTTTTCTAGTTTTGTTTGTTTGTTATATTTGTGGTGTTCCTATTTGTCTTGTGATTCATGTGTCAGTGCGATATTTTTTTTTTGAGTCGCATCATGTATATTTTTGCTATATATATAGGAGTCCAGTTTTAAATATTTGTATGTAAATTTCTAGTTGTTTGGTTATCTTTTTTTATAGTTTTAGAGAAAAGTTTGTCTTTTTTATTTTGGTTTTCAGTTGTATATTTTCCAATTTTAAATTTTTGAAATATTATCGAAGTAACATTTTTGAAATAAAGGGAAATTATCTTGTATTTTTAAAAACAATTAGTTGTATAATGCAAGCTAATACAAAGTGGCACAATTGATTTATATTTATTAGATACATACAAAAATTTTTGTCGATATATATATAATTTTCAGAAGATCAATATTTTTGTCGATATATATATTTTTCTGAAAATGAATATTAGATATGCACAGCTGCAACAAAGAAAACCAAAGAAACAATAAATATTAGAGAATAGAGTGTAGAACCATTGGAATAAGATGAGAAAATGGAATATGAGTACAACAGCAAAAGAGGACAATTAACTTGTAACTGGAGCTTGACAGCCACATATTGGACCAGAGCCAGAGGACATTGACGGCTATACATTGGACCACAGGACAAAGAAGGACAAATCGAACAGCCAAATTACAAAATAACCAGCGGAAATCACTGTAGCAAGACCTTCGACGCCTTTTGTAGTTAGAGATATCTTGTAGATTATTGTCAGGCTGATCTTTTATTATTTTAGGGTTAATCACATTTAATCCCCTTAAAGTATATCCCATTTCTCAATTTACCCCCTAACCTTTAATTTTGCTCACTTAACCCCCTTTAGGACAATATTGCTCTTGCATTATTTTGATTTTTCATTTACCTTGTTTTCCTTTCTTTTATTTCTTTTTCTCTTTCTTCTTTATTTAATTCTTCCTCTTTCCCAAAAAAATCTTCACCTTAATGATTGAAATTAAAAAAGAGGAATTATAGATATACATCTTCTCCTTAAATGATTAAAAAAAATTCAAATCACTTTTCTAAAATACAATTTTTTTTAGCCTTTCAATTCTTTTAATTTTGAGTTTTCCTCTTTCCTTTCTAGTTTCTCATTTTATTTTCAAGAAAATATTTTAAGATGAAATTGTTTTCCTTTCTTTTATTTCTTTTCTCTTTCTTCTCTCTTTCATCCTTTCCAATAGAAAATTCCATTTCAACGAAAATTAAGACAATGACACATGTTAATTTAGTGCTCTAATGTCGCTGCCTTATACAGATTTTCGATACTCTTTTCGGTGTATGGTTTGGAATTCTTTCTCCTTCCAAATGAGATAACTCACTGACCAGACTAGTGGAGTGGGGATCAAAATATGTGAAGGAAAATAGAATCAAAGACATATAGAAATTGCGCAGGGCTGATTCCAATGCAATTCGGTTGCACTTCTCTTGAACGGCACAGGCCCACAGATGATTCCTTGGTAAATTGAAAACAAAGAAACACAAGATTAATCACTACTATGAGCAAGACAGGTTACGATACAAATTCCGGACTAATGGCAAGTTGTCATGCATATGATTGCAGTAATTGAATGATTTGGTTGGATGGCCTCGTCCTAAAACTACATACTATATTGGTACAGAGACGGGAATCTATCATGTTTTCAACAGCTTCTCGAGTCATGAGCTATGGCTGGAACATTTCAGTGACAACTTTTGGAGTCTATTTTTTTTTTTGGTTAAAATTTAAAAATTGTAGCAACGCAAACAGATAAAAGAAAAGCTTGGACTTCAACAATTGTCCCAACACTGAACACGGTTTACATCAATAGAAGTGGGACATAATTTATTTGTTTTACACGTCTTATCAAGCCGCCTAGACTTTTGAAGTTCAAATTGGCCGATATAAGGTTGAAAAACGAATTAAATAATTACTCAGTACTCAAATCTATCTCGATTTGATAAGAGTTCGTTTTAAATTTGAATCGTCAGTTAATCAAAACTAAAATTTTGAATAATAATTTGTATTTGATAAACTTTCAAATTTAATTCAAACTCAACTTAATCAGCATATATATAAAACATACATGTAAAAATTCAAGGTATTAGAGCTCGACTCAAGTTCGACTCGATTAAAATATAATTAAAATTTAAATATAAAAAGTTCAAGTAATTTGAGCTCGACTACAATTTAGAGTTTGATTCAAATTAAGTGCGTGTGTGTGTGTAATAGTAAATGATATTGATTGATAATTGATGGTTGGGGTATTAATTGAAACATGTATTGTGAACGGATGTCGGTGCAGCTGTGCGGCCTGCTGTTGCTGTTTCGCTTGATGACCCGAAACCGCAGAGACGACACCACCATTTCTTCTTCCGCTCGTGCCATTTCTTGTACAGTAGCATCTTTCTTTGTTTGTTTCCAGTTCATGGCTTGGACTTCCTTTACGGTCAACTTAATTGTGTGACCAGGTACTAAAATTCGTGTGTTGATGTGGGATTTTTCATTTGTAGCATTACATCTCTCCTAGTCCTGGGTTAATCTCATCTCATTGATGAATAAGAATCCCACGAAACTAGTACTCGATAGTCTTCTCTGTTAATTCTTTTTTTTTTTTCTCTGTTTGGGACTGCATTCTCGATCAACAACACCATGAACGTTGCCAACTGGAAGTGGTGCGTAACATTTTTGGTTTTCATCGTGTGTTATTTTAACGAAATGCCCAGCTAAAAAAATCAGTCAACTTTTCGACATTTGTTGTCCATCCAGTGGAGGTTTATCCAGGCCCCGCGTGGTACTCTCTTGCTAGTAACAAACAACACAATACAACACAATGTCATGCCATCGTTCTCCTTGTCACGCCATCTGCCGTCTCTGTCGATGCCGATTTAGCAGCTATCGTTCTCCTGCTTTCCCGCGGCCGTCGCCAGTTTCGCCGGCCGTTTCAAGCCGTCTTCGTCTGGTCCTCTTAAACTGCTGCCACAGATGCTTTTTCTCTTGGTATACCAACATCGAAACTGGCCAAGACAAAGGCATCCACTAAATCTAAGAACATCAAATGAGTGGTCGGTTGGCCAATATCGTGTTTTACACGTCCACGTTGACGCAAAATTTGGTGGCGTATTTTCATCATGCGGATACTTTTCTCGAATCAATTGGAAAAAGATATACAAAAATGTTTAAAATTTCACAACGAATTACCATTTTTGAAATTTATAACTTTTAATTGAGTTAAGTTTCATAAGTGGGTTTGGATTCAAAAGGAGTTGGCACTTTTATAAGAAGCCCTTACACTAGCTTTATCCACTCTAACAATAAAAATCATTCATTTAGTTAATTATGGAAAAATTGAAAAAAAAAAAGCATCAACTAATTCAACAGAAATAAAAAAGCAGAGTACATGATTAGGGTGAAGGAAAAAAAAGAGAAAAAAATGAAAAGAGTACAGGGTGAAAATTGAACATGCAAGTGATAGTGTAGATGAGGATGAGGGTTCTTGTGGTTGTTTTTTGAAAGAAAGAAAGAAAAGAGGAAATGAGGGGATAAAAGAAAGCCAAAAGAAAAAGGAAAAAAAATAAAGATAGCTTCCTCAAATAATTAATGAGCCACATGTCAAAGCAGATGGGAGTCATTTGGCAGCCATAGAGACTGCTACACTAATCTCATTTCATTCTTATATAATAGGTAGAGATATAAACTCAAATATAGATATAGTTGGTTTCTTTTCATTTTTTTCCTTTTAGCATGAATCTTGAAGCTAGCTCTCCAATTTTCTTCAATTTGTTTTCTTTCTTGAGCAAACCACTAAATCTGACCACTTTCTCTTCTAATTCCCTTGTATTAATAATCATGACCAACAAGTAAACAGTCCGAGAAAAAAATATATTGTTTGAGGGCTTCAATCTTGAAATTGTAGAAGTAGAGAATTTGGGATTTCTACAATTACTAGTGTCAACTATACCATAAAATATCCGTATTATCATAAATAATGTAAATACTAAGGTAATAAATATGAAAATAAAACAATAACATGCAAAATTAATGTTACCAATATACAACGGTCAAAGAAAATGATTGAATTAAAGAAGTGAAAACTTCTATTAATTAGTAGTAGCACTTCTTTTCAGAGTTGGGACTTAAATGCATGCTAAATATTTGTACAAATTTTTCTACTTGCACTACAAAAATATTTTTTAATTACATTTTTATTTTATACATATCGCATCAAAGAAGTGATATAGTATTTTTTTTAAAAAATATCCCAAATAATCTTACATCCACACACAAGTATCTGCCAATTTCAGTGTTATGTGGGCCATTGGAAATTAATCAAAGTCTTCTCACTAGTCTTTCTTCCACGTTCAGGGGGTCCATTTGGAAAATGAGAGAGATGGGAGATTGGTTGTTCTTCGGGTCAAGCACGACCGGACAACCGTCCTTCCTTGCTATTACCACGAGTCGACTAAGACTTAGTTGGAACCGAAATGCAGGCTAATACAAGCATATACTAGTTACTAGAAATCAAGTCGACTCTAAACATTTTTTAGTCTTTCTTCCACATTCAGGGGTCCGTGTGGAGAATTCGCTAGATTGGTGAAGACTGGATGCTGTTCTGGTCGAGCATGGCTAGTGGTTCTTTAATTCAAGTTTTGGCCTTTAATTAAGGGGCAATGTCTTAGATGGGAGAAGAAACCATTCACAATGTGTGTAGCCTTGTGATTCTGACTTGCTCCATTTTTTGTATGTGAGTAACTCTATTCAGGTTTTTGAAGACTCAAATGATATTGTGAGAGGGTTCGAATCCAAAATCTCTCATTGACACTTTTTTTTCCAAACCACCCAACCCATCTCTTTTCTCTTGCCCAATTGATACATGTCGCATGAATATTTTCATATTCTCTTGTAATTAAATTTAAGGAATAATTTCAAAAACCTCCCTTGAGATTTCTAACAATTTCAATGAGATCCCTTGAGATTTTAGGAATTACACTTACCGCCTTTGCCCACTTAATAAAACTCCCTTGTTGGGTATACATATAGAAAGAATGAGATTTATAATTATTTTTTCTTTTTCTTTTCTCTTCTTATTCCTCTTTTTTTTCCATATTTTACAAGTAAATTTGCAGAACTATAAACTATAAATATTGATTCTACTTGCTATCATTACCAAATGTTGAATTAGTGACCTTTTTTTGACAACTTTGAATGTGATCTAATTTTTTGTTGATCTTTTTTTTCTTTGTATCAAAAACAACAATGATTTAAAAAGAAATGGTCCAAAACTACTACTAAATTATTGATAGCTCCAACATTTAAAAAATCTACAAAGTTTAAAAGAATTATGATAATACTTTCTTCTCCAACTTGAGAGAATATGTATCCCTAATAAAACACTATGTACAGTAGCTTGTCATAGTGATAAAACTATTGTAATAATTGTTTATTAAATAATAAATATAGGTATTGACAATTTGATGCTTTTTCTTTATAGTTGTGCTATATATTTTACAATTGTTTTGGTAAGCAATGTCAACTATATAAACCAAGGACATTTTAGGATGTTCATTTAAATTTTTGACCAGGTCTAAGGTTTGATTACCAAATACGTCAAATCAAAGGAAGTAAGTATAATTTTTAAAACCTCAAGAAAGCTCAGTGAAATTGTTTAAAACCTTAGAGGAGGTTTATGAAATTATCCCTACTTATATTCAACTTTGAAGTGCTACAATCAACTTACCGGTCAACGATAATATACTCCTAACTATGAAAATACAGGACTTGGAATGATTATCACAAAACCATTAATATTCTTCACCTAGGTTGCTGAAAATTATTAGGCCACACAAGATCGTTCAGAGGCGGGCTGAAGTGAGAAAAAGTCCACAACACACCACAACTTTCAACTTGGGAAGTTTTGGGCTTCCTATATGGTGCTCAAAGCCGTACAATTTAGTTCATTGAACCCTGGTTTTGGGGTCAAATTTTATTGTTTAAAATACGACCATCTGCAAAACTATAGTCCCTAGAGTACATTTTTTTTTGATAATGAAATAGAGTAATTCTATTAATCTTGAGATCAACTCTACAACAAGAGTCAGAACTAATAAAAGATGGAGGAAAGTTTCTACATATATGAGAATTTAAAAAATTAACAGCATATTTAGCAAGGTTATGAGCAGAAACATTAAACGATTTAGGAATCCGTGAAACTTTTCAACACATGAAATCTTGACATAAGACAATGACATTATCAATGAACAAACCACATGATGAATCATCAGAATCCAAATGGTCCAGCATTTTGATGACCTTTTATGAATATCCTTCCAAAACAATCTTATTGAAACCTAAATTATATAGTAATTGAACAGCATGTTTGCCCGCATATGATTCAACTACATTTGGCTCCAATATCCAAAGAATTTTTTTGGAAAGTCCAGCAATAAAACTTCCTTTATCATCTCAGATAATAACACCAACCCCTGAGTACAACAACATGAGTCAAGCCAAATAAAGTTACTTGGAATTGTTTATTTCAAAATTTTAAAAATTTGAAATGAATCTCCAAATCTAGCTGAGCCGATTTCATTTGGCTCTATCCAAGTGTCAACTCTTTATTATTTTGCCTCGAGAATGATAGCCAATTCTTTATTATTTTGCCTCAAATTAAAAATAAGGAAAACTAAGAAGGGGGGTAATAAATTACATCTTTAAAGGTGGGAGGTTGCATTGCATTGTCAATCTGTAATGCATGCCTGTATAAAGGGCATTTGGAGGCATATGTTAGTGGTCAGCTGGCTGCTTGAAGCCCTTTACAATTGGATCCCGGTCCCAGTTTCCAGAGAATTAACGCGTTCCCATATTTACCATAATTCTCCTGCTTGAAGAAGTAAAATTGATTTGGATACTTTTGCACTTTCAAAAGTTGGATATAGTATGCTGGGGCTTCAAAACTATGATAGAGCAGTATACATGTTCAACAATTGCTGCGATAAAACTACTCCAACCTCAACGTGGTAATTAAGTGACAATGAAGTTCTAAAATCAGAGATACGCAGCTTTGGAAGTCCAGAAGTTTTAAAATCGAATTTACTTCATCATGATGTCGAAGACTTGTGGTAAAAGTCGAAGTATGGAAGTCAGGTTCCTTGGAGAAGGATGTCTACTGACATCTGAAGTTGTGCTTCTTACTAGCAGATTTACCTGTTGGCCAGTAGGAGCTCGTGCCTGACTGACTGACCAGGATTAAAAAAAAAAAAAAAAAGAAGCTTATATCAGACATAAATTTATTTTTACCGCTTTGAGTTTGTAACTGTGCCGCAATTGGTCAAAAAAAATATTTCTTTTAGGTGTCGATTTTAGAAAAAATTTTGTATCTATCCTTGTTTATTTGTAAAAGTTCAATATATGTATGTGAATATTCATATATTAGCAATAATATCCATGGCGTCTTTTGAAGTTGTTCAGGAGCATATCCAGACCAAATAAGGTACAATCTGTGTAAGTGGAGGCCATCTCCATCTCTTATGATGCAGGGATATTCCTCAATTCCCCTCTCAAATTTTACTGCAGCTAAAGGAGAAATAAATTTCACCTCCAGAGCAAGCATTTCTTTCCTGAAATTTACTCTTTTTTATTATTGTTATTATTTTATTATTATTTTGGCTTGGATCGTGAAGAAGAGAAATGCGACATTCAACTATTCAACAAACAAACGGACCCAGAAAGTAAAGATCAACAAAGTAGTTGAGACGATGCTGCAATCATCAGAAATTCATGTCGGCTTAGAAAAAGCAATGAAGGTTCTTATTGACTACTTTAATTATTTTTGGACTGTTTCATACTCGCTTTGTAGTTGAGAAGTGCCAGTTTGGTATTGTCCATTAAGAGAGGGTTACTCCTTTTCAATTTTCATTAGGCAAGACTCTTTTGCACGTTCGAATAGGTTTTTTTTTTTTTGTAATAAAAAACTTGAATGGATTTAGCTCCGATTATCATCACGAGTCAGGATACGCTTCCGAGACAATAGGTTGCATTGCCGACGGCAGTAACTTGATAACAAGGTGCAATGTGTAGAGAGCACACCAATTGTTCCCACCATCTTGCAAATTTCAGTTTCACAGGAACAACTTTTTTAATGTTGTTGCGGATCAACTCGAGGTCCTGTAGGACACAGTTGAATCAAGTGGAGGCCATCTCCATCTCTTTTGCAGGGACCTTCCTCAATTTCACTCTCTTAATTTAGTGCAGCTAAAGAAGAACCAACCTCATCTTGTAGGGAACTAGCAAGGTTTTGGTGCCGGATTCTTCTTTTTTATCATTATTATTATTTGGAAAGTGAGGTAGAGAATTGACATATTCAATTATTCAACGCACCAACAGAGCAAGGAGCAAAGCACAAGAAAATTGAGATAGTGTTTGAAATTTTTGGAATTGGCGTTAACAATTTAAAATTCAATGGCTACTCGATTTAGAAAGTAGAGAAATATACATACTCAAATACTTGCAAAATTCAGAAGTTTCAGATTAATTCAGGAATTAAAGTAGATTATTGAATTCAGACACGAGATTAATTTCAGCAATTAAAGCAGATGATTGATTGGTTCTCTGCACTTTAGGAAAAAACCAATAGTCCTGTATTCTTTGGTAACCACATTTGGATGGATAATTAGTTAGGATTTTTATTCCAACTTTGTGTAGGAAAATAATTTATTTCTGGAAGGCTTTTTATTAGAGATGAGATAATTCTTTTGTTAGCAGAGATATTCTTTGAGTGGGAAGATCAATATATTCTCAACTCTTACTCTCGTTTAAATAAGAGGATCAAAGTAGTTGAATTTTTTCTTTTTTCTTCTCCCAAGACAAAAAAAAAAGATCGATAGTTTCTCTCTTTGGCTACGTTTCCCCATGAGGAGCTGTTAATCCTACTTTTCTAGTCAAAGGATAATTGAAAAATTGGTTCTATGACAATTGTGAGATCTAATTTATTTTTATTGTTTCATTTATTTATTTATATATTTCATGCATTATGTGTGTAATGATTACTGTGTGTGATTAAATAGGTGTACAATATTTGATTATTCACTATAGTCTATTGCCAATTGAGACAATTAAATCTGTAATTATTTGACTATTTTAATATTTGTGGCAACTAGTATAATTAGATTTGTGTCAAAAAAAATATACTATCTAATTTAAACAAATTCTCATAGTATATTTGTTAATTAGAGTTAGACTTTTCTAATCTTTAATACTGATAAAAGATTAAATCTTATGATCATATGTAGGGTTTTCTTATAACTAGGAAAGTTGTTAACGGTCATACTTTGGTTACTAACAAAGTAAGGAAAGGTTGGTTGTTAGAGTTTGTTGATAACTATAACCAATTTATTCATGAATATTTGAATTTAATTATCTTTGTATCAAGAATCAATTGCAAGAACCATTTCTGATATTATTTCTTTGGCTAGAGCTCCATTATTGTTAATTTAATCTTAGTCAATTTTTGTATGTTTAATTTGTGTTTAAATTAATTAGTTAGTTTAATCTCCAAAATCCCCCCTTTTATTCATTGCTTTGGAAGGAAATAAATTAGTCCAATTCCGGCAGAGATTATCCCAATTACCACTGCATACAAAACTCTTATTTTTTAGAGTAGATATTTTATTTTTGATTGGCTCACAACCTATCAATGTTGATAAGAAAAAGGTAGTCTAAACAAGGTAACAAATAAGGGGTCTAGCCAATCCTTACCTTCTCTCTGCTCTTCTTCCTCCTTAAGAAGCCAAGGTCTCCCTTTTTCTTCTTTTGTTCTCCCTTCCTCTTTGTTTTTACTTTTATTTAATAAAGTCTCTCCTAGGATATTTTAGTGAGAGTTTTTTTCTCTCCCAAACTACCCTGGTGAGAGTTTTTTTCTCTCCCAAGTTATCCTGGTGAGAGTTTTGTTTAGTTTTTTTTTTTTTGGTTATTTATTTTCTCAAATCTAAGAATTTCTTTCGATCTATATTTTAGATCTAAAATTTCTTGAGTCTTCTCGTCAGATCTCAACATCAGTTTTGAGTTTGAACCAGTTGGATAGCATATTTGAGAGAATAGACATGCACAGAGATCTATGAAGCAGTTAGTTCAATTGGTCAGATTTAATGATTTATGATTCACAGTGTAATCTTTTATATTTTATAACTCTACTAAATCTTATAATTTTTCAGATCAAATGTATCTATGACGTGTTCAATGTATTTTCTACCATTAATGCAGATTACTTTGTCAAGCAAATCGTGTTGGATGATTTCCAGCTAGATTATTAATAATATTGACTTATATTTTATCAAAAAAAATATCCACTCCATTGTTCTCTCCACTTGTTTATATCTAAAATTTTACAACTCCATTAATTCATCTAGTTGTGTTATTATTTTTCTTTTCATCTCTAGATCAACATATTAAAAAATGATATTCTTTTGCTTATACTTTGGCACTCGATTTACACTAAATATTTGAATAGTGAAAATGAGTCAAAATGATAACAAACTTTGTAATGATTAATTAGCAAGCAAAACTTAATCAATTTTATACAAAATGTTATGTATAACTAATACAAGTGATGCAATACATTATGAATGGTGCTGCTTTTTCTAAAAAATAAATTTTAAATTGATTTTATTAGGGTATAATAGAAAGAATTTTTTTTTCAATGGAATGGAGAGGAATTTAGTCCCATAGCCAAATATGTAATCAAGCTAATTATAGATGTAACAAGTTACCTTGAACAAGTATTGTTGAGAAAATTTACATGATATTGAAAATATATGCTTTAGTGTGAATTAGATTCAAGGTGATCCTTGTAGAATAAAGCTACTATAAATTCATAGCACATGAAGAGTACAACACAAAAAGTCCTAATAGTTTCCAAATTGACCTCAACTTGGCAAGTGACAATGAAATTTTTACATTTCAATTTGGTTTTTTAAGCATAATACTGAGTAGCATATATAGTTTAATTGGGATTATGATGACAAGCAAGCAGATCATATTGCACCGACATCGATGTTATGTTTTCCGCTGCAAATTTTAGAGGAAATAAAATCTGCTATTAAACCGAAAGATTATATATTTTCTCCAAAAAAAATTATTTTGGATTCTGAACTTCTAATTTATTGCCTTGAATAAGTACATTATTGAAAACTCCACCACTAAAAGTATCAACATAGTTAAATTGTCATCATATAGAACAGTAATTGCAAAGTTGGAATATTACCATCTATTAGTATAGTTTGAGAAACAGAGGCTTTTAAAATTATTCAAATCTCATTTTTTTTTTCTTTTGATTCTATGTTAATTAATCCAAAATTCATGTATTAGTTGTCTAGGTTCACTTGACATAGCCACGCAATGCCTTTTGCGATCCCAATTGCAACTTTTACCTTAAACCTGTTTTGAGCAAAAAAGAGAAGATCATAGAGGTTTCCTTTTGACGTGAATTTGTAGATCAAAAGTCTGCTGTTAATTCCCAAATTGGGCTGCCTTATTCTTCCAAGAATCATGAACTCAAACATAAATTGTTAATCAATTCTGTCAAAATGATGGAGTTTCAACCTCAAATTGAAAAAAAAGAAAAAAGAAAAAAAATGAGAGAGTTTCTTGACAGCAAAAGACCAACCATTTTGCGGCGCTACCTTCGTATACTATCCCTATTTTCCAAGTCCCAATCCAGCAAATTCACACATGTTTGAAGAGAAATAACACACGACCATTACTAAATTCAGCAAAATGAAATTACACAAAATACGCCAACAGCAAAATATCTAAATAGCCTTTATGCTGCGTGCAGATTGATAAAATTATGCACGGTGTGCCTCATTCGTTGTTTCCCCCATATCCTTTCCAACTTTTACTTCCATCTTCCACAAAAGCACCAAAGAAAGCCGTACCACATAGATGACCAATTACAATCTCAAGAGGAAAAACTACCGTAGCACTCCCTGATGGTATCATTAAGGACAAATAGAGCAACAATTAGTTGTTTGTTCATCAATGTCATTAAAAAAGAAAAAAAAAAGAGCAATAATTAGTTGTTTGTTCATCAATTTCAATGTGCTCGTGCATGCATTACAGGCAACTGAAGTACAAAAAAGCCACCAAAGGTAAATATAAATTAAACTCGTTTAAAAGAAAAAGCAATGATTATTTCTACAATACCTATTAATGGTAATGACAAAAAAATTACCTGATATTGCACTAGCTGATGCCCTTCGATCTATCTAATGATCTTCAGATTCTCATTTCCATAATTTTTCTGTGCTTCTTCAATTTCCCGTACTAAAGATTTGACACCATCTCCACATATCTTCCCCCGAATTGTTTCAAGAGTTGATATATTGCTTTAAACAAGAAGGCATCATTTCCAAATTAAAAATTGAGTCGAGTTTTAATTGCTCAAGACACGGGAAATAATCATCACTGTCAGGGTTTATCTCTATCCACACCACGACCTCTACATCTACCAAAGTCAAGACCCTAAGTTTAGGGAATCCTCCTTCCATCAGCTCCCATCTTTGGCCGTCCATTGACCGCCGTCTTAATTTGAGGACTTCAAGATTGGGTAGTTTGTTCAATCAATGACATTTTTGTACAGGGAAGACCTAGTTTGGAAAGACACAACTTCTTCAAATTCGTGGGAAAAGAAAGCTCAAGACGTTCCCGCGAACCTGAGAAATTGTAGCCCCTAAGACGAGTGATTCTAGGTGACTCATGTTGCAAGCATACTCTATTTTGTCCCCCACAATTGTAAATTTTAAGTTGGCGAACGTTGGGAATCCCTTCTCAATATGTTATCTCCTCTTGATCAAGATGAAGATGCAGATGAGAGAGTGTGTCTAAATTGGGTAAAGTGGAGAGGGTTTTCAACAACTTGTCATTGGAAGAGAAAGGAATCAAGATGCCATGACTTACACATACATGCCTCAACTTCTTCATGTTCCAGATGCTATCTGGCAATGACACCATCCTCCGAGAATTTAGATGGAAAGGTTTCCAAATGTGAGAGCTCTGGCTATAGATGGTTTGAATGAATTCCATGGGCTGAGCTGTAAGGGCTTAATGTAACCTCAAACAGAGCAGTGAATTCGGCTCCAGCTGGAAGCTTCTTCAAGCCTTAGGTTAATGCCCTCTAAAATTCAAACTTTAAGATGTTTGTAGATGCGAAAAAGGAAAGAGATATTAAGCAAACTGAGGTTTATATGGAGTCGCATCAAAGAATAGCAGAGAACCTAAAATATGGACAAAATAGCTTTGACTTTATAAAATCTTCTCCCCTGGAGTAAATGGACAACCGAGGTAGATTGGAGGGGCTCATTAAAGGTAGAAAGCTCATCATACACCTCGCAAGACCTGAAAAATTTCTTTTCTTTCGCCTCACCCTTACAGAACTCAAACATCAAATCATGAATGTAACAAGTTTTGACTCCACCAATGGATCTCTTTTCGCTTACCATAAACTAAGTTTCGGCCAATTTAGGTCCCATCAGATACTCTTCTGCAATGTCCTCTGATCTCTCTCCTTCAATATTTTCCACAAACCCTTCTGCAATCCATAAGGCGCGATCAAATTCTTGGTACCCAATTTTTTCATCTTCTTGAAATGCAGCAAAATACAGCAAGCATGCCTTCAAGTGATATGGTAATGCTCATAACTGAGCTCCAATGACTTCTTGCACTGGTCTGTACCAGACACCATGGTTGAAGTTAAACTTTCAGCAAACTTTTCCCAAACCAAAATATCATGCTCTATAGTTGCCAGGACTCCAGCTACAACAACAACTGTAAGTGCAATCCCCTGCACTTTTTGGCAATCTCCATCGCGAATCCATGCAATGCTTTAGGACATTCTTCTTCTTCTCCAAACACCCTTCTTCTGCAGCAATTCGAAACTCTCTTTTACAGTAAGGTGGCGAATCTTGTGAGGTTTCCCCCCGTATTCAACCTGTGAAGCCACATTAGAAGATCGACTCGTGAAGATGATTCTACTCCCTTTCTTGTCATCCGGGAATGAAATTCTCAGCTCATTCCATACCTTAATGTCCCAGACATCATCAAAAACAACAAGATACCTCTTCGTCTTCAGCTTTTGATAGAACTTTTGAAGCAATTCATGTTCATTCAAGTTTTTAAGCTCTTCATCCATCCTAGACTGGTTTTCCATCAGAGCACAAAATTTGTACTAACAAGCTTTTCATGTTAAATTCTTGAGAAACAGTGCACCAAGACGAATCTGGAAGTTGTAGATAATTGAACTATCATTGTAAACTTTTTTGGCTAAAGTTGTTTTACAAGCCCAGCCATTCCCACAATGGGAACAATTTCCACCTGTTTTGATCCGCTTACAAGTCGTTCAATTACTTTTTCTGCCTCATCATCAAGACCAACCATGACTTCATGGGCTATTGGCATTTTTAACTTTTGATAGCACGTGGCTGGAAGTCTTGCTAAGTTCTGGTGCTCTTAAGCTATGAAGGAAAGGATCCTTTCGATAGTGCTTGAGCCACTGATCTGATCCTTAAAATGCTTGATATGGATGTTGGTATTAGCCAGCATATCATAACAGTCAGGGCCTCTATGGATTCTGGAGAAACTAACTTCTTCTTTCACTCTGTTTAGAGAAGGCGAGCAAATTATATATGCCTGCCTCACTAAGAAGAGCACCAATATTTCATTTGTTCATCCATCTTCTCCTGCCTGCTTCCTTTAAAATGTTTACTCAAGAACTTCAGTCCTGCGTAGAGTATTCGCATTTCAATCTTTCAAAGAATCCACAAGCTAGAGCTGCAGCATAACATCTCCCAGAGACAACTTATCAGAGGAATCATTGAAGTTTGTTCAATATCCTGCTTATCCATCATTCTATTATGCAATGATTTTGAGGATCTTGGTAGCTCTAACAACTTCCATATAAATCTCATAGACTTGAAAATCAGTAGGTGTGATTTTCTGTTGTTGCTCATATATCATGGAGCAGAACTCAGGATTGTGGCCGTTCCTCATCATCCCAAAAAGAAACACATGTAAGAGAGGCGAGCTGCATTCAAAGGCCATCACTTCAAAGTGAGCCAACAGCAAGTCAGGAATATCTACAGTTCCTTGCAATTTTGGCAAAGGGAATGAAGCTTTTTCAAGAATGTTAGCTTTGCTTCGAGGGCTTGGACTTGAGCCTAACTTGGGGGATCCATATCAACAATACGCAAATAGCTAGTTGTTAAATCCGCTTAGATTTTGTAGAATGAGGTCTATAATTCCATTAGTTCAGGCAACTGGCATGCCAAGAATTTGATTCCAATGATCTGCTGGCTTGCCAAAGTAAAGTAAACTTGGGTGATTTTCTTGCTGTAAATGATTTGATCTCTTTCAAAAATTTAGAAAGCACTTTAGTCGGCAACAAAAACGTAACTTCAAGTGCATGATTTGGCTAATCTAAGGCAAAGAGAGTGAATGCCTCCTCGTGTTTGTGAACGGTATCTTCAATGCCAGATAAGAAAGATGGAAGACTCACCGTCTTTTCACAACATTGTCAGATTCCAAGTACAAATCATTGCAGTGGCTCCACTTTCTTGCACACATCACCAAAGTTTTGAGAAATGTTATATCCAGGTACGCAGCTTCAATTTTGGGTGTTCGGTAGATGACTGGGGGGTTGTCCACAAGCAACTTTAGATCAAGGAAGACACGATCGATGCTGCAAGTGGACGCCATGTCTATCTCTTATGCAGGGAATTTTCCTCAGCTTCACTCTCAAATTTTAAGGAAGAAACAGATCTCGCCGACTGCAGAGCAAGCAAGTATTTCTTTCTCGAAATTTTTTTTTTTCTTTTTTCTGGCGGAAGGTGAAGATGAGAAATGAGATAATAAATTATTCAACAGACAAACGGAGCAGGACCAACAAAGAACAGATCAATCAAAGTTCTGCATAGTTTTTGGAGTGTTTATTTTTTTTTATACTCATTTCGTTGTTGAGAAGTGATCTGGCATTGCGCCTTAACCAAGGACCTGCACCCCACACTTGCCTTTCGTCCCGAAAGATTCAAGTAAAGAAATTTTTTTTAGAGTAAATTTTATATACATTATCACACGGTTGGATGAATAATATATGAATAAATTTTACACATATATTATATATCTAATAGTGATGGTGTACACACTAATAGTGTATATAAAATTAAATTTTTTTGGACTATTTATCCTCACAAGTCATTCAGTACTTGTGAACCTTTGACAAGCAGCCACAGTTTAATAGTATGTTAAACTTTAGAATTAAGAAGCCGTGTTTGGAAAGGCAGCTGTGGAGCAAGAGTCGAGTCTTTTTAATTCGTCCTTGTTAAAAATACGACAAGTTTGTCAATTATGGCGGCAGATGGGAGGGAACTTCCTCGCTAATCCTCAGCCAGTTTAAGAAGCATTTTAGCTAAAGATGTAATGGGTGGTAACTACACCCAGGGCTATTTTGCAATGTAATAGGGCTCATCCCTTCCCATCAGACCCCTCTATATAATATATATATATATATATATATATTAAGAGAGAGAGAGACAGTGTCAAAATGACATACATTGTCCTCCGTGGTGGAATTAGCTTAAAATGTCAAGACAAAAACCTAAAATAACTTTAGTGACTACGATGCATAAATATAGGATAAATACATTTTTGCACATTGTGGATTAGTTCTTTCTAACATAACTCTCATATGTTCGGAAAAGCTATACGTAATCTCTATGTTAATAAATATTTTGTCTCGACATTAGGGTATTCTTGACATTTCGTCTGGCTCCATTGTCAAGGACTATTTTGTTACTTTAATACTTTAGTCCAAAATATGAAAAAAACTTAATTATAGAAGATTTACATGAAAAAGTGTTGAACCACATGAAGCTAAATAAATTTAACCAAGATTGTGCATTTCAATTGCTAGTTTCTTTCAAAAATTCAAGTAGTGTTGCTTAATAATTTTTACATCCTATGATTACAAACAACATAATTTTACGAAATAAAAATTCTTTATCTGTAATTGCTAAGAAAATTGTAAAATGACTTTATTAGATATTTCAGCTAAATGGATTCTTTGAGTTGAATGAAAATAATTACATCTTAACAAAGTCCTCAAACCCTGATATATGAACAAGCAAAACTATAAAATGTTAATCAATTAACCGCAAAAATCCTTAGTAGGCTCCATGTTTTCGCCCTCCCTCCTCGTAAGATTGCTTGATAAGCAACCAATTTCGCTTTACACCGTTTTGAATGATTTCCACTTTGCATCTCAAAAATTTTATTTCTGGATAGTTTTGCACTTTAAAATTAGTAATTACCATGAAATTGCACCTTAAAATTTATTTTGGATATTTCGCACCTAAAGCTAATAATTCATCCAAAATTACTGTGGTTTCACACATATTAATGTCATTGTAGGAGCAATATGCAGCTGTACACTGGCTTCTTAACTGTAAATGTGGGATTGATTCTTCAGAATATCCCAAAAAAAGAAAAAAAAATAGGGAATACATATGTTAAAATGCTAATCATCGCGTGGTAAAATGTACATGACTCCACGCTTTGAAAAAACAGTGTCAAAATGATGGATATCGTCCTCTGCATTGGAATTAGTTTAAAATGCTATATTATTCATATCAAAAGTCTAAAATGATTTTATTAACTAAAAGTTGAAACTCTAAGATTTAGAAGTTTTGGAATCTAATCCTCCTTCCTCCTCCTCTCCGCTTTTGGAAATAAAAAATCCTACTTCTTCCTTGTTAAAAATTTGTTTAAAAAAAAAGATATATAAATATAGGATAAATTACACTTTTGTACCTTGTGGATTTTTTTTTTAAACATAACCCAACCACGCCTTGAGAAGTTACACATAATCATCAGGCCACTTTACCATCCTCTGCATAAGATTTCCATTGATTCAAGAAGATCTCTATGGGTTGAGTTAATTTTCTTGACTAATTTTATGTTCACATGAATTTAATCAAAGGAATAAAAAATTTTAAAATTTTCTGCTGTGCATGTCTCCACGATTCTTTGCATGTCCGACATTATTGCATAGCTTTCAGAAATATGCATGCGCTGACAAAATAGGGACCGGGCCAGATAGAAGGATGTTGGCAACATCAGAAGTCTTCAACTGATCCAACAGGCCAATTTCTGCTGGAATTTGACCTGTTAATTGGTTGTTGTTGTTGAGTAGTAGGGTATTTAGAAATGAACAATTTGCAAGTTTACAGGAATCTCACCTTTTATAGATACAGATCTCACCGACTGCAGAGCAAGCAAGTATTTAGTATTTCTTTCCTGAAATTTCTTTTTTTCTGGTGGGAAGGTGAAGAAGAGAAATGAGATAATCAATTATTCAACGGACAAAACGGAGCAAGAAAGAACAGATCAATCAAAGTTAACGAGAGAGTGGTCGAATAATCTGGAAATGGCCTTGGTTTGAGTAAAGTAAAGAAATTTTATTGACTACTGCATAGTTTTTTGGAGTTTTTTTTTATGCTCAGTAGGTTGTTGAGAAGAAAGGACCTGCACCCCACACTTGCCTTTCGTTTTGAAAGATTAAAGGAAAGAAATTTTTATTGTTTTGGGACTATTTATCCTCGTATTTCTGGGAAGGACCCAGCATCTGCACCTAGGCTTTGTTTTTTTGTGATTTGAGACACTTTGATGATTTTACCGTCCAAAGCGTGTAGAATAAAAATTAAAGGTGGGATTAATTCCACTTCTTACCATGATGAAACCATTGAGTAGGAAAAATTAATAAAGACTTTAAGTTAAACAGAAATTTCCAACGTCACAAAACTGATTCCGTTAATATACTTATATTTTAATGTAAAGTTACGGATTTCCACACAATTTTTCTTAAATAAAATTTTGCTTTAATGTGAAGTTATGATTAATGTGCTAATATGCACCATTATATTGGCTTCTCAGTTATGCTGGGGGTTTATTTCCAAACAAAGTATTATCGAGATTTATCTTACCCTACTCCTATACTATGGGAAGGAGAGTGCCCAAGTGAGTTGTGTGAAGGGGCTGGTGGTCGATAGTATAGTACCGTGCCCCTTAAATTTATACGAGAATGGGAGCCAAGTTTACTTGTATATGCACCAAGCGAGGTTTGGACCCTCAACTTGATGCGTGAGATAGACTTTGAGAAATCCTCCTTGGCCAACTGACTCCCAGACGGGATTCTCTCTCCAATATTTTTTGTCTACTTTCCCGTCCAATGCAAAACTGCGTAGTTCCACTTATTATATCTACTGATGTGGCACATAAAAAAGAAAGGCTGTTTGGCATCTTCTTCTTTCTTCTTTTTTGGGTTTTCTTTGTTTACACAACTTTGTTACAATTCTCAAAACCCTATTGCTACCGTTACAATTCCCAAAACCTGTTGTCACCGTTACTGTTTTCTGCCTAGAAGACGAAAACAATTTTTTTTTCTTTCTGGTGTAAGTGAAAGCAAACAATTTTGGGAAGTCCCAGAACTTAAGTTTTGTTTACACAACTTTGTTACAATTCTCAAAACCCTATTGCTACCATTACAATTCCCAAAACCTGTTGTCACCGTTACTGTTTTCTACCTAGAAGACGAAAACAATTTTTTTTCTTTCTGGTGTAAGTGAAAGCAAACAATTTTGGGAAGTCCCAGAACTTAAGTGAAAACCCAAAAAAGAAGAGAGAAGAAGAAGCCAAACAACCTTTCTTTTTATGTGCCATATCAGCAGATATAATAAGTGGAACTACATAGTTTTGCATTCAACAGAAAAGTGGGCAGAAAATATTGGACAGAGGATCCCGTCTGACTCCAGTAAACTGGATTGGTTTTCCTTTCTTGTTTGTAACTTTGTATGCTAGTTTCCTAACATTTATTTGTTGCCTTATTGTTGAGAAAGGGGTTTGTTCCGAGTTCTTATACCCTGATATTTCAGCTACATGTTGGCAGAACATTATGCTAGTTTTATTCAACTAAATTTTGTTCTTAAGCGAGCTCGAGTTTTCTTGGTTTCTTTGAAACTTTGCCGAGAAAATTTGTTTGTTTACTTCTCTTTGGTTGGTTCATGTCAGATTTAGCCAATGTTTTAAAGTAATTTTGTTGATTTGGACTCATTCATACTCATTGTGTAGTTAAGAAGGGCCATATTGGGAAATATGAAGTTTGAATCCTTTAAGTGACTAAATTGTTAAATACTAAATTTGACACAATTGAGTATATATCAAATTGCGTGAAAAGTGAATAACTTATCACTCATTCTTTAGAGCAAATTTTGTCTAAAAAATTCAATGACACTTAATTAATTTAGATATTCTATTTTTTGTTATCAAACATATCTGAACACATTAAAATCTAAACCGATTAATTTAATGTGTTGAATTGAGCTATCGAACAAGGCCTATAAGACTTTCATCTCATAAAAATCGAAAGCAATATTTGCATGTTGGCTTAGTTATCCAGGTTTTCTGGTATCTAGTTACCGAGATAAGCAGAAAGAACAAAAGGGAAATAAGAATAATAATAATAAGTAACAATAGAAAGAAATAGAAGAAAAAGCATCAATCATAGGTTTCCGTTTGTGTTTTCTTTGAAATTTAGAAAGAAAACAAATTAATTTAGAGCAACAAAAACACTAAAACCTCTGCTCTGGCACTGCGTTGGGCAATACTCTTAGCATTCATGTTTGGTTGGTTAGTTTTGGATTTTTTTCCTTCAGCAAGAACATGTTTAAGTTAGCTCTCCAATTTTCTTCAGTTGTTTTCTTTCTTATTCACATTCAAGTCCCAAACAACCAAAATTTAATAATCATGACTATTATTCTCCAACATTAATGACCATGAGTGTTAAAGTAAACGCACGCGAAAAAAGAAAATAGAATCAGGGCTTCAACCGTTGAAGTAGTCATTTACATGTCATTCTCTATATCTAATAACTAGTGTTGAATTCCATGTCCCATAGTGATTCACTCATCCTCTCTATGTATAAACATAACCATTTACTCATTAATAGACTTCATTTTTTTACAGTATTTCACAACATACGGGCCCTCAATGCTCATTAATACGGAAAAAGATCTACAAAAATGTTTAAAATTTTCACAACGAATTACCATTTTTGAAATTTATAACTTTTAATTGAGTTAAGTTTCATAAGTGGGTTTGGATTCAAAAGGAGAAGCCCTTCCACTAGCTTTAATTTTTTTTTTTTAGACAATTTCGATTAGGTATTAAGCACTACATTATGGATTTGAATCACTCTAGTCAATCTTGGATTTGAAATTCTTTCTCCTTCCAAATGAGATAACTCACTGACCAGACTAGTGGAGTGGGGATCAAAATATGTGAAGGAAAATAGAATCAAAGACATATAGAAATTGCGCAGGGCTGATTCCAATGCAATTCGGTTGCACTTCTCTTGAACGGCACAGGCCCACAGATGATTCCTTGGTAAATTGAAAACAAAGAAACACAAGATTAATCACTACCATGAGGAAGACAGGTTACGATACAAATTCCGGACTAATGGCAAGTTGTCATGCATATGATTGCAGTAATTTGAATGATCTGGTTGGATGGCCTCGTCCTAAAACTACATACCATATTGGTACAGAGACGGGAATCTATCATGTTTTCAACAGCTTCTCGAGTCATGAGCTATGGCTGGAATTTTTACTCCATGACCTAAAATTGCATTGAACATTTCAGTGACAACTTTTGGAGTCTATTTTTTTTTTTGGTTAAAATTTAAAAATTGTAGCAACGCAAACAGATAAAAGAAAAGCTTGGACTTCAACAATTGTCCCAACACTGAACACGGTTTACATCAATAGAAGTGGGACATAATTTATTTGTTTTACACGTCTTATCAAGCCGCCTAGACTTTTGAAGTTCAAATTGGCCGATATAAGGTTGAAAACCAACTAAATAATTACTCAATACTCAAATCCATCTCGATTTGGTAAGAGTTCGTTTAAATTTGAATCGTCAGTTAATCAAACTAAATTTGAATAACAATTCGTATTTGATAAACTTTCAAGTTCAATTCAAACTCCACTTAATTAGCATATATGTAAAGCATACATGTAAAAATTCAAGATATTAGAGCTCGACTCAAGTTCAACTCGATTAAAATATAAGTGAAATTTAAATATAAAAAGTTCAAGTAATTTGAGCTCGACTACGGTTTAGAGTTTGACTCAAATTCAGCTCGATAAAATTCTCGTTCGAACTCGATTGGAAAAGTAAGCAAGTCAAATTTAAACAAAATTTAAAATCATCAAAAATAATTAAATAAATTTAAACACTAAAAGTATTCGGTTTGTTTAAAGTCGTTTAAAGGGACTCCTTAGTCAGTGGGATGTTGGGGGTGTTTCGGTTTCTAGATTAGTGTGTCTTTTAAGGGCCTCTGAACCCTCCTATTGTACAAAAAACAAATAAATAAAAACAAAAACAGATTGAAGCACAAACGACCCCAGCTAAAGAAAATTCTATATGCAGACTGGTGGACAGATATATTAAGTTGGTCCAAGTGTTAGTTTGGAAATGGTTAAAAGAATAAAAATTTAGGGGGTTGAACTAAAACTATTCTGTGATCTTTTTGGTAAGGAATGACTCGGCCAAATAGATGGCAATTAAGTAAGCTGTCAAATTGATGATTTTTTGCGTGTTGTTTTCTCTTCTGGAAAGAAAATCAGTTTGAAATGTCACCCAAGTGGTGGGAATGTAGAAGAGAATGGAGAATGAGCCGTGTCAAATGGGAAGAAAATATGAACCGTGTCGAATGGGGCAATCAGAAACCATGACCAATGAATAATCAATTCTACTTAGACTTTTATTATGACACAAGATCGCATATGCATATGTGGTGCTTTTTTTCTTTGTTTTACTATTGTTTTGAGGTGAAGTTGCATTTTTTTGGAGGAGGGGGTGTTATGTAATAAATAGAAGGACAAAGATGGAGGCGTGCGGGATCTCTATATTGGGATCTTATTCTTATCATTGTTATTATTATTGGTGGGGTATATTTGATGACGAGAGATAATGAGGAGCAGTTATTAGGGGAGGAGCAAATTGTTGAAACTTGGAAGGAAGGAAGAAATGTCAAGTGTGGAAAGGGAGGGCTCACCTAATTTATTAAGGGCCACGATCGAGTAGACCAGCAGCCCCACGTTTTTTATCATAAAATAAAACCTTCCTTCCTTCCCTCCTTCCTGGATATATCATTGCTTCCTGGATATAATACATCGACGCGGTGTTGCCGCCTACCCTTTTCCCTTTGTTGCGTTGTTTGCTTGCTTGTTAAGTCCGTCATTTCTTTTAACTACTCCACCGCCCACCTTCCTTCTTCCACCTCCTTTCTCCCCCCTCCTATGTCCTAAGCATTGATTACTATATATATATATAGAAATCTACCTTAACTTACTCCTCCATCCAATCCAATCCTGTATTGTATCTTCTATATATTGTCCCATCTCATATTCTCGTCCATCAAATTAACTGATTCCATCTCTATTCCATTCAACACCATCATGAGCAGCTACAACCAAAACCAGGCTCCAGGTACGTTCCGTTTGTGCTTCGTCCATCATCGTTGCTAGCTGCAATTATATATATATAGTTTTGGTCTGTTTGATGATTCTTATGCGATATTTGATTTGGTTGCATGCAGTGGCATACCCCTACCCAGGAGCACAAGCACAGCCACAACCCGCTGCTTACACGCCTCCAGCCCCGCCTGCCGGATATCCCGTCAGAGACGCAGCTCAAGTCTCCGATTCCGCTCCGGCACCCGGCAAAACTACGTCCAGACACGATGGCTTCTGGAAGGGCTGGTCAGTCTTCTTTTTTTCAGACCATTACCCCTCTTATATTTCTGCGGGTGCTATGTAGTAGCAGTAGTCACGGGATTCTTTAGACTTTGATCTAAACAAAAAGGAACCTTAATCTCTTTTTTTAGGGTAGAGGAGGGGAAAAAAAAACTGGATTGGATTTTGACCACAAGAATTAAGGAATCAAAGGAAAAATCCTACCACCTGATGTTAACGCTTTGCAGAAGTTCTCTTTATACTTGCTTTAGTAGAAACTCCAGAATTGTTTAGTGGCATTTCTCTCTGCGGTTGTATAAAATTAAACTTAAATTGACCGGTTTGAAGAACATAATATCGACACGTGTATGCGTTTTCTCCCCTCAATTGGTGCAATTCCTTAGTTTTGCTTACAATGGCTAACGATGCTAAAACTCACAGGTAATCTAGTTTAATTAGTCACTCAATTTGTTCACAAAAAAATAAATTTTCTTTTCTAAATTTCGCTCATTAAGTTTCTGCAATTAGTTAGGGTATAAAAGTAAAATCATACAATTTATTGTTAGTAACAAGTCCAATTTCCTCCTAGGGGAGGTTAGTGCAATTTTAGAAAACTCAATATGCTATCTTTTTTATAGTCTGAAAGAATGCGAGCTTAAATGATATTGATTGATTGATAATTGAATATGGTTGGGGTATTAATTGAAACATGATGTTGGTGGTGGTGCAGCTGTGCGGCCTTGTGTTGCTGTTGTGTGTTGGACGCCTGCTTTTGACGGGCGATCCAGGCCAAAACCACAGACACACAGATGACGACGACGACGCCATTTTCTTCTTCCGCTCGTAGCCATTCTTATACAGTTGTAGCATCTTTCTTTCTTTGTATGTTGATGTGGGATTTTTCAGTAGTAGCATTACATCTTCTCCTAGTCCTATTCCTGGATTAATCTCATCTCATCTCATGATGATTAGTCCTATTGTTTTATGGGTTGGACGTGCACCATTGTCGGATTGATGAATAAGAATCCTCCAATTATTATTTATTATTGTTATTATTGTCGGGCCGATCTTTTTCTTTTTCCGGCCGGCATATGCAACCTGCATAAACAAAAATACGCAAGGAATTTTGGTTTTCATCGCGTGTTTTTTAACACCAAGTGTTACTGCATAACTTGCGGACGCCATCTGTAAATGTCCGAACGAGCCGTCGGACCGAAATTAGTGAAGCCCATTTACCCAATTTCTTGAATAATTGGACATACTATTTAATTAAGACATACAATTTAATTTGTTCTCCAGACTAATTAAAATTCTAAAATGGGTTAATCACAATTTATTCCCTTAACGCATATCTCAATTATCAATGTATCCCTTAACCTTTATTTTGTGACACTTAACCCCTCTATTATGTTGATTTTTTCCCTCTTTTCTTTTTGTCAAACTTGTTTTCCTTTGTTTTCAAATTCTTATTCTTGAGCATAGAAAAAAATTCCCTATCCATTAGTTTCCTTTTCTAAAATTTTTGTAAACCAAAGAATCAAATTTTAATTGAATTTTTCAATCAGTGCCTCCTGATATTCGTGAAATACCGTACCCATGGGAAAAGAAAGCTGTCAGCCATGTGTAAAAAACTGTCGGTTTTTTAACCTATAGTGATTCTACATTAATTTATATTTCGTTTATTTGTCATAATTCATCCAAACTAAATTTAGGATGTTCAATCGCTAACTACATGAAGAATACACACACACACATACATACATTTATGTATGTATGTATTGAGAAAAGAGAAAGAAAGGGAAAAAAATAAAAACTTACAATAACAAAGGGTTAGTTTTGTCACAAAGGGAGTTGGGTGAGGAAAAAACAAAATTTAGAGGGCAAACTATATATAAATCTTGACTATATATTAGAGGAAGCTTTTGTGATTAATCCTCCTACAGAATTGATGTTTTTGTTTGGATAAGAGTTATTTGGATGATTTATTTGAGATAATTACTGTAACACTTTTTGTGATATGATGTATGTGAGATAAAAAGGTGACTGAAAAGATAAAAAAGTGATTGAAATTTGTGAAACAAATTATTTTACCTGAAATCATTTCAATCCAAACAAACCCACTTTCATTTTTGAGTTTTTTTTGCCGTCTAGACCAAATCTAACCGGTAAAGGTCCCTACCCCTTAGTCCTTGCCGTCAGTGGCTAAGACCTTTTCGTTAAAGCTCTAAGCATCTCTTCTACTCTTTAACTATCATAGGCTTCTAATTGCAGGGACGTAGAAAATCCATATTGCATTGAACTCTTACCGATTATCATCCCGAGTAGCTCGATGGATAAGCAATGATTTATTCGAGCCTAACTGCTACTCTGTAGGGCAATAATAATGTGTCATTAGTATTAGTTACAATATCAACGGTCGGTGGGTAGTCCAAAATGTCATTAGTATTCCACAAATCCGTCTTTATCTGTTTTGTAGGTTTATCATGTTTTGATTTAATTAATTAATACTCTGAGATCGTCGCGGCATATTTGAATTGCTGTCATAAACGTTGAAATGAGATCGGAGTAATGTCCAAATGTCTGTTGTTTTCATGTTACTTGATCATTTATGTCATTTTTTGAACTTTCAGTTTTGCCCCTAAAATATTTAATTTTTAGAGCCCAAGTTATCTATACAATAACGAAGGGTGAGAGGCGGCGATTGGAGTAAACATTTTATTTCATTTTTTGAACTTTCAGTTTTGCCCTAAAATATTTAATTTTTACCCTGATAGTAGAACCACATTTGTTAATATAATCTCTCATAACTCCTTCAAAAATTGTAACTACCAAATCAACTACAATTGTATTAAATAAAAATACCAATAAAAATTGCATTTTTTTCATGAATAATTTATCTATTTTGTAAAAATAAAATTAATATATTCATAAAAATTAATAATCAATTTCTAAATTGCGCACACACATTGGGCGAGCCCTTAAAACTAGTTTGAATAAGGCAACAGCAACAAATTATCATCTTGTAGATTTGGTGGCTGAACAAGGCAAAGTACGTGGAATATTTGAGAGTAGTCAAACCAACGTTGCCGCCCCGCCAAATCGTCCGGCTTACATCCTAATTAAAGACAGCAAGACTGGCAATTAATCTCCAAATGTATGCTATAAAATTATCCATCGTCCGGTTTGTCATTTTGATTTTTCTTTCCTGTAATTAATGTTCTTAGTTAGTTAGTTAGTTAGTAATTCCTATTCCTCCCAGGCAATGATGAGCAATCTAATAAGTGATTAATGCCGGCTTGCAAATTAAAAGGGTTGTACAAGTAAATTAGAAAAGGGCCTGCAAGTTTACTCCTCCTCCTCCTCCTTCCAGATGGTAGCAAATGTCTGAAGAACCCCACACCGAACGTCCAATTAGCAAAGGAGAGGCAACTGAGTTGTAAGTAGCACAAACCACTAAGCTTTGTTTCAATGCCATTAAAAAGGGATTTGGGTGGTAAGTCGGATATTCAAATTTCACTTGTGGTGAAAAAAAATCGAACGAAGTTGTAGAGCACACCTTTGATTCTGACACTTACTAGTCCCTTATACACAATCTCTTCCGACTCCTTATATAAATATTGGTTTAATCATAATCTTACACCTACCAACCCTTTATATACAGCCTCTTCAGACTTCCTCCCTTTAAATTAGATTGTAGAAATGTGTTGCCATTAAAAAGCCAAAAAAAAAAGTTGTAAGCAGCACACGTGTGGAGCGGTGGAGAAAGGAGACTGCTATGGCCTCGTGTCACTCTTTAACCACCCCACTCCTTTGGTGTAAACCTCTGTTGTCTGGGATTCAGCCCCGTCAGCGAACCATGTGTCCCTCAACGAGCTTCCTCATCACTGGAATTTATTCCTGCCCTTGTGCTATAAATCTGGACCCGACACGAGTGCAAATTACACTGGGGTCTCGGTGGTTATCAGTTGTTGAAGGAAAAGTGCATCCAGTTTCTGTTAGTTTAGACTCTACAGGAGAGACAGAGGAATTAGCTGATTAGGAGATAATATATAGAATCATGTCTTCGGAGCGAGAGAGAGCTGAGCTGGACAGGAAGGCTAGGGAAGGAGAGGTTGTAGTCGCCGGTGGTACCGGAGGCAAAAGTCTAGAGGCTCAAGAGCACCTTGCCGAAGGTACGTACGTATCCCTGTGCCAGCACCATTAATTAACTGCACACACGCACACACACGCTAGTTCAGTTCAGTTTGTGTTTTCCTTTTGGTATTTTCTTCTTCGACATTGTTGTGCTGTGTTTGATATATATATATATATATATACACACACATGAACATTCGAATAGGGAGGAGCCAAGGAGGACAAGCGAGGAGGGAGCAGTTAGGGACAGAAGGGTACCAGGAGATGGGGAAGAAGGGTGGGCTGAGCGCCACTGACAAGTCCGGGGGAGAGCGTGCGGCGGAAGAAGGAATCCCCATTGACGAGTCCAAGTTCAGAACCACCGGATGAGGATTGATATATCATATATCCATCCATCAGTATTCAGTAGTGGTGGTGCTTTTGAGTCTCTGATGACTTTGTAGTAACGTAGCACGGGCATATATACATGTGTGTGTGTGTGTGTGTGTAAACTACTAATAGTTAGAGGTCTGACAGACTAAGCTAGCTTATAAGCTTATACTAGTACTGCTTTAATAGGAAGGAATGGTTTTGGTTTAAGTTAAATCTTAGGTTTGAAATCCATCTTCGGATGTGTTGTTGCATGGACATGCAGTTGCCTATGTAAGTCTTAATTTTCTCGTCGTCAATAATCATATTTCCTAGTTCAGTTGTCTATACATTATATTGTTGATTGTTCTCGCTTCTCATGCGGGCCCTCTTCCTTTCCTTTTTCTAAAGATCTGCTCTAGTCGAGATACAGAGACTCGTATAAGTATTGGCGTTGAATATCATCACCACAGTCTACATAACGAATGATGGACCAGTTACATTAGAGTGTAGCGCCAGCAAGTGGTCTTGGATGATTGGTGATGATGATGAATGAAACATACAATGACACCATTTTGAATGAATTTTAATTCTGTTTGATTTGCAAAATGGGCAAAGTTTAAAGAAGACGAGAAGGCAAAACATGTGCTTTGCGGATGGATAAATTCTAACAAAGTTGCTGTACCTTTTTGGAGTATAAATAAATGAAAAAAGTCGCAATGAGTCCCGCTTGAAGTTTGGGAATATTTGTCCAGATTTTTATAAAAATTTCCAACCACCTTCTGGTGATGCCAAAAGTTTAAGAAAACCTCTAATCTTTAGATGATTCTTTCTTGTTTGGAACTTGGATGAATTTTTCTCATGACGCGACCATTTAAAAGACTGTAGCACGGCACGTACATAAAGTAAGGGATGCAAAAGAGTCGAATTTGATCAAATAACTCGTGAGCTTGCTTAGTTGAAACTCGTGAGCTTGCTTAGTTGAAACTTGTGTTTGAACACGTGGTATAAACGAGTCGAATTCAATCAAATAATTGAAACTTGTGTTTGAACACGTGGTATAAACGAGTCGAATTCAATCAAATAATTCACAAGCTTGCTTAGTTAAAATGAGCTGAGCCGAGCTTGAGTTTAGGGTCCAAACGAGTCGAGATTTGGCCTAATCGATCCGAATCTTAATTTAGTTTTATGAAACTCGAACTCGAATTTGAGCTATTTTATTTTTAAAAAATGAATAAAATAATAATTTTTCTTAACAAATAATAAAATATTAAGAATATATATGTAATTTTATTATTAAAATAAAAAATAATAGATATATATATATATATATAAAATCGAGCCGGCTCGTGAGCTAACAAGCTGATTATCTTCGAGCTCGAGTTCGACTTGACTCGAGTTTGATGTTGATTGTGCTTGAGTTGAGCTCGGATTCAAGTTGCTCACAACTGGCTCGATTCATTTTAGGGGTGGCAATCAGGTCCGTTTCTGGTTGGCGGGTCAGGTTGAGACCCGGGTATAGCAGAACCCGTTGACCCGAACCTGACCTGCCAACCAGAACCCGAAAATTTTAGGTTGGCGGGTCGACCCGAAATGACCCGAAACTTAATTTTAATTTATTAATTTACCACTGTAATTTCTAATAAAACCAATTTCGTACAAGACTAATTACATAATTAAGTAATAAAATTTAAATAAATAATCCCAAACCAAATCTAAAATAAATTAAAACACCGTAAAAGTGTTTTATCTCAAACCAAATATAAAATAAATTAAAACAGTATAAAAGTAAAAAATAATATAATACATTATTTATCCAAATATAATAATTTCAACTTCACACAAGTTAAATAAATTCATTTAGGATTAAGTGATTAATGCCTTTGGAAAAAAAGAATAACTTAGTTTAGTTAGATAAAATAATTTTATGTTTATTAAATTATTTTTAATTCATAAACGGGTTATCGGGTCATATTAGGTCACCCACGGGTTGACCCGAATTCGACCCGTTTTCTTTTAGGGCCCATCGGGTTCGACTCGATTCTGACCCGAACTCGCGAAACCTCAACTCAAATCCATTAATTTCGTGTTAGGTTCGTGTCGTGTTTTCAGGTCGTGTCGAAAATTGCCACCCATTTGCAACTCTAATCAAGTTTGAGCTCAGTTAAAACTTGTGTTCGAACTCGTATTGATTGAGTTAGAGTTTGAATAATAAAACTTGAATTCGAACTCGTATTGACCGAGTTCAAATTCGAACAACTCTAACTATTTGACAAGTCGAGATCAAGTTTGATATATGAAACTCGACTCAAAAGCCCGTCAACTCAATCGAGTTTCACATATATATGTTTTTGTTTTAATTTTTTTATTTATTAGTATGAAATGTCTAATTTATTCCTTGTTTAAAATTGTATAAAATATAAGTTTATATTTTTAAAACTTGATTAGCTCCGATTATGTTCGATTAAACGCGAAATAAACTCAATTAGGCTTGATAAGCACAAGCACGAGCTCAAGTAATACAAAATAAATCGAGTTCGAACTGCAACTTAACTTCCAAGAGTTCGAGTTTGAACTCGAATTTGAGTCCAAATTTTTAGCTGGAATCCTACTCGAGTAGTGATTCGACTCAATTATACCCTAGGCTAAAGTTTCAAATTGGCACAAGTCAAACCAAAGCTCAAAAACAAGATATGCATAAATAAATAAATAAAAAAACTTTGATCGCAACAAACAAACAGCTCATTTGGTGATTATACCAATTCACCGAAAAATTTCATCATCAAATTCTAGTCCCCTCCCAAAAAAAAAAAAGAAAAAAGTACAGCAGCATACAATTACACAGACGCACTAGTGCTCCTAAACACATTTCGTTCAGACCTCGAAGTCAGGAGACCCATGAAGTGAAAAAACGACCCAGGCCCAAAAGCCCATTAGTCAATACGAGCTTATTAGGGTTTCAAACGACAGGCGACCCATTTTCCACTGCCTCCACAATATATAAGCGCGCGTTGCTAGGGTTTTAACCCTCGCTGGGGAGAAGAGACTTTAACTCCGAAAAGAAAAAAACAGAAGCAGAGAGAAGGGAAGAAAGCGAGAGCGGCGGAGCTCGGAAGGGAGACATAAGATGGTGAAGTTCCTGAAGCAAAACAAGGCCGTGATAATGCTCCAAGGCCGTTACGCCGGCCGCAAGGGAGTGATCGTGAGGTCGTTCGACGACGGAACCCGGGACCGCCCCTACGGCCACTGCCTGGTCGCCGGAATCTCCAAGTACCCCAAGAAGGTCATCCGGAAGGACTCCCGCCAAGAAGCAGGCCAAGAAGTCCAGGGTCAAGTGCTTCATCAAGCTCGTCAACTACAACCACATCATGCCCACCCCGCTACACCCTCGACGTCGATCTCAAGGACATTGTCACCGCCGACTCCCTCCAGTCCCGCGACAAGAAGGTCACCGCTGCCAAGGAGGCCAAGACCCGCTTCGAGGAGAGGTTCAAGACCGGTAAAAACCGCTGGTTCTTTACCAAGCTTAGGTTCTGAGGAGGAGAGGATCTCCCCCTTGTCTTTCTTTATACATCGTTGCTTATTTTGATAGGACTTGAGCAGAATTGTTATCTATCTAGAAGTTATTTAAAGCATTTCCCTGCTCTGCTCGGCTCTGCTCGTGAATGATTTTGTTTGCTTTGCAGTACTCAGTTTGGTTTTTTTTATTTCCTTGAAACTCTTGTATTCTGATAAATACTACTCCCTGTTTTAGAATTATCATTTCCTGAAAATTGTCATCATGCTCGTTTGGCTTGTGGGCTTGAATTCCTATTGCCTATTTTATTGGTGGGTTATTCGTTTGAATAATTATTAGGTATTACTCATGGTGATAATTTTAAGCTCTCTCTCTCTCTAGTTAGTAAGAAGGTGGAGTGTTGGCAACTTAACCGTATTAGGGGTGCATAGTCATCGTACCCACATCATTAATGCTTGTATTGTCACCCCATTCTTTGTGCATCATTCATGAAAGTGGTTTAAATTGGGCTAAAAAAAAGTTTACACACTCTCTTGGTAGCCCTCAAATGACATTTAGATATCTCAGTTGGCAAGTTCTAGAGCTCGCATTGACTGATGCCTGCATTTCTGGCAATATGGAACCATAACCGATCCTGTGTTGAGGAGTGCTTCTATTTTTACATGTTTTGTTGTCCTGAAGTTGAATTATGCCCCAAGAATTAGCATCTTTTTTTTTGGTCAGTTTCCTGCTTTCTTGAGACAAGATGCTCTGCTCTGTGTGTATGTTGTCGACGGTATAAACGTTTGTCGATAAGACAGTGGTTATTCGGAAAATGGCTCACCTTGATGTTGTTACAGAACGGCAAAACTTTTGTCCAGTAAGGTAGATTTTGAGATTCTGGCTGAGGATTTGAAATTGTTTGTCTTCAGTTTCTGGTACTGTAAGTGCATATGTAAACCATGCTTATACAGGGATCAATGAGTATTCGCATGGGGACCCAATTCATGATTTGGTTGATGCACTAGAGTGGCTACCTGGGCTAGCTAGGTCCACTGCAGAATTGCATCTCTCACGATGTTAGTGAACATTAGAGATTAGTATATTGCTTATGTTGAATAAATAAGTATCATCCACAAAATGTCAGTGCATGTTTCTCATCTCATGCTTTATGTTCAATATTGCTGTTTCACCTCACTGTTTTTTTTTTAGTCTGTGCAATGTGCCGTCTGTCTAATTCTCATTTTGCAAACTTCTTGTACACACTTGTACTCAGTGTTTTTATGATCCTTGGGTTTCTTTGAAGGGGTTGATGTTGTTTAGATAACGTGATTGGTGTTGAGATTGTCTTTACGTCTCTGAGATTCCATTTCCTTTCTTCAAGAAAGGAAAATGCCAATTAAGCTTTCTTCTTACCAATAATGTTTATTGGCACAGGAGTGTTTACTGATTGGTAACAGAGAGTGCTTTTGATTTCTAAGCCATTTGTTAGTTGCTTGAAACAAGCTGGCCTTGGATCTGGCTCAATTTAAGCAGCTTATTTGTAATCTAAGGCTGTGCTCAATCATGCATTTCTTCTCCCCTTTTTAAACTAGTAGTAAGCATCATGCTAGAAGGTAAAAAATGGAACGTAGCTTTCTTATGAGGGTGGTGAATGAGATTGTCTGTGTAGCAGCGGACTGTCAGAGCCCTGGATGGATACAATCTTTCTTCAAATTTGAGCGACCGAAAACAAAAATTGAACATCTTGGACTATAGGCGTATTCGAGTTGATGTTGGTTAGCGGAGGCTGGTCAGTTTGCGATGTGTATCGCTTGGTTACTCAAAATGTTACTGAAAAGAAAAAGCAATAGGGTACCTATCTATCTATATGCTATAAGAAGAAGAATGATGAGTCAAACTGGTATTATTTGCTCATTAGTCGAGTGAATTATAGGATTTTACTTTCAAAATTTTTTTTTTCCCCTTTTTTCTTTTGGTTATCGTTAGGTTTGGAGTTACAAAGATGGTGACAAGCAGGGACAAAAAGGTATAGTAAGTCCAATTCCATAATGGGGTCCGGCTCCAGCTCCACTCTTTTGAGTATCATTTTTATGAATGAGATGCATGCAGCACCCCTCATTTGTGTTGTATACTGTTTAGAAGGGCCATTCGATTCGTTGTGTAGTGTATTGTAGTTCCGTCGGTGCTGTCAATTCTTGATCCTTTTTTTTTGGGTTGAGAGCTCGACTCGTTTATTTGCAGAAGCCAACTCTTTTTATACTACTACTAGTATTTAAGCATCTATCTTTATTCAAAAAAAAAAAGGGAGCTCTTAGGAAAACATATTTGCTTCGCGATAGTTATGGTAGAAACATATTTGTAGAAGTTTTTAAAAAATTTTTTTGAAGTGTGTTTTTTTTTTGAATATTTTGAAATGTATAATTTAAAAACTTTAAGAAGTTATTTGAGGTTACTGTAGCTAAAGTTTTTAAAAAAATTTGTAGCAGACAAACTTGACAAAAAATTTGTCTGCTAAGCATTGACTTACACGAGGAGATGATACTGGAAGAGTCCATTTCCACTTCGAGAGAGTGGATGTTGAGGTTTTTTGCAAGTTGTAAACCATCTCTAGGAGCCCAGCATTCTGAGGAAGGCAAGACCTGCTTCAGCATCATCTTTAGCTGACGATTTAATCATAAAGTTGACCTGTGGGGATAACTATTGCTACAGCTATTTTTCCCCGAAAGTAGTTTAGCTGACAGATTGAAAAATGGTTGTGTTTTTTTTTATTATTAATTTTAAATATATATATGTGTGTGTGTGTGAGAGAGAGATCGGAAATGGTATATATGAAACTGGAAACGCATGGATAAGTGCTTACCATTTCTTATGTCAATATTTGACCCAACAACAACAATTTTTTTTTTTGTTTTTTCTTATGTCAATGCCTCAATGGGGATGCATACGCAGGATATTTATTAATTATTGTGTATTTTGAGCTATCGCAAGGGAATCAACGGTAGTATTTGTTAACTAGTACTTAGCTGGGAAGTAGTTATGTATTGAGTAAGCTAATGAATAGGTGTGGAATGGAATGGAATAGGGTCATTTCATTCTCAGGAGAGCTAATTAAGGTACCGTGTTACTTACTTGAAGTTGTTTCATTTACCTCCCACAACAAATTCATCCTTCATTCTTTGAAAAAGGAGACTCTCCAAACCAAACTCATTGGAGAATTCCGGCAATAGAAAATTTGTGAAGTTGCCTTGCTAAGTTTTCCGTGAATATATTTTCCAATTATCTTTTTACCTCCATATATCAAATCGCTACAGTAATTTTTCTAACAGAAAAAATCCAAAAAAATTGCAATCCAGACAAGGCAGCTTCTTCAAAAATGCAATCAAGTAGTGTTTTTTTTTTGCTTCTGAAAGCTTTCCAGACAAGTTGAAGCGGAGAAGAAATTGCTGTCCCAAAGCACAACCTGATTTTTAATTTGGAAGGATGTGATGGGACTTTATTTGGCGTTTCAGCATCAAAGGTGAGGCTGAGAGAGAGACCTACAGGCAAAAAAAAAAAGAAGAAGAAGAAACAAAATTCTCAAAACTCAAAAGACAGTTTTCAGAGAGGGACAACAGTCAAAGATGCTAATATGGAAGGGCGTTCGGCCACAACGGCAGTTAAAAATCAATAATAATATGTTTTTAGTGATTGGGGCATTTTATTTTATAGTAATCTCCTCAGCAGTGCCCAAACAAGGCCGGGGCGGAGGACTGGGACGGGGACGGGGACCCTCCGCCGACCTTCTATGCTTCCCTGCGAACAATCCACCAGAACGACGACGCCCCCTTTGGCTTTGGGCTATAGTTTCCATGCATATACCTAAATTTACTAAAAGGAATTAGCTGTCAAGATCCCAAGCATGCATGTTAACATTAAAGATGCAAATGGAATCCACCTCGAGATTAAAGCATTGATGACGAGTAATCAGCCTGGAGCACAACGCATTTGGAATCCCTTTCCAAAATTTGGTGATAAGATTAAGAATGTACATGCAGCAGATGATGAGTAATCAGCCTTTCAGCATCCTGATTAGCACGCAAGCTAACAAAAAGAAAAAGAAGACGCATCAAAATCTCAAGACCCCCAATAGAGACATAACCTAAAAACTCTGAAAACCCCGAAATCAAACACTAACCATGACAATCCAAAGCTGACGCTCTTTAAATCTTTTATTTATTCATGCACAACCCTTTTGAACTAAACCGTGTACCTACGTACAGGCATTATATTACTCCCTCCGTCCCATTTATTTAGTTTATATTTTGGGGAATTCAACTTTTGAAGAACAGTGGTTTGATTGTGATGTTTGTACTTCTCTTTTCAATTTTACTTCCACAAATTCAAAATTTAAATTTGAATGGTAACATACATGTGATTAGAAAGAAGAACTATATTGAAAAAAGAGACTAAAAGATGTTTTGATTTTTCTAACATGACAATTTAATTTTGGAATATTCCAAAATAGAAAGTATGACATTTTTAACGAGACGGAGGGAGTGTTAACCAGCAGGAACAGGACTATTGTATTGTTATTGTATTAAAAAAAAAGGAAAAAAAAAAGAAGAAATATTTGATGGTTTTTGCTTGTGCGAACACTCAACTGCGACAAAAACAAACAAACAAAACCTGCCCCCTACCCCAACTCCCGGGCCCCGGCAGCGGGCCCATGGTCATCCTCGATTCCTCCAAAAAAAATGAAAAAAAAAAAAAAAGGAAATAGCCATTTCAACCTCAACACTCCATCGCTGATCGCACCAACCTTTTCTTCTCAAGCCACAATTACATACTTTTTGGGATTTACACTTGGTACGCTTCTGATGGTTCCATTTACTTTTACATATGCACTCCTCAGTAGTTTATTACTTTTCCGACCTTTTTTTTTTTTTTTTGGGAAAAAAGTAGGGTTATTAGTACTGTTATGATATGATATCATCTGATAACATGTTCTCAACTTTGACTGGTTGAAACCAGTGTAAAGTTTGTCTCTTGGAACAATTGACAGCCAATCATTTGAAGGAACCGATGCTATTAAAAATGCTTCTCCCTCGGACGTAGTAGTAGCAGTAGTACCATGATGATCATCATATAGCAGTACTGTAGTCGACTAGTCTCTCTCTCTCTCTCTGCCCCTGTTGACAAAAAAAAAAAAATAACTGCATTCCATTTGGTTTAGGATCCCAAAGCAAGCAACAGACCTAGTGAGTGCGTGTCTGGCTTGGTGGATATGGGTCCAGTAGTAGGTAAACTAGTAATAATAATATTGGTACTTAACAATAATGCAATGTTTTGAAACTCGGAACGTGTTAATTGAATCGACGAGGTGTTTGCGTCGAGAATCAGTGGATTGGATCGATTCAATTTTGGTGTAATAAAATTTTTAAAAATAAATTTATATAAATATATATACAATGCACAAAATAAGATATGCAAAGGACTAATTTAAAATTTTATATGATAAAAAGTTTAATATTTTTCAAAGAATTTGAATTTTCACAAATAAATTTTTAAAATTATAAGTTAAAACAAATAAATTTCAACTCAATTTCAATTATATCTGTCGAAAAAATCTTAAATCCAACCCAAAAAATATCACAATATTCTGAAATTATACAAAATTCACGTATACGAGAATTAGACATTGTGATTTAAATTTTAATTCACGTTTTTGGGGATTTAAATATTGCAACTTAAGAAAAAAAAAAGTTTGGAGTTTGGAGGAAGTCGAAAAAACTAGAAAATAGAGATGCAAACTTAATAAGAGACGAAAAATGAGAAGAGAGTGAGTGGATATGACATTTAATAATTAGTCTTAGGATTAAGGAAAATCTATTATTTTTTAATTTTTTTTTCAATTTAATAGGCAAAATAAAAAAAACCACCCGTTAAATCCAATTCCCACGATCCAATCGGATTTTTAAATCCAATCAATCCAAAATATGAATCAAACCGAAATTATAAAATGATTTGCAATCTGATCGATCCAACCGGCCCGATCCAATCCGGGTTTTCAAAGAAGTGGTACTGAGTACATGAGTAGAGAAAATTGTTTGTTTAAGACATATGCACCACCCCACAGGCTGCTTGTGACAAAATGTGCATATTACGTTTTGTCAATTTCTCCTCGATAAGTATCCTCATAAAGTTCTTCGCCTTTTGATTCTCTTTTCTCCCTTCCTCCCTCCTCATTAGCCATATAATCGATCCTCCCCAAGATACAGGCCCACAAGCCCAGTCTCTCCCTCTCCCTCCTCCCTCTTTCCCTGTCCACACAAACCAGGCAATAATCTCACCACTCCCTACTGCTCTCTCCAGTTCAATTACCGCTTCCAATTCAATCTATCCATCTATCATGCTCCAGAGTTTGCTCCACTCCAATTCCACTGCTACTTCTGCTTCCAACCCATTAATTCCGTTCCCATTCCCATTCCCGTTTCCCCCAGCAGAAACGCTTATCCCTCCTCCAACTCCTCCTCCTCCTCCTCCTCCATGCAGTCCAAGCGCTCCTCCTCCGCCCACCACGACGACCCCTCCTCCTCCTCCTCTTCCCTCCTCAAACGCCGCCGCTCCTCCCTCGGCCCGACAACCCCTCCACCTCCGCTGACAGGACCACCGACTTAGACAACGAGGACGACGACGTTGCAGAGCTCCGAAGCCGCCGCCGCCAGCCGCCTCCTTGGGCGGAGCAGCAGCTGGCGACACCGAGTCCTCCGGCCTCCGTCTCCTGGGCCTCCTCCTGCAATGCGCCGAGTGCGTGGCCATGGACCGTCTCGACGACTCCAGCAACCTCCTCCCCGAAATTGCCGAGCTCTCGTCACCCTTCGGCTCCTCCGCCGACCGCGTGGCGGCTTACTTCGCTGACGCCCTCTCCGCCCGAAATCGTGAGCTCCTACCTGGGACCTACGCCCCGCTCACCATCAAGTCCCTCACCAAATCCCACAACCAGAAGCTCTTCAAACGCGCTCCAGACCTACAACTCCATCAGCCCCCCTCGTCAAGTTCTCCCACTTTCACCGCCAACCAGGCCATCTTTCCAGGCCCTCCACGGCGAGGATCACGTCCACGTCATCGACCTGGACATCATGCAGGGCCTCCAGTGGCCGGGCCTGTTCGCACATCCTGGCCTCGCCGCCCCAGCAAGATCAAAGTCCCTCAAGATCACCGGCCTGGGCTCCTCGATGGAGCTGCTGGAGTCCACGGGGAGGCGGCTGTCGGAGTTCGCCAGCTCGCTGGGACTCCCCTTCGAGTTCAACCCGGTGGAGGGCAAAATCGGGAACGTCAAGGACCTGGGTCAACTTGGGGGGTGATGGCCGGGGAGACCATAGTCATCCACTGGATGCACCATTGCCTGTACGACATCACCGGAGCGATTTCGGGACGCTGAGGCTGCTGACGCCTGCTGAGGCCCAAGCTGATCACCATCGTGGAGCAGGACCTGAGCCACGGGGGAAGCTTCTTGGGGCGGTTCGTGAGGCGCTGCAATTACTACTCGGCGACTTGTTTCGATGCGCTGGGGAGACGGATTGGGGGACGGACAGCGTGGAGAGGCACACGGTGGAGCAGCAGCTGTTGGGGTGCGAGATCAGGAACATCGTGGCGGTGGGGGGCCGAAGAGGACGGGGGAGGTGAAGGTGGAGAGGTGGGGGAGGAATTGAGAAGGAATCGGGTTCCGGCCGTGTCGCTGGCGGGGAACCCGGCGGCCCAGGCGAGCTTGTTGCTGGGGATGTTCCCATGGAAAGGATACACGCTGGTGGAGGAGAAACGGGTGCTTGAAGCTGGGATGGAAGGATTTGTCTTTGTTGACGGCTCCCGCATGGCAGCCGTCCGATTGAGGATTCAATAGTAGAGCAGTTAGCACTTAGTTAGCAGGAGTGTCGCCTTTTCCTCCCACTTTCCACCACCAGATCAATGATCAATGATCAATGATTGATGGTAGATGAGATGAGATGATAATGGAACATGATTGGTTGGATGGAACCCGGATTGCGTGGCGTAACATTGGTTTCGTTGGATGCGCACGTACCAAATACCATAAGTAGAAGATATTACTGTACGGGTCACGAGGGGACTCTATATAGCAGAAAAGGACCTTCTTTCCCTCGATCTCAAATCATGCTACCTGCTGCCGCTGCCGCTGCCTACGATTTTAGGAAAGAACCAGACATGAAATTAATTATTGAAGACTATTTTTCAGGGAACGTATATAAGCCATTACCGCTGGAAAATCAAAATGGCTATGTTTTGTTCATTTTGTTTGTAATTCCTTCTTTTCTATTTTGCTTCCCTTGGTTTAAACATTCAAGGATGATATTTTTTTTTCCTTTTTTATAATTGTTTTGTGAAAAAAAAGAATGAAAGAAAGACTTACCAGAGGAAAAAATGTGTTCAATTTTGTGAATTGAACCTTGGGCCTGCTTAGTTAAGGAGTTTTTGGTCAAGTTTGTCTCTTATTAAATTTTTAAATAATTTTAGCCTCAATTTTTAAACTACACATTTTCAAAACCCACAAAAAATTCTTCTTCCACCTCAACTCACCACCACCGTCCGCCACAACCTCTTCCGACGTCGACCACCTTTTTTTTCCTTTCTCTTCTCCCTCTCCGCCTTCCCTCCCCTCCTCTCTCCCCTCCCCTCCCCTCCTCCTCCCCCGCCACCCTCCTCCTCCCCCTTTGCTTTGATTTGGTCACACGACTAGATAGTGTGAGGGGGAGGGGAGGTTAGTGGGGAAGAGGGGGGGAGGGGAAGGGAGGAAAGGGGGAGAGGGGGAGGGGGAGAAGGGAAAAAGCAAAAAAGAAAAAAAAGTTGTTTATGTCGCTACTTGTTCCAGCTGGGAGGGAGACGTGGCAGGGGAGGGGGAAGGAGAGAGAAGAAGGAAAGAAAAGGAGAAGGAAAAAAAGAAAAAGAAAAAGAAAAAAGAAAAAGAAAAGAAAAGGCTTTCCATCTTAAAATTTTTTTCTTACAATACTTTACAGTAAGCTACAGTATTTGGTTTGAAAGATTAAAAAAAAAAAGCAGTTAGACCTGCAATATGTAAAAAAAAAAGGTGGTTATTAAATCTTGAAAAAAAGCTCTATTTAAAATTTTGGGATAAAATCAAAAACCTCCCTTGAGGTTTCTCCTAATATAACTTGGCATTCTTGTGGTTTTAAAATATCACTTACCTCCCTAATAATTGCCAAAAAGATTATATTAACCTTCACTTGATACATAATTCACATATCAAATAAATAGACCTCAAAAATTTAAAACAAAGAAATAAACATCACTTTTTTTCTCTTTCTCCTTTCTTCAACATTTTCTCTTACTCCTTTTTTTTTTTGGATGACTATGTGGATTGTGTATTTGTAAATTATAGTCCAATTGAATTTTTATTTTTATTTTTTTACTTTTTATGATTGTCATAGAGTGGAGTATAATTTCTTTGTTTATTTTGAGTTAATTTTATAATGATCAGTATAATTAAAGACTTGGGCATGGGGTTGAGAAGATGCCATAAAAAAATAAGATTTATAAGAAATGAATTTTGAACATATAGAGTTAAATTACTGCTAGTTTATTTCTTTGTAAAATATCTTTTTTTTTCAAATTTAAATTTTTTATGGACTATAACATTACGACGTAGTAGTAGTACTAGAGATTGTTTTTTAGTTAATGATTTCCTAGAATAAACAAAGTGACTTTAGAGTATTTTTATTTAGCAAACAAAAGGGCAGTTTAGAGTTTTTTCAAAATTTTTGCTACAGAAACCTACAAAATTCTGATATTATCCCTAAAATTTTTTTTTTCTCTTCACCTCTCTGCGCGCACAAGTTAAATAGGAAAATGACTATAAGCAAGAACAAGTTTCGGCTTGAGCGTTACCGGTCGGTCCAAAAATAAAATAAAAAAGTGGCGACGAGCAGCAAGTGGGTTTTTGTACTTAGCACTTACTTTCCAGCGATACGTCAACATCCGGATCTCCATTCCCCCGCACGGCCGCACCCACTCGCTTTGGAAAAGAATCTGCTGAATCAAATAGTCCACTTCGTTTACTCCTTGACACCTCAGAGCCTCAGACCACCATCTTTCACTTCTTCATCTTCCTATGATTCAATTCTTCCATCTATCTTTTTGACTGTTAACATCCTCAACACAACAAATTCACATCTACCAGTTATCATCAACCCTTTTTTTTACTGTTTTTTTTACTTATTCCTTGGGGGTAACTAATCGCAACCTTCATTATACAGAACCAACTCTCTTTTCCTGCAAAGCGCAATACAGGTAAAGCACAGCCAGGGGATCTTTATACTAAAAAACCAATTCCCACTGGACCAAAACCAAACCAGCTCTAACCTCCTACATAAATAGCATGCCAGCCAAAAAATTGGCTTTTCTTTCTCACTACACTATTACAAATGAGAAACCCATAAATAAGATTTTTTTTTTTAAAAAAAAAAAGAAAAAAAATTGAATTCCTTCATCTTCAGAAGCAAATCCACAACCAGGAAGCCCTACCAGCTTTTAGTATCTTTTCCCAAGAATGATGCCAATAATCACTGAAACCAGTGCCACACCCAAGATGAATTTGAAGGCCATTAAAGGAGATCCCTCTGCAGATTGAGCGTTCGTATCTGAGGACAATGTCGTTTGAGTGGAAGAGGCTTCCGACTTCTTCTTACCTCTTCCGTTTTGATGGGGTTGAGATGCTGGTTCCCAGATCCCTGGATCCACACTAATGCCTCCAGCCTCCTGCAAACATTATTTGAATCAAAGAAAACGTTCATCTTAAATAGCTCCCTCGGATATTACTACTAATAATTTAAATACAAACCTCGTGGAGTTTGATTGTCCCGTTTCTAAGCTGTTCAGGGAAAAGCAAAATGTTTTGGACAAAAAAAAAAAAAAAGTTTGAATCTGCTACTTGTCAATGCGTTGTTCGTTGTTGTAGGACAAATATGGACCCAACAAGAAAATAAAAAAACAAAATCCGACCTTCTCTTTTTGATTTTGCATCAACCAGCTGCAATTTCTGCTCTAGATCTTTCACTTGGGTTTCCAGGAACTGGACTTGTTTGCTCTAGCTTCGAGCTCTTCAATCACATGTTTTGGAGGAGCTTCAGTTTCCAACTCTTTTTGGGAGAGACTTTCTTTCTGTTACAAGAGAAACAATAAAACAGGAGCTCAAGGACCATCTCTAGAAACCATTTCTATATTTCGCAGGACAAGTAGTTTCTAGACTTTCCCCAGGATCCAACATACGCAAAATGAAACAATCTTCTTTTGTCAGAACATTTAGTAAGTCGCTACTCAATACTCGTGATACTAGAGAAAAGTAAAAAAGAAGGTTTCGCGTATGACTGATGGCTACCTGTTTATAGTCCACTAATTGTCTTTCCAGCTCTTTTTAGACGATTTTGCAAAACAGACATGCTGGCTGATCTCATCCTTGAGAGTTTCTATCTCAGCTTTCAGAGTAAATTCAACTTGATTCCTGTTCCTTCAGTTGTTCGTCAAGACGTGTTACCACAGCCTGCAGCTCCTTCTTGGAAATTTCATGTGTATTCAGTGAGTATGTTTTCTCTTCTATTGCAGAAGACATCTGTTGCATGAAAACAACGCCACAACAGATTTTCAGACAATGCCAAGAAAACCACACAATACGGAGATAGACTACGGAAAATGATTGCCGTAGAGAGGTAACCTGAGATTGTAGCTTTTCCCCTTCAGAAGTTAGCTGTTGTGTCAAGCCTTCAATTGTTTTCTTTGCAGAGTGAAGCTCTTCAAGCTGCTTCTTCCTTCTCAGCAAGTGGCAGCTGACAGTTTTGTCAGTGTATCATTAACTTTCGACTCATATGATGCCAGTTCCTCAGTGAGCTTTATATTTGCCGCAAGTAGCTTCTCAGTCTCTTGTTGATACTGAACAGACTTTGCCTTGCTGTTCTTCAATGATGCTTCTAGATTCCTCAGTTTTTAGTAGAGTCTGCTCCAGTTCTGCCTTTCGACTTTCAGCAACTGTAGATGCTTCATGAGCCTGCTCTTCATATGCTTTCAGCTGGCCTTCTAAAGCATTCAACTTCTCAATTAAGGTCTTTAGCCTCTGAATCTCCTATGGGTGAATTTCTGGATAGCTTCTTGGCAATTGTTTTTCTGCTTCTGAAACTCTAGATTCAGTAGCCAACCTGGAGTTCAGAACGCTCGAGAATGCTGATTCCGTTAATTCAGTGATCGAGTTCACGTGCGCAGCAAGTTGCAGGGCAGTAGCTTCCTTTTCAGCAGCAGACAACTTCAGAAGTTCTTCAAGCTCATTTACCTTGGCTTTAAGCTGTACATTTGGTCTCAGATAAGAGTTCATTCTCCTGCAGAAAACTGAGCAGACTTATTTTCTGATTCAGAGATCCTTCTTAAAAAGGTCCTCAATGGTATTTTCTGCAGAAGTCAACTTGATCAAAACCTGGTTCAGCTGTTCTTTTGTAGCTGCGTATATCCCACTGGATTCAGCCAATTGGTCTTCATAACTCCTTACTTGATCTTCGAGCAATTTCAGTTTCTCGTATAATGACTTTGTCTCCGAATCTTTGCTTGAGAAATTTGCTATTGCTTCTTGAAGCTTTGTTTCAGAATCCCTTGATAGGTCTCATGCAAGGATTCGAGGTCCCTGCTTCTGGCGGTTTGCTTGCTCCAATAAAAGTCCATGATGACCTACCTGCTCCTCAGCAGATTTTCAGCTTCTCCGTATATTCAGTTTCTCTAATACCAGCAGCCCTGAGATCATCCTCCAAGCTCTCCAATTTCTCCTGGGAGAAATTTGTTTCATTCCGCAAGACTTCAAGGAGCCCTTCTGCTTCAGCTAGTTTTTCATTTAAACTTTTGGATGCATCTTCTAAAACTTTCTTCTCCTCTGTCATAGCATTCAGGCATTGATTTCAATTCCTTTTCTTTTTCAGTAGCCAATTTCTACAAGCAACTTCCAGGCTTCCTGCTTTAGATTTTGTGCCTCAAGTTCTGCTTCAAGTTCAGAAACCGTTTGGTGATTGGTTCTTAGACTCTGCCTCTGCATCCTGGCAATTTCTTCTCTGAAGTGATTATTTGTTTCTTCAAGCTCCTGAATTCTATACTTCTCTGTTTCAAGCAAGAGCTCCAACTCACTCACTTTTTTGCTGGCTTCTTCTGCTTTGGAATGTGACACCTGCATCAAGTCTTCCAGAATCAAGGCTACGCTGGTGGATCCTATTAGCCTGTCCCTCATGTTCAGCACATTTCCCAGTAACATTCGTTAACTCCAACTCAAGTTCTGAATTGTCGTGCTGTTGACTTACCCAAGTCAGACTCCAGAGCAGCCAGCCTTATGCTGGTATTCTTGTATCTGGGTGTTCAGCAGTTCCTTTCTTCCACGGCTTTTCTAGTGTTGCGTTCAGATCTGATATTTTCTGAGAAGACTCTCTCAGTTCTCTCTCAGCATCATTGCTTTTCAGTTCAACCAGATTCATAGTTTGCTCTAGTTCCACGCTCTTTTGTTCTGCTGCAATACAACGCGTCTCAAATTCTCTAAGTTGAGATTTTGTTTCATCTGCCGCAACATTAGAGGCTCGTATGATTTCCTCAAGCTCAAGATTCTTTTGGGTAGCTGTGTCTGCAGCAGATCCAGATTCAAGATGAAGCTCTTCCAGGGCTTTCAACTTCTGTTTCTAGTTTCTGCACTGTTTGCCAAAGCTTGAGACAGGAGAGAATCTGCCTTGCAGAAGTTCTCATCAGACTGCTGCAACTTAGCCTCCAGATCACTGCACAGCTCCTTCATCTGGGATACGTTATTTGTTAGCTCAGCAACAGCAGCTTCAAGCTCTTCATTGCCCGCCGTTAACTTGGCCACTTTTTCTTCCATGGTTGATACTTCGGCTTCCTGGTCTTTCAATTTAACTTCAACCTGTCCTTTTGCACTCTCTTCCTCCTGCAACTTGAACTTGGCATCTTCCAAATCTGACGCTTTTGACCGAAGTTCTTTCTTTAATTGATGAAAGCGAAATTTCTAGCGCTGATACGTCTTCCTTGACCTGAGATTCGGAGGCCTTTCTGACATCTAATTCTTGAGTTAACTCGTGCATAAGAGCGTCTTTAGAAGCGAGCCTCTGCTCCACGTCTAGCAGTTGTGATTTGGAAAGCTCCAACTCTCCTTGAACCGTAGAAAGCTCATTGGCGGTAGTCTTGAGTGCCTCTTCGACCTTCTCATTTTCAGCAATCTTCTCATACAGGCCCTTAAGCTCTTCTTGTAAAGAAGTCATCTGGTCTTCCGCGTCTTTTGCACTGGCTTTTGCAAGCTCAAGAAACCTCTCAAACTCTAAGGCCCTCTTTGTCTCTGATTCAGCATAAGAACCACTTTCTCTATGCAACTCCTCAAATTTACGGGCTTCATCTGCAGAGGTTTGTAGCTCTTGCTCAAGCTCTTCCATCTTCTTTTTCGAGCTATCAAACTCCAGGGTAAGATTACCGAATGCTTCCTTTACTTCAGTCAACTCTTTGTGTTTTAGTTCTTGGGATCGTACAGCCTCCTCCAAAGCCTTGAGCTGTGCAGTATATCTCTCTTCCGCTCCCACGGTCTGCTGCTGCAATTTCTGGTGACCGAGTTCAAGCTCTTCGTACTTCTTCCCAGCTTCCTCCAGCAAGCCCTTAGTGAGCGAAAGCTCGTGTTTCAACTGTGCATTCTGAGATTCAGAATCCTTCAGTGCTCCTGCAACTCTTTCCAATTCGAGCTCAATTTCCCTCGCCTTTTCCTGTGCTTCTAGGAACTCCCTGCTAGCGGATGAATTGCTCAAGCTTTCCTCAGCAACGGATGGCTTGCTATCCACGGAAGCTTCAGTTTCAACGACACGAGAACCATCCTTGGCATCAAATGATTCCCTCTCTACCTTTATAAATTCTCCATCAAGGGCAGTCTCCTCTTCATCTTTCTTTCCTTCCTTCACCTTGGTCGGTGCCTATAATAAGACGCGTTGATTTGTTGTTGTTAGAGATCATAAACTTCTTTGCATGACATCGCGCTTCACTTGGAAAAAACTAAGACCAAAAAAGAAGTACTGAAAATGCGCCATGCAAAATTCACACGCTTGTTGAACTATAGATAACTGGGAACTAATGTGATCATCTTATCAATACTTTCGACTACCATGTACCTAAAACTAAAAGAAAAAACAGCATGAAACTAGCCACTTCTTCCAACTAATATTGATTTTTTAATAAAAGAAAAAAGAAAAAAAGAAAAACCACTTCTTTCTTGTAGTATGTGGAGCATTTGAAACATCAATCATTTGATTACTGACAATCAATCAGTGAAAACTAAGACAGGAATCGAAGGAAGGCATGGGGCTAACAACACGGACAAGAGTCCAAGAAATATGATATAAGGTACCTACCTTAATAATGCTGCCTTCATCCGCAGCAACTTTGACGTTTGGTAGCTCTGGACTTGCTATGGTCTCGGCTTCCATTATCGCAATTCGCAAAGCAGAGTATAATCTATGCCAATTGATGTGCACTGCAATCAGAGCTATTAGATCAAGAAACACAAAACAGTAAGTGCTCCCAGGTGAAGAGAGGTATGAACTCTCACTTCACTTGGAACCAGATCAAACGAATTACAGAAGGTGAGGTGATGGTGCCAATTTTGGTCTTCTCTGAGGTTCATATATGTATACATTCGACTTTAATTTCAGGTTCGTTCGTTGTCACGAGCCTGTCTTTACTATATATCATATGCTGCAAAATTCCCACGCAAACGGCAACTTATTTTTTTTTTTTTAAAAGAGAAGAAATAGAAGTGGGGCCACGGATTCTTGGACCCAAACCAAATGTTATGCTATAGCAGCAACTAATTAGCCAACTTAAAAAGCATTTCAAAACCATGCTTAAAAACATATAGTAGAAGTATATGTATGCAACATTTTTTTTAAAAATTTTATTGCAAAAAAAAGAAGAAGAAGAGAGCATAATGTTTACTTTTTTTTTTTTTTGGGTGCTTCTTATAATGCCATAATAATATAGCAGTACTACGAAGAAAAGAACAACAAACAAATACAACTAGACCTGAGAACTACGGAAAGAAAATAGAAAATCGGAAAAAGAAAAAAAAAAGTGACTGGGCCCAGACAAAAAACATGGCCTGCACGCACCTTTGTGGTGGGCTCCAGCCCTTTAATCTAATACTACTACAACTGTAATTTGTTTAATAAAATACAATTATAGTGTGTCACTTTTACTCTTTTGTCCCGATTTGGCTGGCAATTGGCAATTGGCAATTGGCTAACATGAAGATGATGAATCAACGTGACCTTGTTAAACTCAAAATTTCTCATTCATTCCAAAATTTTTAAAAAAAAAAATTACTTTTCTTTATTCCCTAACAAAAAAAAAAAAATACTACTAAAATCGAAAGAATTCTTTTCAAGGAAAAAGGGACGGATGAAAACTACAAGAGAGAAAGCAAAGGAGCAGTACAATTTAATTAAGTACTTCCACCTCCATGCGACAACAGATTTATTACAACTACTTACACAGAAATAAAAGCCTAAAAAGGCGGCGTTACTCAATTTCTTCCTTCGCTAAGTTTACGGTTCTAAAGGGTTGAGAATTGAGTGACAGTGGAAAGCAAACAATTTAGAGAGTGTGTATTTTTTTCAGATGGGAAATTTATTGATGGTCCCACTCCCACTCTCACCAAGAAAAACAAAAAAAAAAAAAAAAGCAGCAAAGTTATGCAAGTTCCTTAGTCCCCATTCCTTTTTTGTTTTTTTGATCAGCTTTTCCTTTTTGGGTCATAAACTTTTTAACCTAAGAAGTGGAGGGCTAGACTGTAAAATGCAAAAGAATAGCCAATTACTTAAGAAAGAATAGCCAATGGGGCAGCATCATCAGACGGAGATGGACGGACGGCAGATGACAGATTGAGAGTGCGTTCCACTGAGTAATGCCTACTATCTATGCTGAGACGCGCAAACGAACGACTATGATAATGATGATAATGATGAAGAAGAAGAAGATAACTCTAGGATCACACAAAGTTGAAATTTAAAAACACCATCATCACTCATATTCATATTCATATTCATATAGTAGTAGAGGTAGTATGTATCCAGGCATCAGGAAATGAAACTAAAACATCAAATACCACCATTAAAAGCTGATTTTAACATACCACCAACTCGGTCGTCCGCAACATAAGCAACCAAATCCACATACAATTCATATTAATTTGTTAATGAATGAATAATAACAACAAGAATATACACTCTTAGTCTTACCACACCACTACTCTCATGCTTTTGTTCCTACTATTTCTTTCTACCCAAAACAAAACAAAACAAAACAAAAAATTTCACAACAAATGAACAATTAGAAACATGCTCCATAGAAAGTTACTATTAAGTGAAGGGAAAAAAGAGATAAATCAGATAATCAAGCCCTGAAGAGAGAGAGAGAGGCAAAATATATATATATATATGGAACACTAGAGTATTTTTTGGTCTTATAAGGAGACAACTTTAATCATACTTTGACAATAAGTGGATGGTAATCAATCATCAAAGCATCTCCTTTTGATCAAAGTTAACTTATTACTGCTGCTGCTAGAACAGACGCGGCAGCCAAGACCAAAAAAAAAAAGAAGGAAAAATTTGGAGTAATACAAAATGACATTTTTTATTTTTTTGGGTTTAGAAAATCAGTAGTACTGGTTCTACTAACCATCTATATCTACATCATCTGGAAACCCAAACAACTGTGAAGTCGGATCAATACCATATTTATATATAGGTAGTTGATGAAGAATAATAAGGCGTTTAAGATTCAATATAATTATATTCGAATGAAAGAAGAAAGACTTTTGTGTTGATGGGGGTTTTGCCAGTGGGATTTGAATAGATGACTCTGATCTTTGACATGAAGCAAGAAACTGTAGTTGGGATCAAACTAAACTCTTAAGCAGCAATATTGATCGATGTAGTTATAACTCCATGAAATGGGAAAAAGAAGGAAAAAAAACGAATACTGCAGCGCTGACAAAGAGTGCATTCAAATCAAATAGAAGAACCACAGATAGGAATTGAGGCAAGAGTATGGAGTAGAGTCTAGTCAAGTGGGAGAAACAAACAGAAAAGGAGAACACAGGATCGAGAATGAATATGGATGGCAGTAGTGTCGCTTGCCTTGAGCCTTAGGGAGAGGATGATGATGAGACTGAGATTAAAATTGAGATTGAGAAGCACTGGATTTGCTCTGCCCTGCCTTGATGTTGTCTTTGGATGGGATGGAATCGATGATGCAGCTGTGTCCGTCGGTCGGTCTGAATCTGATGATTGCTACTAGTATTGATTGATGGAGTCAGTCGCTGGGCGTTGTGAGTTGTGTGGGAATCAATCAGGAATGAATGAATGGCGTCACCAGCGTTTATTTTGTTTCTTCTTGGAAAGCAAAACCAGAGAGGACTGACCACTGCAAAATGAAAACCATATGCTAATGGATTTGTACAACTTTACTAGTAAAGCAGTACTATATTTATTTATATATGAAAAAAGAAAAAAAAGGGGGGGGGGAATGGGAAGACTATGGGAGGGAGGTAGGCGAGAGGCGCGGAGTGGATTTAGAACTTAGAAGCCAGAATCCAATTCAGCAATTTCCCGATGGGGAATAATAGTCGCCCTCTCGTCTCCATATGTGACAGCGCAGACCATGGGCCCCACTACTACCAAAACGCCCAATTGAAGATTTGTTTTAAGTTCAAACGCTGCGGCTTTTGCCACAGATTCCTCCCCACATTTACGACATTCATTACCCTCCTACAGTGCTATACTTCCTGCAGCAACTGGGCATCAAGATTTTACCGCTCCTATCATCTTTCATAATTAGTTGCTGCGACTAATAGAGCTCTTACTTGACGTTGAAATATGCATATATTATCAGTATGATGCATGTAGATCTTTTGTTTCTTCTTCTTTTTTCCTTTCTTTCTCAATGCACGAGATTTAGGAATCTTGTGTTGTGACCGTATATAGGCAGTATGGTGGTAGTGTAGTGGCGGCTCCTGTTGACCGACCAAACCGCCCAATGCCCATCCTACTGCTAGTTTGCAAATTGCCATTGCAAAGCTGACGATTTGCGACCCAGGCGATCGATAGCGACCTCTGCTCTTTCCTTTTTGGTATCTTTTTCTTTTCCTCTTTTTTTTTTTTTTTTTGGTCGATTTCACAACACAAGCATTCTTTTTTTTTTTTTTTGGTTCAAAATAAAAACGTTAAACCTCCCTAAGCTTTACCTTGGGTTGCACTTTGCCCTCTCTCAACTCAATAATTAGGTACTATTTTATATCTTAGGACAAAAGTATTTCTTCCATATTAATTATTATTTTATAACTTTTTTTTCTCCCCGTTTACTCTTTTTCTACTTGTCCTTTTCTTTATATATTTTTAATTTTCCTTCCTTCTCTTTCGTGATCAACAACTTTCTTCTCTTTGCTATTATTATCAATATATTAATGTTAATCTTTGTTTATTTCTATCATTTTTTAAATTTTGTTATTAGAAGTAACAATTATCATAAAGTTTATGCTATGACAAAGTATACTGTTTATGCGCATAGACCATTTCATATATTTTTGAAATTAATATGTCTAGAGTTTAGAGTAAATTAATTTTTAATAACAAGAGTAACAAATGCGAATGGTTGGTTCCTAAACTAGACATAGAAACAAGTAAATAAAAATATTGGTTACTTTATTTTTTTTTTTTGGATATACTTTTAAATATTAAGTAATTCAAAGTTCTAGTTCGCTAAAAAAAATATCTTTTTAAATAGTCAAATCGATATTAGTTACACTTTTTTTTTATTATGACAGGCATATACTGTATTAGTTTTTTTTACACTATATAGTTTGTCTTGAACTTTCTAATCTTGTAAATAAATAATATAAGAATGAAATTATAAGTAAAAAATAATTACAATATTATAATAAGCATACAAATTAGTTATACGAATATGAAAATGGAACAAAATAGTGATATAAGAGAAGTGAAAAAAAAGTAAAAGAAGAAAAATACAAAATAAATAAAAAGAAAGTAGTGGAAAAAGAAAATTAAGGGAATGAATAAATAAAAGTGAAACAAAATAAAATAGTAAAGGCACGCACTTTTGCCTTAAAATATGAAATATAGAGGCAAAGTACTTATTTAATGAATTTAGGGGACAAAGCACAACTAAAACTAAAGTTTAGGAGGTTTAATGCATTTAATGCTTTTTAAATTGCATGGGATCATATATCTACGCGCGGATCGCGGGTCCTTTTTTGTACTGGCCGCCTACTAATTGGAAGAGGTTGGGGTTTTTGTTTGGTTTGGCAGATGGAGTGATGGATGGAGGTCGACCTGTTTGGACTTTTATTTAATTCCAATTGAAGCAATAGAATTAGAATTAGAAAGATCTGACCAAGCAAACCATGGCCGGCAAAAAGCCGAGCTGACTGGCGGTGATGGGTGGCCGCTGCATGTTAACATTAAATTGCCCGCTGTTTGAAATCTTCTTAATAATTAGGGATATGAACTTTGATAACCTTGAAGTAATCTTTTTGTTCTTTTGATAACTAGTGTTTTGGAAGTTGGATTGACCCAACTCAGGACTGAAGGTATAATGGGTTAGATTCGTTGGGTCTGAGTCAAAAAAATATTAGCAACTCAGAGCGAACGCTATCCTTGGATAAGATGAGATGAGAATTACCAGCCAATACTTTCCGCCAAGTCACACACCTCACAGGGCCATTCCGATTCCGCTCCCCCCCTTTCTCCAACCAAATATATAAATATAAATAGAAAGATAAAAAAGAACCGTTCGTGTTTATCTGTGATAAGCAAACTGAGGATTTTGGATGGATGGGATTCAGCAGGTAGCGCTTCCCGTACTGGGAATTCTTGCAGCCGCTGCCATTACCTTCTATGCCGTGAGCTTCGCCGAGCTTAGAGAGGTAGGAGGCACCGTACTCCCTTTTTTTTTCATCTGTCTTCATACTCCACCCAACTAACTAACTCGTACCCTCCAGAAATCTTTCAGAGACTTGGAAGACGACTCTGGTAATGGAGGTTTCGAGTCATCCTTGAGCTCTAGAAAGAGGCGGGCAAGGAGGACGGCTGATAAAGACGCCAAGCCTTAGAAGAGATCCAAGTCTTCTGATTCTGGTAATGCCAGGCATCATCTCATCCGTGTGTTGTTTATTCATTTCCTACAATGGGGTAGTATCCCTTTTTTTTTGTCTTAAAATTATGGCATTGTTATGAATTTGCACCGTCACACCAACCTTCCGATCCAAAATATCCTGTTCAAAAATCAAAGGGTTTGTTCTCCATCCCCTACAAAGTGGATACGGACTCCCGCTAACTACACATGTATTTCATTCAGCCACCAAGCCCATGCTCTGCACAAGAAATCTCACTCCTGGTGCTGAAACTAAGGGTTATTAATACAACAAGCCTACCTTTAGCAAACACAGTCGCAAATCAAAGGCATGACAGGTGAAAGAAAAAGTTCAACTGATGAAATAGGATTAAAAGAAGAAACGGTATCAGGAATGATGCTTCGATTATTTTCATGCAAAACACCAATAATATTCATGCTAGAATAATACATCACCAAACAAACAGTCGATAAAAGAGTTCCTTTACATGGGGAGGGGCATTGCAAATTTTTCACAATCTTCTGATCACCGGCGGGCGGTCGATTATTTCTTTTGCGCCTTCAGTTCAGCCACTCTCTCTTCGGTAGCCTTAAGTGCCTTGGCCATAGATGCCAATTAACTGGAAACCAGATAGATTATATTGTTCAATTGAGTTCGAATTTTAAACATCCAACTATAACCATCATACACCAACCTCAAAACAACATCAATCAGTAGTAATGTAGAACCAGTATCCAGTTCATTTTCTGAGAAAAAACATACCTCATCCACTTCACCTGGAGTCAGGATAAAAGGGGGAGACATCATTATGCTGTCACCAGCTACGCGTACTAACATACCATGTTTCTCACACTCTGCTCCAAAATATGAACCAATACCTGACAAAAAGCATTAGGAAAAAATTTCAAACCTCAGAGACCTGAACCATAATTCTGTCCTTCAACCCTTATGTTTTCAAATTAGCAAAAGAAGCACAAGATGCATGCAGAAGAAGATACCCCATTCAGAAGGGAAGGGATCATTAGGCGACTTGTTATCAGCGAATTCAGTTCCAAGGATTAAACCCGTTCCCCTTATCTGCAGAAGTGGCACAGGTAAACATATCAATGGTAAGATTTCTAATCTTCATATATATATATACATATATCTATCGATGGGAATATTAGAGGCAAAAGTGTACCTCCCCAATTATGGGACTGTCTGAAAATGCTTTTAAGCCATCCTGAAACTTAGGGGATATCTTATTCACTTGCTCGACAATATTTCTCTCCCTGAAAATAATTAAAAAGTTTTGAATCATTTCCTTCATAAACATTGTACAAAACACTCATTAAGAGACACGAGACCACACAATCAGGGCACAAATGGGTTTTAAATTTGGTCAAGGCACGGACAAATCTGAAACTCATCTAAATCATCCTACTATATTAGCTTTCTCCCTTTTACATTTTTTTGAACCATATGTATATCAAGATTCACAAAAGCATGGCATCTACAGGTACATTTATTGCTTAAGAAAATTGTTGATGAGATCAAAGAGTAAAAAACAAGAAAATCATACTTGTAGATCCTGACTGCTTCCAGAGCAACAGCACAAGATACAGGATGCCCAGAATAAGTAAATCCATGAGAAAAAGAACCTTGTAAAAAAAAAAAAAGAAGTAAGACAACTCAATCAGCAACGAAACGTAATGGAGAATATTTTCCAGTTGCATTCAAAGACAAATGTGAAAATACCCAGTTTGTTGCTTTGTGAATATATGACATCTGAAACTTCAGGACTCACAAGGACAAGCTCCTATTGGCATATATGCAGAAGAAAGAGCCTGAATGAAAATTAACAGAATGTATTATTGTCTAGATACAGACAGGTCATGCCAACATTGCTGCTTGTCTAGTTCTACCTTTGCAACTGACACAAGATCGGGCTTTATGTTATACTTTTCACAGCCAAACATTGTCCCAAGCCTTCCGAATGCAACATATTACCTCATCCGCAATGAACAAAATGTCATACTTTTTGACAACAGCTTGGAATCTGCATGCTTACACAAAAGAAATTGTTAAATCTTTGTGATAATTGAAACAAAGAAAGAAAAAAGAGTCTGTAACTTTTGCCCGAAGGATTGAAAAGAGGGGAACAAGTGGCTATCCTACTTTGAACCACATATCAAATGCTTTACCAGTGAGTAACATTCTATTTGTAGTATCAGTCAAAAAAGCCAGTCTCAATTCGCAGTAGGTAATCATCTTGGAAGTTTTTTGACAAAATCTCAAAAGAGGCGTGATCTAAATCGCTTTAACCAAAATTGATTCAGACCGCAATACAAAGTGTGTGGTAGACAAGAAACCAATGGTTCTCCGCCAGCATGTCTAACTCTAAGATGCATTTGCACAATCACAGCATCAAAAGTAAAAATAAAAATCAAATCCAAATTAAAATTTTTTTTTTAAAAAGATGGCCAAGATGACAAATGCAAGTTCAAATGCATACATGCAAAGAAGTCATATGTTGTAGATAAAACATGCTAGATGAATCTATGAGTTTTACCAAATATGTTAATGCAAGACTACTACACGCTAAATGTCATCTTTTATTGTTCCAATTTTACCCTCACAAAAGTAAAGATTCACTAAAGATAACTACTAAAGTTCAGTAACTTCCAATAACTTTTTTTAATTGTTTGCAAAAAACAATATATATATATATATATATATATATATATATATATATATATCTTGTGTTTTTGTTTTCAACAAACGAATAACACTTCTAACAATTTCCATTGGTTTGAATAAAAATAACTTAATTTTTTCTTAACATGTGCTTTTTGCACTAGTAGACTATAAATGACCAATGATTGTTTCAATTTTAATAATGTAATTAATGCATACCTAATGTTATAATTAGACTATTACTTTTTAATTTAGTTTTGTGTATATTGCATTTTGAATTCACAGTTGGATTGTACTTTTATGACTGATGTGCATGAAATTCCAAGCTGATAGCTACCACATATCCATCACATAAACTAGTTCTTGATTTCTAATATGGTAAAAAGTAATAGTTATCACTGATACAATGATTACTAACCAATATTGCTGAAATGTTGAAAAGCCTACATGAAAAGTTGTGTGTGATGTGAGCCTATTGATATTGATACCAGCTGATAATGAAATATGTGACCTATATATATGCATGTATTTGGATGAGCTAACTGGCAAAATCAAGTCGTTCTATAGCTTCCTTTCATGTTTCTTGCATGGAGAAATGAATTTGAGGAATACTACCCTACCTCACTCAGTACGCAACTCAGTTTCTTACAACCGCATATAATTTAACACAAACTTAAGACATAGGAAAAAAAAGCCAACCTTCTCAAAATAGGTTGCAGGCGGGGGGATAACTCCTCCAGCTCCCATGACAGGCTCAGCAATAAAAGCAGCAATCTGAAATGACAAGTTAGTAGGTAACAAAACCAAAATTTGTAGGAGCACCAAATGAAACAGAAACATAAACGAAAAGTAGCAAGGAAATGCAAATAAATAACACCGAGTTACCGTCTCAGGTCCCTCTTTGAGGATAAGAGTCTCCAAGTTATTGGCCAACCTGGTTGAAAACTCCTCTTCAGTCTCACCTGAAAAAGAGACCGAAAAAAAAGTCCTTTATATCAGGGAACAGAGAAGATAAAACAAAACAAGGGTAATGAACCAATAACCTGGAAGATGGTAGCGCCAATAATGGGGACAGTCCAGTATGCAATACAAATGGAGCCGGAAGATCAAATTTTTGATGCAGAGCAGGAAGACTAGAAAAAGCAAAAGCATAAGGGGATGGGTAAAACACTGAGCAACTTGGTAATCGAACACTGATTTGTCATTACCCTGACAGACTTGCAGCTATTAGTGTTGATCCATGGTATCTGATAAACATGAAAAGTTAAAGCAACCTCAGTAATATTCTCCTAAGCAGATGCACGAGATTCATGCAAAGTGTGACCAAAAGAAAAAAGTATAGCAGTCAGATTACGATTTTGATCGAGCTATGAATTTCTTCTTGTTTGGCCTCCCTAGGGCATTGTTATAATACCACACCAGCTTCACCTACAAGCACAAGGGACAAATGTGAAAAATTCAGCTTACAACATAAATCAAGAACAAAGTTGGTCCCCAGAGCAATTTTTGCCTTTTTCCATTATATTGGACAAAGCTACCATCGATGAACAAATGCATCTGAATGGGATCTAAAAATTTCTGAGGTGATGGAGTAGTTTTCAATAAGTCACAATCTTCATTTACAACATGATGACAAAGAAATACAGCAGATGCCATAATCTTTCAAGCAACCCCCAGCTTTTTAATTTTCTGCCTTTTCACTTCTTCTGACACTTCCATAGAAGCAATATCTTTACTATATTGCAGATGAATTTCCAGAGTGCTACTGATGTTTACTTAATGCATTAAATAGAAATCCAAGTTCTCTAAGGTGCCACACACTATTCAAAAAGATGAAAGCAGCAAGTGAAGGACAATTTAATGAAAAGCTTCTTGGCAAAAAGAGAACCTGTGTATCATTTGCTTCTGACCCACTATTTGTGAAAAATGCTTTTGACATTGTTGAAGCGGTGAATAGTTCTATGAGCTCCTTAGCAAGATCCTACAAATCCCCTAAAGTAAATTAGCAGAACATATATTGCAACAAACAAAAGAATTAGCATACCAAAAGAAAGATTATCACACCAAAGAAGGTTTTGTTGTGCGATTCCAAAAGGAGTGGTAAAATGGTAAGGTGTTTAGTTGTTTAGCAGCAGCAGCAATAAGCCTAGGTTCATTCCCACCTGCGAGTTTGCAAGGATATTGAGACATTAAGCTTAAAACATGTGGTCCACATTCCGGTGAAAAAGCTTATATTGGTAGATCAAAAAGATGGGGGAACGTTTGGGGGGAAGGGGAAATGGTATACATTCTTTAGGTAGGTACATGTGTAAACCATGTATAGGAATTCACATATATGAACATGATTATACACATTTTTCTTGACTAAAGTTGATCCCCATTGGATCCAACTATTTACCATATTGTGACAGGTCATATCATTTTTCGACGTAGCCATGAAAACCATATGATTGTGGAGAACATATACAAAAGAACATCTTCAGAATACAATACTAAGACAACTCAGGTAATGGTCTCTGCATCTGATATAAAACTTACAGGATGTAGTAACTACTGAGAACTAGGAAATTCTTTACTGTGGAACAAAAGAATTCTGTTTATTTTACTTTATCAACATCACAAAATAATGAACAAGAACAACTGTGAATTGTCATCCGGAAATGGTCTGCACTTTTCTTATTAATACCATCAAATTAAGCAGAAGAAACAAGCAGAGCATTTGCCCCACCTCAATTTTGTGAGTTGAGCATTTTTCCTGACTATTAATCAATGCTAACATATTGGCTTCTCATTCAAACTTAAGCAGCAACAACTAGCAAGAAAAGTCTTTCTTCATAACCTATTCCTAATAGGCACTTGCGACTAGGATATTTAACAAGATAAGAGGAAAAATTTTGATAGGACTTAAAAGGAGGCATCTGATTTTTAGACGTTTCCATTTCCCTGATGAAGTCAGATAATTCTGCAATTTTTCGATATTCAGGATTGCTACATTGCTATATAGATTAGCCACCAAAGGCAAGTAAGTTTCATCATAGAGAAACCAAAGACAGGCAGACCACAGGGACAGGTTCCGGTATAAAAGCAAATGTAAAGAAAAATGATAACATTGGCAACTGAATACCTAAAGCTGTGGACCACAGGCCAGCCAGAGCATCTAGATATTTTTTACCATTAACGTCATAGACATAGGAACCCTGTAAATTGAGAAGAAAAAAGGTTAAGACAAGTGACATATGAAATAAATGAAACTAAAATCTTTCAAAGGCCCCTACCTCAGATCTTTCGATAACCAGAGGATTCAAATCAGTGGACTGCCAACCAGCTGTGAAGGGTGCCAACATTTCATGGCCCTTGAAACTGTAAAACTCAAGAACATAAGCTTATAAGATACCAATTTCGGCCTCTGCGAATCCAGATAATAAGAATATAAAATGCAGAATAGAGCAACTAGAACAAATATAAGAAACTCAAACAAAAGGAAACAAGTAGAGGCATAAGCGATGTTTTATGAGCAGCAGTGGAAGAGAAGAACGAAAGGAGAAAAAAGAGGAGGAGAATGATAGCAAGGAAATGTATACTTACCCTTTATCGTCAATTGCAGAAACATCCTTCTGTGCAGCTGCCTCTGTACTATTCCATCTATTCTGGGCGGAAGCCTGAGTTATGTGATCCTGCAACCTGCTTGCAACTGGCGTACAATATACGACAGGAGAGCCAACCTGCATCCCAATAGCTGCATTTGTTAAAGTATTTCCCTCATTTTTATTTTTATTTTTACTTTTGGGGTAAAAGACAAGCAGCAGCCATGACAGAAGCTCAGATTAAAAAAAAAATAATACTAATTGGGAACCTTAGCATTAAGGACAGTATGTTAGCTTGGAAGTCAGTCTGAAAATGTGTTAGGAATACAGTAACAGAACATCTAGCAGCGAACGTGATTATATGGGTGCTAGTTTTAGGGCAAGAAATCATAGATTGACAAACTTGAATACTGGGTTTTGAGTTGCTATGGTTTCTGGTTTTGATTACTATTTCAAGACTGAACAGAAAAAGTAAAATAAGACAAGAAAGGGAGGCAGGCAGAAATAAAGTCGATCAGCTTGAAAATGCAGAAGCCCATAAGGAGGAGAGTTGATGATGAACAAGCAAGTAAAGTACGTAGTAGTAAGCACTCAAGAAAAGGGAATCCCCGAATCAAGTAAAAAGTATCTCAAGTGTAGGAGTAATAAGCAAACTCCTATCGATCCACAATATATAGACATGTGTGTATTTTTGTGTGTGTGTATATATATAACACGTGCAAGGAGGAATATACCAACATGTCAATCATCAAAGCAAGGCAGAAAGGTTTAAGGAGAGAGATAGAGAGAGGCAGAAAAAGAGATGGTGATACCTTTGCGGCGGCGGCGGTGGCTTTTTGCAGAGTGGATCGAAGAAGGAGACGGTTGACCACGTTTGCCATTCTGTGTCTTTCTTTCTCTATTGAATCCTTGCCCCTACCCTTTCTCTTTATTATTTGATAGGGGGCTTAAAAGAGCAGATGTTTGAAGTATAAACTTGGGAGGGAGGGAGGGAGGAGGAGGATCAGAAATAAGAGTAATTGAGACGAGAAGGTAGAAATGAATTACTAATTTGGAGGAGTGACAACTGACAAGGAGGGGAGAATGCCAATAGAGACGCAGCAGAGAAAGGAGGAAAGAAACAAGAGGAACAGAACAGACGAGTGACGAGTGACGAGCGCCAGCGATGGCTTGGATTAAATGCTCCTACAACTATCCTTTCATGTGTGGTAGGTAATCAGTAGTAATTACTGCTGCTGCTGCTAAGTGCTAGGATCACATAACCAGTCCCTTTTAGCAGTACACTACAAAATAAGTAACGGAGGAGGACTCCGAACTCCGAAGTATTTGGGTCCCCCCTTCAAGTTCTATCTTGATCACTTAGTACTTACCAGTTACTACTTACTACTAGGATTATCAGCTTTGCATGTGTACATGCAATACGAATGAGGACAAGACTCTACAGTAGTCGAAAACCGATCATTTCGATCAGTAGGATAGATTTGTGTCTCCATCTCCGCTCTGCATTATTTCTTTCTTTATTACTGCTGATACTCTTTCAATTACGCCAAGTTACTCCCAAGTTTCATGGCCCTAACTTCATTATTTATAACCAATTTCAATCGACAAATTGATTTCCTTGTTTTTTCTTCTTCTTTTTTTTTTTTTGTAACAACTAGTTCCCTTCCTTTTTCACTCCTTTATTCATAGCAAACTTTTAATCATTTTACTAATGTCTATCTTATATACATTTGTATTGATTATACCCTACTAAATCTTTTTATCAATAAACTTAATAATTTTTCTTATTTTTAATTCTCTTCAATCATGTTTGGTGGGCTTATTGTTAGGCTTGGTTATAATTAGAATTTGCTATTACTAAAATTTGGACATTTTTTATTTTTTTTTATATTGGCTTTGTTATTCGTTACTACTTCTAAAATGTTGATAATTTTATTTTTTATCATTTTGTATTTCATATTTTTAGCATATGACTCATATTGATCTATTTAAGTTGTATAATTAGTTATACTTTTTAAATTTCTCTATTATTTATTATGTTTTCTTCTTAGGAATCCAATTACTTAGCAACTTATTACAAGTCAAAAATTGTTTTATGTAAGCACCGAATGTGAGAATAGCCCATTCAACAACCTACCAAATAAGTGATTGCTTTCTTGATTTTTTTTATCAATCAAATTAGACTTAGTAATTTCTTTCAACCAAGGCTTTTCCCTTGTGTCTCTCACTTTTTTGATATCTAAACAATCTCATATGAATACACATTCTATGGTCAGGGTTTCAAATAAGATTGATAGGATAAAAGACCATAAGATTTGAGATTTGTCAGAGTTTGTACATGAATACTAACTTGGCACCCGAAGCCTATAAACATCCATTCATTTGAGGTAACTAATACTCTCTTGGTCTCCGTATAATTGGCACTATCTTTGGGAATGATAGTTCTATTCTATGAATTTTGATATACTAGTTATGGCCCATACCACTTGATAAAAATGTGATCTTCTAGCAACCGAAAAGGTGATCTTCTGTCTGGTGTAATCGAAGAACTCGAGAGGAGGATTCCTCTTTCTTAAAGGGCGAATCAAATGATCATCACCTGAAAAGAAGAAGAAAAAAGAGATCCCCTTTTGGCTTATATGCAAGACTCCCTGCTCAGGAGTCAGGAGAGAGCAAGTTAGCAAATAGATACATGCACAGGAAGAGGCATGTGAAACTTGCAGGTGCTCCCTGTTTACTCCTGAAATTGATGATTTTCCCTTCCCTTATAACTTTAATTATCTAGCTCAATTCCCATATATTATAGAACTTTGGATCCCAAGCACTACATATTCACATTCCAAGCGACAATTTGGCTGTATAAATTTCCCGACAAATCAAGTGCCAAACCTTTTCTATGTTTCTAGAAGGAAGTCTCAAATTTGGTTCCAGAACCTATCTCATCTTTTCCTGAGCTAATTTAGAAGTTCATGAATCGCTTCGTCTCTTCTAGCCCTTCCTTCATACAGACCTCGACCCACCTCATAAATATTAAGCACAAACTAAATGAGTCCTTGAAGTCCTATGTAGCAAGGTTCTTAATGAAAGCATGAAAGACCAGGATTCGAGTGAAAAGGATTGCGATTGCTTCATTTATGCACGGATTAAAGACCTTGAAGTTTCATAGCTAAAGATGTCCCTACGACATTTAAGGAGCTGTTGGATTGAGCTCGAAGCACGTTGCTAAAGGAATATTACACCTTGAGGCTAGGGCTGTCAATTGAGTCAATCTTTGACGAGGCCAAACTTATTTCATAAAATAAATTGAACTTTCAAACTTCCAAATATTTAGACTCCGGCCCAAATAAGAAGGCTCAAATTCAATTCACATTTTAATACAAGTTTCCGCTTAAAATGGAGCCCAATCTAGCTCATAATTAAATGCATAGTTACATATAATATATATTTAATAGTTATGATTTATTATAAGTTTATATACAAATTATCAATATTTTATGTTATAATATGTATAACGATAAGTTATATATATTATTATATTTGCTATATGTATAATTATACATGCATGGGTCAGACGTTAATCAAATTTGAACCTAACAAAGTTTAAACTCAACTCACATTTAATTTGGGACTAATAGTAAGGATCAAACACCACCCAACCCTAATAAACATAAGACTCATTGGGTTTTTTTTCCAATCAAGCTGGGCTCAAGCTAGCCTAATTCTATTAACAAGCCTACTTGAGGTAGACTAACACTACTTTAAGAAAGTAACATACAGGGGATCTATTTAATAAAACTAGCGAACCTCCGTCAAAGTCAAAGGATTAAAGAACCAAAAAAAAAAGAGCCTACTTGTAACGAAGGAGCACATTGCTGAATAAGGAGATCCTCATTACGAAGACGATCAACTAGAGCACTAGAAGAAACTCATCTATGCTCCTATTATTAGTAATGATTTCTTTCAAATGTTTTGAGTTTGGACATTAGCGTGTAAAAACTCCACCTTGTGTAGACTATTGTTAGGAGTGATTTCTTTCTTCCAAAAAGATTTGAGGTTGGACATTAGCATGTAAAAGCTCCACCTTGTGTTTTTAATATAGCCTAACAGACTAGCTTTTTATAATCCTAGTACTTTATCATCTCTTATAATGAATTCCTTATTAACCTTGACAAACTCATAACAAAGTCCAAGGTGACATTTTTCCATTTCCATTCAAGAGTATGTAAAGATTTTAGATAATTCAATCCGTCTTTAGTGTTTCGCTTTTACTTATTAGCAAACTAGATATTTTCGTACAAATTTGGCAATCTCTCTCTTGATTCCACTCCACTAATAGGACTACTTTAAGTCCTTGTATTTCTTGAGCATACTTAGAACTATGAATCTCTTTCATCAACTCATTTCTAGTCTCTAGACCTTTGGAACATTAATACATTACTATCTTTATGCAATTGAAATTTGGCAATTGTTGAGCTTTTATCTTCCCTTTGATCTTTATCAATTTCAAGTCATTGACTTGACCTACCTTAATTCTTTAGTAATTGAAGGTTAAACAATTAACACTGCCTTATGAAACCCTACTTTGGTAAACTTTCTAGTCCATCACTATATGTGGGACTAACAAAATTCTTGTTGGAAATGGCTTGATACTTCTTGTACACACATGGGATAGTCTTTGCACTTATTCATGTCAACTCAAGTTTAGTACTGTTTTTTCGTATTCCACGATCATCTCATTACCTTTTATCACTTCGTAAACTTTGTCATGATAATATCATCCTACTAATTTTCAATGCCATGGTTCTTTTGTGAAGAACAACATGATAGGGACCAATCTTTTCCCTGCTATATAGCGAAGAAGCTGCAACAAGCATAGTGAGCAATTAGCATCTTCAATTGTCAACAACCAGATGATCACATACCAATTACGATGACCTTTATCATTACTCTCCCTTGGCTATTCAACTAGACTCCTCTTGCCTACAGCCTCCTTTTCCTCCTTTACAATTGACTGCTCGTATTGCCAAATCTAACTGGTTTAGAAAAAGTATGAGTTCTGAGAGTTTCAAACTACAAAGTGCCTTAGATACCCTGAGTCAAATCACAAGTACATTTCACAATTAATATATCACTGCTCGCTTCATTATTCAACAGACACCAAAACAAGTCGTCTAATCTTCAGCAACAATAGAGGACCACGTCCAGAATATGCAAAGCATTTTAAGTGCTACACAGAATTTAATGTCACAAAAAGGTTTTTACCCCTACTCAGATAAGTCGATGCCTTGCACCCAACGAGCTTAGGTCCAACAGGACATACATATGGCAAAACTGAGGTACAACAGTTACTACCTTAGCATTAAAAAGTTCCTCATGCATGTCTAGAAGCGTCATCATGCAACTGTGCGGATCTTATATTGGGCTCCTCCTGACCAAAAAAAAAAAAAAAAGTACAAAAGGATGAGGAAAAGTAAGTATCTCATACATACAGTAGATATTAGATATCCCACAATATTTTCATGTCATTTTTCTAGCACTGACCCGAATGCCATATGTGAAACTTGAAGCACGGAGGAAGTCCATCTGCCCCTGCAAGCACAGATGCTAAATGTAATTCCAAGTTCAGGTTATATAAGCAAAAACATTGAGAACAAGAAAAAACACATACCAGCCCATGTATGGTTGGCTGACTTCCATAATAGCTGTCATGCGAAGGTGCTATAGAATTTAACTGTCCCTGCAGAATAAAACAGAATGAATACAATTTATACTTTATACCTTCAACAGCAATCCTAATGTATACCAGTTATAATGACAATGACATACTAGCCCCTGAATGGTCTGCTGGTTTGCATAGTAATTTTCTCGAGTAGGAGCCATTAAGTTCAGCTGTACCTGCCGAAAAGACAATCTACCAACTTAGAAAAGCACAACTACCATTCTACTAACACATACCAAAGCACATTATATTTATATCATACCATTCCTTGAACACCCTGTTGATGGCCAAAATAGCCATCAAGATTAACTGGTCTTGAGCTTAACTTCTCCTACAAAATTAGACAAATAATCAACATATCAGATGCAAAGTAGCAATTACGAAAGGATTAATCTTAGGTGCATTGTCACTGTGAAAAAATCTTTAGATGAGTGGACCTAGATCTTCACCGCATGGACAATAACAACTCAAAAGAACTTCAAACATGCTTAGTGCTAAGCATCTGGACCCCCTTGTCTAAAAATTTTTCAACACTGCTAGTGATTTAAGATTTATCATCTTTCATGGAGACAGTATTTTGGAATGTCCTCGATGATTAAGCCAATAGACAGAAAGAAATGGCCAATTAATATAGCAGTCCAACAAGATTCTAGAGAACAAACCAATGTTTGCAAGCCATCTGATGCCCCAACAGTCATGATGTCAGAATCCGAGTTTACCTGCAATCCAGGTATCACATTTTATATTGATTCTAAAAATTAAAGAAAATAGATTACTGAGCATCCAAAATGTACCTTCCTTTTCTTGGTTGTACTATTCTTTTTATTTGTCTTATTTGTCTTGCCCATGCTTCTACTTTGCTCATCTTCTTCAATGCAGAGAAGTCCAGATGTGGTTGATGTTCCGGCATCCGCAATATTTTTATTAGAGTTGTTTACACTAACACAGTTCCCAAAAGCATCATCAAGTGCACGGAGCGCAACGTTGTAACTCTCATGGGATAGTGAGCCTTCTTCAATCAGCTTCATAGCCCGTTGGTAAAGTTCATTGTATCGTTGCACCCTTGATTGCAACTGTTCAGACCCCTCTCCTACTGAATACCTAGTTTTGGCATCTTTCATCCACCGTTTCAATATATATTGGGGTGGAATGGTGGAAATCCCACAAATTTGAAGAACAATCATTGCATGCCTACAAAGAAAACCTTTATATTCGAACAAATGGCATACACAAGATACTTCAGACTTTAATTCATTCAAAGTAACAAAGAACTCCTGATTTTTTTTCAAAATCTTCAACCCTGAAAGTAATGGTCATCTCCTCTTGCCTCTCTCTTTTAGGAATACAAGCAACTGCTCCTAGGACCTCAACTTGAAATTTCTTAAACACAGCATGGGTGTAAATGCTGGCTACATGCTTCTCAAATGGGGATGGAGACTTCAATGCAGGTTGCTTGTTCCATGTATCAGAATCTGCTTTTGCTTCTTCTTCATATCTGTCCTGCAAAATTGCATCATACTGTTTGACAAACTCTTGCACAGTAGTCTTCTTGTGCAAATATTTGTCAAAGAAACTATTCACGCTCTCTGATCGCTGAACAGTAGACATTCCAGCCAAAAATGCATTCGTCAAAAACAGGGGCACCCATTTAGTGCGATCTGCATATAAAGACTGCACCAATTCATTTTCTTTAAGCTCAAATCTATCAACCAACTTCAACCATCTTTTCTCAAACTCCTCTTCCATCCAAGACCTGTAAATGCATTTTTCAAACTTCACCATGAATTTCTCATTTTGTTTAATGACATGGCTAAGTGTTTCAGTTACCTTTCCAACTATATGCCAGAGAAAAAAGTAATGGTAAGCTGAAGGAAAAACCTCTGACACAACGGACTTCAAGACCATGTCTTGATCAGTAATAATCAATTTTGGAGGTTGACCACCCATCGCCTTTAACCATGTTCTCATTACCCAAGAATAAGTAGTATCACTTTCATCAGATACTAAAGCACATCCAAGTAGCATGAACTGATAGTGTTGATTGACCCCCACAAAAAGAGCCAGAGGCATCTTATACTTGCTTCGAACATAGGTAGTATCAAAAGCAACCACATCACTGAAATTAGCATAGTCATACCTACTTTTGGCATCAACCCAGAAGAAATTCTTAAGACGCTGATCTTCACTTATCTCAACTGCATAAAAGAAGTTGGAATTTGTGCTCTGCATTTGATTGAAAAATTCTAGCAAACAGCTTGCATCTCCTACTTCAATTGGTTGATTCCGGCTTTTCTCAAAGGGACTTCTTGAGTCACTTTTGAGGCCAACCAAATTTTTGTACTCAGCAAATTGTCTTGCCATTGCAGCATACATCTTTCGTGTCTGTTCACTCACAGCCTGGGCAGGCAGAAGTTCATGGTTATGTTCTTTCTCAAATCTATGTATAATCCATTTTGCATCAGGTCTTCTCTTAACATGCATGCTTGCTTTGCAATCTGTCTTGGCACATGCTCTTCGACCTGTGGCATTTTCAGAATCCTGCCGGTTCCCTTGTCTACTGCGCGGGCGATTTACAGATTTCTCATATTCACGTTTGGTTCCATACCTGGAACATGCAAACTTAGCATCAATGAATTCCCTGGATGTCTTGGAACGTCTGCTGTTCTGTATAGCAGTATTAAATCCTGTAGATCTGGCATATTCTTGATAGAAGGCATATGCTTCTGCAAGTGATTCAAATTCCATTCCAGCGAGGGGCTCAAGCAAGATATCCTCTTTCGATTCCACAAAGTCTCCCACAGGAATAATCATGCCCCCTCCATTTTGTGCATGTAATTTATCCTCGATATCCACCATGTTTCCACTCACACCATCTTCGTTATGAGGTTTCTCTTCTTCACCATCAAGCATATGAGCAAGTCCATTTGACTCTTCATCCTCCTTATCATGTTCTTCAGAAGGTAATCTAAGGTCTATATCCATGGCACACCTTGTTTTCCCAGTCAATAATAGTACTATTTACACATACCTGAACAGAGAAACATACACATAAGCGAGAGCAAATAGAGGCTATTCAAAAAATACAGGAAATCAACTTTTTTAAAATCAATCACCAAAAGCAAGTTTCATGCTCATGTGTAGACTTTTTTTTTTTTTGGCTAGCTTCCAAAGGGAGGAAACAAATAATGCAGCATATAATTATGATTAGCATAACCATTCAATAATTTAAAATGTTATCGAGATATTAGAACGGAAGAGTTAACTAAGTAATAGTACACTGCAGAAACTCAGTATCAAGAGAAAAAAATCTTTTATTTCTCCTGCAGCTATTGTCGCAAGCATTTCCTTATTCCTCAGTCAGGAAGAAAATTAGCTTAGAAGTTAAGGCCATTGACAATATGTGTCACTTTCCATGAATCTTCCTTTTATTGTTCTGGATTGAGTCTGTAAAGCTCAAGATTCATACTTCGTATGATATTAAAAAAAAAAAGCTACTGAATTTGGAACAGGAAACAAAATGACATGTTGTAAGCCGTTTCCACCAAAGTCCTTTAGAGGAAAAGCCGACCACATTACATTCTGGCTGAAATCTTAACTCGTACATCCGTCTAACAACCCAAGTGCTCCAATTTTGCAAAGTTCAAAGCCCAAGCATTTTGAAAAGAGAAAGCTTATCCAACTCCAATCCCCACTTATAATAGCCAAAGATGGTCTTCCTCTCCCAAACATCTGGCTAAGACCCAAATCCAAAATCCAATAAAAAAGAATAACAGAGTAATATGATCAAGACAAGATAACAACTCAGCAAACTCTACCAAACAACATAAGAGACCATTTTCCAGTTTGTCGTGCTTATCATAGATAACACATTTTGAGTTCATTTCCAGGAAAATATAATTATATACATGCATGAAACAGATTATTGTCCAAAAACGTACATGAGAAAACATGTTCGCAGTCACCGATATTTTCTAATTTCTGTCTCATTCATCTGCTTTTCCCCCTCCATTTAGCTTTTTCTTTTGTGTCATCTTTCCTTTCTCTTTCCTCCTTTTCTTTTTTTACCTTTCCATTACTCTTTCTTTCATCTAGATTCTCCTCTAGTGAAAGCTTCATAGGACTAATTTAACTAGTTTCCTTCTGTCCTGAAATTACAATTGACACCATTTAGTGCCTCATTAAACAATATGGAAAGCTGCCTTTTAGAAAAGAAGTGAATGTTTGTCAAAGCAGGGCTGCTAAAGGAGCAACAAGTGTGAAGGAAGTGGAGAATGGGAGGAGGGTTGTCCAATTGACAAGCACATGGGGGCGACAGGCTGGGGACAGAGAAGGGTGAGGCAGGAGAGAAAACTCAGAAAACAGAAATAAGGGAAGAAGAGGTGAGTTTCACGCGGAGGGAATGGGGGTGACTTTTGGTTGGAGTTATAAACAAGGAATTTGGATTGTGGAGGCAGAGAGCAAACGCAAGGAAGAGGGAATTGAGAGGAAGGAGACATTAAGGAAAAGTTTTGAGGATGGGGGATGGCAGAGCATGGCTAGGAAGGAAAGGGAATGGAGAATACGGAGAGAAGGTGGTTAAAAGATAACTGCACTTTTGTTTCCATTACGACACAAGGATGAAATCTCATTAATTTGCACTATCTGCATGCACAAAAGATGGAAACACCTATTTTCCATTTAAAGTTTCGGTCTATGCATTGCAAACATTTTTCATAAGTATAAAAGATAAACAGCAATCAAACAATGTCCCCCTCCCCCCTTCCCCAACAACAATTTCACATTTTGCAAACGAGAACACCATAACAGACAATGACTGTGTGACCAAACAACACCTAAGCATTTGGTTTCTTAAGAACATCCTGCACTAGTTGAGGTGCAAAGTAGTTCTATTAGCTCTTCTCCTGACAACCCAATAAAATAGATCGTGGCCACACTTTTGACACACACAAGCATAAGAATTGGGTATGCACAGGTATCACAAAACTTAATACATTTTCATACATCCAATTTCTAATTATGGAATTAGATAAAACTATATCTTTAATCTTGAATAAAAGTTTAATTAGAAAAATTTAGCTTTTTCCATTGACCAAACAAGAAAATATACAGCCTTCATTAAGAAATAAGCTTTCCCTTACACAGAAAGTGCCAACACCTAATCCACTTGGAAATTAACTCTGCCAAACAATTGTTTCTAACATTTAATCAATATATTTAATAGTATTATGAAGGCTAATTGAATAAATAAAGCCAACTACATGAAGAAATCCATATCAAAAGGCAAAAAACCATTTTGCATCTAATGTTATCATTGCACCAAATTGCCATCTAGATGATAAGATCTCACAAATTCCTTGCAGATCTTAGAGAATGACGAACTTCTATTGTGTATTAAATGGCTGTCACATCCACCACAGGTAGCACAAAAATCTACAGTTGGATGGGGCAGAAAGCTATCCCTTGCACATAGTAGTATGAAATTTGCATCTGATTCTGCCATAACTATAGAAAATGGACAACTATCTAGTCCCACAAATTATCTGAATCAGAATTCCCAGCACCTTCAATGGGAATATGGAGACAATGTCACATTTCAGCCTAATACACTTTAACTTCGTGCATCATGAGAGAAATTTGAAAACCGAAAATTTTAGATAGTATAGTGATATTTGTCGTGAAGAAAAAGTAGAAAGAAAAAAGGACTTGGATAGACTCCAGTTTGACAACTTAAAGTCCCCACGAAATAAAAGCTATTCTTTAAATGTATAGAAAGAAAGACAGCAAGGGATAAAAAATAAAAAATAAAAATGTTGTCAACAGATAACCTAAAACCCAAGAAACCCGAACATATTGATCCAGTTCAAGCCTCTATAGTCTGTGGATTTCCAAAATCAAATTGCTTGTTCATCTTGTTCTTTCTTGCAAGAAACCAATAATAGAAGAGAATACAGTTGCCAATAAGACAAATGCAATGAACTTTTCTAGGAAGCAAATGATTCTGCCAGTTTTGGAAATTTACAAAACTTGAAGAGGCCCTTGAACATCACAAGTTGTGCTCATCTTAATGGAAGAAAAGAAAGAAAGAAAGAGAGAATGAAAACGGTGAGTTGATAAGATAATAATTCCTGATTAATCAACCAAGTAACCGAAACTGGAACTATAAGTGCAGACAGAATCCGAGACGCAATCAATTCAAGATAGAATGTAGTCAAAGTCCCCACACTGAAGCATGTGCTTTTGGTAGTAGAATGCATCAGATGTCAACCGCTCACATCGTAACTTTAGTAATAAGCTAGCAACATTCCAAACCAATCCATAGTTTGAAACAAGCTACTTAAAAGATACAGGACATGGATAATTCCCCATATACTACCATTTAATGTCTCAAACGAGACCATGCTTAGGCTAAAAGCTGCGTGCAACGTCCACAGAATATAACATGGATGCCGGTATGGGATCTGCGTGATATGTTGTTAAACACCAGTGAGGTATTTTGACTTGAGATGAGGCAAAGTATTCTTCTGAGACATCATATTGACAGCTCATATTAAGTCTATACCATCCAAGTACGCGTGTCTAAACTCTTGGCAGCGTATATCCGTGAAAACTTAGACCATCATATTGATTGAAATGAACTTAGATTTTGAAATTCTTATTTTGGATTGAAGTGGTTCTTGGAAAAAGAAAATATCTAAATATTGCAAAAGTAGCCGGGGCGGGGGGGGGGGGGGGGGGGGGGCCTATGAAGGTCTGAGCTAAGGTACGGTGGCAACAAAAGGAATGAAAATACAGAGATTGATCATTCCAGCCACATCCACAAGTAAATAGTAGCGAAAGATATAAGAGCCAATGGCAGCACCAGCGATAAGCTGACGCAGACACTAGATTAAAATGTTGAAGAGGATGACTGCAGGTTCTATCCGAGTTTTTATGTGAGTCTGCTGCAGTTTCTCCTGGTTTAGGCACAACATAACTCCTCCTGATTTTGCTAACAATTGAAAAAAAAAAAAAAAACCACGGCGGCGGAAGCATGATTCTTCCACCGCTAACAATATCCATAGTCCTTTCCTTTTTTTTTTTTGCTTAATTAAAAAACAATATTCATAGGGCTAATGGAGCGAGCTTAATTAGACTAATTAACTAGTACTACAAACAAATATAAGAGTGGACTGGAGGCTGTGCAGTAGAAGGAGTATAATTATAGTAGCAAAATTCCACCAACAGAGGGAGCAAGCATAGAATGATAAAGACATGCTAGGCATCAATCCTCATTCGGTCATGGGAATAAGTAACTACTTAGTTTATATTATTAGTGGTAGACAAATAAGCACGGTTTCGGAGTATTATGGTCGGGAGAGGGGGCGGAGGAGGAGGAAGGCGGAAAAGGGAGCAGGGAGAATTGAGAAGAAAAGGGATATGAGGGGGGGGCGGTGGAGGGGTTGGGGATTGAGGAATGAGTTAGAGAGTAGTAGCTACCTACCGGTTTGTTATACTCGACGCTCCAGAGAGAGTGAGAGAGAAGGAGAGAGAGAGAGATTGAATCTGCGCAAAAGAAAAAAAAACTGCAAATCCACGCGAGGGGTCTGGGCGTGGACTGCTGCTTTCCCTCGCTTCTTATTCTTCTACCACTGCCACTACTACTACTCGCTTGAGATGAGATGTGAGGGAAAGAGAGCGTATGAGAAGGAGTTTTATGTTGATCTGGTAAATTAGGGCACGGAGTCGTTTGGATCGGGGATTATCTCCGTCTCCTTCACTCGCCTACATCCCTCACGCCCGGCACCCCCATCACGCATCTTACTGCCCTACTACCCATGCTCATTCCAACGTGCAGCGCGTGTTTCTTTTCTTTTATTTATAGTATATACGTTCTCTGCTGTCCCCTCCTCCAGTCCATCTGCCTTTCCAATCCACGCTCCGCGACTTTCCTTGCTCTCTACTTCTGCTACTTTGGCATAAATTAAAACAACATACAAATCTTTTCTTTTTATTTATTTATTTTATGTATAGAAATAAGGTGAGTTTTGTTTGGAATTATTTATTTATTTATTTTATATATAGAAATAAGATGAGTTGTATTTAGAAGTTTTGGATTGTTTTCAAAAATTTTATGAGTTCTAAGGGGTTTAATAGGTATATCAATTAAAATTTTGATTTAAAAATTATTTTTCATGTCAAGCAACATCAAACTAGTTAATTTAAATTATTTTTATCGATTTTTCACATTAGTTCAAACGATAAGATATTAGATTCTATGATTTGAAATTATAAAGGACTTTTTTTTATAAGTTTATTTAACCACAGGGACTTTTTGTATTATAATTCTAAGGATAAAATAGGTATATCAACTGAAATTTTGTTTGTTTCCGGGACAAATACTCATAAAAAGGGCACGTGTACTTCAAACCCGTTAATTCAGATGATTTTCGTCGCTTTTTTAAATTAGTTTAAATCATGGGACATCGGAGTGTATGTTTTGAAACTATAGGGAACTTTTCTGTATGTTCGTTTAATCTCAAAGGGTTTTTCTATATTTTATCCTAAATTTAAACAACATAAAAATCTTGCTATGATGTTGTTCTTTTTATCCTTTTTTTTTGGTTTTGGTGGAAATAGATTAGGAAATTGGATGGCAAAACCAAAATATCGTGAGCATGTTGATCTTCATCTAATTTGCTCTCAAGGCCCGTAAATATGTTTATAGCGACTTTGGCATCACAATACATACATAGATTCGGCTGATTAAACTGCTTAAGCAAAACATTTTTAGGCATGTCTGGATTAAATAACTGAAATCAAAGTTGAATTTGGCTTACACAATTGAATTTGTATTGTCATCTACTACTACTTTGAGAGTGACAGTGAGTGCGCAACGAATGTTCCGTCCTACTCTCTGTCTCATTTATTATTATATTATTATTTTTCCTCTATAAACATTATATTTTAGTTCTTTCTTCTCTATAAGAATTGGTGCCGAGCATCCCTTGATAATTCCCTATCTAAGAAGGTAGTTCCCTTGACAATTCCTATCTTAAGGAGGCCGATCGTCTTCACTCCTTTGACATTATCTTCTTAAGTGAAACCAAAAACCAAAATAAATTTATGCATAGTTTTAAAAAACAAATTGGCTATGATGACCTATTTTTAGTTAATCTCATTAAAAATTTGGTGGTCTTCCGGTTACATGTAAAAAAGAAATAAAAATTGACAAAATTCTATTTACCCATTTTGCTCGAGTTGAAAATGCTTGCTATAAAAGATTTTCAATCATGGTGGTATATTTGGGGAATGGAAGTAAGTTGTGGGGCAAAAACAGGTTTTTCATTGCTGATTTTAGTGACATTGTCTCCAATAATGAAAAATGGGGGCTAGAATTAGACCTAATTGGACCTTTAATGATTTTAAAATTATCATTAGCTAGAACTAATGAACTACTTGACTTGGGTTGCGAGGGGCTCTTATGGACCTGGATTATACGGTGGGATTTTGAAGAAGCAATTAAGGAAAGGCTTGACAGAACATGTGCGTGTGTGTGTGTCTTGTAGAGTGAATTTTTAGTGGAGACCACCTAAATAGCTTTCATACTTTTCATTCTTTTTTCTTTTTCCTGGTTTTTTCATTGTTTTAATATATAAATTCATGTTAACTATTAATGAAACTCTATTGCCATCTAAAATCTAAAATTTGAAACTTTCAAATTTGAAACCTTTTTACTCCTTAATCAAAGATTCATTTATTTTCTATTAACGGTTAATAGTTTCAATTCAAGGTTGTAGCCCTTTTTACCTCTTAATTAAGGATTCATTTGCGAAGGCCAGACTCTGATGGATCAATTGATTAGTCCCACTTTCATTTAATATTAACTGTTAATGAAACTCTATCACCACTCATATTAATTTTTAATGAAACTTTATCACCATCTCAAATTTAAAATTTGAAACTTTCAAATTTGAAACCTTTTACTCCTTATTTGTCTTCCGTTAACCATTAATAGTTTCAATTCACGGTTGTAACCCTTATAAATACTTGTTTTCCATATTTTTATATAGTTATTTATCTATGTTTTAGTGTGTTTTCATTTAAATTCGAATTGAATAACTGGGGTTATATTTGAGTTTTACATTTTGCGCGTTAAAGTGAGGAAAATTGCATTTCTGTATATTTAAGTGGTTAAACATCTTGATTTTGCAGGGTTACATTGATTCAATTATCAACTGGAGTAAAGGAGTAGATGTTTGGATGAATTTTTGATGATTTGAAGTGCATTTGAAATGATAATGAAGCATACAAGTGAAGAAATATAATGCGCACGAGGAAAGAATGATAAAGAACTAAAATTATGCTTAATTTAACAAACTATGGCCAGATTCTAATTGCGTAAACCAGGTTGGTTGGATGGATTTGAGGCAGAGAGTTGAGCAATTTAAGAAGAAAAATAAGGGAGCAATTTGTCCATGGATTGCACACATCAAGGCCGGATTGTTCAGCCGAATTCAACTGCAATCGAAACAACTTCAAGCAAACCCATCCATGGATTGAGGTGATTTGGACCGGAAAGCTCAACCAAATTGACGACAAAGGTTTTTTCCAAGAACAAAGCACGCAATCTGGTCGAACCAGCAGTGCAATCCGTCCACGGATTGTTGACTGGATTCGTGTCAGCAAATTAGTGTTTGGATAGTAAATTATTTGAGATAATTTTGTGAAAAAATACTGTAGCACTTTTTTTGATGTAATGTATGTGAGATAAAAAGGTGATTGAAAAATATGTTAATGATGCAAGCAAGTCAGCGTGTGTAAATAAGATGTAAATAATGTGCATTCCAAACACACTCGGTGCAACTTGCGCAATAATTCAATTCTTTCCTCTTCCCTATAAAAAGGGGCTTCCATGAACGAAATTGCAGGAGAAAAAGGAGCGGAAAACACCCACAAAAATGTAGATCTTAACTAAATCTTAGTTTTTTTTTTAGCTTAGATTAGATTAGTGTTGGATTAGTTTCGGATTAGATAATTGTATTCTTCATCCATTCTTATGTTGGCTCAATAAGGAGGCCAAAGAAGATGATGAATGAGAGGTTCAAAAAACACTAATGATAAGGGTTCTCTTCTCTCCACCTTTTTATCGTTGTATTGAACTTTAAATTTGTTAATGCAAGTTTTGGATATTATGTTTGTATGTTATTTTAAAATTTATGCCTTGGATATTTGGTGGGACTATCCATGAATGCTGTGTTGATTACTTGACTAATTGATACTATTATCTCAATTGAGTTATTTAGCACTCTTGGTCTTATAATTATGATTAAATAGTCATTGATTGTGATCATCTCAAGATTTTAGATTTGCAATGAGAATTAAAATTTGACACTAATATAAGAAGTATTAAAACCTAGGTTGTACATTCATGAAGATAGATATGTACCTTTGTAATTTTTGTGGCTTTGTTTCATGTAATTTCATAAATGTAAATGAGCTTATACTTGATTTCATAACAACTAAAATAGATAAGTGTTACCTATAGGTAAGGTTAATACACCGGCAAAAGCGGATATCACAAACATGAGAAAAATTACGCCATAGTTTAACTAAGGTCTTAGTACTCAGTTAGTTGGAGAGTTGTATTAGTATGAGAAGATAGGGATTCCAATACCCTAAGAGTTTTTATTTGCATTTCTTTACCAATTTGTAGTTTAGATTAATTTTTTTTAATTTGTTGAGAGTCTAAATAGTAAGAAGTTTTAGTAGTGCCAGTAGTTGACCGTCTTTCTTATGGATTTGATCCTTAATACTCTATATTTGTTAATAATATAATTAGCAATTCCACAAATATTTCCTTTCTGTGATGTGTTAGTAATTAAATAATCACATTTATTTTTGTTAAGATTAGTTAAAAAATAAAAGAATTGGTGAGGTTTCCTTAATATAAGGTTCGTAATAATTAATTTTTCAATATAAATGGTGCATATTCGGTTTTTTCTTTTTCATTTTTTGATATAATTTTATAAAAATATTATTAATTATATTTTTTATGCAAACCTGTGCATAGCACAAGTCAAAATACTAGTCAAGTATGTATTATGGAATGGATGAGAATGTTTGGCAATCACATCTCAATATTAGGAAGGGTTAAAAGCATTAAACTTCCTAAACTTTACTCTTAGTTGCACTTCACCTTTCTCAACTTAACAAATAGGCACTTGGCCCTCCTATTTTATGATAAACGACAAAAGTGCCCCTTTCATATTGATTATTATTTTATTTCTTTTGTCTCATTTTCTACTTGTCCCTTTCTTTTATATTTTTCAATTTTCTCCCTTCTCTCATATGATCAACTACTTTCTTCTCTTTACTATTATTATCGATATATTATTTTTAATCTTCTTAAATTTACTATTTATTTATTTCTATCTTTTTTACTTTTTATTACTGAAAATAATAATAATAATAAAATCTATGCTAGAGACAATTCTGTTTATCATTTAAATCTATATGTTTAGAGTTTAGGATAAATTAATGTTTAGTAACAATATTAACACTTAGTGGTTAATCAACTATACATTAAAAAAAGTAAATAAAAATATTAGTTACTTTATTTTTCTAGGATATCCTTTTAAATATTATGTAATTTAAAATTCTAGCTTGCTAATTTCTTTTTAAAGATTCAAATTACTAGTAATATACACCTTTTCATTATGATAGGCATATATTAGTTTTTTGCACTATGTAATTTGTCTTGAATTTTAAAATAGTGTAATAAATATAGTAGGAATGAAATTATAAGTAAAAAACAATTACAATATTATAACAAACATATACATTAGTAATACCAATAAGGAAATGAAACAAAATAATGAATGAGATAAGTGAAAAAATAGTAAAAAATTAAAAACTAAAGAAAGTAGTTGACAAGAAAACAAATTAAGGAAATGAATCAATAAAAAGAAACAAAATGGGTGGCAAAGTGCTTATTTAATGAGTTTAGGAGGATAAAGCGCAACTAAGGGTAAAACTCATGAGAGTTTAGTGCATTTAATCCTATTGGAAATTGAAACCATTGCAACTAATACTAGCTGTGCTAGACATTGATAGATAGGGCACCCGTCCCGTGGGGGTACAAATGGGGCGGGGGATGGGGCAACATACACCCGCCCCATCCCCCGCCCCGTCCCCCGCATAAAATATATATATATATATATATATATAAATACACAAAAGTAACAAAACCCCTAAATCCCTAATTATCCCCCATTTGGCCATTCCCATTTCCCCCTCAGTTCAACAGTTCCTCTTTCGCAGAATCGCAGCCACCGCCGTGCCTCTGATTCTCATTCCTCTCAATTCTAATCAGTAATCACCAGATTCACTAGTCAACTAAACCCATTCTCTGTCTAAATCCTCCTAAAATTTTACCCAACCCAGAATCCCAAATCGAGCTCATATCTTCGTCGGCAAGTGATCAATCCGTAAATCTTCATCTTTTTCTTGCCAAGTGAACTGAATTTCTGGTCTAGTAGCAAGTTAGAAGAGCATTTCTGTGGAAAGCACTGATTTTCCGTCGACTTCTATTGCGTGAGGATACATTATAGTCTTTCTTACATCATTATTCCTGTGGGCTGTGGTGTAGTGGGATATTGTTTCTTATCTCTTGCCTCTGTTTCTCAAATTTTCTACTTTCTCAAACGAGAAAAGGTTCAGACTTCAGAAGTATTTTACTGCCAAAATTTGCTATTTTTTCTTTGTTCTTTTCCCTTATTTACTCGTGGAATATTCTTATTCAGGCCACTTTTGGTTTCACTTTTGTCCCCCTAATTTCACTGCTAATTTTTCCCCCTTTTATCTTGTTAGTTTGTATAAGTATTGTAAATGCACTGTGTTACAATTTTTGGTTTAGCTTTAATTCGAAATTAATCAAACAAAGGATAGTTGTTTGCGTGCATATAAGATGTTTGTGAAAAAGCCTTAATGAAAATGTAAATACGAGAGCCTAATGGAACAAGAATTCTTTCCATGTCCTATGATATCGTTTATAAGCAGTTCCAACAACCATGGCTTTGTTTATCCCTCATTTTGCTGATTTTCTCTTTTATGTTTTCCATTGATCGTTGCCTTTTGTTATTTCTGGATTTTAACTGTTCAAGGTATTTTTGGTTAGTGTTTGGGAATTCTTCCTCTCTCCTGTTAGTTCTCAAAAATGCTTGGACATACGAGGAGAGTTTTGCTTTTCGTATAGGCTTGCTTCTGATTTTTTTTTTTGCTTCATGTACTAGGCTTTTGTGTGCATAAATTTCTGAGTTGTTCAATCCTTTTAGATAGCCATGGATATAACTTATTATGGTGGGGTTGCTTTATCAAGTGTCAGGGTTGCTTTATCAAGTGAGTTATCACATCTCGAGGTTGATGAAGAGCAAATGTTCCGAAGTTGTTGAGTTATATTAATGAAGAGAAAAGCTGGATTTATTGTTGAGTGTTTTTAGTTTGTTGAATATGAGAAATCAACTCGACTGAATTTGTTGAATACAAGAATGAATGTAACTTGACTTTTTATGTTTTATTTTCATTTTGACAGCTATTTAATTTTATTTACCGTTATTTACAATTATATTATTGTAATGAACATTTTCTGATAAGTTAATTTTTTTTTCGCGGGGGGACCGCGGGGGAAACGGGGCGGGGGGTGGGGGGCAAGGGGCGGGGGATGGGGGATGGGGGGAGTTATTTGACAACGGGGCGGGGGTTCCTTCCCCCATCCCCCGCTCCATTGCCATCCCTAATCAGGACAACCTGAAATCAGCCTACTTGGTCTGGAAATATTGAGAAATGAGCCTCATGTTTAATTGGGTTGGGCAGAGTTTGAGTTTAAATATAAGGTTTGAATTAAATATGAGTTGAGCCTGGACTTTATTATGTTTGACACAATTAAAGTTGGCCCAATAATTTTATATCTATACATATATAAAATGCATATAATATATAATTATACATGTTAATTTATATATGCACAAACATTAATCACATACTATTATTTTGTCTATGCCTTATCATGGCTTATTTTTTTTATTTATTATGAATTTGTACAAGTATGAATAATTTAAAGAAAAAATTAACAATGATCGTCCATGTTCATTCATATTAATTTTAGAAAATTGTTGTATTCTAAATGCTTAACTATCATACTAATTTTTAAAAACTTGTTTATATACTTTTGCTATATTATAATAGTATTTATCAAATATTATAACATATATAAAAAATGGATAGATGTTCTTTTAGATAATTAAAATTTTTATAAGGACTATAAATCTAGCTACATTTTTGCACTTAATTAAGTAAAAATGATCTAGCAATTTATTTTATACATCAACTAATATTTAGCTTCCAATAATATTGGTAAAGCTTTTTTTTATGTAACACTAAGTTAATCCATATGGATTAAAAAAATTATACAAATTCATCAAAAAAAAGATGATAAAGAGAGAGGAACTATAAAAAAACAATTAATTCAAATTTATCCAAAAAGATAAAGTTGTTAGAAGAGCGAGAAACAATAAGAAAACCTAATTATAAAAGAGTTGGATATAAATATAGGTCAAATTCAAATATCCAAATAAATCGTTAATTCTTCTCAATTAGGTATGCCACCTAGAAGAAAGAATATGGGCAATTAAAATAAGAACTTATATATATATATATATGTATTAATTACATGCAATTATCTATTTAATTATGAGTTTGGATTGACTCTAATATAGGCTCAAAATCCTAATATATTTGTGAGTTGAGTACAAGCCTTATAATATAAAGAATAAAATATAGAAAACTCCCTTGTGGTTTGGTCGAAAGTTTACAAGCCAACATATGGTTTCAACTATCCACATAACCCATGGTTTCAAATTATCCATTCCCTTCCTCTTTCGTCTCTCATTCTTCCTCTCCGTTCCAACTACTAGCCACTGTCCACTACCACACCCTTCTCTTCATCCCTCATCTTCTTTCTCTTTCCTTCTCTCCCTCTCTTCCTCTCTCTCATCTCTCCCGTTTCATGTCCCTTCCCCTCTGTCTTCCTCACCAAAATGAAAAGTGACAATTCAAAACTTTGACAAGCATATTATTAGAAATTAAGGAGCAAGAAAATTTGCAGTTAGAATGTATACGGACACTTTCCAAATCAGTGTTTTCTTGTCCAAATTATGTTGGCAATATGAAAGGCTAGGATCACAACAACACTTCTTTAGAGCATCTTTCCTTTCAAAGAATTGAATTGGCTTAAAGATAGTGCAAATGGTGCAGTTGTCCGATTCCCTGAAACTACTAGCAAGAAACCAAATGCTATTGGAAAGCTGCATTGTATATGCTTACTGGGATCCAATCTGCAAGGACCTTTATACCTACGATCATGTAATGTATCTACTTCGTACCTTTGTGTCTTAAGAGACAAGCTACATAAGATCAAACTCAAAGGCAAACTTGCTCTAAAAATACATGAGCATGATTTAGAACTAAATAATTAATTCTTAGTCAAACAATAAAAGAATCGAGATTAGTCAACAAAGTAGACTTACAAGACAAAAAAAGGGAACGAAAAGAGTGTAAAAGAAATTGTTGTACTTATTATCATCTCATTTCTCCTGTTCATAGATTTTAGACGAGTATTCTATCAACAATTTACACAATTGTTTGATAAAATTATGGCATTGCAAAATGTCCTTCTAATGTCAATTAATCCCTTTGATCAGATCTCTCCCTAACTACTAGATTTGGTCACCAGAAAGAGGGGGACAGAGGAGGGGTGAGAAAGGGAGAGAAAAGAAGAGGGAAAAAAGGGAGAAGTGGAGGGAGGGTAAAGAGAAAGAGGAGGAAGGAGGAAATAGAAAAGGGAGAGAGAAACAAAAGTGATGGTAGAATGTGGCAGGGAAGAAAGGAGGAAGAGACAGTGGTGACTGTGTGGCAGTGAAGAAAGAAGAAGGAAAGAAAAATAGAAAAAAAAAAAGAAAAGAAAAGAAAAGAAAAATAACAAAATAACAAAAGATGGGAGATCAAAAAGCACTATTCCACTTTAATTTGAACTACAAAGGGATTATGTGAATATTTCAAAATCATAAGATGACTTGTTGACTTTCGACGAAATTACAAGGGGGGATTTTCTATATTTTAATATAAATTTGAAACCTAAAGTCAAAAACTCTATTTCTTTTATAGGCCAAGTTTGGATTTGTCAAAACTCGACTCATAAGGCCCAATTGATTGCCTTATGTTAGGAATTCAAGTCGAAGAAATGTCATTTTATATTTGATCATATTGCATTTAAACCATTGAGTTAATTGGAGCAGTTGAATTAAGAAGTAGTTAGGACTGGTGACATCATTTTCTTGACTGACTAATTGGTATAAAAGATTCCCTTCTAACCGCATCTAGCAAGAATAATCTGAATAAAAGTCTCATTCTCTCTCATCTCTCTTTCTTCTTGAACTTTCTTCTTCTATTTGTTTTACTCATCTGATTCTTCTTATCTTATTTGATTCTATCTTCAGCTCAATTCTTATTTTTCTTCAAATACTCCCAATAAATAAACTCAGGTTGTGACATTTGGTATTAGAGTAATCAATCCTCGGCTACTTTGTACTAACTTCATGGTCAAAATCACTAGACACAAGGGTCTTGAAGAGCAAATAAAGAAACAAGAAATTTTCTTACAAGAAAGACAAGACTTCATGGTTGCTTTTCAGGTGAATTGTCAACACACTTTGCAATATAAATTTCATATGGAAATGGAAGCTAACAATAGATGATTGGAAACTCTGAATGATTAGAAACTTAGCACCTTCAATGCTTTAATAAAGATGATGATGAAGGAGAAAGGCGTACAAGAAGGTGAAACTGGGACTTCTAAACCAATTCTTTCAACATCTCCTGCTTATCAGAGGCTAATTCCAGAAATCAACTCCAATCTACAATTTTAGGATAAGAAGGGTAAGATTATTATACCCAATCCTCCGAGAATTGAACTACCCACGTTTTCTATTGATAAACCTAGAGAATGGCTGAGAAATTGTTAGAAGTATTTCTTAAGTTATCAAATTCCTGATAATCACAGAATAGATGTGGTGGAAATGTTTCTAGAAAGCAAAGTTGACAATTGGTATCAAAGTATTAAATTGGAAAAGCCCCATCTCAGTTGGTTGGAATTTAGTGAATTGTTGATTGAAAGTCTTTCTATGAAATGATCTTGTGATGTTGTAGATAAGTTTAACAAACTGCCATAAAAGGGAACTATAGAAGAGTACCAGGAGAAATTTCAGGAATTAAAAACATTAATGTTGATAAAGAATCCAAAATTCGATGAATCGTATTTCATTTCCAGTTTTATCAATAGATTGAGGGAGGAAGTCAAACCTTTTGGTGAAAATGTTCAAGCCAGAAACATTGAGAAAAACATTTGAAATAGCTGAATTGAAGGAATACTCTTTGGAAATTCAATCAAAAACTTCCAAGAATCAAGGAAAAACAATGCTAGAGCCCAAATTTGGAATGTACAAAAGCCGGGGGAGTAGTCATAATATAGGAAAATCATATCGACTTCCAATATAGCATTTATCTTCAAGAAGAATGATTAAGAAAACAAAGATTCCAAGAAAATTACAGTAGAAAAAAATACAATACTGGTGCAATCATGGCTTATGTTTCAAGTGTGGAGAAAAGTATGATGTAGACCATCAATGCAGAATGGGGCATTTAAATTTTTTAGTATGTGAGGAATATGAGGATGGGATTTGAAGATGCTATTGGTGAGCAAGATGAATCACAGGCAGGCCAGGAGAGTTGCCAGAGGCGTCACTGGATGCACTTTTCAATGTTATGACCAGGAAATCTATCATGTTATTGGGCAATATGGAAGGATTGGCAGTTAAAATTTTGGTTGATATTGGTAGCTCAGACAATTTTATCCATTTTGGATTGGTAAAATTCTTAAACCTTCCCTATCAAATGGTTCAACCATTATCTGTGATTATGGCTGATGTTTCTTGTATCACTAGTGGAGCAATATATACCAGAGTGGCTTGGAAGATACAGGACTATCAATTCCATTTTGGTCTGAACGTTATGGAATTAGGTGGTTGGGATTAGGGGTGCAAACGAATCGAGCCGCTCAAGAGCTAACGAGCTTAATATTTTGAGCTCGAGTACGATAAAATTAAGTCAAGACTCGGCTCGATTAGACCAAAACTCGACTCGACTCGACTCAACTCGTTTGCAGCTCTAGTTGGGATATCATATTCGGAGTTGATTGGATGAGTTATTTCAGTCCTGTTACATTTGATTTTCATGAATTAAATATTGCACTCAGTAGTAGACGAGAATTGATCCATTTACAAGGATTTATCAACTAGCTAGTAATGGAATTAATCAAAGAAAAGGGTCTCAGATCATTCATATAGGAGAAACAGAGGTGTTGTGCCTCCTTGCAAATAGAGAAAGCTGTAGTGGAGGAAAAAGAGGCTCTTGAGGAAGTGAAAGTTTTACTACAACAATTCTCACAGGTCTTTGCTACTCCTAAGGGCTTACCTCCTAAAAAACCCCTGGATCATCAAATTATCTTGAAACTTGGTGTTGTACCTTTTAAATTGAAACCTTACAAGTATCCTCAAGCTCATAAGATTGAAATTGAATAGCAAAATGCTTCCAATGGGATTATAAGACAAAGCAGTAGCTAATTTGCCTCTACTATATTATTGGTTAAAAAGAAAACACTTGGAGGCTATGTGTAGAATACAAAAATTGAATGTTCTCACTGTTAAGGACAGGTTTACCGTTCCTAACATTGATAAACTTTTAAATGAGTTGCATGGCACCAAATATTTCTCAAAGCTGGATCTCAGATCAGGTTATCATTAGCTAAGGGTTAAAGCAGTAGACATAGCAAAAACAACATTTCAGACTCATCATGGACATTTTAAATTTCTAGTAATTGGATTTGGATTGGCAAACGCACTAGCTACTTTCTAGGTACTAGTGAACCAGATTTTCTAGCCTTATCTAAGAAAATATGTGTTGGTTTCTTTGATGATATTCTAGTATATAGTTCTTCTTTGGAACTACATGTGCAGCACCTTCAAACTGTATTAGAAGCCCTATTAGAAAATCAATTGTATTGCAAATTGTCGAAGTGTTCTTTTGCTCAAACTTCAGTTGAGTATCTAGGACATATTATATCAGAAGCAGGAGTAAGCATGGATAAATCTAAAGTAGAATGTATCTTATCATGGCAATCACCGTAGAATGTGAAGGAATTGAGAGGTTTTCTTGGATTAACTAGATATTAGAAAAGATTTATATGAGGTTATGAGGCCATTTGCAAACTATTAACTTAGCTTTTGAAGAAGGAAGGATTTGTATGGACTGATAGTGCTCAAAATGCATTTGATCCATTAAAAGAAGCCATGACCACAACTCCAGTTTTAAGTATGCCTAACTTTAGTATCCCATTCGTCATAGAAACAGATGCATGCGAAGTGGGAATTAGAGCAATGTTAATGCAAGAAAAGCATCCAATCGCTTTTATTAGCAAAGCCTTAGCTTCTTAGAATCTAAGAATGTCAGTATATGAGAAGGAATTTTTAGCAATAGTCATGGCCATAACCAAATGGAAATATTACTTGGTTGGCCACCACTTTGTTATCAACATAGACCATCAGGGTCTTAATGACCTATTAGAGCAGAGGCTTACTCACCCATTGCAACAAAAATGGTTGACAAAATTATTGGGTTTGGATTATGCCATTCAATACAAGAAAGGGTCTAACAATGGAGTAGAAGATGTTTGTCTAGAAAGAAACTGAGTGAGAATGAAGAAAGTTTTGAGATGACAACAAGTTTTCTAGGGGCTATATCTATTGTGCAACCAATGTAGATGAAGGAACCCATAGAAAGCTATGAAGGGAACTCTTATGCTCAAAATATTATGGCACAATATTATTAGATCTTATTTCTGATTCTGATTTCACTTTGGAAAATAGTTTGCTAAAATTTAAGGAGAAACCGTATGTTGGATATGCTAATGAGACTAGAACAAAACTTATCAAGGCATTACATTCATCAGCAATTGGGACATTTAGGGCAACAAGGGTGTTTGCAGAAGGTCAAATCTCTTTTTTATTAGCCAAACATAAAAGTCGAAGTATTGCAATTTGTTAAGGCTTGTGATGTATGTCAAAGAAGCAAGAGTGAAGTCTTCCCTATCCTAGATTTCTCCAACCAATTCCTATTCCTAACCATAGCTGGTCACATATAACCTTGGACTTCATTGAGCAATAGCCTTTGTCCAAAGGTTATGTTACAATTTTGGTAGTAGTTGATCAATTGACCAAATTTGGCCATTTTATTGTTCTCACACATTCTTTTACTGCTAGACAAGTAGCACAATTTGACCATTTATATGTATATATAGATTGCATGGGTTGTCGAAAAACATTATATCTAACAAGGACAAAATATTCACTAGTAGATTATGGTAGGAGAAATTCAAGATGGTGGGAACAGAATTACACTACAGCTTATTATATCATCCACAGTCAGATCGACAGAGTGAACGTGTAAATCCTAGACAATGGAGGTACTAGGATGTGTAGTGAACAGAATTATCTAAGGTTCATATTTAGTGAGCATCCTAAGCAATGGAGTACTTGGATTCCTCTAGCAGAATTATGGTACAATACTAATCTCCATGCTAGTTTACAGAAGACTCCATTTGAGGTGTTATGTGGATATGGATCCAACCATCTGCCATTAGGATTCTTTCATGACACAATAGTGCCTTCTGCTGCTACTACAATTCATGATAGACTTCAGATATTAGTTGTTATGAAGGAAAATTTGGCTAAGGTACATAACAGAATGAAACATTATACTAATCAACACAGATTCAAGAGCGAGTTTTCAGTGGTAGAATGGGTGTTCCTCAAATTACAGCCATACAATCAGTAAACATTGGCTGTTAGAAAGAGTTTAAAGCTAGCATCCAAGTATTATGGACCTTTCTAGATCTTAAAAAAGATAGGCAAGGTTGCTTACAAACTTAAACTGCCACAAGGAGTTAGAATTCATTCAGTCTTTCATGTTTCATGTTTCTCTTCTCAAAAAGAAGATTGGATTGGTTTAGGATATTACGTCAACCTTACCAGGTATTGGACTGGTTCAAGATATTGTGCCAATCTTACCAGGGATGGATGGATCTGATCATTGTTTGTTGGAACTAGAGAGGGTTTTACAAAGAAGAGTTATTATGCATCATTAACAACCAATCATTCAATATCCGGTGAAATGAAATCATTTGGGTGAAGATGAATCATCATGAGAAGACAAGAGCTTTATTGATCATCAATTTCCAACATTCAAAGCTTGAGGACAAGCTTGATTTTAACAGGGAGGAAATTTCAGGAATTCAAGTAGAAAAAATGTTGTTTTATATTGATCGTATTGCGTTTAAGCCATTGAGTTGATTGGAGCAATTAATTAAGAAGTAGTTAGGTCTGATTACATCGGCTTCCTAACTAACTGATTGCAACAGCCAAATAGCTGGTATAAAGGATTCTCTTATAACCGTATCTAGTAAGAATAATCTGAATGAAAATCTCATTTTCGCTCTCATCTCTATTTCTTCCTGAACTTTCTTCTTCTAGTTGCTCTACTCATCTGATTCTTTTCATCTTATCTGATTCTACCTTTAGCTCAAATCTTATTTGCCTTCAAATATTTCAAATTAATAAACTTAGGTTTGTTACACCTTACTGGCGACTAGTGGAAACCATTTTTCAAAAATACATGTTTCTAATCTTTCTTCGAGTAGAACGGATCGTCATCTCCAAAATAGTACAAAATATACTAAAATCTTTCAAAAATAAATACGATTTCACTATTGAGTTGCCGCAATTAACATGCGAAACACATGAAAGATCAACCATTTTGCCCCATTGACACTTGCCAAATTTGGTCTATAGCATCACAAATTGAGAGTTCTAATCCTAAAACAAGTCAAACAAATACACGATGCTCTCAACAAAAAAGCACCATATTCATAAAAAAAATTTTGGTGTCATATTTTTAATCATTCACTAACTTTCTTTGGTCATTGATTGTTGTCATGATCGCTACCTCTTTATCACCGGCAATAGCCACTACCATAATATAGCTGTTACTACGTGATGCACCAAGGAAAGAGGTTGAGAGAGTTGCAAAGAAAAAGAAAATGTGAAATCAACTGGAAAAAAGATGGGGAGAGTTAATGCTGAGGAGAGGAAGGAAGAGAGTGAAGTAGAGAAGACTTTCATTGCGATCTCTTCTTTTCCTTGTATTTTTTAAAGGGATAATTTTAGAAACCTCCCCTGAGGTTTCTGACAATATTACTAGCATCTCTCAAACTTTCGTTAATAACACTGACCTCCCTTGTCAGGAAAATGGGGTCCAAATCTTGCATCACTCATGCTAAAATTACTTAACAAGCCTTACAAGTTCTGGAATATTACACAATTATGTTTGAATAATCAGTTAAGTTGTTTATAACTGTCATTAGCAAAATTAAATGGTAATTTGGAAATAAGTTCTTCCTAATATGCAATCAAGAAAAGGGCGCAAATTTTAGGCACCTTTTTGTGATTGATACATTTGATATAAAGGATGGACTAAGGCATGAAGGAGCCATTTCAAGTTCTTGTAGAGAGAAAACTCCCCTTTCAAAAATGGAGTGAAGCATGTTGTGTGTTTAGGCAGTTTGAAGGAAATGATACAATTCCTCTCTATTGTATCGGAAAATTGTGTCCCTAGCCAACACACTCAAGTTTGTGGCCACACGTTTATCATATTAAATTGTGGTCTCTGTTATGTATCAAATACAGATATTGTAGTTTTTCTTGTTGACCACATTTCATTCCTTGCACTATAACTAAAAAATAGCAAGTTGGATCGTATATGAAGTGAAAATTATGAGTTGATATACCTTTTGTGATATATTATGTGATATGATCGTTGTTGATAAACATATAATTTACTATTTTTTGATTGATTATGTTGGTTATTAGTAGCATCATTATGAAAATTAAATGTTTTAGAATAAAAATTCAGGCAAGTTCTATATATTGTAGATATAGAGAAAGGACAAAAAATAGATGTGACCAGAATCTATTATGCTACTGATGAGTAGATACTTATAATCTGATAAGTAGTATTAGATGTTTTACAAATTTTGTGTTGTTAATTTGGTCTATGTGTTATTCAACCTGATATTTTGTTAAAGATTAATGGATGTTTGAGAGTGTAGCAATTAGTTTTATTAGTTGTTAAGGAATCTTGTTAATGACTAATTGAAATTACTATAACTTTAGGATGGTAAACACTACATTCATGATATTGTACTCCATTTTATGGGAAGAAAAGCCAAAATTCCTAATGTTGATTCAAAGCAGTACACGTACATTGACCTACTGAATGATGTTGTCGAGAGAGTAATGCATGAATTGCCTGGGAGTGTGAATATGCTGCTGCACATGAGATGCGAAATTCCTACAACAGATGGCTATATAGATGTTAATGATGACCAGTCAGTAATGGAAATTTTCAAAATGTATCAATCTCAATTGGTGATCAATGTGCATGTATTTGATATAGATATTATCCCTTCTCATCAAGATGCTGTTATCGTAGATAAGAACATAGTGAATGATAAGGAAAATTTATAGGTTGATAACATTGGCAAAGACAAAGTTGCTGTCCTTGAAATCTCTGAGAATAAGGAAGATTGTTATAACTCAAGTTCTGGTGATTCATGGAAGAATGAAGTGAGCAGTGACAATGGAGATAATTTAGGTGATGATCAAGTGTTAATGTCCAGTAGTGACAGTAGTTATAATGATTTCTCTAACTTTGAGAATAATAAATATGGTGAGATTGTACCTGATTCTGAATCTGACCAAGAAATTGATCCAATGAGAGAAGTCTTGAAACAGAAAATGTGGATCTGTAATCCAAGAGAGGATATAGAATTTGAGAAGGGGCAATTATTCACTAATGTTGATTCTTTAAGAGCAGTATTGAAGGACTATGTGATCCAAAAAAGATTTCCCACAGTTACGCTAAAGAATGAGAAGACAAGATGTATTGCCACTTGTGGTGTGAAGGGATGTCCATGAAGAATTCATGCCTCACCTATGGCCGACTTCATGACATTCATGATTAAATCATATACAACTGAACACATGTGTGTGATGGACAGGAAAATTGGTGAGACTATCTCTAATTGGATTTCAAAGAAATTGGTACCTGTGTTGAGAAATCATCCTCGCATGTCAACCAAAGGCATTAAAGCTGAGATGAGCCAAGTAGAATGCAAATATACAGGGCAAAAGCAAAGAAATTGGAAGATATTGAAGGCACCCACATAGCAAGTTACAATAAGCTGCCCAAGTATGCAGAGCTTTTAAGGCAACACAATGCTAATAGCATATGTAAAATACACTATGATAGATCCAATCTATTAGTTGAGCCCAGATTTCTTAGACTCTTTATCAGCTTTAAAGCATAAAAAGTAGGTTTCTTAACTAGTTGCAGACTTTTTGTTGGCTTTGATAGTTGCCATTTGAAGGGTCTTTTTGGTGGAATGCTATTAACTGCTGTGGCTTTAGATGGAAATAATAGCATATTTCCTCTTGCCGTTGCCATTGCTGAATATGAAAATAAGGAAACTTGGAGTTGGTTCTTTCACTTTTTCCAGGAGTTCTTTGGACCATTTGGCAACCTTATTCCCTTAACTTTCATGAGTGATAGGCAAAAGGTAGATCACTTCTAGACTCTCACTTCAAGTATACATTATTTGCTACGACAATTCATCTTTGTTGGCTGATTTGTACATAATACAGGGGCTGAACCTTGCGTACAAAGAGCTGATTCCAAATGCTACTGGTAGAAATTGTTGTAAACACACATGCAACAATTTCAAGACTCAATTTCCTGGACTACTACTCAGCAATTCGTTTTGGAAGGCAACAAAAAGTTATGATGTAATTAGGTACAATGAAGCTATGGAAAGCATTAAGGAGATCAATATGGAGGCATGGAGGTACTTATCAAAAAATTTCAACCTCAACTTGGGGTAGACATGTTTTCTCTACTGAGATGAAGTGTGACCATGTTGCAAACAACTTCACTGAGTCATTCAATGCTTAGATTGGAGATCTCAGAGCAAGACCAATACTCACTCTTGTAGATGGATTGAGGAGTAAATTTATGAAAAAGTTGCATAAATGATTCCAGAAAGGGTGCACGTGGACATCTACTATCAACCCTAAGATTATTAAGCAGTTGAAGGAAATAAATCAACATTCAAGAAGATGCACACTAAACATGGCTAGTGATGAAACTTTTGAAGTTTCTGATGTGGATAGGACGTACATAGTGTAACTAGGATAGAAGTCATGTGATTGTGGTGCCTTCCAATTGTCAGGACTTCCATGTAAACATGCTACACTAGGAATAATATACAAAAGGCAAACACTTGAGAAATACTGTGATCCATGTTTCTCTACTTGAAGACATACAATGAAATTATCCACTCAATTCCCCATGAGAAGAGGTGGCCACCAATGCCTGATGTACTCCCAAAAAATATCTTACCTCCTCCATTGAGAAAAGCTCCTGGTAGACCTAGAGTTAAGAGGAGAAGAGCACTTGATGAAACTGGTCCATCTCATATTAAAAGGTCAAGGACTCTAAAATGTGGTAATTGTCAAGGTTTTAGACATAATAAGAGAACATGTCAACTGGTACCTATGAGAGTAAGAAAAGGGAACAATGGTCCAACTCAGCAGGTGAAGATCATTTTCTCATTACTCATTTACTACTAGTACCATCAGTATACTAATGTTGTTTCATTTGAATACTGATATCAAAGGAGAGGAAAGCTAGGCCGGGGAATTGCAAGCATAGGCCTGGCAGGAGCTGTCCTATGAGTATCACTTTTGTTGCATTTGGTTACTTAGCTTATATTGTCAATGATGTTCCCTATAATACATTTCTTGCTAACGTTGTAGAACCATGCACAAGGTAATGTGCTAGTTATTGTCTCCAGTCAAGGGAGCAGTCCAAGTCCTCCAACTCAATCAACTTCTGTTAATGTTCAAGTTAATGCTGCTAGAACGACTAATGCTACTAGAAAACAAGTGTTACTAATTTGGCAACCAATTTTGATTTTTGTTATAGCTTAGTTTTTACTTATTTCAGTCACTTAGTTATCCATTGAAGTTATCTCATGTTATTCATTTTACTTAGCTCTGATTTGTGTTCATGACTGTGTTTCAGAGAGGAAGACCTTCCAAAAAAGATGATACATCTACTGTTGGTAATTCAACTAGAATAACTTCAACTAAAGTTGCCCAAAATAATCCCATGGTGCCAACTCCTGCTTCTAATCCTACTACTACTTCCCAAGCTGCAACCTCTGTGAGCATCAATACTGCTGCCACTCTTAAATCAGACAACATTGGTAGCAACTTCAGCATGTGGTTTTGAGCAATCACTATCAACTATTCCTCTTATATACTAGTGTCTGGAACTACTTAGTTAATATTATGACTATCTATACTTTACTCTTGAGTGGTTCCGTGTATTGTCATGCAGAATTTGCTGCCCACTAGGTATTTTAGCATATTAGTGTACTACTGATAATGAACTAGCATTCTGCAATCCTCACCATCTCTGGCCTACTTAGTTGTAGATGGTGTTTTGCAATGTAGGATTACAAAATGGATTAAGAAAAGGTGACTTTGTATGATTATGATGTCTAATCTAATGTTAGTTATTATATTATGTGGCTTGCTTCTTTACTTTATTTACTGGTGATCAATGCCTGTCTTCTTAGAATTTGTTTGGAAATTTGTTGTCTAAAGATTCAATAAATATAGCTGAAAGTACAATGTTTGCTATTTCCTTATTTGGCTTAATCCAGAAATCCAACTTTCTCATCCTTTGTGTTTCAATCTTTAACAACCAGATAGGACACAAATGGTTGGAACAATTCTTGCAGAACTCTTGAATCCTTGTAAACGTTCATCTGACAGCTTTTACAATGTTGATTATGGAATTAGGGAGTTCCACTTTGGGGTAGCTGGATTTGATCTTCTCTTTGAACATTGAGTGCTCATCTCTTTGAAATGTTGCCTTGTGACCACAGTTCCAATGCATGAGCTAACAAAGCACCATAATGTTTGCAACCAATTTCATTGTTTCTGTTGTTATATATACTCACATTAAGAGAGCCATTGTGCAGCATAACTATCTGTTCCTAACTTTTGCTTCTCTCCTACAATTTTCACAAAATTTGCATTTACACCCCCTAATTTTTTTGTGTTAAAATATGTTGTTACTTTTTTGTAGACATTAACTACACAATGTACTAAATTAAAGGGCATTGATGGAATCAAAAAACTTTCTCCCTCTTGATATCATTTTTTTATTGTTCCTTGGACTTACATGTAACAAGATTATTAACTTTAGGGGAGGTCAGCGATATTAAAAAAATCTAGAGGGAGGCCAGTGATATTGTTAGAAACTTCAGGGGGGTTTCTGAAATTATCCCTTTTTTAAAATAAAAATAAATAATCAAACCTCACTAATGTTTTTTTATCTTCCCTCCTCTTTCCTAGGGCCGCCCTCCCCCACCCCCCTCTCCCGCCACGCGCCGCTTCTCTCCGCAAATCAAAACCCATTCCTACGGCTGAAACCTCTTTTTGGCGCTATCAAACACAGCCTTATATTTCTTTCTCCCTCTACTACGCGCCCCAAGTTAACGCCACCCGTCTCCAGTCCTACCAATTACTGTACAACTCTTTGAACTTTTTCGTGACAGAGGAATAGAGGATCACCTCTCCGTCTGGGATTCCTCTACCGCCCACACATCCAACCGTGATTGCTCCCGAACCAAATGGCTTCCGCCTGTCAATTGTCAGAACGTGGGAATCTTAGGTGGTTTCTCTGTCTGAAGTAAGCATGTACTCAATTTTTTTTGACTCGTAGCTTTAGGGTTTCTTTCGTTTTTCCTTTATTATTTTAAAAATACAGCTTTATAGTATAATTTGTGCATAATTTCAATACTTTCTTCTATTCTGAAAAACTCTCCGCCAAAAGATAAATAAATGTTTTGGTGATAATGTTCCCGATTATCGAGTAGTGTTTCAGTTGGTGCTTCATTTGGTGGCCGTCTCTTTTCATTTCTTCTTTTCTTTTGAATTTAGTTGCTTTAGTCATTGCTTTGTTGGGGGTATTACAACTTTATTTGAAAGCCAGCAGGAAATGTAAGCTCTGCTGTCCTATTTGCTAAATCTATAGTAACTATTTGTGTCTGCTCTTGAACTACTGTTTCGGTTGCAGCTCTTAGTTTATTAATTTGGGGAATAGGATATGCACTAAAAGGTTGCATTTGGCTACTGAACGTTTTTGGATAATCTAACTTGTGGATGTGGTTGAGGGTATGGTGGATAGTTCTGAAAATGCAATCCAAGTGACTGCACATATGGTTGATGTTGCCGATCAAGCATCTCACAGGGATGTGGGGATTGCCCACTCGACCGCCAAGGATATAACTGGATTTGGTGGGGTTACTGAATTTGAGCCCCATGACGGTATTGAGTTTGAATCTCATGAGGCGGCTTATTCATTTTATCAGGAATATGCCAAGTCAATGGGGTTCACCACCTCCATAAAGAACAGTCGACGATCAAAGAAATCAAAAGAATTCATTGATGCTAAATTTGCTTGTTCTAGATATGGTATCACACCTGAATCAGATGGGGGCAGTAGTAGACGTCCTAGTGTGAAAAAGACAGATTGCAAAGCTAGCATGCACGTCAAGAGAAAGAAGGATGGAAAGTGGTATATCCATGAATTCCTAAAAGAACATAATCATGAACTCTTACCAGCCCTGGCTTATCATTTCCGGATACATAGAAATGTGAAATTAGCTGAAAAGAATAACATTGATATTCTGCATGCTGTCAGCGAAAGGACAAGAAAAATGTATGTCCAGATGTCAAGACAATCTGGTGGAAGTCCTGAAATAGGCTTCCTCAGGAGTGGCTCAGACTCCCAGCTTGATCGAGGCCGTTCACTGGTGGTAGAGGAGGGAGATTCTCAATTAATGGTTGAATATTTCATGCACCTTCAAAGAGAAAACCCTTATTTCTTCTATGCAGTTGACGTGAATGAAGATCAGCGTTTAAGGAATTTGTTCTGGGTTGATGCAAAAAGTAGGAAAGACTATAGAAGCTTTAATGATGTCATTGTTTTTGACACAAGTTACATGAAAGGAAATGAAAAAATGCCTTTTGCTCCGTTTGTTGGAGTAAATCATCATTTTCAACCGATGTTGCTTGGATGTGGATTGTTAGCAGATGAAACTGTGTCGACATTTCTTTGGTTAATGAAGACATGGCATAAAGCAATGGGTGGACAAGCTCCTAAAGTGATAATTACTGACCAAGATAAAGCATTGAAGGTCGCCGTGGAGGAAGTCTTCCCCAATTCACGCCATTGTTTTGCTCTTTGGCACATAATGGAAAGGTTACCTGATACCCTTTCTCATACAATTAAACAGCATGAAAGTTTTACACGAAAATTCAGCAAGTGTGTTTTTAAGTCACTAACAGATGAACAGTTTGATATGAAATGGTGGAAGATGGTCGGAAGATTTGAACTACATGAAAATGAATGGATTCATTCTTTGTATGAAGACCGCAAAAAGTGGGTACCAGCTTTCCTGCGAGATGCTTTTTTGGCAGGGATGTCAACAATTCAACGATCTGAAAGTTTAATTTCATTTTTTGACAAATATATACATAAAAAGATCAGTCTGAAAGAGTTTATTAGACAACATGGTACAATTCTTCAAAATAGGTATGAAGAAGAAGCCATAGCTGACTTTGATACGTGCCACAAACAACCAGCACTGAAGTCCCCTTCGCCTTGGGAGAAACAAATGTCAACAATTTACACACATGCAATTTTCAAGAAGTTTCAAGTGGAGGTTTTGGGTGTAGTGGGCTGTCATCCTAAGAAGGAAAGTGAGAACGGAAGTGATGTGACTTTTAGAGTCGATGACTGTGAAAAAGGTGAAGATTTTACTGTCATGTGGAATGAGGCAACATCAGAGGTTTCTTGTTCATGCCTTATGTTTGAATTTAAAGGTTTTCTTTGTAGACATGCTATGATTGTTCTGCAAATGTGTGGTTTTTCTAGCATCCCTTTTCGATACATTTTAAAGAGGTGGACAAAAGATGTAAAGAACAGGCAAACTGTGGTGGATGGAACAGAAAGGATTCTAACTAGAGTTCAACGATACAATGATTTATGTAGACGTGCAATTGAATTAGGAGAAGAAGGGTCTTTATCTGAGGAGAGTTACAATATCGCTTTTCATGCACTCGTTGAAGGTTTGAAGAACTGTGTAGATGTTAACAACAAAACTGGTACTGAGTATAGCAGCAACCCTATTGTACTCCGAGGTGCACAAGAGGAGGAGCATGGAGTCCTTTCTACTAAAGAAAGTAAAAAGAAGATCTCAAACAAGAAAAGAAAGGTTGTTCATATTCTCTAATTATTTGGTGAGTTCTTCTCCACATTTCCTCTCCATTGAATTCTTGATTGAAAGAGGCCATGTATTTGACAGGTACAATCAGAGTCAGAAGTTGCGACTCTCCAAGTTGAAGGCAGCTTGCAGCCAATGGTTTCTTCTCAATTGACCTTGTTTTAGTATCAGAATAAGAAATCTAGTTGACTTTCACAAGTATGTATCTTCTTAGCTGATTTTACTGTATTAAACTGAATTTTCTTCCTCATAGGAGAATCTCAGCTCGGATGCAATGACCATCAATGGCTATTATGGAAGCCAGCAGAATGTGCAGGGACTCGTATGAACTTTATAACCCTCGATCAGATTGCAAGTTTCATTTGTTAATGATTTTGCTTTAAGCTATAAAAATGCTAAGGTATAAGCTTCTGAGCAAGGGTAATGTAATCTTACTTGTGTGTTAAGCTGCAGATACAGTTGAACTTGATGGAGCCACCTCATGATGCTTACTATGTTAATCAGCAGAACATGCAAGGACTGGTATGTGAAACTGTTTCTGTATGTTAGGCTTTTCTTCCATGGTGAAATCAGATAAATAGTTCAAAAAAGGGTGGTTTACGATGTATGAAGCATGAAGTTAAGCAGTTAAATAGTTTTTGAATTGATTGTAGGGTCAATTAAATTCAATTGCACCTAGCCAGGATGGATTTTTTGGAACTCAGCAAAACATGCATGGACTGGTAGTGTATTTTACTTCTTGATACCTTAATGAGCTGGCTATTTCACAGTAGGAAACTTGAATATTTGCTTATGCAGGGGAATCTTGAGTTTAGACCACCAAGTTTTACTTATGGCTTACAGGTCAGTCCCTTAAATAAGCAATGTTATTGTGTTCCAGTAGCATTGTGATGGTTAGGTAAAGGAGACAAATCACCTTGTGTCACCCCTATATCAGGATGATTCCCATGTTAGATCTGGTCAGTTGCCTGGAGGCAGTGCTAAGCATGCATGAGGATGATGCACCTTTATTGGCTGACTTGTTGCCTTGTGAATTTGATTTGCAATTCAGCCTCCTGAGTTACTCAAATTAAAAAGGAGGTCCAGGAAGAGATTCAGATGTCCCTGCTGCTCTTTTCCCAAGAGAACATTTGAATTGGTATTGTATTTCCATTTTCTCTCTCTAACTTTGGAAGTTAAGACATACTCTTGCAGCTCATTTGACTAGATTTATTGACTGCTAGTATGCTGCTCATGACACAACTGGGTGGAAATGCCTGTCCTGATATATAAGAGCACCAGAGATTTCTGGATTTATAAGAGAGACACGAATACATATTGCTATGACTATGCTCTGTTGAAGAAGGAAGTTTTGGTAGTTCTTTGCAGGTAAATGAGTTGGATGGAGTAAAATTTTACTTCTTCTGGTGTCACAGGAGGTGCAAGTGCTACGGCTATAAAAAGTTGCAGGGTTATAATTTAATGAATTGCATGACACAATGCTCTTCTTCTCAAATAGAGGGCTCCGGATGCCTCCTGACCCTTCCCCCATTGATATGTGTTCTTTGTCGCAATTATAGCCAGCTCCTGGGTTCTTTGAGAATCTTCTGCAGGGATATTAAGATTCTTCATTAGAATTAGAAATGTCTGGAAGTACCTTATCAGCATATTATTGTATTTTGGTTTGCCTGAAATTTACTTGCTTCTTCTCAGTATAATTAGTTTGCCTGGATTTATTTGCTTAAAGTGTTTTGCTTTCTTTATTTTGGGCTAAAAGATTTAGGGCTGACAGCGCGCTTTTGCAGTTTTTTTTTTGTTTTTTGAAATGTTTCATACTTGGTGCTTAAGTAAAGTTTCAAATCATGGTTGGAGTGCCATCAATTATTTTGTTATCCACTCTCCCCTCCTGGGGAATTTTTTTTTTTATGTGAACAAAGCAGTTGTCTTTTTTGAATCTTATGGTAATTTCACCTCTCCCTCTCCCTCACACACACACACACACCAGAAAAATCATAAATCACACAGAATACACGCAAATCTTTTGGCAGAAGTAGACTAAGGTGCTTGCACGAGGTCTGTAATTTTGGTTTGTATGCTTTGGCCAAGAATCCAGCCAATACCTGAATATTTCTCTTCCTCTTTGTATTTTACAGTTTAAATTTAAAGTTTTACAGCTTTCTTTGCTTGACCCGCACGAGGAATTTGCTGGTTCAATGGGAATGTGTCTTCCATGTTTACTCGAGTGTTAGGCTAATTATTTGAACTGTGTGGTGATTTTCTGAACAAGATTTGGAGGTTTGAACTTTAAAGTTTAAATAAATTGATGTTTTAAGAGAGCTCTGTCCTTGCTTCAATCTGTGGAATTCATGCTCTTGTTTGATAAATTGGAAATATGGTTGCATTACGGAGTGCATGAGGTTCATTTTGGTGGAGGTTCTTGTGAAATTTGGGTTGGTTTTGGATGAGAATGTAGAAAGAGGACTCGGCTGTCTTTTGCAAATTTGACCACTTTTCATTTTTCTTTTTTTACCAAAAGCAATGCTGAAGTCGGGATCTACGCATAAAAATAGACTCTTAAGGTACAAATTTTGCTTAGTTCTATCACCAAAGGTGGTGGTTGCCAGCGGTTGACGGCAGCCACTACTGCTCGGATCCACCATGGATGGCCTGTAAGCTCTTACTAGAAAATAAGAGGAAGAACGTGATAAGAAAAATGGTAAAAAAATTGAGTGAATTAGTCAGAATGACCTAAAAGGATTGCTTCAAAGAGACGAATGACTTTTTTGGAGAATCCGAAAAAAAAATTTTGAGTGACCAAACGGTGCAATAGATTACCTTAGTCTTGTGCAAACTACTCATTAAATATCTGACTTTGACAACTATTTATAAGAGTCCTACTCAAACACATTGTCATACTTAGTTGAGTTTTATTCAAGTACAAACAGGCCTGAGAATTAGATAATCATGAATTTAAATTAATCAAAATAGCAAATTCCTTATTTATTAGCATCAAAACTCACAAATTGAAGACATTTCTACTATCAATATACCAAAAATGTTATCTTAATTAAATAAATAACCTCAAGATTGAAATTGAATTAGTAAATCAGAAATAATAACCCAAAACCCAATGAACACAGATGAAGGATCACATAAATCTCCAATTTTCTTCGATTTTACACAAGAAATGTTCGCTTTGCCGTATTTTCCTTCGATCTTGTGGCTTGATTGGGATCAGAAACCAATCTCTCTCTTTTTTTCTGTCTCTCTCTCTTTGTTTGTTTAGAATGAAGGAAACAAATGATTTCTTCAGCTATCTTTGCTTAATATCTTATGCAATTGCGTCATTTTGATTGCCCCTATTATTTTTGATGATTTCTGTCGTTATTTTAAATTAGTTCAAATTACGAGGGGTTATGTTTTCAAATCATAGGATACTTCTTTATAGGTTGGACTTAATCATAGGGGGGTTTTTTTTTTTTTTTGTATTTTTATGTAATCCATTTCAATGTACTCAATTTCAATTGATAAAACGACTATTTTCATCCTTAATTTTATTTTGTCTCAAAAATACCCTCTATCATCCCACATTAGTACACAAACTTTACGGAATGAAAATTTTTTTAAAAAAAATCTACCTTACAAATTTCAGAATACAGTCGCCCACGGAAGTCCTGAAACCCTATCACTATTTGAGAAAATAGAAACAGCAATGCCTTGCTTCCGTCCGTCCTTTTCTCCCTCTCCTTGCCCCTCACCTAAAAAAGACATAACAACACTATTGTCTTAGCGTTAGCAACTCTTCACCTAAAGAAGACACAGCAATAGGATAGCTCCCCTACCCTACCAATGGCCTTGAAAAAGACAAAGGTGACAAGGAGAGTAGGGGCTCAGGATGTATTTTCTTTCTTTTATTTTTTTGACCAAAAAAATGGTGATAGAGGATTCCAATCCAATCTGGTGTTGGCAAGAGTTGATATAAAAAAAAATGATCTTGATTCCTTATACTATATAAGATTGAGTTTTGGTCAAAGAGGGAGTTGAATTTCAACCACATGGGCGGGGGCAGTTTGGAAATTTAGAAAATGTGTTATTTTTTTCAAACTTTTGGTACAACTGATTGCAGCATGTGTTTGGGTGTTTTACATTAAAGCCCCCATGTGTGCACGTTTAAAACTTGTATTTATAAACACATCTGAGTATTTGTGGAATGTGGGTTTATTTGACGATCATTTGTGCATTTGGTCCAATTCATATAAGCATGTATTTTTGTGCAATTACTGAAATAGGGTTATTATGTAATTAAAATAGAGCCACGTTGCTGATAACCTCAGTAATTGCAGTATAACTCCATTCAGTTGTTTGAAACACTCATAATTATATCAACACCTGTTTTCCTATGTCTGAAACTCAGCCGTTTGAAACAAATTCTCTACTAGTAATAAAACACTGTTTACATCCCAATTAAACGGCCAACAAATGTGGGTATGCTGCTGAGTTATTGTCTGAGCATCAGTTATGGCTCTTTCAATTCTTCCTTCTTCACATTCTTCAATTTTCCCCCTTTCAACTTCCAGGACTGCGTTATCTTTTTAGCCTTTACACTCAGCATTTCATAATGGTTTTCAGCAGAAGCTATATTTTCTTAGTATTACTTAATATGCGCTGTTATCTTATATTTATCTTCATTTACTTACTCACCACAAGAACCTAAAAAATTCTCTTTAACCACACGCACCAAACACTTGCATGATGCGCGGGCATTCCCTCCCTAGTGATGTAAACAAGAAAAAGTTTAGTTCTATTTATGTTGTACGAGAGTTTGTGATTCTACTAGGAGTGAGAGGTTGTGAGATTATTAGGGTGGTTATGGGGTTAAAATGGTATGGTAGTGTTGTCAATGGTAGGTAGATTTGGACATGGTATATCATTTAATTGTCTTTTTCCGTCTGATGATTTTTTGGGTGCTAAGTTTTCTGATGGATTTAAAAAGGTTATAATTGTGGTAATATGGCTATTGATGGTGGTTAAATTTAGATTTAGGATATTTTCTGATATAAATTTCCTTTTTTTATGGGTTTTGAGGTACTACTTGGTTTGGTGATTATAGAGAGGTTTATAGTGGTTTTGATGAGTTCTGAAAAGTGATAATGATATTGTAATAATAAAGGTAAGAGGTTATAGTGGTGGTGATGGTGTAGTTGTGGAGGGTGGGGTTTTTTTTTTAATTTTACTTTTTGATTATATTTCTTTTTTTTTAAAGTTTTTAGATGTTAATTTGTACGACGACTGTGTTTTAAAAGAAATTTGTGGGTTTTAAAAAATTGACTTTTTTTTCTAAAATCTTACTAGGGTATTTTTGAAAGTTACAGTAAGAAATTGAGGTAAACTAGTCACATCTCTTTTGTTTTAATTAGATTTTGCTTGATTTTTTGATGGTGCTAAAAATTGAAAGTTTAATGTAGTAGATTGCGAAAATTGAAAGTTTAGGATGCAAAAACCAATTACTAAATAGTTAAGGGGAGCATACTATAATTAACCATAAAAAGAATGTGATTACTATATGTTTCAAAAAGTTTGGGTGATTTCGAAGAATTTTGTTAGTAGATTTGTTAAATGAGTCTAAAGAGTTGGGTTTGGATAAATGTAGACGAAGTTAAGGGAGTGTTCAAGCACACTATTGCAGCACAAACGTGGATTTAATGCCAGCACTAATGGGTACTTTACCTAGCAACTGGTAACGATGAGTACTGAGTGAAGAGTAAGTGTTTTATTCTTGTGGATCGTAGATTCTTGGAAAGCACTTGTCGTGTTTCAATTAGAAAGATATAGGGTAAAATACCAAAAAACTCTTTGTGGTTTGGAAAATGTTCAATTTATTTCTTTATAGTTCAAAAACCTACATTTTAGCTCCCTGTGGTTTTAACTAAAGTGTAACTGACAGGTGTCGAGCCTGTACAATAATAATAACTAAAAAGTCCTAATTACCATCACAATTAATTATAGAACAAATCCAAGTACTGGAGCAGGGACTCTAGGTGTGCAATGAGTTACTCGATTCACCCTGTTCCCGAAGAGTTTGCTTGATCCGATATACCAGAATTGTCTATAAAAGTATTAAATTTGCGTACAATGGTAAGTAGGGTCGATTCCACAGGGAACGGGTAGGACAATTGTTTCTTTCCAAATCAATAGAACAAAATTTGGGGATATTCAATAGAGTGAAAATGAACATAAAATAAAATAAACAAAATTCAAAAGCTAACTCAACAATTACAATTTACTAAAAATAGCAATTAATAAAATTCTACTCAAAGGATCAACTTCTCAGGCACGGTCCAATTAAATGATCATCGATGCAAAGGTATTTCATTCATTCATTCACTAGATTGGTTATAACTATCAACAAGCTCTGATAGCCAGTTCTTCCTTACCTTTTCGACAGTCAAGGTACGACCATTGACTGCTTCCCTAACCAGAAAACAACCCTAGGTACGACCATAGGAATTTAATTATCCAGTTGCATTAAAGTTAGAAGAACCCAACCCTAACCAATAAACACGCTAAGAGGGTTTATTTAAGCTAGATCTTACGTTTCCCCAACATAAAGCCAATTATGGTGGTTGTCACTAGTTGTCAACTAAACGAACAATTACGGATTCAATTTAATTAACGTGACAGTAGGCTATTAAATTAAATCAAATATCCGGCCGTTGATACTCAATTAATAAAATACCCATGAACAATTAATTCAGGAAACGCACAAATAGTAATAAATTGGAAGAAATAGTGAAAGTTTGATTAGATCTCACAGATGTCATGGACCGCGCCTTCGCGTCGACCTTTGGGTAGAGGAGAAATCTAGCCGCTCCTCATCATGTTAATCTCGCGTGGTTCAATTAATTCCATCCACACAAACATCAAAGAATTGGGAACGATAAAGTAACGAAGAAAGGAAAAAGAAAAAGTCTCGCTTGTCTCTGCGTTGGTGTTCGTATTGAACTCACCAAAGTAAAAACAAGAGTTTCTAAAGCAAAAAGTGAATTGTCTTTCTATTTTCGTTTGCACTGAAACCACAAGTAAAAACGAAAAGTACTAGAGAAAAATCGGCTAAAAGCAAAGCCAAAAGAAATAGGAAAAACGTCTGACAGATGAAAAAGTGAAAAGCTAAAGCTAATCTATTCCCCTCACGTGAATCTGGCTCCTTTTCTTTTGTATTCTCCAAGTAGCGCCGCCAGCAGAATCAAAGGAAACGTATTGGTATCAAGACCTTGCTAAGGGTTTTAATCTCATGCATCGCGGTTCACGTAGGTTTGGTTTCTTTATTGGCCTTGCTACTACCAATCCCGCGGATCCGGCTTTTGGGTATCCTTCTAGAGCTTCTGGCGTGGGCACGCTATAGAATAGAGAGTCTTCTGGAAATTGGCCTTGCTAGAGCACTTTTTTACACCAACCACCTACAATTCACACAAATATCAATTATGAGCAAAATATCAATACTTAGCACAGTAAGTAACCAAAATTAAGACAAAATAGCAGTGCAAAATGTGCCCAATAATTGTTCTATCAAATCCCCCCACACCTAGTCAATGCTTGCCCTCAAGCATTTCGAAACTCAGAAGTACAGTCAAGATAACAACGGTTTCATAGTCATCCATACTTACACAAACATCCTGCATCCCTGACACTATCGCCAAAATTAGAACATACCAGACAGGTGGCTATCTACAGAGTATGAACAACAATACACGCCACCTTCAAGGAAATGTACGGATATAATGAACGCTCAAATCAACATCAAGGAATGACATTACCATAGGCTCGCACATTTATCACATCTCCACCACTCAAAAGTGGACTAAATGCACAAATCAAAGGGACTTTAACAGGGTTGTAATGGGGCTTAGGTAGAAGGCGGGATAAGAAGGTAAAGATAGGGTGTAATGTGTCAAAAGAATGTCTGATATCCAATACATAACCACGACGCTTTACTGGGGAGATTTCACAAGCAAGGCGTCTCCATTTGCCATTCCCACGGTGCAAGTGTCGAAACTCTTCTTCGTCTCTCCTCCCTTTTTTTTTTTTTTTAGAGAGCAGGTGGCTTGCAAGGCGTGGGCACGCCATGTGAGCCAGAGTCTTCTGTTCACCAACTCGCCAATAGGTTTTTTTTTTTTTGGGACCGTCCTGCAAGGCATGGGCACGCCATGTAAGCCAGAGTTTTCTGTCCAGCAGCTTATTGACGATTTCTCCCCCTTGTTTTTTTAGATTCACAGGAAACAGCACCACATAACTTCAATTCTAACAATACTTGCGACCCTGGATTTATTTGCTTTACACAAACAATGGAATTCAGACATCTCTTAATGACACAAGGTTGAACAAGAAAGTCTAACAAGGTCCTGGGTCGTCAACATAGTTACACAAAGGAGAAGGATAAAAATTCAAATTGGTTTACTATGGGGAGATAAGATGAAGGCATGGTTTGTAGAAAGTCAAAGAGGGCTAAATCCTAAATGCCCTTATCATTTCAAATGCATCTAGATCAACAAAATGTGGCTTTAACATGTATAAAATAGCAAGTTCTAGAATGTCACTACCATGTGTGATACCCACTCAACAATCCAAACACGTGCATGGCTCAAAAAACTCCCAAAAGGTTCAAGAATAGGTCAAGTCCAGTATATTCACATTCAACGACATTGCCAAGGAAAATCAAAATGCACAGCTAGCATATATGACCACAAACACGTGTACCTTGATTGTATGATCCATCAAAAAGAAACAATAGAAACCATCCAAACAAAAAGAATTAACAGCAGAAATCACCCCCCATACCTAAAACCTACATTGTCCCCAATGTAGCAAAGACAGAGAAAAAGGTAGGATAAAGAGGGCGAAACTTCCCTGACCACTGAGAGTGTGCACCGAGCCATTAAAGAGGAGGAGGATGAGGCGGCTGGAATCCAATGTGAGCATAGAAAGCTGCCTGATTCTCTGTCTGTATACGGGCAAAAACCTGCAGAGCTGCCAGACGGTCATCCAACCTGTCAACTCGCTCTCCTAGATAGTGGACAGAATCTTGGAGGGAATGGTACTGGGACTCCCAAGCAGGGGGGGTATGGTATGAGGACGAACCCGCTTGATCCGTGTGAGGCGGTGAACTGGTAGGAGGGACAGTCAGAGGGACCCGAGGTCGTGGCCCGCTATCGCCAGAAGGCATCATCTGGTATACATCTCCCACTTTGAAAATAACTCCCATTCTCTCCAAGCTGCGCAAATCCAACGGTTCAATCGTACGGGTTAGGGTGAACTTGTGCTCTTTGTTTAGGTCAAGCAATCCCAACCGAACAGCCATGTGTATAATAAGCGAACCCATAATCACCGGCTTATACTGTTTTCGAATGACTGATTGCATTTGGGTGGCCGCCCAACACCCAAAGTTGACCTGTATCTTGTTGCGCATGCACCAAAGAAATAAAATTCAGCCTTAGCAAGGGTGCCAGAGGCGTCCTTTCGGCCGGAGAAATTGTAGGCCAAGAACCTCTGGATGACCTTTAAGACCGGATCCTTAAGATAAGAAGCTTTAGACTGACTTGGATCATAAAGTTGAGAGTCTGTGGACCACTCCCTCCATATGTCAATGTAGTCACTAGAAAAAGGTCTAGTATAATCACACGCACTGTTTATATAAGTCCCGGAGGAAATGGTATCCTCACCAACAAACCCCAGAAGCAGATTAAAGTCATTAATGGATATATCCAATGGGGTACCCCTAATCTAAATGTAATCACCCCCTTCTCATCCAAAGTGATGAATTCATTTTTAGTGAACTCAAAGGTGGCGTAGAATTCATAACACAGCTCCTCAAATGTAGGATAGTCAAGAACCAGGTACTGCTCCCAACCAATTGCAGTGAACAACTGCTCAATCTCTCGTGCAATTTGCAAATGATCTAAGGTTGGGGCATGAAAACACTTACACGGGGCAAACGGACGGGGCAACAAGCTATTCAAGCGGTCCGTCTGCTCCCGAGTAAGGTCAGTAATAGGTTCCCCCCAGGACCCAGGAGCTATAGTACTTTTGGAAAGACCTAAACGGGATCGAATGAGGGGTTGAATTGGTGCTCGCCGCTTACGAGGTTGGGACCCAGACGGTCCAGAAGTGGTTGCCTTTTTTGGAGGCATTCAGAGACCACAAAAATGAATACAACTAAGCACAGAAACAGCTGGGCAACCACCAAAGGGGACAAGGGGACCACAATCAAAAAATAATGCTCAACAATCAACAGTCCAAAAGTAAGGAGAAACACAATTACCCAACCAGACAATGACAAGGCGACAAACACAAAAATGCCCCACTAGCGTCACTTGGCAGACAACAATAAAGAAAACAGAGCCCACACCCTACAGATGGAACTATCGGTCAAATATAGTCAACAAAGGATAAATCACTAGCCACGTGTACCAAATCTCAGACCCACCAAAGCCCACAGACATTTCAAACTCAAATTTGAGTCTAATAGAGCACAGATTCCAAGTTCAACGACTAGTGGCAAAAGTATAGTAAAAAGGTACCACTATGCTACGCTGGAGGAGACCGTGGGAGAGAGACACGGCGAGAGGGGCGGCGTGCGATGGAGGTCGCGCATAAGAGGAAAGCTGCGCGCACGCGCGTACGGGCTGTCGCGCACAAAGCTGGCGCACTTGATCTCGCGTGGGGTGCGCGGATAAGGGTCGCGCGCTTGATGGAGATGCGCGCACGAGCAGGTTGGACTCGCGCGCTGGAATCTGCGGGCGCCTGCTGATGCCCGCGAGTGAGGCGCGCGGCTTGGGCGCTGGCAGAAGGCGCTGCACGCGGGATGCAGGTCGCGTGACTAATGGGGTTAACTGAGTGCGCGCGGTCAAGCTGGGTCTGCTGGGTCGTACGCGCTGGTGGTTCGGATTCGGGCTCGCGGGGCTGCTGGGCACGCGCGGCGAAGTGCGATGGCGGACAGTGACGGCGACATCGATTGGCGGCGGAGTGAGCAGCGGCGGACAGGGACGGCGGTTTCGATTGGCGGCGGAGTGAACAGCGGTGAACAACGAGGCGCTCGATGGACAACAGGCGGCGGCACAGAGAGAGAGAGAGAGAGAGAGAGGCGTTGCGGCGGACCAACGACCACGACGGTGCTGGCAGCGGCGTGCGTCGATGGGTAGCGGCGGCGGACCAAACAAGAAAAGAAGAAGAAATTGACTAAAATGAAGACAAAAGGGATTGAAAAGGGACTAGGTAAGAGAAGACAGAAAAAAAAAGGTAGAAAAGCGGGGCTTTGAGAGGGTTTCGGTCAAAAGTTTGTCTTTTCTTGATTGACTTTTGTTACAGTGAAGGTTGGAAGGCGTGGGCACGCCTTGGAGGTCTCAGTCTTCTGACAATCAATTTTTACAAACGCCCAAGTGCGATGAATGCAAGGCGCGGGCACGCCTTGTAACATGAAGTCTTCTGCCCACGAATTTTTTTTTTTCTATAATAAAACTACACAAAAACACCCATGACCTACAACACCAGTTGTTTGTTAATAAGAATCTAAACTCATTGACTTTAACACACAAATATGAAATAAAACGCAATTAAAATTCTTGGATTGCCTTCCAAGCAGCGCCTTTCTTTAACGTTTTTGGCTAGACGCAGCAAGAGCCAGTTAAGCCTCACACTTTGGATCATCAAGATATATGACCTCCACCTGCTCGCTATTAAACCCCTCATAATAGGGTTTAAGCGTTGACTATTCACCACGAACTTCTTCTCGGTCTTCAAACTCTGGATTTTCACTGCACCATAATGAAAAATATTAGAAATGACAAATGGACCAATCCAACGCGAACGCAATTTATCCAGAAAAAGCTTAAGTCTCGAGTGATAAAGGAGGACTTTTTGCCCTACGACAAATGACTTTCTTGATACTTGTCGGTCATGAAAGATTTTGCTCTTCTCTTTATAAATTGCTGCATTCTCGTAGGCTTCATTCCTTAGTTCTTCCAATTCTTGTAACTGAAGCTTTCTATGCTCCACGGCATCCCTAAGGTCCATGTTACACCGTTTTAGCGCTCAGAACGCCTTGTGTTCAAATTCTACTGGTAGGTGGCATGGCTTTCCGAAGACTAATCTGTATGGGGACATTCCAATCGGTGTCTTATAGGCGGTTCAGTAGGCCCAAAGGGTATCTTCCAGCTTCAAACTCCAATCCTTTCTGTCAGGCCGCACCATTTTCTCCAGGATTGATTTGACCTCCCTATTTGACACTTCGGCCTGACCGTTCGTCTGCGGATGATAGGAGGTGGACACTTTGTGGAGTACACCATACTTACGGAATAAAGCAGTGATCGTCTTATTGCAAAAATGAGTGCCCCTGTCACTAACTATAGCTCTCAGCATTCCAAAACGGAAAAAAATGTTAGATTTTATAAAGTCTGCAACCACTCTAGAATCATTAGTCCGGGTGGCCTTTGCCTCTACCCATTTGGAAATATAATCGACAGCAAGTAAAATGTATAAGAAACCAGAAGACGAGGGGAAAGGGCCCATGAAATCTATACCCCAGACATCGAAAATTTCAACAAACAACATGGGGGTTTGACTCATTTAGTCTCTACGAGAAATATTTCCTACCCTTTGACATTTATCACAGGATTTACAAAAACAGATTTGCATCCTTAATAAGAATTGGTCAATAAAAACCACTTTCTAACACCTTACGGGCTGTTCGCTTTGACCCAAAATGCCCTCCACATGCAAACGAATGACAAAAAGTTAAAATAGCATGGAACTCACCGGCACTTACACAGGTAAGGATCATCCCAGATATAGTGTCTGTGATCACTTCTCAATTTATCTCTCTTAGCCTTTGGCTAACCTACAGGCGATTGATTCGTTACCAAAAAATTGACAATATCAGCATACCAAGGTACCGACGAATCAATGGCTAGTAACTGCTCCTCGGGGAATGATTCTCTCAACGGCAGATCCTCCTTATTCGTAAGCAACCGGCTCAAAATGGTCAGCCACCAGGTTCTCGGCCCCACTCTTGTCCTTGATCTCCAAGTCGAACTCCTGTAAGAGCAAGATCCACCTTATCAGTCTCGATTTTGCATCCTTTTTCGCTAGCAGGTACCTCAAATCTGCATGATCAGAAAACACGATTACTTTTGCACCCAATAAATATGACCTAAATTTTTCTAGTGCAAATACAACGGCTAATAATTCTTTCTCTGTCGTTGAGTAGTTAAGTTGGGATTCACTCAATGCTCTCGACGCGTAGTAAATCGCGTGTGCAGCCTTTCCAATTCTTTGCCCCATCACGGCTCCTACAGCATAATCACTTGCGTCACACATGATTTCAAACGGCAAGCTCCAATTTGGAGTTGAATGACGGGCGGTGACGTCAATGATTTCTTCAGTTTATCAAAAGCCACCTGCACTCTTGGGTGAAATCAAATGTCACGTCCTTTGCAGCAACTTGATCAGGGGCGCTCCGATCTTTGAGAAATCCCTAATGAACCTCCTGTAAAACCCTGCATGACCCAAAAAGGAACGTACTTCCCGTACACATACGGGATAAGGTAGAGCAGAAATAAGATCTATTTTAGCTTTATCTACCTCTATTCCCCTAATCTAGACAACGTGCCCTAAGACAATACCATGATCTACCATGAAGTGGCATTTCTCCCAATTAAGAACCAAATTCGTTTTTATGCACCTTTTCAAAATTAGAGCTAGATTATCGAGACATTCATCAAAGCTATCACCGTACACACTAAAATCATCCATGAATATCTCAATAATCTTCTCTACGTACTCGGAGAAAATACTTACCATGCACCTTTGAAAAGTTGCTGGAGCATTGCAAAGACCGAAAGGCATCCTACGGTAAGCAAACGTACCAAATGGGCAGGTGAAAGTGGTCTTCTCCTGGTCCTCCGGCGCTATCGCGATCTGAAAGTACCCTGAAAAATCATCCAAGAAACAATAGTAAACACGACCAGCTAATCTTTCTATCATTTGGTCAATGAAAGAAAGAGGGATATGATCATTTTTCGTCACAGAGTTCAGCCTTCGGTAGTCAATGCACTGGTGCCAGCCTGTAGCTTTCCGGACCGAAATCATCTCACCCTCTTGGTTTTCTTCTACGGTTACCCCCGCCTTTTTCGGGACCACTTGAACGGGGCTCACCCAAGGACTGTCCGAGATAGTAAAGATAATCCCCACCTCTAGGAGTTTAAGTATCTCATTTTTCACAACTTCCATCATCAGGGGATTCAACCTCCGTTGTGCCTGTCTTACCGGTTTCGCATCATCCTCGAGCCTTATCCGATGCATGCATAAGGATGGGCTTATCCCTTTGATATCTGCTATACTCCATCCAATTGCCTCCTTATGATCCCTAAGGATTCGCACCAGTCTGTCCTCTTGGCTTGGAGATAAGCGTGCGAAAATGATTACTGGAAGTGTCTCTCGGTCTCCCAGAAACGCGTATTTCAGATGCTTCGGGAGAGGCTTAAGTTCTAACTCCGGTGTCTGCACAACTGAAGGTAACAGTTTCGTCTGAGTTTCAGGCACAAAAAGAGAAGTAACCTCATACCTTGGAGAGATGGTGGAAGTAGTGTAATGCTTCAACTACACGGTGCAACTCATCCCTTATGTTCACATCAAGATTTACACCCAATTCAAGGTGCTTGGTCAAGGCCACCTCCAATGAGTCTTCCCCTCCAACTCGAAAGTTTCCGGTACAATGGGCTCAATAACACTCACCGCAAAGACTAAGTTAGACTCTTCTGGGTATTTCATCGCCTCAAAAATATTAAAATTCACAGTTTCACCATCGAACTTCATTGACAAAGTACCCTCATTCACATCTATTTTAGTCCTGGCAGTACTAAGAAATGGCCTACCTAACAAAATGGGTGACGGATTTAATGATTTCTCGTCCCCCATGTCTAGGATATAAAAATCTGCCGGAAAAACTAACTCATTTACCTGAATCAACACATCCTCAACTAGCCCCTCTGGATAAGCATTGGTGCGGTCAGTTAGTTGGATTATGATGGCCGTTTCTTTCAGTGACCCAAGGTTTAGAGCAGCATAAATGGTTTTTGGCATCACGTTGATTGACGCCCCCAAATCTAATATTGCTCTCCTAATCGGTATATTTCCTATTTTACAGGGGATCGTGAACATACCTGGATCCCCACACTTGTGTGGGAGTTTCCTTTGGAGTATGGCCGATACGTTTTTTTCCCACTGCTACTCTCTCATCCCCTCTCAACCTCCTCTTGTGGGTGCATATGTCCTTAAGAAATTTCGCGTACTTTGGTACTTGCTTAATTGCATCCAGTAAGGGGATGTTGATCTCCACTCTTCGGAACACGTCCAGGATCTCCTTCTCTTTCCCCGCCTTCTTCGTCTTTTCCAACCTACATGGAAAAGGAGCTAAATTAGATTTAATAGGTATCGATGGCGGGGGATTTACCTTAGGGTCTCCACGAATGCGTCCCTCTTCTTCCATCTCCTTCTCGATCTCTTCCTCATTTTTGCTCTTTAGGGTCGTGACCTTTGGCCATTCCACTTCCTTATCACTCCTTAGTGTCATGGCACTCACATTCTTGGGGTTTGCCTCGGGTTGCGATGGCAATTTTTCAAAGACTTGGGACTCTAAACGGTTGATTGCAGTTGCCATGTGACTTATTTAAGTCTCCAGATTTTCATGTCCGACCTAGTTTCCTGCTGGAACTGAGTAGTGCTCGTGACCAAGGACCTAGTCTCTTGCTGGAGTTGGGTAGTACTCGTAACCAGACTCTGGACAATATCCTCCAAAGAGCCTCCTGAATTGGAGGACGATGGCTGAGGCTTGCGCTGCCATGGCTGCTGAATCCCGGTGGATGATTTGAGAAAGAATTTTGTGGCCTGTTCCCGTAGCTGAAATTGGGGTGGTCTCTCCAACCTGGATTGTACGTGTTGGAGTATGGATCGTACTGTCTACGAGGCGCGAGCATGCCTCCGCCCATGTACACTTGTTCAGCCCCATCCTCTTGCAACATGGGACACGAGTCAGTGAGGTGGCCCACGTTTGTGCAGATTCCACAGACCTTTGCCTGGTGCACGTTCCCCACAGCTATTTGGCGAACGAAAGACGTTAGCTCCGAAATCTGCTGTTGAATAGACGACGTCTCTACCTCGTTAACCCTACGGGTAGGATTACTCTCACGGAAGCCAAATTGTTGGGAATTCTCTGCCATTACTTCAATAGCAGCCATGCTTTCTCTCGGTGTCTTATTGGCCAGTGCTCCCCCGACTCGCAGCATCAATAATACTCCTATCAGACGACTGGAGCCCCTCATAGAAATATTGGATCAATAGTTGCTCACTAATTTGATGCTGTGGGCATCTAGTGCACAACTTATTGAACCTCTCCCAATAGTCATACAGAGATTCTCCAGAATACTGTTTAATGCTGCATATCTCCTTTCGTTAGACTTGCAGCCCGGGATGCAGGGAAGAATTTTTCCTAAAATTTCTTCTTTAGTTGAGCCCACATTGTGATACTTCCTGCGGGAAGGTAGTACAACCAATCCTTTGCTGCGTCCTTCAGGGAGAAAGAGAAGGCTCTAAGTTTGATCTGCTCCTCAGAAATTCCAGGCGGCTTCATACTGGAGCATACCACATCGAACTCCTGAATGTGTTTATGGGGTTCCTCCCCCGAGAGGCCATGGAACGTGGGTAAGAGATGAATTAACCCCGACTTTAGTTCGAAGGAGGTGTTCTCCGCCAGGGTTGGAAATGTGATGCACAACGGCTGCTGGGGTAATTCCGGAGCAGCCAACTCCCTTAGCGTTCTTGCATTTGCCATGGGGGTGTCTTCATGACCTGAGTCACTTGAATTATCACCACTCGAATTTGTTGACTCACCCTCTGAATCCAAACTCTGAGATGCAATGCTAGATGGCTCCTCTCGGAGTTGTCTAGTCTCTTTCCTAGTCTGGCGCGCAGTCTTCTTTACTTCCGGGTCGAAAATCAATTCGCCTGTACGAGAAGAACGAGGCAAAAACTAGAAAATGCCAGACAAATCCAAGAAAACAACTTAGAAAGAAACAAAATGAACCAAAACACCGTTCCCCAACAACGGCGCCAAAAATTGACAGGTGTCGAGCCTGTGCAATAATAATAACTAAAAAGTCCTAATTACCACCACAATTAATTATAGAACAAATTCAAGTACTGGAGCAGGGACCCTAGGTGTGCAATGGGTTTACTCGATTCACCCTGTTCTCGAAGAGTTTGCTTGATCCGATATACCAGAATTGTCTATAAAAGTATTAAATTTGCGTACAATGGCAAGTAGGGTCGATTCCACAGGGAACAGGTAGGACAATTGTTTCTTTCCAAATCAATAGAACAAAATTTGGGGATATTCAATTAGAGTGAAAATGAACATAAAATAAAATAAACAAAATTCAAAAGCTAACTCAACAATTACAATTTACTAAAATAGCAATTAATAAAATTCTACCCAAATGATCAACTTCTCAGGCACGGTCCAATTAAATGATCATCGATGCAAAGGTATTTCATTCATTCATTCACTAGATTGGTTATAACTATCAACAAGCTTTGACAGCCAGTTCTTCCTTACCTTTTCGACAGTCAAGGTACGACCATTGACTGCTTCCCTAATCAGAAAACAACTCTAGGTACGACCATAGGAATTTAATTATCCAGTTGCATTAAACTTAGAGAAACCCAACCCTAACCAATAAACACGCTAAGAGGGTTTATTTAAGCTAGATCTTACGTTTCCCCAACATAAAGCCAATTATGGTGGTTGTCACTAGTTGTCAACTAAACGAACAATTACAGATTTAATTTAATTAACGTGACAGTAGGCTATTAAATTAAATCAAATATCCGGCCGTTGATACTCAATTAATAAAATACCCATGAACAATTAATTCAGGAAACGCACAAATAGTAATAAATTGGAAGAAATAGTGAAAGTTTGATTAGATCTCACAGATGTCATGGACCGCGCCTTCGCGTCGACTTTTGGGTAGTGGAGAAATCTAGCCGCTCCTCATCATGTCAATCTCGCGTGGTTCAATTAATTCCATCCACACAAACATCAAAGAATTGGGAACGATAAAGTAACGATGAAAGGAAAAAGAAAAAGTCTCGCTTGTCTCTGCGTTGGTGTTCGTATTGAACCCACCAAGTAAAAACAAGAGTTTCTAAAGCAAAAAGTGAATTGTCTTTCTATTTTGTTTGCACTGAAACCACAAGTAAAAACGAAAAGCACTAGAGAAAAATCGGCTAAAAGCAAAGCCAAAAGAAATAGGAAAAACGTCTGACAGATGAAAAAGTGAAAAGCTAAAGCTAATCTATTCCCCTCACGTGAATCTGGCTCCTTTCCTTTTTGTATTCTCCAAGTAGCGCCGCCAGCAGAATCAAAGGAAACGTATTGGTATCAAGACCTTGCTAAGGGTTTTAATCCCATGCATCGCGGTTCACATAGGCCTGGTTTCTTTATTGGCCTTGTTACTACCAATCCCGCGGATCCGGCTTTGGGTATCCTTCTAGAGCTTCTGGCGTGGGCACGCCATAGAATAGAGAGTCTTCTGGAAATTGGCCTCGCTAGAGCACTTTTTTACACCAACCACCTACAATTCACACAAATATCAATTATGAGCAAAATATCAATACTTAGCACAGTAAGTAACCAAAATTAAGACAAAATAGCAGTGCAAAATGTGCTCAATAATTGTTCTATCAGTAACTTAGACAGAAACCATCTAAATTAATGTTAGCATGCAAAATGTCACAATTGCCCCTTGTAAATAATGAAACCCTAAGACTCTTCATCCATTTGGTTTGGTAGTCAAACGATTGAGGAAGAGAGAGAGAGAGAGAGAGACAAAAACAGGCAAGAAAATCCTAGAATGAGAGAACTTCAAATATTGCTTATATAGGAGACTATAAAATAGGCATATGGAAGAATAAAAATCCAAATGAAATGTCTATAATTTGGTTGTGTAGAATGTTTAAGCAAGTGGGCCCTCATGCAACCAAGGTTACTTTTTAGTGGTGTATCCCTGGTTTAGACATAGATAGTGGATTACTATCAATTACAGGGAATGATGATATTAATCTCATAAATTTTTCACATCTTTACCTTCCTATAAGAGTAATATATAGTGAAAGTGGGAACAAGCATTTAAAGAGCCACCCCTATATGCTGCTAGTGGAATTAGTACTATTGAAAGAAAGGTATACATCTAGAGCTGATGTGGACCAAAGTAAGAAGAATGATGAGCCTGGCTAGTTATAAGAAGGATTGGAGACCATAGATGATGGTAATGAACATAACTGGAGGGTTGCTATGTAAGACCTGGAAAAGGCCGACAAAGATGCTGTAGCATGGCTAGCCAAGTTTCCCTTAACATTGTGGTCTAGATTTCATTTTGGAGTAAGTAGCAAGAATGACATATTGGTAAATAAGCTGATTGAGTCTTTTAAACAACTATATTCTTGAAGTAAGGGAATTGGCAATGGTTTCTATGTTTGAATGGATTAGGAGAAGGTTATTCATTGAATTCAAGTCAAGAGGACTGGTATAAAAAATTTCAAGGCAAAATTTGTCCCAATATCCAGGAGAAAATTGAAAAAAAAAATGTAAAGTAAAGTAGGTTGTGTGTTGCAATATATGGCTAGTGGCTTGGAATATGAGATTCTGGCATTAACATGAAGTAGTTGTGGATCTTCAAGATTGGACTTGTTACCTATGACCTATTTCAATTAAATGGAGTACATGGATGTGCTAAAATACAGGCAAAAAAAAAAGGACTAGTTTTATGATATGTGCATAAGTGTTATAGCAGGGTGACATACTTGAAGACATATGCCCACGTGATTAATCCTGTTTCGAGTGCCAGGTACTGGGTAAGGGCACTTGAGGATCCCATTAATCCATCGACAGTACGAAAGATGCCTGGAAGGCCCAAAAAATGAGAAAGAGATTAGTTGATGAACCAAGGAAAGGTCAGTCATCAATGAGCAAGGAACTTGCTACACATTGCAAGAGATGCTTTCAACCAAATGATAATGCAAGAATATGCAAGAATCCAATTCATTCCGAAGTCCAAATTTTATAAGGTATATCCTTTTTCCAACTAACCAAGGATATTCATTATTTCAACTAAACAATATCTATTTTCGTTGTGATAGGTGCTTGAAGTACTAGATGTTCAATAACCAGCAAATCCACAATCTGATAAGTTTCTCAACATCCAACTTCAGCATCATATCAACAGCAAACGGTGACAAAACAAGTTAAAGTTGATTGTGCCTGCATATCCAAAGCAAAAGTCCAAAAGATAAGGGCATACACTTAGCCAACGGTGTCAAGTGTAGCAAAGTTGTCTCCAAGAATCCAGTTCTTTCTTAGGTAATATTCCAAAAGTTACCTGGGTAAAATTACCATTGGTATAATTATGGACAAATGATATGTTAGAAAATTGACTTAATTTCTTTAGGTAGGTTTCTTATTTTGTGTCAAAATAACTAGTTTCTTAATTGATTTTAGTTACTTGAAAGTAGTAAGCTAAGGAATTTCCTATTCATATGAGTTTAGAAATTATTTCCTATTCCGTATAAGATTAAGAATTAGCAATTATTTTCTGTTATTACTTGGGTGTTAGCCAAGTAATGTAACTTATAAATAGGTGAGGTTGGTATACTACAAAGTGGCACACAAGTGCAACATATAAGGGTTGGATTTGGATTCAAATTGTATTCCTATATAGGATTTTCCTCTCATAATGAAAAATGGATTTCTCTCTATGGACTTTGGCACAATGATGAAGGCGGGCGACATTAAATCTTGTGTGTCATTTATCTTTCATGTTTGTGACTTATTTGTCATTAAATTGTTATATTCTTGATGTCTCTATAGTTGTTATTTCGTGCTTGGTCCCAACAAACTGGTATTAGAACAGGGTTCATGGTTGGATCCTATGTGACTATTAAGAACAAGTGGATTTGTGGTTATTACCAATTCAACAATTTAATGGTTGGTATTCTTATTTCAATAGTTTGGCAAGACGCATCGATGGTAAAGGATAAGAAGTTGGAAAGCATGGAAACACTTGACAATATAAATCTAGGCAGGTGATTCAAGAATCAAGAAAAAATGGAGTCCATTATTGATTTTGGACGTAAATCGATGGGAGATATTCTCCACAACTCCAACAGTTGATATTTCATCTTGGATGGTTTTTAGATTCAGATTATGTTTTTTGGGTGGGTGTAGCATATGTCCCAAAGAAGCAATGGAATCTAATTTTCAAGCGCTATAAGACTTTGACAATTACGATTTTTTCGTTGTAAATGGGTCTTGAAAATCACACATAGTGAGACAATTCTAAAGATGAGAAAAAATATGGTAATTTTTACCACTTAATTGCTTCAATGGAATAAAAATAGAACTCATAGAAGAGGATTCCGAATTGCAAGTAGTGGTAAGAAAAAATCTTGCAAAAAGAAATGATAATTGAGGCACATTCTCGCAAGTCAACAGGAAGTTAGATTTGGGGTAACCATACATGTTCATTTGTCAATTGAATCAATTGGGTGTTATGATTGTATTAATTCGGATATGTAGTTCGAAACCATATTATTTGGTAGTTAAAGGCAAATAGTTACTAAAAGAAATATTCACCAAGGTAAAAATTTGGTAGAAAATTGACTTAATTTCTTCTATGCAAGTTTCTTGTTTTGTGTCGAAATAACTAGTTTTCTAATTGATTTTAGTTTATTTGAAATAGTAGCCAAGGAATTTTCTATTTATATAAGTTTAGAAATTAGAAATTATTTCCTATTCGTATGAGATTAGAAATTAGCAGTTATTTTCTGTTATTATTTGGGTGTTGGCCAAGCATTATAGCTTATAAATATATGAGTTTGACATACTACAAAATGGTACACAAGGGCGACATGTATCGTTATACATAGAGTGAAGAGAGAGTTCTTGAGAGATGAGAAATGGTATATAAGAGTTGGACTTGGGTTCAAATTGTATTATTATATAGGGTTTCCTTAATAATAAAGAATGAGTTTCTCTCCGTGGACTAGGCTCAATGATGGAGTCGAATTGCGTTAAATCTAGCGAATTCCTTTATTTATTGCTAAAAAAAAAACCGTACAAGTATTGATCTGACAGGGAGAAGGTATTGAACTATGCCTATCGGGCTTAATCTACAAATTTTTTTTTTCAAATTGCTGGGCTGTCGGGCTGAGTCCAGTTGGATTTTGAAAAAAAACGGATGGCTACCAAACTGTGTCAGCCCGACAACCATCATCAAAAGGCAAAAAAAAAAAAAGCTGTGTGGCCCACCATCATATAGATATTGGTTGTTATAGATGCGCTAATTACTGGCGCACCATTATCTATAGCTATAAATATGACATTTTGCACTAGAAGTACAGAAGTAAGTAACTGCTTATGTTTGTTTAAGTAGCTGCTTATGTTTCTTTCTCCTTTGGGTTAGCCAGCATCTTATCAAGTTAATGTCAAATTAGAATTTTGTCCATGTCTTAGTACGGTCTATTTTTATTTATTATGAATTTATACAAATATGAATAATTTAAATACAAAAATTAATAACAATCCTACATATTCATTCATATTAACTTTAAAAAATTAATGTATTCTAAATGTTCAATTATTTACTAATTTTTAAAAATTTGTTTGCATACTTTCTGTGATGATCTCATCTCACCCTAAGGCGAACCCTAGGGTTTAGCGAACCGCATGTCTGATTCTCGTCAGGACTCACTCACTCATATTAATTTCAGAGATAACTTTAATTTGGATTAACTACTAACAATCGATTCACGCTTACATTTTTCCAACTAAAATAAGAGTTATCTTAACTATATCAATTAATATATGCATTCCTCAAAATAATAAGTCTGCATGACTTTACTTCAAATACAAAGGATTCACCACTGTAAGATTCCAGGTTTCGAACTTATACTACCCGGCTTCTTACACACCTGTCTTCCACTCCTGTAAGGAAAACAACTATAACGGTTGAGTTAGAGCTCAGTGAGGTTCAAAAGGCCAAGCAACCAATTAGCAGTATAAAACATTCACCAAACACAACAATTTAGGATATCAAATTTGTGAGGACTCATATTTTTATTCTTAATTTCGCCTATTTTAAAATTATTCACTTTGGTGTTGTTTAATTTTACTATTTTTGCACGAATTTTTCTTAAATTAAGCTTTTATCGCGTGTGCGTCGAAAGTTTCTCGAAAGTCGCACCAACGCGACTAATTGAAGATTTGTGGATTTAGTACTAGACTACTAGGTATGAGTAATTGTAGTGCTAGAGGAATTACCTTGCAGGATTAGTGTATAAGTGTAGCAAACAAGAGAGAAAGTGGTAGTGCAAGACACTATTGAGCCACTATTGAAAGTTAACTTTTTATACAAAACTTATGGTTAGCCTTTCCTTCACTTTTTCCACCACAAAAATTACAACATTTCACTCCCTCATACTCTCTCATTTTCGGCCGACCAAGGAAGGCAAAGGAGGGGAAGAAAAGCTTCACCTTTTAGCTTCAATCTTGCTTGTTCTTCATCATCCAACCCACAAATCTTTTGGATTCTTGCTCTAGCTTGAAGGAAGATGCAACCTTGTGGTGATTCTTGGTGAAGTGTTGGTGGAAAGTCTTGCTATCAAACTAGGGTTTAGGAGCTTGAAGAGGTAACCACTTCATCCTTCTTTAATCTTTCAATTTTACCAAGATTAGAGGTTGAATTTCATGGGTTTGAAACCCTAATCAAGGAACTAGGCTAGAGGACTTGAGGAAAACTTTTATTTCTTACTTTACATCTAGGCTAGTGGTCTTGAGGTGGCCTTTTAGGTAGCTGACTTGAGGTTCTTGCTTGATTGTTGTTGTTTGTGTGATGAGTGTCTTGGTATTGGCTTGGTAAGAGGAGAGAAAGTTGGAAGGAACTCATGGGAAGAGCTGGCCGAATTTGCTGCTTTGTTTCCTTGCTTGAATTTTGAATTTTTACTACTTATATGACTGCTAAAATGCTTGTTATATGTTGTATTATGTGTGTGAAAATTGTCTTTCAAAAATCATTTCAATTGGTTGCATAAAACTTGGGTTTTGTGGAAAGGAAGAAAACTGGAAAAGCTAACCAGGTCAGCCGACCAAGGGTTCTTTGTCTGTGTATAAATTTTTGTAAAAAAGTTAAAATCAAGTGCCATTTGCAGCATTTGAAACTAGACACCAAGAGCTCTTCAACGGTATAAGATTCCCCTGCTAATTCGTTTTAAGTGAGCCGTAGCGAATCGGCAAAGTAGACTGACCTGTTTTACTTGTTTGTCCGAGAGAAACTGTGTAGCTGCATCTTGTGACTCAATTTCATCCCTCTTGTGAATGGAGTTTGGAAATGATTTCTTCTGATGAATTATAGAATTTTGAATCTAGTTTCTAAATCCATAAAATATTCTCAATTTGGATTAGTGTAGAGTTAGATATGGCCAGATTTCAAAACTGTGTCAAAGCTGATAACTGGAAAAATGCTGAACAGGTTGCGAAATCCAGCCATCTTCAAACTGTTGTATCTTGCTGTTCAAAAATCCAAATTTTGTTCTACTTATTGTATTTGAAACTTGACTTGAAACTCTTTCTGTGCTATAAATTTCAGAGGCTAATTCAATTTTTGTGAATTTTGCTGAATTTTCAAACATTACTGAAAAATCAATACTGTTCTGCCCTGATTTCATGAAACAGTAAATTTGAGCGAGATTTGAATGATCTCTAGTTGGAATCTGGGAAAAATGTCTTCTGGAAAGTTTTAGTACTTTGAATCTAGTTTCCAACGGTATAAAGTTTCCTATTTTTGGACTTGCCAAACTCAAGATATGATTTCTCAAGTATTGTCGAGTAAAGTTGAAAATTTCTGATTTCTTAAGAAATGAACTTTTAAGAACTTCCAACTTCCTTTTAGATTGATAGTCCGTTATAAACTTGATTTCATGGATGATACAAATTTCCCTTGTGACTTTAAATCATCATTTTTGAATCTCGATTTTCGATGAATTAAAACTCTTTTAAGGCGTTGTTTGAGTTTTAAACAAATGCATTTTCTTCTTTGAATGCTAAGTGGTCTAGGGTATCCGTGAGTGATGGTTGGTCACTATTTCTTCAGGTGCTCAAGAGGGTTTCGAAGGAAATCTCGGTGCGGACAACTAAAGGCCTTATTTGTTCACTTACTTTTGAATTGGTGAGTGTCAAGTGCATGACTTGTTGCTAAATACTTGAATTGTTTCTTGTTAATTAAGTGATTTGGACTTGTCGAGACGAGTGTGTACTTTACCGCACTCGTTCTCTTTTACCTGACTAGACAATTGACTTGTGTGAACGTGACTTGATAATTGAATTGCGTGAACTTGGCAAATTGTATTTGTACATCTAGAGACACCCAAAACTCATTGGCTAATCTTGCGACTCGAGTCGGCATGGGTTTGGTCGAGAAGCCTGGTAAACCATGAGAAAATTATAAGCTTGATCTTTTGAGGTCTTGATTGGCATACTCGAGAAGTATTGCCCTTCCAGTGTGTGACGCCCCCACTTCTTCCAAGGGTATCGGCGAAACGCCTGTCCAACTCTCGCCGGGGTTCACTACAGTCCATAATTCAAAACTAGAAATGCTTCGAATAATTTCAATATACATTTAAAGAACTCCAAAATATTTATACTTAAAATTTGCTAACCTTCAAGATTAAATACAACCCAAGAGAATAGGTACTACAGTCATCTGCTATAATACAATTTAAAGTCTTCAAAAGAAAATAATCTAGTACTATTCACGGGCACTCTCGGTTTTGAACCCTGTTAAGGAAAACAAAAGCGTGGAATGAGCTAAACAACCCAGTGAGGTTCCAAAACACATAAGCAGTTCTAATAAATCAAGTAAATTAAGTATAACACATGTATGGTCAAAGTTTCACATTGGCACATTAAAATGAGACATTTATCATTGTATAAAAATAAACACACATTAAAAGGATACGGTTTTCTCGTGGAACTGTTTCAGTCAACTACACCTTATAACTCCAATATTTCCCTCGGTTTGTCTGGCCATCGCCTTATTCCTCCAGTAGTAATACTCGAGTATACCGAAACGGTGGCCCAGAATTCCAACCTACCCGACCGAGCCCAATCCTGACTCGAGCAAATTAGTAACCAAGGGTAGGGCCCAGTTCAGCTAAGAGCTTACAACATGCGCAAGTAATCAAATAAACCGGTAAATGGTAGAAATTCACGGTTAAACGGTAGAAATTTGTTATTTTAGTAGGTCGAGTGAGATAAAGTACACACTCACCTTAAAACGGTGAAAAATTACATAGGAGCAATTAAAGATAACACTTAACACTGAAACACACAAGAAATATGCGGTAAACATGTAGCAAAACTATTCAAGTCACAAACACCTATAAGGAACACTCACCGAAATCAAGAGTGTAAAACAAGAGCGAGACAAGATCAAACGAGTTCCTCGGGATCCTCTTGATCACCTGAGACATGTACAATTACAATTCACTTAGGTATTCAGTCAAGATCTAGTAGTATTCCCGCTACTCTCACTTAAGAGATAACGCGTTTAAATCGAATGCAAATATCACCTAATAACTTAATCCGCGAGGGTAGCATTTGAAAATACCCAAGAGTACATTAATCCAAGTCAAGTCATGTCCAAGATTCTCCAAGTTGAAAATTAAACAGATCTCTAAATTTTGGCACGAAAATCGAGGAAGATGGATATATTTACTTGAAAGTTTGGCCAAAGCATTCCGGCATTACTAATTAAGTTCTCAAGAAACCTTTTAAATCATTCTTTTAAAATACTTGTATAATTGTCAACTCTAATACAATTATCAAGGCCATAAGAATAGGGTTGAAGTCCCTAATTTAAGTACGAAAAGAAGTACCATTAACCAAGAGAGTTATATGACCAAGTAATTGCATCAAGAAAGGTTTAACCTTCGGAGACCAAGATTTGAAATGAAAGTTCAAAGTTCCAAAGAGACCTTGTATTAAACCATGAAATCAAACTTAAAACAGTCCAACAATCACAAAGGAAAGTGAAAAGTTCTTAAAGGAGTAATTTGGTTGAAAACAGGAATTTTCCAGTTTAGAGTGACACTATTTTGAAAAATCGTATCTCAAGTTCCGTAAGTTCATAAATGGAAAAATCTATACCGTTGGAAACTAGATCCAAAGTACTAAAAGTTCCTAGAAGATATTTTTCCAAGATTCTAAACGGAAAGCATTCGTTTTTCAGTTCAAAATTTCAATTCCAAGAAGACAGGTTTGGACCAGTCTTGGTTTTCAGCAACTTTGGAAATTTAGCATAATTCACAGAAAGTGAATCAGGCTTTGAAATTTGTAACACAATAAGAGTTCCAAACAAGGTTTCAAATACAACAAACAGAACTAAATTCGGAGTTTCGAGTATCGAGATACATCAGTTCAAAGTTGGTCGCGTTTTACAAACTGTTCAGTCATTTTCCAGATTTGAAAACTTATCTTTGAAGCATCATTTAGCCATCGAAACAGCATTGAAAATACACCAAATTTGGTAGACTAAATCTTCCATATGTGAACTATATCTCTACCAAATTTCACACAGAAACTCATGTGGAAAGACAGTTAACAAAATAGTCAAAGTTTGGGAAAATTTGAAAGCAAATCTGCCGTCCGTGATTCTCTTTCTTTTTCAAACGTTTTGTCCCACACAATCAACCTCAATTAGCTCAAATGTTTGAAACTAAGGTTCCATAAACATCCAATGAGCAATTTAGAGGTAATTTTCATCAAAGTTTTCGAAACAAAACATTCCAAAACAAGTGTGACCATTCGGCCAGCAAGAGGGAAGAAACTTTCCAATTTCCAGTTTTACTGCAATTTAAAAATCAGGCCATATCTTACTCTATACAAACTCAAATAAAGAATGGTTGGTGGCGTTGGAAACTAGGTTCCGAAAGCTACATTTCATCAGAAGAAATCATTTCCAAAATCAGTTCACAAGTAGTTCAAATTCAAGCCACAAATTACAGCTTCTCATTTCCATTCGAATGAACAGGCTGAACAGAACAGCCGACTTTATCAGTTCACTGAAGTTCACACAAAATGAACTAGATAGTGATTACAGCTTCTCATTTCCATTCGAATGAACAGGCTGAACAGAACAGCCGACTTTATCAGTTCACTGAAGTTCACACAAAATGAACTAGATAGTGATTTTTATACTGTTTTAAATCTAGGAATGTCTATTTTCAAATGCCACAAATGGCACTCGATTTCGACTTTTGTACAAAGAGTTATGTTCAATCAAAGATACACTATTCAGGCCTTCGGATGACCATTTCCAGATTTCTTGCAGTTTCGAAAATTCTAGTTTTGATCAACCAAATGACATGATTTTCAGAAGGCATTTTGCACATACAATATACCACATATATACATCAGTTTCACAGTCAAACAACCAACAAAATTTCGAAATACAATCAAGATAACAACAGGACAGATTCGGCTAGCTTACTTTCTCTCACGGTTTTCTCTCTTTCTTTTTCCTCTTCTAGTTTCTTCTAGTAAAACTCATCACAAACACACTAACACACACATAAACATCACGGCAGCTCTCATTTAACTAAGGTGGGAATTCATAGAGCCCACTTCAACCAACCAAATCCAAGCAGCAACAACAAGAAGGAAGCTACAAGTTTCGAAACCAAGAAATGAAACAAGAAAGTAAAAGCTTTGGTGGAGATGGTTATACCTTCAAAACTCAAGATGAAACCTTAGATGAAACCTTAGATGAAACCAGAAATTTTCACCACTAAACCTCCAAGAAATTCCCCAAAATGAAGCCTTCCTCCAAGCTCAAGTTAATCTCCAAGTGGTATGTGAGTTGGGTGGTGATTTGTGAAGGAAATGGAAGCAAAATGAAGCAAAAGTTGAAGTTTTCTCTTGTTCCTTTTCTTTCTCCTTGGTCTGGCCAAAAATGAGGGAGTGAGGAGAGAGAGATGACGGTTCGTTTGTGTGATGAAACTTGGAGAGAAAGAATGAAAAAGGTAGCCATAAAGTGTGCACAAAAGTCAACCCTCAATAGCGCGAAATAGTGTCGTGCACTACCACTTTTCTCTCTTGTTTGGTACACTTATGCACTAATCCTCTAAGATATTTCCTTTAACTCTATAATTACTCACTTTTACTAGTCTAATATTAATTTCTCAAATCTCCAATTAGTCGTACCGGCGCGACTTTCGAGAAACTATCGACGCGCGCGCGGTAAAAGCTTAAATTTTAACTCACTCACATCTAATCCCTCAATTAACTTTTTTTAGTCTACTATTGATCATTCTTAATTCTCCAAAACTAATGTACTCTCGGATCGAATTTACCTCAGAAAACGTGTATTCGTTATTTCTCGCTAAACGAGCCGTAGAAAAATTAAATTTGCTAACTAAACGTTTTAAAATTATAAAATGGACTTTTTTGCATACAAATGGACTTGAAACGGATGAAATAAATTGTTGAGGGTAAACGGGTGAATAAATAATCAAATAAGTCAGTAAAATAAAATAAAAATAAGAAAAAATTCGGGTCCTCACACAGTGAGTGTTTGGTTACGGATCCGAGAGGGTGAAATGAGAGATGGAGGAAGTAAGCGGGATTTCTACGGACTTGCTACCTACCCGGTTGACGGAGTGTCATCACGTGGAGGTATTGGATCAAGTCTTGGCAAAGCAATGGGAATTTAGCTCCTGAGAGCTCCCGTATCCTTATTGATTATGCTTTACTGTTATTTGTGAATTACATGAACTTTCTAGCTATATTTCTTGTACAAGTGTTATCGTTACTTGAACTTATGTGTTTGCCTGCTTTTCTTGACCTCATTGAGCGTTAGCTCACCCCCGTAGTTTGTTTTCCTTAACAGGAGTTCAGAATGGAAAGATTTTTGGAGAAACTGACTTGATTACTTTTGATTAGAATTTGGATGTAAAAGGTTTAGTCAACTTTGGATAATTGTATTTTTGGAGAATTTTGATGTACCTTTTAGAAACTTGTGATGTAAGACTTGAATGATTATATAAGGAAGCGACCTTTCTTTATATTGACTTTTATTATTGGTTGATTACCTTTAAGTTTAAATTTGACTCGTATTGAACCCTGACGAGAGTTAGGCAGGTGTTCCGCCGATACCCTTGGGTTCGCCCTAAGGAGAAGTGGGGGCGTCACAAAATTCAATAAAAGTAATCAAGCACTTCAAAGGATGCGGTATTGATACGGACTCTAGAGGTGACTCCCGTCCGTTTCCAAACACAGCACTTAGCTCCGTTCAGCTATTCAATGTCAACAATCAATATCAAAGGATACAGTACTGATACGGCCTTTAGAGAGGCTTCCGTCCAGACGTAGTACTTAGCTCCATTCAGTAATTCAGTGTCATTTCTCCAGTTAAACGGTAACCAACATTCTCCTTTCTTCCAGTGTTCGGTGATCATCTTAGTGGATCAAACTAAAGTATACCAATAAATGTTACCCAAGGACTATTGGCATATTCGACTGAGTTCGTTGCTGGCTCGAATAGGCCGACCGTTGTTGGGGTTTGGGCCCAAAATGGTCATGCACAGTTAACAATAGCAGTTAAACAATTGATGGTTCTAAAAATAAGTAGGTCGAGTGCGAAAAAGTACACACTCGCCTTTTATCAGTGAATAATAATAGCAATTTAAATTGAAAACTCAAACAATTACACTTAGCAATCCATCAGTTCACCAAGCAACAAGCCACAACCATACTTTAACATTTAATTATGAATACATACAAGAAACACTCACTTAGTCAAATAAGTTGCACTTCGGTCCCAGGATTGCTTTCACGTCCACTAATAGTTCTTGAGACAAATTTCAAGTACTATAGTTATGGTATAATTCTAGGAATAATCACTAAGTATAGTTACTTTCATCATCAATCTCAATTCTAAGTTGATTATACTAAGTTTAATCGTTAGAAGGTACCCAAAGTACATATATCATTCACTTTAGTACAATTTAGTCATGTTCAAGCACAATAATATTGTATAAAATCTACCCAACAATTCAAGTTCAAACCAAAATTAATTAAGGTTAAGGTTTAGTCTTAAAGGTGAAATAATTGTCCAAGTTCACTCCTTTCGTTTCCCTTGTGCAAAGCCTTAACTTTCTTATTTAAATCATTTGATAGGTCTCGTGTAACTTTATGGCTAGTATGCTAGGGTTTTACAATACCAAATATACAACATTCATGGGTAGATTAGGACAAGAGATGATACATAAAGTAAGTTTAAACCAAGTTCATCAAAACTCTTGGCAAGAAAACGGAAAATTTTCAGGTTTTGTGCTTCTTTAAAAAATGTCTTTTCTAACTTTTAACTTAAAAAATATCACATGCATGTCTAGATTTAAAAGGTAAATGGCGTGTGGAGTAAGTTCTTGACCAAAACCAGCAAAATTTTTGGAGTTAAAGCTGTAAATTCCTAACTCTCTCTCTCTCCTCGGCCTTGTCAAAAATTTCCAGCAATCTCCTTGAGTTTTCTCTTGAATCAACCAACTTTCACTAGGACCAACAGTAAACACATGATACTACAAAGAATAAACGCATAACCAGAATTCTCCAAGCAAAAATTCCTTAAAAATTTCGGATATAAGTTTGGGAAATCAACTCCCTTTCCTCTCGGCCAAAGTTGGAGTAATTCCAACAAATAAACTAGCTATAAAATAGCAAAAACCAGTTCTAAAACTTACATGCGTCACTCTAGAAACATTAGACAAGGCATAAAGCATGGATTTCAGTTATGATCTAGCAATATTTTGCAAGAAAATAACTAAAGTTGCAGCGTTTTTCCTCCTGATTTACTGTTTTGAAGTTTCAAATTTGGTGCTGCTTTAAAAGTTCATCCTTTCTTGCTTTTAAGCTCTCAAATGTCACATCCATGATAAGGTTAATGTGTTATGAGGTGTTTTAAACCACAATATAAAGTTTCACAACCAAATTCTATAGAAGAAAACTGGAAAATTTCCATCTTCTCTCTCGGCCAGCCCACTAAAATTTTTCCAGCTATTTCTTGCAAAATTCTCATTCAAGTTTTTCAACTTTGCTCTAGATTTTCAGATACAACGAGAGGATAGACATATAACTTAAATTTCTAGAAGAAAACTTCTCCAAAATTCGAATAACAAGCTGCATAACCAGCTCTCACTTACTCGGCCATAACAGAATTTTTTTTTCAGCAAATGAGCAGTCATTAAATAGGAGTTTCTTTAGCAAAAACTCACTTTTCTTAACTAAAAACCAACATGCAACATACGTGATTAAGAGTATTGGAAGATTGAGGAGTTTTATTACAAGTTTTACCTCCCTTTCTGCGAAAATCTAAGTTGGAAAATTCTGACAGCTTACTTCCTCTCCTAGCTCCTCAAGGAAATCGCACCAGGCTTCTCTTCCTTCTCCCCTCAATTCTGCTAGTATAAACACCAAAGGGCTACAGTTTCCTGCTCACTCTCAACTCTCTTTTGTGCGTGGAAATGAGATCATAATATGGTTCTCTCCCTAACTCACTCTCTCTTGGTTTTAGCTGGAAACAAAGGGGAACCAGAAATACTTTTCCCTCTCTCTTGATCAAGGCTGATTTTGCATGTCAAGGGGCAATTATGGTGGTGTTAACTTAGTTTGGTACTTGAACAAATGTCCAGCTCAAGCCAAGTGTCAATTGCATGCACAACTTAAAATTTTAAACCTTGCACCTTCATTCCGTTTCACTATTACCCCACTAGTTTCTTGTCTAATTCGTATTACATTTCCATGAATGTGAATCATGCATGAATATAAAATATTTTATTACTCCTAGCAATCAATTAAACACTCCAAGTAGTTGATAATCCAACAAGATTGCATGTTCAAATTTTCTAATGGTTGTGTATGCAATTAAGTTTAAAATTTCGAACTCTCACACTTTCACTATAATATGATAATGTATATCAAATAATGTATCCTATATCAAAAATTTGGTAGATAAATTTTTATAAATATTATTTTAGATAATTTAAATTTTTATAATGACCATAAATCTAGAACTATATATTCACATTTAATTAAATAGAAAAGATAGCAATCCACTTTTTTCATCAATAAATATTTAGTTTATAACAATATTGGTAATTCTGTCTGTGTAACAGTTAATTCTCTTTTTTGCACTAAATTAATTCAAAATTAAGAAAAGGGATGATGAACATTTTAAATAATAATCAATGATATGGTGATGAAATAAAGTAATTTATGAAATATGTAAATTTTGATAATTGTAATTTTAAAAAAGTTTTACTATAGCTTTATATAATAATTTGATAGAAAGTAGATATTATTAAGATAAGATTAATTATTTTTTAAAGTTATTTTAGATATTATTAAGATAAAATTAGTTATTTTTAAATTTATTTTAAAATTAGGGATAATTTTTAAATATATAATATAATATTAAATATGGGTAAAATCTAAATGACTCATAACCCATTAATTCTTTTCAATTAGGCTTGCCACGTAGGAGTGAAAAACACTCTAATTAAAATAGCTACTTTCATATATATATATATATATATATATATTTCCACATGTACAGTTGTGAATTTCCTGTTTTTAACCTCCTTGAATGGATGCTTTTGACTTTGTTTCCTTTTTTCAACTACTTAATATAATGTCATTGCAGTGTAGCCAAACAACATCTTGAATCATGCCATGGAAATTTGGGGGACAATACTGACTCTGACTCTATTATAGCATTTATGTTCATGTGTTTATTGCATGCAAGGCTACGATTGCTATCTATGCCCATGAGACCTGACTCTGTTATTTGGGGGACAATGTTGGGGCCACGCAGCTTTTTTTTTTTTTTGCCTTTTGATGATGTCAGCCCAGCAACCATTAGTTTTTTTTTTTAAAATTCAACTGGTTGCGGGGCTGACTGCAATTTAAAAAAAAAAATTGTAACCTGCCGGGCTTCTCCCTGTCAGATCAATACTTGCACGATTTTTTTTGGCAATAAATGAAGGAATTACCTATTAAATATTGTGTGTCGTTTATCTTTCATATTTATGGTTTGTTTGTCATTAAATTATTGTACCCTTAATATCTCCATAATTTTTTATTCCGCGCTTGGTCCCAACATGATATTAACTTATATGGGAATGGTAGCCTACATCTATGGTAGGAAACGCTGTCAACAGAGAAATAGAACCAATACCTGTGGCAAAAACTAAGAATGCTACAACTAATACTCAACAACTTGAGGGAAGAGTTAGGCCTCCAACTATCACATCTATGTTGCAAAAATCAAGGCCAAGAGAATCAAAGAAAATCTAGTCTCTTGATTGAAAAGTCTAGAATTAGTGCATTATGATTTGAAATATGAACATATGAACCTTTTTGTTATTTTGGTGAAATTAGAAGTAGTACAAGACCTAGATATGGTTGTATTTGTTAGAAATCTGAACTGAACATATAGATTTCTATTAGTTGTTGATTTGGTGGAAAATATGGTGTTATTTTGCCGGATGTTATTTGAAGCTATTATGTGTAATTGATAGTGATATTAAGTTCTTTATTAAGGATAGAAAATGGATGTTTTATTTCCTGTCGTTTTGCCATTTGTTTCATGTCATTTTGCTTGCAATATTCTGGTTTTTTAATACATGATTTGTCTTTTCTTTTCTTCTGATTTTACTATATACATTTTCATCTCATAATATAAGCTATATTCCAACATTCTGCAATTTACTACTCAAAATAGCAGTTTATACGTGTAGCTTAAAACATAGACAAAATGAGCTCCAAACTAAACAAGTTCATAACTTTTATTTTTGCATATGTAAATAGGAAAACAAACAATAGATGAACTAATTTTTATACATCAAATTCACTGCTTCGACATCAACAACAATAGTGAAAAGATGGACACCATTAGACAACAATAAACTAATAATTTCAAGTTCTTAAATTCAACTTCCACCTTCTGCAATCCAGATATAGTAGCAGATTCCATGTTTACTCGACCTTCAACACCTTGGTTCCTAACAAGGTGAATTCTGGTCGGACAAGCCGAGTCACGAACGCACGAGCTCACCTGCCAAATGAAGAGTAGACGGGGTCTTGTCCCTTGATCTTACTCCAATACTTAAGTTAGTTATAATTCTGGAGTTGAATATGCAGATTAAATTGCATCCCTCATTGTATTAGATGAGTATTTATAATATTTGTGCCTATAAATGAAATGATGAGGTCTATCCCCCTGCCTGACATTATGAAACAGCCTAGGACAGCGGTGTCAGGTGTAGGTCTAATCAGTAGGGTAGCTGGTAGTGTTGAACAAGGAGGTAGACGAGGTAGAATGCCTCATGGGTCACCTTGTCTGGGGACATCCCCATACGAGGTGTCTGTTGTCGACAAAAAGTGAACGGGCTAATGGAGTTCAGGCAGGTCAAGGTACCCCACATAAGCCCCCATTCTCAGGTGGATTTTACGTAACCGAAGCTCCCTGCGAGACTACATCTAGAAACTCTAAAAGGACACATGTTGAGACACATGTTATGAAGAGAAGAAACATCACTCGAGAGTGATTAATGTGTCCAACTGAACGAATGTCACTTAATTCATCGGACATTTAATACAGAGAGAAAGAGGGGGAAAGAGGCGGGCGTTTCAAAAATTGAATAGTCTGCCTTTTTACCTTCCTTCTCCTTTATAAACAGGGGAGGATTTACAGTTATTTTCATTGTGAGTTAAAAAATAGTAGTTCATTTAAAGTGATAGTTTGAATCGTCTGTGCCGAGCAAATATCTGCCGCGCTTTTCCTTTTTGAAGAAATAGTAAGTTCCTTCATTCTTAGTTTTTAAATTATAGCTAGAGTAGTCCGACCTCATAAGGAGACTATGAGGCCAAATTTTGAGAAAGCAGATAGGCCCGCCCCACCCGAAGAAAAGACTACAAGCTCAGAGGAACTAGCTCGAGAGAATCTGAGGAGACAGGATCATCAGAGTCCTCGGATGAATCCAAGGTGGTTTATAATGATGAATTCGGAGACTATGTATCCCGAGATGAAGGTGTGATTGTTCCCCAAGCTCCACCGGATCTCTCAGCCATTGACTTCAGCGAGCTCCCCTTATTCAGGAGTACCATTAGGGAGGAGAAGGCAAAAGAGCTGTTGAGGACCTATCTCTGGTGCCGAGGTTACAACATCTATTGTCTCAAGGCAGATTAATCAGCCACGCTTCCTCTCGAAGGTCAAGTGGCCATGTACGCTGACCAACTAAAAGCCAGGTTGAGGATACCGATCACAAGATTTCTCTAAAATAACCTCGAATATTGGGAGCTCAGATCACCCAGTTCGTCCCCAATGCTATCTAAACTCTCGTGGGATTCGAGATGTTGTGTCGAGAACAAAGGGTAGTTCCTACCATTAATCTCTTCCAGAGATTCTATATGATGAAGAACAATAGGAACAAAAAGGGGTGGTTTTATTTCGGGACTCATTCTCCACACGTTGAGAAGTTTGTGGTGGACGTTCCCACCTCTATCAAGAGGTGGAAGAATAATTTTGTCTTCGTACTAATTGAGAATTTTTCACAAAGGGTTCTGGTGGAGGCCTCATAATGCTACAGCCAACCCGTCTTCTGGGTTTGTCAAAGAGCAAAACATCCTAAAAATTAAAGGGTCGAGTTTCAAAAATAAATGGCTGGTTTTATCCCAAAGCGGTCTTGATGGATAGGGGCATCAGCTGAGCTGACCTCTCTTCAATCCCAACAAACCTCCCTACTTCTCTTTTAGACTCAAGAAAACTTGTAACTTTCGTTTCATTACTTTGTATTTCTTTTTTTACTAAGTTGTAATTCATGCTTTTTTTTGCAGTGGTGAAGGTGTCTGATTTGACTATCTCGGGAATCGGGAGTGTGGCCAAGAGGCAAAAGCACAAGGCTACAGTCGAGGTCTCAAAAGTGGGAAAGAAGAAAAAGAACAACTCAACTGCATGCTAGCCCCTTGTGATCATAGTCGAGAAAGGGGATCTCGGCTACTCCCGTTATTTCTCAGGGAGTGGTCACCCAAGGTGTTACCGTGGCCTCGGCTGGTCATGAGAGAGGGATGACCTTGCCTCTTCCTCCTTTGGTGATTGTAGGGGCCTCTCTTTGAAATAGGTATCTGGTACCTCTTCGTTCCACCGGTTCTGAAACGAGACATCCAGGTGAGCATTACTGTTCGGAGTGGGACATCAACGTCCATGATCGGTGTCAAGATCCACGCCTATCTCGAGAGCTATTGCTGCACTCAACTCTGCCCCGTGACATTGATTACATGAGACGGTTGACGTCTCCGGAACTGGTGGATCAACCCCGCTATCACCTGGGCCTCTTCATCAGCCTTTACCGCCAAGATAACCAGGTGATATGGCCTTCTGCTTGAAACCTATCAATCCACAGTCGAACTTCAGAAGAAAATGGTCTGTTTAGAGAAAGAGTTCACCGTAGCCCAAAATGAGAGGAACGGAGACCAGCATCTCCATTTGATGGTATCGACATTCGGGCCTACAGAGAGCTCGGCTGATATAGTAAACAGGGCGCTGAACACCCTTGTCCTCTTGTATCAACACCATACTGGCAGTTTCTTCAGCCGAGGTGAGATATAAGTAGAAAGTCTCCCCTGACCTCAGCAAAGTGAGGGTTAGGGGATGATAAAGGTACTCCTTCATTTGATCAAAGGCTCTTTGGCACTCCTCATCCCAGGAGAACTTATCAGCCTTTTTTAAGATCTTGAAGAAGGGCATCTCCCTCTGAGTTGATCGGATAGAAATCATTTAAGAGGGGCTGCCATTTCTTGAATTGCCTTGATTTTAACAGGGTTGGGTTCAATGCCTCGATTGGATATCAGATATCCCAGGAACTTTTTCAAGATAATTTCGAATACACACTTCTTGGAGTTAAGCATCATCCGAGTTTCCTACAAGATTTCAAAAAATTTTCGCATATCTGAGAAGAAGACACTAGAGGTCTTACTCTTAATCAAGATATCATTCACGTAAGCTTCCATGTTGTGACCGATCTGTTCTTTAAAAGTTTGATTAATGAGACACTGGTAAGTAGTTCCGGCATTCTTCAATCCAAAAGGTATAGTAATATAACAGTAAACGCTTCGGTCAGTGATGAAAGCCATTTTTTCTTAATTTTTCTCACTCATTCCTATCTGATAGTAGCCTTTGAAGACATTCAGGAAACACAGAATCTCATGTCTCATAGTTGAGTCGATCAGAGCATCTATTCTCAATAGTGGGGTAGCAATTATTTGGACAAGCTTTATTGAGATCGGTGAAATTGACACACATACGCCACTCACCGTCATCTTTCTTGACCATCACAGGGTTGGACAGTCAGGTCGAATATTGGACCTCCTTGATCATCCAAGCTGAAAGGACATCTCTCCTAGGATAGCTTGACTTCATTCCAGAAAGAAATGTCTCTTCTTTTATTTCACAGGACATTCCCAATGATTAACGTTAAGTTTATGTATTATCAATTCAGGTGGGATACCAATGGCCTCATTAGCTGTCCAAGCAAAAATGTCCTTGAACTTCATGAGGAAGCTTAGTAGTGCTTCTCGAATGATAGGAGAAAGAGTTATCCCGACTCGAATAATCCTCTCGGATCATTTAGAATATAGTGTTATTTGTTCTACCTCATCTCCGGTCTCTAGCCTCTTGGGATTCTAGGTCTCTTGAGGCTCAATCGCGTCAATGGACAACACATCAGGTTCCCTACTTCCTGATCTCAACAAGGAGTTAGTAGAGGTCGGTGCTTGCAAGGTAGCGAGATAGCATTCGCGAGCTGCTTGCATGTCGCTAATTATCTCGGGGTAGGGAACTTAAAACTAAAATGGTAAGCAGAATAGATGGCCCAAAGGGCGTTTAAGGTAGGGTCAATCGATTAATATGTTGTATGGAGAATCAACCTTCACTACGTCAAAATTGATAGGAATAGTTCGGCAGAGGGCGTAACTTCCGATCCTCGTTGTCAGAGTGATCATCCCTTCGGGATAGACCACATGTCCCCCAAACCCTACCAAGGTCATCCATACATGGGCTAACTAATCATTTTTCTGCTGCAAGCTCTTGAAAGTTTGGTAATATAGCATGTCCACCGAACTGCCAGGATCAACATAGACTTTCTTGACAACAAAGTTATTGACACGAACTTCAACCACCAAGGCCTCGTGGTTAGTTGACGCTGCAAGTAGGGGATTATCCGGCTCATAAGCCAACACTTGGTTGAGTCAAGAGCTAAGCTCCATTTTGTCGAGACTAGCCTGATAGTATGTCCTCTTTCGAAAACTCTGACTATCTCCTCTCGTTGGTCCGTCAGTTATGGCGTCAATAACTCCAGCTATATTGGACCATAGTCGGAGAATCTATCTTGGGGAGGTCGGTCAAACTCTCTATGATCCTGGGGGTCTCTGTCATGGCTCCTATGATCCCGGCTGTCTTCGTTTGTATTATCTAAGCGCTTCTCTTGGCGATTTGAATCTCAATTGCTCCAGATGAACTGTTTCAAGTACCCTTGCTTAATGAGATTTTATATTTCTTTTTTGAGGTCATTGCAATTTTTGGTCTCCTGATCAATGTCTTAGTGGTACGCATAAAAAAGATTGATGTTCCTTTTCTCCCTCTTCTCGATCATCTTAGGTGGAGCTCGATCAAGGTTGTACTGCTCCATGACAGCAAGTATGTGCAACCGAATTGTGGTGAGAGGTGTTAACTCAGCTTCGAGAATAGGCTATTTTCCTTTCGCTATCTGATCAAACACATTACACCGGTCTCGGGAGGAGTTCTATTCGGTGGTACCCGAGGTCCCCATCTCGGTCCTACCCTGGTCTGTCCTCCGCCGATCAGGTGTTGTCCGAGATGTTTGGACTTTCCTCTTCATTCGATTGACATCTTTCCCCTGGATGTCCTTGTTGACTTTTTGTCAAAGCTCGCATAGCATCCAGGGGTATTCCTTGTGCACGTCAATATTTAAAGTCCCGGCCACCAATCCATTGGTGAAAGTCGCAATAGTTACCTATTTATTTGGGTCAGAAATTTGAATACTTTTATCGTGAAATCTTTGAAGGTAAGAGAGCAAGGATTCACTGGGGGCTGTCTTGGTCATCGAATGGGATGAAACGAACCTGTATATGAACTTCTTCACCAATTCTTCCAGAAATGATATATTCTTAGGTTCCAAATTCCATAACCATTTTCAAACAGTGCCTTGAAGGAATACTGGAAAAGTTGGACAAATGATTGAATCGGACACACAATACAGGAGGAAAACCAAGATGAATGCGTGGATGTGATCCTTAGGATCACCTTGTCCATTGTAGGGCTAGAGAACCCGAAGCTTAAAGTTGGGGGGAACCAGGTCATCATTTATGTCATTGGTGAAGGGAGGTGTCTTCGTGTAATCAATGAAGAATCCAACAGGACGCTTAAGTGTATCATTTGTTCGCCTTCCGAGTAGGTCTTGAGAAAGGGCTCTAAATAGGGAGGCCAGCTTGGAAGTAAACTTGGAGGGAGTTCACTTGGAGTAACTTCGCTTCGGATGGCGGTCATCTGATTCTTCTTCAAAAAGGATCTCTAGGGAAGTAACCAGCCGTCGTTTTGATGACTCGACTTTTTCCTTCCCCTTCCTCTTGAAGAATCTTCCCAAATCTTTGAATATGCCAGGATTCTCTGCCACGAACTCAACGATCTTAGTGAGGGTCTCGTCATTCATAGGTTGAGGATCTTGTTTGGGCTCCTTCATATGCTGAATGGCATCATGTTGGGCATCAATATCAATCTCGAGTTCAGCTCGAGGAGCTCTTTTAACTTTTTGACCGCATAGGTATCATGTTAATGAAACTACCGATTCCCATAGACGGCACCAATTGATGAGGTAAATTATGGTCGAACGAGCCGAGTCACAAACGCACGAGCTCACCAGCCATACAAAGAGTAGACGGGGTCTTGTCCCCCAATCTTACTCTGATGCTTAAGTTAGTTATAGTTCGGGAGTTGAATATACAGATTAAATTGCATCCCTCATTGGGGAGTACTAGATGAGTATTCATAGTACTTGTACCTATTAATGGAATGATGAGGTTTACCTCCTTCCTGACATTATGAAGCAGCTTAGGGCGGTAGTGTTAGGTGTAAGTCTGACCAGTAGGGTGGCTGGTAGTCAAATCACTCCATCAGTCACAAGTTACACAAATAACTGAGGTGTTGGTAGTCTTGAGTAAAGAGGTAGACGAGGTAGAACGCTTTTCAGTGTAACCTCGTGGGTCACCTCGTCTGGGGAAGTGTCTGTTGTCAACAGGGAATGAATGAGCTAATGGAGCCCGGGCAGACCGAGGTGTCCATAGTTCCCAAAACCAATTTCCTGTAGTTGCTGCTCTCGACTAGTTGGGTTACACCAATACCAAAATCCACATTCATCCCTTTCACAAACAAAATGCAGCATACCTTTGGTTGATTTCTTTGAATCGACAATTTTGACCTTGCCTTCCTCCCATAATTACACAACCTATATTGATATCTCAAATCCCTACTACTACCACCGCTTTGATAGCTTGAAGAAGATGTCCATGAAGACATGGCAGAATCAATTTCCAGTGCTTACCTCTTTTCCCAATTCAATTGCAGCCTATGTGAGGCACGGATAACTCCAATTTCTCTCCTAATTGACCTCTACCATTTTGCATCGAAAGAAAAGAGAGAATGGGCATTGAAACCCTAAATAGCAAATAGATTGATCTTCATTTATCACAGGGTAAAATAGGTAGCTAATGTCATCTTTTTCTTTTAAATATTGTTAATTGCAAACTAAAGATACACCAGAAATGCGTGACTCTCAAGCATGGTTAGTTTAGATGGTTTCTATCTAAGTTACACTTTAGTTAAAACTATAGGGAATTAAATTGAATATTCTCCAAATCACAGGAAATTTTGGTATTTTACACAGACATATATTTCTCCAAGGCTTCCCTTTCTCTTCAACTCAAGAGAGAAGAAGATTGGGATGCTTAATCGATAATGAGCTTTGAATTCGAACCGAACAGGACCCAGGCATGAGGCAGAGGTTGTCGAATAGAATCAGGTAAGCAAGAAAGGATAGCATATTAGCCCCACCCCAATGGATGATTACTTTTGGAGTTTATTGTACATAAGATTGTTTGCTTTTGCTAGGTGATTTTGCAACAGATTAACTTTACCACTGTACTTAAATATTGTAGTAGTACTACTGAATACTGGAAAATGGAGATTAATCTTGAAATGCCCTCTTCGCTCCATGACAGTGATGACTTAGGATTGAATGGAGGAGGAGTTGGAATAAGAGTAGTTGACAATCACAATAACACAATTGAAAATCATTTCGAGTCCTCGAAAGAGGAGGAGAAATGGGGATGAGGGGTACACAAAGTATGATGAAATGGTGTAACTGCCTTGTGCTACGTGATTTTGAGCCTCAAAAAGGTCAAGAATTTGACAGCAAAGAGGCTGCCTACTCATTCTACCAGGAATATGCTCGCTTTGTGGGTTTTGGGATTACCATCAAAGCCAATCGCTGCTCCAAGAAATCTAACAAGTTCATTGACGTCAAAATTGCATGTTCTAGATTCGGGACCAAGCGAAGCCCTAGTACTACTACTACTGCTAACAATAGCACCGCTAAGACTAACTGCAAGGCCGGTATGCATATGAAGAGAAGTCCCGATGGCAAATGGTATATATATAGCATTGCTAAGGAGCACAATCATGATATTTGTCTTGACGACTTCTACATTGCCCTCCAGGGTGGAAAACACAAGCAGCAGCTCTCAAGTTCAATTATCGATCAATGTCGAAAGAAAGGACTGCATTTGGCATTAACTACAAAGAGGATGTAAATTTCTTGCTAGGTCACTTTGTCCCTTGTGCAATCTGAATTTCAAAATTTGTACTATGCCGTGGATCTTGGTAACAAGAAGGAAAAACGTGTGCAAAATGTTGTCTGGATCGATCCCAAGGGTAGAAATGATTATGAACATTTCTTTGACGTAGTTTTCTTCGATACCAGCTACTTAGGAAAAGGATGCATACTTCCCTTCCTACCTGTGGTTGGGGTGAATCATCATTCCCAGCACATTTTGCTTGGCGGTGCACTGATTGGAGATGATCTTCTTTGTCTTTTCTTTTGCTTGGTTGATGCGCACTTGGCTAAAAGCTGTTGGTGAAGACATATTGGTGGGAGCCTAATTCCAATAAGTTTACTCTTGAATATTGGGCTTTATTTTAAGTTGATGTGTGTTTTCAATTTGGCTCCAGTAGCAGCAGAAAAACTCAAAATGCTGAATGCGTCAAAAGAATACATATTACAAATATCTTATTTCTTAAAGGTGTGTGAAAAACATGCAAGACCTTCTTGTCTTTCAGTTGTAATATTCTTATATATATAAGGAAACCGTAGCCGCTATTCGAGAGTGCACAATGGATGAATCCCACCCTGTGCAATAGCCCACCAACCACATGGAGGAGTAAAGCAGATGTCCCATAAAAGGTTCGAATCCGAATTGACAGAAAAGCATGACACCAGCTCTATCATCTCGACCAACTCAAGGGACAGTAGTGGCATTCTTGCTAACTAAACGTTTTTCTTTTCTGTTTTAGGAACATTTCAATTCAATTTTGACACAAGTTGGTCATTATGCTTCTCAACAGAGTCTGCAAGGATTGGTACTGAGTTGAGAAATATGGATCTTTGTGGTTTTGTGTCACAAAATGTATCATAAATTGCTTTAACTCATATTGAGATTGGCAGTTTCTGGGGCAGCTTGGTTTCTGAGCAGCAACATCCACCGTACCTTGCAGGACATGCCATGCTAAGGGCTGGTTTTGGCTGTAGCATGAATAATGAGATGTTCATCAATTGAGCATTTCTTTGTTGCTGTACCGGGGTAGGTAAAATCTGCAAACTATCTGCTTGACAAGTGTTTTCTCCGTGAATTTGTTTTCGTTTTACTTACTAGATGTTTAACAATTCTCATACGACTATACCAGTAGGAATTCGTGTTTTGCAATTTTAAGGTTTGATAGGTTAAACATGGTCTAGTTGTCCCACACAACTAGACCATAGCCACAATTTTATTGCAGGGCAACCAGCAAAACAAACTCGTAGGAGCACTTGCATAGCTGTAAAACGTGCTGCTAATTCACAAATAATCCAGGTTTAAGGGATATGACAAAATCCCGCCTCATAAATATGCACTGCCTGGAAGCTACCCTGCTTAAAAGTTTTTTTTTTTTTCCGCAGACTGATTAGGCCAGGCAACATTTTTTTTAGTCCTTTTTCATCATTTTAAGATACATCTTGTACGCGATATTACACCCAATCTCCCACCTACATGTTATAGGTTTCTCCTGTATATCCTCAACTTGGAGCCTCGTGATCTGTCATTCCAAATTTAACAGTTTTTGTTTGCTCCTCACTATAATCCCCATTCAGCAATGCAGCCTCATCTTCAATCATATAAGCTGGTTAGTCTTTGGTACTCTCAGCCTTCCCCCTTTAGTCCTACATTATTAGTAGCTTCTTAAGTACAGTATCTAAGTTCTTGAGCTTGAGACATAGTTCTCCACTATGTTCACCTGGTGCAACCTTAGCCCAGGAAGAAAGTACAACACATTTATGCTTCAGCAGAAATGTCCCGAGCATGGAGGGTCAGACCAGTATTTAGGAAACCAGAAATGAACAAAAACAGGGGGATGGTTAGAACTTAGAAGTGAACCAACAAACCTCCAGCAGAACTATGTACCATAGCTACAGACTCTGAATATCTTGCCTCTTCATCAATCTGCACCACAAACCATTTTTCGTGTGAATTGTTGCTCCTGTGACGATTTCCACAGACTCTGGAGATCCTTTCAGTTCTATATCAAACTTTTGCAGCAACATAGCCAATGCTATTGTTGACTCCATGAATGCAAATTGGTCTCCAACACACTTTCTTGGGCCCCCTCCGAAGGGCAGGAATGCAAAATCTGACATAATCTGATAACAGCAATAACGGCCATATTGGCAAATTTCTAAGAGTTTACACACTAAAGTCCTCCGAATAAAAAAAATAAAATAAAATAAAGAACCACTATTAAATAACCTCATTTGGATATAAAGCTCCAGGACTTCTGGATGGATCAAAACCAGCCCATCCTTCAATGCCTTGGCTCACTCTTTTTACTAGAAAGCGTTCAGGTTCAAAGTCATTGGGATTATCCCATAAGTATGGAGATCTATGAACATTGTATACCTGCCAGATGCAGTTAATTTAATAGGAAATCCTAAATAGCTGCCCAAAAATTCATTCTGCTACACATGATCGTTGCTAACAGTTTTCAAGTCTAATTTTCTATCACTAGTTGTGAGTTTCAAAGCTATCATATGCACTTTCATCTTTTTATATGAAACATAGTAGATATATTCCCCAACAAAAAGGAAAATAAAGGCTCACAGATAAGAAAATATCAGTGCCAGCAGGGATTGCATATCCATTATTGTCACCTTTATGACCTCCTGCAGATGTGAAGCAATGGACTTAGAAGTAACTGAAATTATGGCATTGCTAATGAGAAACAAAATTGAACAGCAGATGTAATTCCAAAAACAAGTTGTTTTCATGGTTGCAAAAATACGAGAAGATGCTAAACTTAGTTGTTCATTAAAAGATTTTCAAGGTATCATGACCTCATTGCGTCTAATTTTTGGCACTACTGCATAAGCTCATTCTCCATTTCTGTAAACAAAACCCAGCACAGAAAAGGGGGGCAGCAGAATATATTTGTATCCTTTTTTTTGGGGGGGGGTGGAGGTGCGGGGGAGGGGGTTGTGTGTGTGTGGAGGGGTTGATGAGTTGAGCAAAAGAGAACTTATTGCATCCCAGTAGAGAGCTGAAAAAGAAACAACGCAAGAAGTAAAATGTTCAAGAGTGTCTGAAACATCTTTTCTAAGGAAAATTCTAAACACTTGTACTCTTTAGATATCAAGCACCACATATGTAGCTTGATGCGAGATGATATGTCACTCCCAAAACTTAGAGCTTTGAGTATTAGATATGTCATTAGCTGTCAGTTTGAGACTCAGTTTGGATGGTGGATGCATGCAAATACAGGTAGGTGACGCTACAAACTTCAAGTACTATGAGCTCCTCAAGACTATGTTGCTAAGAGGAATTAAATGCAAAGCTTAGCTGCCCCTTGAATCCAAATCAGACCTTCAACAAAAATTTGTTTTCCTGTTATGAAGTTGGCATGATCTGTTCAACTTACTATAGGACCATACCAGGCAACTTGTCTGATTTCAGAGAACGCCTAATAAGGAGTGGAGGCTGCGGATATAAGCGTAGCGTCTCTACAACAACAAGTCGTATGTACCTGACAGCATCCAGATGGCACACAGCCATTTAGAATGCAAAAAGTATAAAGGCTTTATGATATTTAAGATCAAAGTTAATATTTTGACTGTTTTAGTCTGCATTTAAAAGTAGCAAGATGAGGCAATATAGTGAAATGAAATGAACTACTACTTTATGTAATTGGATAAATACAACGTACCATCCTTCAAATATGTACTTGACAAAAGTGTTATAATTAACCTATTTACACTTTTTTGGGGTGTTTCTCAAGAACATTTGCTGTAGCTACTTTATTGGAAAGAGAACATGTGAGACAAAAAGGAAAATGGACTACATGTTAAAAGTTTTCTAAAATCAGGTTTTATTTTTTTGAAAAAAGCAACCCATCCAAACAGGCCAAAGTTTATTCCATTAGTGATTCTCTAAACCATGAAGCTGGGCTCTTAGGTTGCCACAGAAGAAACATATACCTCAAGTAGGTCCATGAAATTAACCTCTTAAAACTTTTGAAGCAACAAAAAATTGATTTAGTTCAAATTTCAATCCACAGTATGAGTATTTTGGTATGTTAGGGGGCTCTTTGCTGCGTGCAATGTGGATCTCTTCATTTTGGTGTTACATCAAGAACTAAACTGAATGTCAGTTTCACCCAGATTGCCAATTTAACTGCCCATTCTGATATACTTCTATATCTCTTGCCAGATTACCAAAACAGTTGTCAAATGCATCACAAAATTTGTGAACCTTTTACATGAAGTTATTGAACTAAAAAGGAATCAAGAATGAATTCTCAACTGAACTTCTTCTCTATGGTCAGGAACCTCTTATATACCAAAAAAAAAAGCAAGCATTAGGTTTTCAGACCCATCTCAATTAATTTCTCTTGCAGAAACAGATAGCAATGAGGAATATATTCATATAGTAGGTTTACTGTATGCATCATCTCACACTCAAATTTATTTGAAGTCGCAGAAAACAAGCTACAGAAGATCAGATTTCTGTGTCTACATGTGTTATGTTATAATCAAGAGGAGATGCAAAACTTTCACATTCATTCTTCCAGTGTATTTGATGTTGTGATATATTATATCATGGTCATGAATCCACTTTGGGTATACTCATGTATGTTGGAAATAACTACAGAAATAATTTAATGAGCAGCATAGCATAGTAGTAAAAGAACTCCGGAAAGAGATTTTACTATGGCAATAGGAGTTTCATGGAGCTCTACCACATACTCTAGTTTTTTAATTGATTCTATGGTTATCCTTCTTTGGCCTAGCACTGAATCAATCTCAGCCCGTGCTTTCTTCATTTTGCTGGGATGCTGCAAAACAGCAATTTACCATGCGCCATATCTAATACAAGTTGAGAAATCTGTTGCTGAAGAACAAGGAAACATTGAAGAAAACCAATCTAAATCCACTTTCTAGAGACATTCTCAAAGAGTTTTGAATGTCACTAAGATAAAACCTACTTGTGCAAGAAGGAAAACAGCCCAAGTAAGCACAGCAGCTGTAGTTTCATGGCCAGCAATAAGCATTGTCATCAGATCATCTCTAAGCTGCAAAATGGAACAGCAGCAGATTATAAACTCCAACATATAATAGTGCAGATGCAAAAGCAAACATAAGCAATATAAATGAGAAAGGTATTAAAGTGTGGATAGTTAAGGTAGCTAGCATACTTGGAGGTTGAGATATAATTGCCAGAGATTACAATGTCAAATTAGCAAGCAATTGCATAAATTCTGCTAAGAACAGCCAGATTCAAGCAATGTAAATGCTTTTCTAACTCGTGAAATGATTTGAACAATCACCTATGTAAATTCATTTCTCCATACAGCATAACTTGGCCAAACATACCTACATGTTCATGTGCAATTTGGAAGAAGAAAAGTTGCTCACTGAAGTAGTACAATAGGTGAAGAGGTTGTTTTGGATACAGAAGTTCCATCAGCAGATGAAGAAAACATCACAAGTAACTTTTACTCTACCTGACAATCATCAACATCTGCACCTCTCATATCAACTAAAAATCGCAACAGACTGGCATCCTGCAAACTTCAAGAGTTATGGTGCCAAATTTACTACCTTGTTACTTTCAAATATCAATACAGGAAGTGCATAAGGATTATGCTCACTTTAAGTTTTAAGTAGTCCCTTTTCTGCAGTTGCTCAATGTCTGTTTCCTGTGCCAGAATGCAACCTCTTGATAATAAACAATACAATAGTGAATCTACTAGAATAAACAGGTGCAACAATGCAATTAGTGTAAAGCAAAATGGCCACCTGTTCCTCATTGGAAGACAAATAACTACTCTTGCCAATATTCAGGTAAGGTTCTAAGCCTGGCTTGGGAAAGGAGTCATCAAAAAGCTTTTGATTCTTCAATGGTAAATAACAAAACACATTCCAAGGATATTTCAAACTACCAAAGCTAGTTTGCTGTTTCTTCTGTTCTCCTGTATCCTGAGTTCCTGACAATGAAAAACTGTATAGTTCCTTACTGATTATGGAAGAGTGGGTGTCAATGCTCAATGTACCAAGCACTAGTATCTAGTCCTCCAGACAAAGCAAAACTGGTGATTGTTCTAGATTAGGAAGATTGGGTTGTCTATGCTCCAGCTATGAGAAAAGCCAAATTACGCAAACAGAGACAGAGTGGACCATATTAAGCAAAGAGCATGTGTACCGTATAATAATAAAGTGAAAACAACCAAGACCAAGTATCTGTACCATGATGAATGAAGAGGATCTATGCGTTTCCAGTGTTGAAGAATGTACAAGAGAGAAGCAAGGCAAATCCTTGAGTTACATCAACAATTCTTTACACAAGACTTTGCAGCAAAAACTAGATGTACTACCTTAAGAAGAAAAACAGGCAAAGTAACCAAATTTCTGAACTCATTCGACACACTCAACGTCCAAAAACAAAGATAAGAACAATATTAAAAATATGTCGGGTTCATACTACTTTTAGACTAACAGAACTTATAAGGCAAAGAGAACCTTAGTTAATGCAAGCATCAACTGCATGAAAACATGTCAGGTTTCACTACATGCCTCTTGGATCCCAACATAATTGAAAGGGGGGAAAAAACAAGAAGAAATCCTCTACCTCTCTGTCTTTTGCTGTCTCTTCCCTCCCTCTCTACTTTCTGCATGAAGGTCAAGATATTCTAGTATCTAGTTTTGGTGTCTACGAATTTGAATGATTCAATGGATGTTAATAGATTTATGAACCACAAGACAAACAAAAGAATGACCAATCAAGCTTGAATTTGGTATTTGGGCTTTGAAATCATGTACTCCCAAATGTTTTGAGCAAAGCTAAGGCTGGAAAGATATGAGCTTTATGGGACTAAACAGCAGGTGTAGCCTGGATGACTCGTCAACTCATTCGGGGTAGGAGAAGAAAGAAGAGGATAAAAAGAGACAAGAGAGCAAGAACATACAATTTAAAGGAATAAGACTAATCTCAAAGTCCATCCACAGATAACTACACAACAGAAAGTCATGTCATTCTCCCACTAACAGAAAGCCCACTATTTCTACAGTAAGAAACCATTTCGCAAGTTTAGTGCCATGTGGTGCTTAAGCACAAACCACTCTATTAACCCCTTCCAGATTTTCAAGAAAAACTCTAGAAATTAGTGCATTATGTCCTTGACACCATGGAGGGAATTTTTTATATGTCACAAAGATGATGGTAAGGACAACTTTTTCGGAGTGTGGCAAATCAAAAGCAGAAGGATGAAATATGGGTTATTATGGATGAAAAATAAGTTAAAAACTCATGAGTTTTTGTTTGTGATAGTAATGAATCTGATAATTGTCTTCTATGAAAGATGGAACCAGGTTGTGATATATTACCACTGTGTTCAAGAAAGACAAATGTCTCTCTCAGGTAATAATATAAAGAAAGGAACACAAGTAGCATATTTTGTGGACCAAGTGTTTGGTTAGTTTAAAGGTTAACAAGCTGACTTCTATCACCTACATGCTCCAGAGGGGAATGGCAGGAGCATTAAGGGATCCATGTCTTTTGATATGCTTCAGTTATGATGTGAAAGGGTAAGGCTGGCTGTTAATGATAAACGAACCAAAGCTGCTTCTTCAAGTAGTTCTGGAGTTATATACTCCTTACCTGTCTGGTCTCTTTTGCATTTCTGATAAGATCAATCAAGACAGTCATTGATAAACTTAAGGTCTTTCTGGAACTTTCGCTGCCTGGGGACTAGCCATTTTGCCAGAGGGAATTTCCAGTAAGGTATGTAGAATGTTGATCGATGTTCAGCTTCAAAGAGAGTACCGTATACAGCCTGAAAAAATACACCCTAGATATGTATTGACCATTTTGATAGCAAAAAAGTTAATCAAGAAACACAAAAGCATGTGATAAATTATAAAGCCAATAGTAAAAGATTTTAAAAAACCATTAATTGCTGACATGCTATCAACCTCAAAAAGAAGGGTAGAGACATGAAATGGCATAAGTTACAATATTTGCAAGCAAAAGCTTAATTGGTGAAAAAATACTCAATCGAAGGACCAAAATATGGAAAACATATAGATACATCCAACAACGTCTGGTATACATACCAATTATACAATCTGAGAACAGTATTTCATGAGAGTTCACAAGACAATGCTACGTGGCATTTTATTTGTTAAACTTATCATTAGAGGAAAGCACTCAAACTTATTAGCATTAGCTCTCTTAATTTGACTATAGTAGTTTCTACAATTTAAAGTAGTACACATTCCTTCAAATTACTTGTTTACACTTAATTTACATGAAACCTAAACCAACTTTTGATATTAGTCCTCTTGATTTTAATAAATAAAACAGTATTCTAAATGCACAATTTTTCACCCTTGGTTGATTACAGATAATTTCTATTTTAGTTTATTCTTCTTATCTGGAAAAAGGTCTATTTCCTATTAATACATTTGATTTAAACTCCCATTTTTTACTCTCTTATCTTATATACTAAATCAATCTCCAAACGTTTTCCATTATGTCACATACATCTTTCCTAAGCTCTTGCAATCTCTATAATTTATTTGTTTTTGTTTTCGGGGTAAAATATCTAAGCATTAGCATTACAATATACTTGTAAGTAGAGCTATAGAAAATTAATATCATCATTTTCAAATGTTAATTAAGCTCTTCTTACCAAGATGGCATTAAGACTTTTAAGTTGTCATCTCAAATTGTAATGATGTAAATCTTTTTCAAGCAGTCAAGCATAACCTCATCCTACCATCTGCCCTTCTAAAAGCTGGACACAAATGACATTATTTTCCATTTTTCCCGACAGATATCAACACATTTGTAACACTGGAAAAGAACACAGCCAACCAAGTCCGTGATATCCCCCTTCTCCCGGTACTCGTATTTTTGCTAGAGAAGCAAATCAAAACTCATGTAAATAACTGTATTTGCTGAATTATGCAAGAAAAAACCCAAGAAAGTGCTTCTGGATGTTAGTAAAGAAAGGGAATCTTCTCACCCCACAGACAAATAAGCACCAATGAGTAGATGGATAAAGAATTATGGATAGAGTTCTTTCTACTTCCTCCACATTTCAGTTGATTTACATGTCTCTAAGAACATAAGAAGGCAAAGCACAGAGGAAAATAAGATGGGAAAAGAAAAGAAAATGAGATGAGAACTGTCATTTCTACTTCTGTCCTACACAGGTTGTTCTGGCCGCTTTATCAAGAACTCAAACTGACTAATATTCATGATTAACTGATCAATTTGATTCTTACCAGTCAATTTCTACTTAGCTGAAGCAATTGGGATTTGAATTTCATAGATATATCCTAAAAAGTAATCATGTTGAACATATACTGCAGTAAAATATTTGCCAAATGAATTCCTACATTAGTTTACTTGTTTTCTTAATTGATTTCATTCATCTCCTTAATTTACTGAGTACCATATAAAATGATAGGAGCAGAATTCTCTACAACCATGCCAATTTTTGACATTATCATATAAATGCTAAGCATGAAAAAAGTTTACTTCTGAGAGGGTTCAAAAACTATTTACTTCTGTAGTCATGAACATGTTGAATGCAGTAAGTCCTTTGAAAATGATTTTCCAAGAAAATAGTTGCTTTCCCTAATTTCTTATGTTTGCTTGACGTGGTATCTCCTGCAAAAACTAATATTCTCAGTACTTTGTTCTGGTAAATAACCATGGATGAGATTGGATAACACACATAACCAACCAAAAATGTTATCCAAATTACCCACAGTAAGCCCAGCAAAGAATGGAAGAAATATTGAAGAAGTTGCCAAAAGTTACAGCCAAAAATCAGCCAAATTACATCCTCCATCTCTATGACAAACTATGACAAATTACATCCTCCTATGGGAATGACCTTCAAACGCTAACCCGAAAGTTTCAAATCAACCTTGCAAAACACCACAAGCTGCTTTTTTTAGTTCTAGATTTTTCCTCCCAATCTGCCAATCTCTCAAGTCAGGCCCTAGATTTATGTAAGAAAGAGAGAAGAAGAAGCAGGAGATAAGCGCATTGCAGAGAAACAACAGGAGGACGATGCATCTGAAAAGGAATAGGAAGAAGATAATGGGTATCTTGCTTCGAAGAGATGAAGTGGTCTGGTTTATAAAAAACTTGCAAAGAGAATGTTCCATTAGGTGTTTTAACATCAAATTGAGTAAAAAATTTTCCAGCAGAAAAAGTTTCCTTCGCTTCTGATGTAACCAAGCACAGAAAATTGGGAAAACACCAATGGAAAAATGTTTCACAACCAACCAAACAGACTAACTGGTAAAAGAAATCCATCCCGCTAAGTGTTGAAGTAAACAACGAACAGAGTGTCTTCAATCGATTACTCCAAACTAGAGATCTAAGAGTGACCAGTTCCATCTTTCCAAGGTATTTACTTTTGTCATAAGGCCTTTAGAAAGGCCTTCGATGTTTAAAAAAAATACAATTGAAAAAAAAAAAAAAGACCTCACTTTTCCCAGCACTCATGAACCGTTGGTAAAAATTAGAGCAGTCAAACAGAACATGTTGTTGCAAAAATCATATCAATAGTAGAATGAGAAAATGAAAGCAACTAGAAGAGTACGGCACAAGCCAGGGAAGAGAGGTAAAGGAAAAAGGAAACTATTGCAGCAAAACAACTTAATTTGCTGAGATATTTAAATGATTAAGAAAGTAAGCTAAAAAGAGTTGTTCAAGAGAACTTTGGCACAGGAGATAGAGATGACAGCATGTAAATTGCACAATCATCAATAAATATTAATATTTCAGTTGCTCAACTATACATCTACTCAACACCTTTAAGAATCCCAATATTAGTTGCAAGGAAGACAAAACAAAACCTAAGAATACATGCTGCTGGTGCATGAGAACATGCCAAGGGAGGAAACACAATTAAAAGCAAACTAAGTCAAACATCCATGAGCATTGGAGGAGGAAAGAAGTACCTAGAAGTACTATCTATATGTACACAAACTCACGAAGTTTGAACTTTTTACCTTAATAACAGGAGATTCTTTGGTAACCGAACCAAAATCGTAATTGAAAACTCCAAGACCAATAATATCTAAAGCCAAACTGGAAAATTCGGCTTCAAGGTCCAACTCAATGGTCTTCCCTCCTTTTCTCCCTTCTCCAGCAAGAAGTTTTTCAAACTTTAGCATCGTTCTCTCAGAGCAAATCAGTAAATACTTTGACCATGGCCTCCAAGTACAGTGCATGAAACCCAGGAGCAATAACTGTAAAAGGGGAGATATATAATTTTGAAAAGAAGGGTAAAAGAAGAAGAGTAGAAGAGAGGATGTGGAAACAGAAAAAGCTTATAACATGTGGAGATCTATCACTATGCAATTTACTAAGCTTTTGAGAGGAATTGCAACTTACATAGGTATGTGGTATAAGATACTTCTTGGTCATTAATTTCCCATGGACCAAAGTTCCAATTTAAAAATTATCACCTATCAGTAATGTGTACCATATATAATTCTACTGCTCTTTCGCCATTTCAAGAGGTTTCATTTATGTCACCAGCATTATGGAGCGTTGCAACGTTGCAAATCCTAGTAAACCCTTTGGACTTACTACAGCAATGAGTGAACATAAAAAATCATATGATCATAGAGAAAGCAAAAGTGCCAAATAGCATAAAAACCGTAAAAACTTGGATGTTTGCTATCCATCAAACATGACAACTACTTATACTGACGACATTAAGCAGACCACAACAACAAAATTACATAAAAAATACTCAAGCATGAACAAGGAAAATCAAAATGTGCAGAAGACGCAGAATTGAAATGAATTGTAACTGCATAGTTACTGATCGGATGTTTTTTACAAGCTAATGAAGTTTGAAACTTATAGTTTATATCATAGTCAATAGCCACAGAACAGAAGAAACAGAGACTATAACAGTGTCATCACATGTCTTGTTACATAAACGCCTAATCTAAAATGCATACTTCCTAATAAGGAATGAAATAAGTGTAAAACATGTAACTGCTCTTTCTTCTCCAGATTCGGGAAAAGCAAACATGATAGCTAAAATTATCAAGTTACTTTCACAGATTTTGATCTACTTATTCAAACCATTCAATTAGCAGTTTTAGAAAATTTTCTCTGGCAAACCAGATTAAACTACAGTGGATTTCTGCTTTTAATGAGTAGGAGGTTAACCAAAATAAACACCACCCCCCCCCCCGGGTTTCTCCCGTAATTTGCTTTTTGCAGTATAGATCCTATTCCTGTGACATTTGTCTTTTGAAATAGCCAAACGCCATGAAGATTATTTCCAGAAACACAAATTCTTGGCTGCTGAAATTTCAAGCCAGTACACCAAATCTATGGAAACTTCAACTGGAGACAGTATTGCGAAGGACTACCACTCCATGAACCGAATTTGAATATAGGGCCTTGCCATTCAGCTGTCAAAAGCTCTGATGATAAACTTACTAATAGCATTCTGGATAAATTTTGTATTGTTAAGATAATGGAGAATGTCATAAGTTACTATTACAAGTCAATAAGTGGATTGGAAATAGTAGAAGAAAAAATGTAAGATACTCAACTTTGGATTCGATAAGGAACATAATAAGGAAAAAAAATAAATACACATTTAATATCTCCTTCTGAATTTGCCAGCTTTTTTCATGTTATGAAACTTCAATGTAAGTTTATCAATTCTTCTGTGCTGTTACTTCATAAGATAGCTTGTTCTTCATTGTTGTGTTTTTTTTCATAACAATACTTATTTCCAACACAAGCCCCTTCAGCCCCTCCATCTTGAGGCCTATGACTCACCTCATAGAATGAAAAACTTTCTTCCTCCTTCATCCATCAATGAAAGCCTTGACATACCGTTCAAATTTAACTTTTAAATAGAAAGCCTCAAATCTCCGAAAACACTGTTTTTTTCCTTTACTGACAAGCTGGAACTACCTACATAACTTAAAAAACAAATTTTTACCAAAACAACTTAATAATAAACAGATAAAAAGCACAAAGATGAGGTATCTTGGGCTTGAGCAACATCATGCAATAGCCAAGTTAAGTTGATATACAATAAGAGATTCAACTAAGCAGTGTAGGCCACAGTTTCAACCGCATCATGCAATTTGCAGATGAGATTGGATTAGATTGAAAATAGATGGTTGGGATCTGTTTTGTACAGAAACAGATCCAAGAGAATGCACAGATAAAGTTATTTTCTACATCCTGTATATGAAGTTGTACAATGCGTGTCAGAGTTTGTATTTGCTGGTTGAAGATGTACAAAAAAAAACTATTAAACTGTTAATATTACAAGCCACTCTAGGTATGCTGACTCCAACCCAATTTTGAGAAGCGGGGGGGGGGGGGGGGGGGGGGGGGGGGGGGGGGCGGGGGAGTGTTCAGCTAGCAGCAATTATTAACTAACCATTTAAGAAGCAAAACTTTCTGAATGAAACAATATCAAGATGTCAGTCACTAAAAGATTTCTAAAACTTGCTACATGTCAAGCTTATGTTCGAAGAAACAAAAATCAAAGTCTTGGTTTGCAGCAGTACGCCCAATATTGGGACATGCAGTTATTTACTGCCTTGGAACAAGGATCCCTGGGTGCGGGGCCTCAAAGGATACATTCAACAAAGCTCCCCAAGAAGAAGTTTTTTAGGATTCTTAATTGGGATAGTCATTATAGCTTTCTTTATTTTTATTATTTTCCAGTTCTATTCATGCTAAGTTTATAAATTGCACTGTTCAAACAAGTACTTGGAGGCGTTTGCAGCACTGAGAAAATATGAACAAGTGCAACTAGGTTGAGCCAAACTGGCACCAATTCCATTAGGAACACAGAGCCGGCTAGCCACACAAGGACATTTGCCAAGGCGTTCAAGGTTTTTCCATAAGATTCTTTGAATCTTGTTTAGAAAGATAATTGTGCAATCTTTTCTAGGGTTCTGTACTGCATTTTTTTTTTTCACTCACCCACCCTCCCTACAGCCTTCCCACCCCCCATTGCTAGGCATAGGATTTGACCCTGAAACTGACAGCAGAGAAGACTCTAAGAGCCCTCTCTGGCCATTGGGCCAACGGGTTCCCTGCTGCATATTTTACGAACGAGTACCTATAAGTTTTTATACTTACAGGTTCAGAAACTTATCAGAATGGATAGTCCAAAAGTTACTATCATACATTGTCAATTATACAGCTAACACAGTCCAAGTGGACGTCCAGATGGACAGTTCAAGTGGATTTACTAAAACATTATACTGCTAACACCATCATTCTAAAAGAGTATCAGAGAGCTTGCTCACCTCTTCTCCTCTGCTTCCAAGTGTCATATCCGCAGGTATTAGCCCTTTCCATTATTGGTTCTAGAATTTCAGCAAGAACCCCCTAGAAGAAAATATAATATCCCTAATTCAGATAAGTAAAAAATACTGCCAAAAGATGAAATCACATCAACAGAAAGCAATGTGATATTACAAAAAATTTCAATGCCACAATGGTGTAACCATATCTACACTATGAGGTGCTGTAAGCGGGGAATCAGCTTAGTGCAGTTTAAGAAGCTTATTTTTATGTAGAATAAGCATACATCCTTCGAAGGACAAAAGCACAGTTATTCCTTCAAATAAGAAGCTGGCCTCATCGTTTAGTATACTTTAGGTTAGTTTCATTTTATAAAAGAACTTTTTTAGGGAATGATTAAAGGACAAATTAACCTACCTATAATATAAGAAACCAAATCCTCATGACAAGCAAAATTAACTGTCACTAAGAACGTGGCAGTTGCTTGGTGTCAGGAAAAAAATATTACATATTCTTCTTTACTGGTTTTGCAATTTAGTATAGGTCTAAGGGAAGTAACAACTTGGAACATACATATCAGAACATCATTCAGGATGCAGGAAATCGCGTGTGATGTTTCCCAGTCACACGTTGATCAAAGTCAGCTGGTTTAATTTACCCTTTCAATGTTTAATTTTCTGCTCAAAAAGACGATTCTATCTTATAAAGTTAGAAAAAAGAACCATAAAGTCCGTATTGTAGATTTTAAGGAAAGGAAAAGGCCTTAAAGATTTTAAATATATGGTGATATAGCTGCCGCTACTAGTTGTAACTTGTATCTTATACAACCAAAAAAATAAAACTTTTGCATTGCATCTACATTCTTTTACAACCATTATGTACTGCCTCAATGGTCCTTTCCTCTGACGTACATCACAAACTTTCTCAAGTTATGTATTCTATGATACTCATGAGCAGGTGACTACGTTTGTCAACCATTTCTGCATATTTCAACTGTGGTCATGCGAGACACAGGTTAATTTGCATTATATCATGCGTAAAAGGAGACAATACATGCACCATTTTCTAATGCTCTTACAAAGTTAGCATGTAGTCAGCTCTTTGAAGAGGAACAGGAAGAATATGTTTCAGAACCATTGACCACAATAACAAAAACTCTTTCATATCTGAAGACAAAACTGCATATGGAATTATATCAGGGTGTTTTATCAGGGTACCTCATAAGCAGATTAAAAATGATAATCATCTTCATAAATCTGGGGGACGAGGAACTTGCAATGTAACATTGAACTTTGGTCAAAGAGGAGTTGAATTTCAAACGCATGGTCAGGGGCATTTTGGGAATTTGGAAAATGTGTTGCTTTTTTCAAGCTTTTGGTACAACTGATTGCAACATGTGTTTGGGTGTTTTTACATTAAAGCCCCCATATTTGTACATTTAAAGCTTGTATTTATAGACACATCTAGGTATTTGTGGAATGTGGGCTTATTTGGCGATCATTTGTGCATTTGGTCCAATTTATATAAGCGTGTGTTTTTGTGCAATAACTGAAATGGTGTTATTATGTAATTAAAATAGAGCCACGTTGCTGATAACCTCAGTAATTGCAGTATAACTCCATTTCAATTGTCTGAAACACTCATAATTATATCAACACCTGCTTTCCTAGGTCTGAAGCTCAGTCGTTTGAAACAGCTTCTCTACCAGCAATAAAACATATTTACTTCCCAATAACATGGGTTATTGTCTGAGCATCAGTTATGGCTCTTTCAATTCTTCCTCCTTCACATTCTTCGGTTTTCCCCCTTTCAGCTTCCAGCACTGCGTTATTTTTTCAGCCTTTACACTCAGCATTTCATAATGGTTTTCAGCAGAAGCTATATTTCCTTAATATTACTTAATATGCGCTGTTATCTTATTTTTATCTTTATTTACTTGCTCACCACAGGCACCTAAAAAATCCTCTTTCACCACACGCGCCAAACACCAGCGCGATGCGCGGGCATTCCCCCTAGTTATATGAGAAAAGGATGAGATCAACTAGGATCTTAACTTTGGACCATTTCATGAAGTAAGATAATTATAATCACAATCAGCTACTGTAGGTCTTAGACAACATCGAATCAAACTAGCTTGGACAATATTGTGTCATGCTATTATGAAGCACATATAGGAATTAATTGAAGGCCTCAGATACATTGCACATTGAGTGTCTTGTTAGAAGAAAATGCGCAAAATTTCTTACCTTGTCATAAGAGAGAGCATTTTCACGTAGAATATGTCTTGAAACAATAGGATCTGACACAACAACAAATGCTTTTGGCCCAAAAGCAAGTTTGTACACAGAGCCATGCTGCCAGCAAAATCAAAACCAAATGAAAAACATTAAACAGAGCTTTTGCTGTGGAAAAATTTGTTGATGCTAAGGATGTGATTCCAAAAGGTAATCCTTTTTTATTTGCATAGAGGAGGAGCTACCGAGATCATGCCCTTGAATTAGATAAAACAATCGTGTGGCTTTTAGTTTAATCATTAATAAAGTGGTAGCACCTTAGCCAAGTAATCAATCTTATAATTTTTCTCAACTTGCATAGTTTCCAGAACATATTGCGAAGATCAAGGGCAGTACAAAACCAATTGCACTGGTGAAATACTATGTCAGATATCAAGTTGCAACAGATCATTCAGTGGCTGATTTTATCACAACAAAACAGCTAAACAATCATGCAAAGACGAGTACCTCAAGAAACCAATCGTAGAGCGCAAAAAACAGTGGCTGGCCAAAGAGATCAGAAACTGCACCTTCAGCCATTGGCATCGACCCCATTCTTCCTCCACTCAAGAAATTTGTGAGAAGGTTGCTGGCGTTGTCCAGTAGATTCATTTTTGGTTTGGGAGCATTAGGTTTTGCTGAAATGGCATCTGCAGTTAGTCTACACGTCTACAGATATTACTCCACGAATTCAATTGATCAACTAAACATCTGAGACCTAAGGATGACGAGAAAGCAATACAAATTGATATTCTGTTGCCAAATTAACATAACATATGCAGGTGGATGTTATCATTTTAATGATCCCAACATTTCCAGTAATTCCGTTGGAGCAAAAGCATTAAGCCAACCCCAAAAAAAAAAAAAAAGTTTCTGCTGTTTCCTACGGGAAATAAGAAGACAAATTGACTTTTAACACAGCCCAATAAGAAGGCATTCAATAGTTGAACAAATTGCTTCCTCTGTAGGCAGAACCAACTTTTATATCTGTTATGCACCAAATAAGCAGAGGGCAATTACAGCATATCCAGCAAATCCTGGAGAAATCTAATGGTGCGAATGAAGAGGGTTTGCATTTAATTGCACATATTTTGTATTACACACACACACACCTGATTGCGGGAGGCAAAAGCTGAAAGTCCCTCTTTTGGGCTTGCGAAATGAAGGCCAAGCAGTGGTGGAAGAATAAAAGTCGGAATGGTGGGAGGAGGGATACCAAAATCTACCACTGCAGCAACAGCGGTTGCTACCAGTACCATTACGGTTACAAACTGTTGGTAGCAGTTAGAGGCAAGCGTAAGAGCAGTCATGGGGTACTTATTGTGGATGGCACCTAGAAAGTAGAAAGCAGGCAAAATCCACAAACCCGCAGCAACTTCAACTGACAGCAGCCAGCCTCCACACGCTCGGCTCGAGTGCTTCCAATGGCGCTTTCTCTCCACTTATATCACCCCACAGTACTGAACTACTGATAACTGATGAGATAAATCCCACTGTGGATGACTACCATTTAATCAGCTAACACTACTAATAATGATAATGGTTTAATTTGAAAAACCTCCCCTAAGGTTTATCCTAATATCACCTAGCACCCTTAGAGTTTCAAAATTCTCACTTACCTCCCCTATCAATATGATGTGACTAGAAGTTCCAATAAAAAAAATTGAGTTTGGATTGTAAATTATTTGAGATAATTTTGTGAAAAAGTACAGTATCACTTTTTTGATCTAATGTATGTGAGATAAAAAGGTGATTGAAAAATGTGTTGATGATGCAAGCAAATCAGTGTGTGTAAATAAGGTGTAAATAAAGTGTAATAACTTACAATCCCCTCAATGTTTTCCTACTTTTTTAAATCTACATTCCTAAATCTCCAAACTTCACAATGTATGATGACTTTGAAGATAGTGAAAGTTTGACAAGAAAAAGAATACCCAGCACAAACACTATTAGCATAGTAATCAAAGAGGATACATTGTTATGTATGTTACGTGGCCATCGAAAACTATTCCAATTCGGTATAAAACTGATCTCGAATCCAGATCTTGAGGATAGGATAAGCTTCTAACATCCTAAAGATAATAGTGGATAATAGTAATTGAAAAAGATACATTATATGTATATCACGTGGCCATCGAACCTATTCCAATTCGGTGTAAACTCACCTCAAACCCCGAGTTTGAGAATAGGATAAGCTTTTGACTTTTTAAAGGATGATTTTAGTTGGTCATTGATGATGACTATCCTTATCATAAAAAGATGGAAAATCATTGATGATTTATCGAACTAATGTCTATCTAACTCAAACAAAAAGACCTCTCTATCTCATCATCTCTTAATCTTTTTATCACATACTTGTATGAAAACCTATATATATATATAAAACACCCAGGGCGATTTTTTTTCCTCAAATAAAAAAACAAACTTGAGCGTCGACCTTGAGAACTTGACCCTGAGACTGCTCATGAGTTGGTCTTTTTTTTTTGGCATATTTTGTCTCCCAAAATTGTGTAAGAAATTGCGTAAATGTACATGTGAAAACTGTGCCCCAAATGATTGTGTTTGGCTTTGACCCACATATTTCCTAATTCTGTAGTGGTGGAAAAAATTAGCAGTGATTCTTTACCAACACCAGTGCGATACATTTTGCTATCTACTTTCTTGCATACCTGTGCACATATTTTATTTATTTTTTTTTATGCAGATGTGCATCTTATCTTTGGTGCACCAATCCCACCATCCGATTGTGCTCGTGATTAGATAGCAAAGTGGACATATGCTCTCATGTGATCATGTCTACCTATCCATGTCTACTAATGTCGTGAAAAATAGTTTGCCAATTGAAAAGTTCGATGTATCAACAACTCCAACTACAATGGAGTTAGAGTTCTCCTAATAGTCACAGTTAATAATATTCTTGTAGTTTAGGCAAAAAGTTTCTCCAACGTGATTTTGTGCACCAAGTTAAACCATTGTTTTGAAAACCGGATCGAACCGGCCGGTTCGATCGATCGGACCGTAAACCGGTCATAGCTCCGATCTGATTCATATCTTGGTTGACTGGACTTAAAAATTGGTAAAAAACCGTTTAAACCGTGCGAACTGGATTGAAACGTTGAACCCGACGAATTTTTTGTTTTTTGTCTATTAAATTGAAATATATATATATATATAAAAGAATAGGTTTTCCTTAACCCTAAAGACTAATTATTAAATGTCACATCCACTCACTTTCTTCTCATTTTTTGCCTCTTATCAAGTTTGCATTTTTGTTTTCTATTTTCCTGACTTCTTCCAAACTCCAAACTTTTTTTTTAAGTTGCAATATCTAAATCCAAAAAGCGTGAATTAAAAATTTAAACTCACATTGTCTAATTTCCATGGACGCGAATTTTGTATAATTTTTAAAAATATTGTGGTATTTTTGGGTTGGATTTAAGATTAATTTTGGTAGATACAATTGAAACTAAAATGAAATTTATTTGTGCAACTTATAATTTAAAATTTTTATTTGTGAAAATCCAAGTTCTTTGAAAATATTAAACTTTTCATATAAAGTCTTAAATTAGTCCATTGCATATCTTATTTTGTACATATATATTTATATAAATTATTTTAAAAAAATTCATTAAACCAGAGTTGAACCGGTCCGACTGATTGAAATCTTGACCCGAATATCTCACCACTTCAAATTCATGTGACATTTGATTAAATCCATGTGACATAGAGTCATTCAATAAGATTATCCTCAATCCATAGAGATCTTCTTGAACCGGTGGATTTTTGACGCAGAGGGATGAGTGATCCACATGGCTTGTACAGACATTCGACCCCTAACGGTGATCCACACGAACCTCCTTAGTTAGAACCTCCTAGGTCAAATTTGCCAAGACACTTCCCATAAATTGGTTAAGAAAAACCCTAATTTTTCACCATGAAAACTTGCTCCAATAATAGAAATAAGATATGAGATTTTTCCATCATTTCCTTGTGACGAATTTTGGGTATTTTTTCTCTCAAGATTTTTCTTCCAAAAATCTCACAAGACAAATTGGTGTGTCGATTAGATAATTTGTGTGTGTTTAGTCTTGTTAGCAAAAGTTTAGTCAGTATTTATAGATAAATAAGGTATCCATATCCTTATAGAAACCTGAAACCAGTTTCCAATAGGATTCAATTTCCTTATCTAATACAACACTTGTAATTTAGAAGACTTGATCTTATTTGCACTATAAGTCTCCCAAATTTAATTTGTCCCACAAATTAAACAATTAGTTATAAAAACTTATCTATCAAGTTCCTACTTGAAATTCATTTAATCCAGTTAAAAAATTCTTAATATGTGTGACCCATTAGGTTCTCATATACATTGGCAACAAGTTATGAGTTATAATTCTTAATAAATAAGAATTAGATAAATTAAAACTCATTTTAATTTATCATTGATTCCATTAATCCAATTAAATCATACTTATACATAAAAAATGGCATCTGACAATGCATCATGATGACCCAAGTAATTAGAAAAGTCAAGTAGATGATTTCACATTTTAATGAATGCTTATTGTATAATTAATATCTTTTATCGCACTTATCTCACATTAATTTTGGAATAAGTTGTGCCTATTCTATTACGTGATTAATGTTCATTTCTTGTACCAAAATATAACTGCAATGAAGAAGTACTTAGAAACATGTTCTACGATTTTTCCACTTAGTGCTAAGAGTTCCAAATTATATTTTTACAAGTAGCTAGACATGAGATAACTCCTTTTTCATAAGAGGTGATAAATCTTTATAGGTTATTCACTACCTTTTTATATTTCAAATATATACTTCATCTGTTAATGATGTGAACATTCTCTGTTACGGGAGCAATCATATAACAAACAAATTATATCCGTCCGTACTCAAGATACTATAATAACCTTAAATCTAATTATTACTTACACAAAGGTCACTTAGAGATTAATCTTTTGAACCTTAAAGGATATCTCTATTCTGATCAATCTAGTGAATTTGATCAATCTGTCAAGCACCTATATATTAGTTTAGGTGTCTCACACAGCATAATAGATAAAATCTACTACTTCTTATATAGAAACGACATAATATATATTAGTCTAACTGTATTAATAATCCCCTTTCTTGTTAATACTTTGATTAGAGATATTTACGAATAAATCTTGTTTATAATCAAATGAATCTCACCATCATAACTCTTATGATTTCATCGATTAAGCTTTGTATGGATTGCAATTTTTCAAAGAAAAATTGTTACATTTTCTGTGAACGCATTTTCCAATTACCTTTTTACCTAACATATATCAAATCGCTACTGTAATTTTTTTACAAAAAATTCAAAAAAATACACAAATATAAATATATTTGCAATTAATATGATAAAAATATCATTTATTATAATATAAATAGTTGCAAGTGCATGTTAAACAGTAAAAGTTGATTGACTTTTGGGCATACAAACTTTCAGTCAGTACAGTGTATTCATCATCTCTCCATAGTGTACGTACTTGTAACAAGTTAATTTTCATACGCTACAGAATAATTCTCATTTAAGAATGCAGTTGCATTCTATGCTTCATGAAGTAAGATTGTAAATACCACGACTGACCACTTCAATGTAACCAAGGTAAATGAATCATCAAGAAAGTGAGTACTGTGGAGGGGTCAGGTATGTTCTTGTTGTTTGGTTATTACTTATAAGCAAATTCTATTGGTCCAACTGTGATTTTTAAACCCTAATTGACCAAGTTACTTTCCTTACATTATAGAATAATTTTCGTTGGAGACGGTAGTAACTTTGAAGTAAGTTTACAAATGCCACCACGGCTATTTCAATGTAGGCCAGGTGAACAAATAGCATGAGAGTGAGTATCCTTACAGGTAAGGCACGTCCTTGTAACTTGAGTATTGCTTTAGAGGCAATACTTTATCAGTCCATTTGCTATTTCTAGACCCTAACTGACCAAGCGGCTTTCAATGCATTATAGAGCAATTTATATTTGAGAAGGCGGTTATTTCTGTACTTCATGAAGTAAGTTTGTAAATGCTACCGTAACCATTTCAATGTAGCCCATGTGAATAAATCGCCAAGGAAGTGAGTTATCTGATGGATAAGCTGATAAGGTACATCCTCCTTACATGGGTGTTGCAGCAAAGTACAATTTTAACATAAGGTGATCACGGTTACATGTACACTACAAACTTTGATGACAATTGGTGGGATAGCGTATTTCGTCAAGCTACACAAATGACAAAAGGCTATTAGTTTTTTTTTAAGCGTCTACCCAAATATTTATCCAATTTTTTAAGTGTTTTGACTGAATCAATTGATCTCCATAATAAGTGATTTGTTAAGTTTATTCTTTATATATTGAGCATGTGATAGGTCCATGATTCATTCCGGCCAAAATTGGCCAAAAAATGTGTTAAAGGACAAAAAACGAGCACAATTTGTATGCTAAAAATTAAAATCACTCATTTTTTTTCTGAATGACTATATTTCCTATCAACTATACGTGAGAGATGATTAGTACAATATCTCAAAGAGGAGAAATTTAAAAAATTGCATACTCACAATACGTGAAAGACTCGATAAATAATTTGTTTGGATAGGGTATTATTTGGAATAATTACTGTAGTACTTTTTGTGATGTGATGTATGTGAGATAAAAAGGTGATTGGAAATATAAAAAGATGTATTGAAAATTGTAATGGTGATGTCAGCAAATAAATTTGGACAAATAATTTCCTGTCCAAACAAACCTGCGCCCTGTTGATCCAAATTGGTATGTATTCTTGAACGCTGTACTTTATCACACAATGCCAAATCAGTGTACATAGTAAGGGATACAAAAAGATCTAAATACCCTTCTCTTCAAGTCATAACTCAAAAGGGAATCCTACCCTTGCTTCTTTACTTAAATCTATTTATGGAAATATCATTTATTTTTTTGGCACATACTCTGAAACTTGTAGAAGAAGAAAAAAGAATTCTCCCTTACATTTTTATTAATTTTTTATTCCTTACTTTTTCATGTCTAAATTACGAAAACAAATCATATATTTAGAAACAGGTATGGGTATTATTAATTTTTGTGATAAATAATAAGCCATATTTAATTCAAGTTTAAATTAATTAAATGAGCTATATTTCAATTCCACTATTGAATCACAAATTGAATTTTATTTTCCTTTTTCTTTTTTTTTCTAGATTGATGGAATATTCAGTCCATTTAGACTTTATTAGTGAATCTTTAGCTGGTCATTATATAGTTTATTTAAGCAATTTCTATTGGGTTTAACTTAAATTCTCAACCTCATTAGTGAACTTGTTTTGTTACACAATTCATTTTATAACATATTTATCAATTTTTAAAAGATGCTATCAATCAGCACTCATTAATACACTTAAATTACACCAAATTTACAAATGTTTACTAATAATTACTTACCTTACCTTATATTTATATAATTTCGTCATGTAAACTCCATTTTAATGGGTAATTGTTAGATAGACTCACATTTTCGTGAGCATGTATGTGGGCCAAAATTTTAGGGTCTTCAATATTTTACTCATAATTGCTACAATCAAAATGCAAGCAGTTTTTTTTTTTAAGGGTAAAAAAGCAAGCAGTTCAAACCATTAAATAGTTCAAACAAGGAAAAATTTATGGTCTTTCTTTCCCACGGCCACGGTCATAAAGAAAATCTTCTTGTTGCTTGTTTTTGGGAACATACTCTGCGACTTGTAGGAGAAAGAGAAGAAACCATTATTTGCAAAAAAGTTATTTGCTTATATCATAAACACGTATTTCAATCAATTTTTTATTTTACATACGCCACAACATAAAAAATGTTACAATAAATATTTTAAATAATATCTCAAATAATCTCATATCTAAACACACTCCATATTTAGTTCAAGCTTATGCAATTAAATGAGTTATATTTCATTTCCATTGGGTCACAAATATCATCATGTATGTTCCGTTATTCTTCTGTTTTTGAATTATGGAACGTTTAGGCCGTTTAAACTTTACGTTTGGATAAAAAATTATTTGAAATAATATTTTTAAGAAACACTGTAGCACTCCTTTTTAGACATATCTATTTGTTTTAAACAAGTTTCAGCTTCAATAGCGAATCTTTTCTAATTTGTTGTATGAATCATTTATTACATATTTATCTATTTCCTAAAAACCAATTTCAGCCAAGCATATATGATGACGTTCTTGAATATTTTACTGCTGTTTACCATGCAATCAAAATGCAAGTAGTTCAAACTATTGAAATGATTCAACAACAATACAGAAAAAAAGAGAACGCAAATTTTGAGAGCATTGTAGTTCAGATGCAATATCACTTCGTCATCGAATGCAACGTAAAATTCAGACTTTCGGGTTGATCCTCAAGCAAAGAACAAAGATCTCCGCTGAGGCTATGTAAATATTCGATTTAGAAAGGTAGACCCACGTTGATTCTGAGAATTACAAAAGGAAAAAAAAAGAAAGAAAAGGTAGCTAGCGAAAAGATGAAGGATAGCAACTGCTAATCCATGGAAAATTAATGAGAGAAGCGTGGACGGTGGAGGGCTTTCAGCAGAAGCATGATTTAGGAGGGCCTCCATGCAGATGCAGTAAGCAAGCACAGGTCCCTCCACCCAAGCTTGAGGGTGCCGTTGTCCTCAACTAAGGTGTACCCGTCTGAAGGAAACATTCCAAGCAAAAGGGTGGCCTGGGCTGCAGCATTCCCCCCCAAAGAGATACCCTTGAAGCCTGACTGCTGAAGCTTCTGCCTCCAATTGTTGAACTTGACGTCGCTGCTTCTTGACGGACCACCAACAGCTAGCACATTCCGTATCTCCCTCGACAGCAGTTGCTGCTCCACTACATGCCTTTCTTCACTCTCCTCCCCGTAGCAGGCACCCAGCGAATCAAACAATGCCGAGTAATAGTGTATTGCCTCCACGAATCTTCCCAAGAAGGAACCCGCATGGCTTAGATCCTGCTCTACGACCGTTACTACTTTGGGAGCCAATCTGAGAAAGTAAACATTTTACTGATTTCAAAACCATAGAGTCACGGCCACTATTTGTAACAAGATAGTTTTGCCCACCGTTGCGAAGGCCGAACCGTTTCATTCGACTATCAAGAAACATTTACGACTCACACACCCCAAGCTAGCTTTTAGTGGTTGCTCTTACTTTAGAGATGCCGAGAGAGAAAAGGGCTCGCATCTACTGTATATGCTCAATAAATGCAGCTATGTGCAATGTGGAGCTACTTTTTGTGTAGAAACTTATCTTAAGCAAGCAATGCCCCAAAGACGGACATATATATTGAGCAGCCGTGTCAAACATATGACAACAGCGTTCATCAAATGAGGTAAAGCAAATCCCTATGAATTACTAAAATTAATTTAATTAGTGGTCGAATAATCATTTTCACCTTTGCAAGAGCCAGAGGGTACTGGTGTCTGAGCCACTGACATCATACAGACAATGCTGTAACCAGTGAACTGCAACTGCTTCCCTCTTGCTGACCTTCAATCTACCAGGATCCAAGTTTCCAACTTTATCAGCAACCGCGTTAAACTCAAATGGGAGACCTAACTTCTCCGCAAAATCCGACAAACGCTTGCCAGTGGCCTCCAAGGCTTCCATGGAGGTGCCCAGCCCGGTCATGCGAACAAAGGGAGGCCCCCCAGGCCGTGATGCCAAAATGTGAAAGAGCCCTGGCCACTGCAGACCTTGCATTATGTCAAGGTCTATGATGTGCACCCTTTCCTCCCTGTCAAAGGCTTCCTGAATGGCCTGGTTGGCTGTGAAATGAGAGAACTTTATAAAGGGGCTGATCCCATTGAAAACTTGAAAAGCCGAAACCATCTTCTGGCTGTGCGGCACAGCGGGCAGAGATGCATAAATTCCCAAGCACGAACTCACAAGTCTAGCGGACATGGCCTCAGAGAAATAGGCAGCCACACGTTGTGCGGATGTACCGAATGGCGTCGAGAGTTCTGAAATTTCCAAGAGCATGTTGTTTGCCTCCTCCAGATTATCCGCCGCTACGGCCTCCGCACACTGTAAGAGCAAGGTCAACAGGCGCAAACCTTGTTCGTCTCTCTTCTGCTGTCGAATTTCTTCGTTTCTCAAACTCCTTGAAGCTGAAGAAGCAGCGGTGACGGCGGCAGCGGCATCAGCATCAGGAGGAGGTGGAGAATCCCGGTGTTGCTGCTCCGAGGGCTGGGGGGTTTGAGTCCCCTCTGGCTCAGAAGACTGCTGCTGTTGTTGTGATCGGTGGTGCACTTGATTGGCCAAATTAGGGACGGTAGCGGAAGAAACATAAGAAACTCCAGTAGCCGCTGCTGCAGTTGGATCATTATTGCGCATGGGCTGCTGTTGCTGGCTATTTCCTCCCACAGCAGTAGAAGCAGTTCTCGGAAGAGCAAATCCCCAATTCAAGTATTGGTCCTGAGTTAGCGGGGAGTGGGTGTTAGTGTGAGATAACAAGTTGTCTTCGTCTAGATAGAGTTTAAGCCCGGAAGATCCTGCTAACAGCTGCCCATGCCCTTGTCCTTGAAGGTGGAAGTAATCTTCTTGTCTTTGTACATTAGGTGCTACTGATATTGATTCTCTTCTTCTTCTCTCGGGATGGTAATTATCAGGGATTGGGGTGTCGGCAGCCCCGGCGCTGCTAGTGAGAGAACGAAGCCTGTACTCGATGAGGGCAGCAAGATTAGGGTTACAAGGATGGATGATTTCCCTCACGTTCTGAATGAGCTGAGGTATGGAGACGTTGGCGGAGTTGTGGATGAGATCCTTGATGATGCTGTCGATCCATGCTGCTGCTGTAGTGTTGTCCTCCATGGTGAATAACATTGCACCATCAATGCCAGCAGCAGTATTGGAGGAGGTGCTGGTGCTACTGGGAAGGAGCTGTTCAGCTCCTCCACCGGCTGCGTATTTGTTCCTGTCGGGGGGGAACAAGGGCAGACCGGAGAAAACACATATAGAAGGGGTCTGGGTTTGGGTTTGGGTTTGGGGCCTTTGGCGATGATGAATCAGATTGTGAGGAAGAGGAGCAGGCGATAAGGAATCCATCATGTTACTTGAGCTTGAAGTAGAAAAGGCAGACTCGGACCCAGTCCCACCTGCCGACGACGACGTCACACTCAAATCCGTGCAAGAAGGTAGCACTATAGTAGTGGAGTAGGTGGGAACGTCGTCAGGGTGCTGGTGCTGGTTAGGATTGTTGATAACACCTGTATTAGTGCCTACAATATTGATAGAGCACACCCCAAATTCATCCAAAGGTATTATGTCCGCGGTAGTCGTTGGGGAGGCAGTTCGACGGAGAAAGCGTTGGACCGGCTGGATTTCTATATCAGAAGCTGCCCTCTTTCTCACCATCTTTCCGCTGTGGAGATTGAGAGAAGAATGCAGCGGCACGTTGAAGTCCTTGTTTGAGGAGATGGGCAACGGGCTGTCGTCGCTGCAATTGTTGAGGCTTGAATTCCCCCGGCGGCCACTGTCGTTGACCAAGGAAAATGCTTTTGCCATGTGTGAATGTCCAGAGAGGTAGAGAGATTGGAGGTGGCAGTAGCACTCGGTACGATAGCTCCCCTCTTCAGTCTTCCCTTGGTGTTATTTCCTTGACATAACGTTATTAGTAATTGGCTACGGCTTACACAAATTATTGGTGTTAAGCAGCAGTAGTAGCATTCATATTTAGAGGGAAGGAGGAGGAGGGTCGAAAGGAGGATCCGGAGACGATAAGTTAAATGATAAGAAGAGAAGCCAAGCAGATAGCAATGCGGGGGCTTGGACAGGAGGAGCATTGGGATTCCGACGCTAAGAGCAGGTTCAACAACTGATGCGATCATTTCAAGGCCTTCTGTCTCGGTTAATTACAAAAACAGGAGGGAGCAAGAAAGGCATCATCAATCTGACACCCTGACATTTTCTTAAAAAGACTTTCAACTTTTACAGCACTCGGGACCCACCTATTTGTTTCTTTCTTCTTCTGCTGCTGCTCTATTAAATGGATACTGTCCTAAAAGTCTCCGGCCTTGTTTGAATCGCTGTTCTCGTTGAAAATTTACGTCGTTTTTCGTAATCATATTTTTTATTATCTTTTTTTCTTACATACATCAAATTATTATAATAATTTTTCATAAAAATCATAAAAAATACAATCCAAACACAACCTTCATTTTTCTTTTCTTTTTTTTTTTTGACTCTAAGATGATGCATAAGTCCCAAAGTCAAAAGTGCTACTACGTGTGCAGTACTACGCATAATAATACGAGTACAAAAGTTCTACTTGCCTCTAATAATGATATAATAATCAATAGTAATACGCTTACAAGATTAGACTAGATGTAGACCAGTGCCATAGGTTCCGGAGCCCCTCGATTCATGCATGGATCTCAATGCTTGTAGTATCAAGGCAAAAGGAAGAGGTTGATCTGATCGAGAATAAACCAAACATTACTTATTATTATGTGCTACAGTATCCTGGTAATTGAGTCAAACGAACAGAGCCAAAACTAAAGAAAGCACCAAACAACTAAAATCAGGGAGAAAAAGCTGAAGGTGATGATGCCGTTGAAAGCAAAATGTCAAACGCTACGCTGCGTTTTCTTTTGGGACGGGGCTGAATTTTGACAGCTCCTTGACCACAACTGACAACACGGCATGTCCTCTTTTTACCTGCCCTCTTTGAAAAACTCCATCCCACCACGCAGATACTTGGCTATTGGACTTCGGCCGTGAGCTCTCGGTTTCCGAGGCTATCAAACCTCATCACCCATTCTCTTGCTTCCCCCTTTTCGTACACGACCTCCTAGGAATTGGTTTGGCCAGGGGCGGGGTTATGAACCCAACATTTCCGTCGTCTAAGGTGTTTGCGGCTTATGCTTTGGAGTAATTTTCCTCTCATTTAACGTTCGGATATTTCTGTGCAGGTGCTGTAATACATAGGAACTAGGGGTTTCTGTGCTCTGTGTGTGTGTGTGTGTGGGGTGGGTGTTTTAAGGGAGGGGGGTGGGGACGGACGAGTAGCCGTTCCGTCCATCATTTAACAAAAAATCTAGAAAATTTTTTTAAATTTTTTATAAAAAAATTACTGTAACGATTTAATATATGTGAGATAAAAAAGTGATTAAAAAATATGTTCATAGAAAAGGTAATAATTTTTCTTTGAAAAATTGCTATCCAAACAATATGCGACCCGTATTTTCCAAATCAGTCATTTTCTAACTTTTACACGCTTCGTATATTAACGGATATCCAGTTATAGGGTACCCGCTAAAATAGGGTCGGATCAACGGTACCGCTTCTGCCCCGTTTATTATTTAATTTTTTTCAAAAAAATGATTTATATTAATTTAATTTTATATTTTACACATTCATCTAAAATTTAATAAATATTTTTTTCTCCAAAAAAAATCTCCCATCAAGAAACAAGCATGCGAAGAGAATACAAGGTAAAGGAAAAAAATTAAAAGAATTCAAAATTAATAAAAGTTTGAAATCAATAGCACATTTTTTTAAATATATATTCCACATTAATTAAATTCTTTTCTATAAAACATATCATGATCTCTACAAATGAATCTTGTAAATAAACGAGGGTTTGTTTGGATATCCCATTTTTTCAAATAATATTTCGCTTGTATCATAGCACACATTTTTCAATCCACCTTTTTATATCCTCAATCACCTTTTTATTTCACATACATCATATCACAAAAAGTACTACACTAATTATTTTAAATAATATTTCAAATAACACTCTATCCAAATAATAGTCTCTCATATTTGTAATGCAATTTGTTCAATGAAATTACTTATTTAGTTTTAAATTATTATTTTATAATATGTATATAAAAATAAAAAATAAAAAATATATATATGCGGGGTTAGTTTTTAATTATGTGACCCTAACTTGCCCCCCATGTTAGCGAGTACTTGACCCTTTTTTGACTCGATCAAATAATACAAATCGGGTATCCTAATTTCGCATTGGATCGGATATGGCGATTTTTCGAATTAGCGAATAATTTTGCCCATCCCTAATAAGAACGATAGTGAACAGAGTACTTCAAAATTTTCGTCTTATTAAAATCTAACTTTGGTTTGGATCACTATTTTTTAAAAATTTAGAAAAAATATATAGGAAAATCGTTTAAAACGTCCCTCACATTTTGCAAAATAACTTTTTTCGTCCCTTACTTTTAAAAGTGTACTTTTAGGTCCCTTACAAATTCATATTGATTAAATTTAATCCCTATCTAGGTTTCCAACTAGTTTTTTGTTGGAATCCACCCCGTGCCTTGCACATGATCATTTTTTAAGGGCAAAATTGTCAAATCAAAATTTACATAATTCAATCTATAGTCTCTCACATTTCACAAAATGAATTTTTTTTATCCCTCACATTTCACAAAATGAATTTTTTCATTCCTCATATTTTACAAAATAAAAATTTTCATTTCTCATTGTTCATGTGTATGAATAACTTTTTTTTAAACTAATTTATATATCTATTTGATCTCATCTGGACAATACGAATAGCATGTAATATATCTCTCTTTAATTTTCGCCTAAACATACTGTTTATGTGAAATTAAAATATATATATACAGCGGTTTAAAAAAAATTGTTAGTTTTTCACTCATATTCATTCCTTTTACTCGAAAATTGAAAACAAAGAAAACATTTAATTCTAAACATTATCAAGTGTTAATATGGAATTAAATTTAGACAGAAAAATAAACAAAGGAAAAGTATGACAAAAAGAAGTAAGTAATTGACACTTTCAAATTTTAAAATAATCATAAGGTAAGAAATTCAACTGTTGGTCTTAAAGATAGCGAGTAAAAATTTCAGATTGAAACTGCAATTTGTTAGCATGACTATAGAATTCGAATTAACACAGATTAATTAGATACTCTTATTAAACAACTCAATAAATGAATTATTATTAAAATAGAAAAGACTACAAATATTGAATAGATTCACATGGTGAAATCACACACACACACATATATATATATAGGTTTAAAACAAAATTATTAGATTTAAACCCATATATATATCGATCTATTTAGGTGAAATCAGATAGATATATATTACATATTATTTGTACTATTTAGATGAAATCAAATAGATATATTTATGAATTTAAAAAATAAAAACCATTCGTACACGTGGTCAATGAGAGATAAAAAAATTCATTTTGAGAAATGTGAGGGATACAAAAATTTATTTTGTGAAATGTAAGGGACGAAACGATTCATTTTTTGAAATGTAAGGGACTATAAATGGATTATGTAAATTTTGATTTGACACTTTTGCCCCTAAAAAATGATCACATGCAAGGCATGTGATGAATCCGGCCAAAAACTAGTCTGAAACCTAGATATGGACAAAATTTGATCAATGTGAATTTGTAAGGGACGTAAAAGTACACTTTTAAAAGTAAGGAACGAAAAAAGTCATTTTACAAAATGTGAGGGACGTTTTGAACGATTTTTCCAAAATATATTATACTAATTTAATGTAAGTGATATAAAAAGATAACTTAGAAATATGTTTACTAAAAATGTAAAAAATTTTTTGTTAGAAAATTATCCCAATAGGTTTGGAATACCCATTGCATACTCTCTATCTACTAATACAGAGGGTCCAAAAAAAGAGAATTAACATTTATCAAACGAAAATCAATATAAATCATGTTAAATTAATATTCTTGTTTGAATTTAAACTTGGATAGTGTCATAAGACCCACACGAGAGAAATCCAATATTTATGCAGGTAAAATTAACATTATTCTAAAAAAGATTCACACAATCATTTTACATATTTCAATAAGGAGTTTTTATATTTCACATGATAAATAACCGCTTATTCAACAAGCATGTGTGCCAATTGAATACAAACAGAAGAGAATAAGTAGGTTCCATAGAGGTATCAATTCCTTGTATATCGAGTGTCGAGCTTTTAGGAATCTCTTACCAAATTCTATCACGTTATCTATTAGTAACCCCTTGTCAATATCAAACTCTAATGGTGACCCATCGTCTAATCAAATTAATTATCAGATCGAGTACTCGCGACTATTTAGTTTTATCTTACCCGCTGTCATCCTTAACAATGCGTAAAGTTTGAGCATTAGGATTAAAATATTGTAGTCATGTTCTCAAGACCCAAGTTAGTTTATATGGGTTACATTGTATAAAGCTCGACATTAGTATTAATACACTCCAAAACTCAAATTAGTTGACAGAGACGTTAGCTAGGTGATCATAAGATTCCTAGTTCGACTCTCAAATTCGCTACTTTCTTCTCTTCTCCTTTATTAGGTTTGGAGTTTCCTATTAGACAAATGTGGTAACCATGTAAATTTCCTATTATTAGGTTTGTTTTTATGTGTCAGATGCAATTATTTTCAAGACAAGAAACTGTGTTTGGATTGCAGATTTTCAAAACAAAATTATTACGTTTTCCATGAACACATTTTTCAATAACTTTTTTATTTCATATATATCAAATCGCTATAATAATTTTTCTATAAATAGTCCAGAAAAATGCACTGTTAAACAAACCCTTTGTTTAACAGTCATACGGTGATTGACAGATGAATTTTTTTAAATTGTGTGCATATAGCGACATAAAGAAAGAATTTTTTTTTCAAGGGATAATTGCAGAAACCTCAGAAACTGATACTAGCACTCATTTCCCCCGTGATTTAAGAAATAGCACTGACCTCTCTTGAATTTACTGATTCTTTGCATATTCAATCCAGACTAGAAAAAGTGCCATTAAAATATTATTTTGAGGAGTGAGATGAGAAATTTGTGCCAGATTTGTTAACAAAAGATTGTGAAAATTTACCTTTATACCCTAATTATTTGGAGAAACATAATGAACAAATTTTGCAAAAGAAACCTTGTTTCTTGTCAACAAATTAAGTAATTAATTAAACTAATTAAACCACCTTTAAGTGTTACTTTCGCATATTTAATTTATATTAAATACAAAACCCACCAGTTTCCCTTTTGTAAAAATATTAATGTAACACTTTTTGAATTTTACTTATAAACATTTATGTATTTAATATAAATTAAATGATGCAGAGTAAAATGCCCATAAATAGCTAGTACTTTGTTCATCTAATGGAGGAAACCCGTAAAGAGCTAGTATGTTATGGGCAATTTCTTTTTTTTTTTTTACTTTCCCATATTTAATTTATGTTAAATACAAAACCTACTAGTTTCCCTTTCGTAAAAATATTAGTGTAACACTTTTTGAATTTTACTTACAAACATTTATATATTTAACATAAATTAAATGATTCAGAGTAAAATGTTTATAAATAGCTAGTACTTTGCTCATGTAATGGAGAAAACCTATAAAGAGTTGGCATGTTATGGGCAATTTCTTTTTTACTTTCACATATTTAATTTTTGTTAAATACAATACCTACTAATTTCCCTTTCGTAAAAATATTAGTGTAACACTTTTTCAATTTTAGTTACAAATATTTATGTATTTAACATAAATTAAATGATTCAGAATAAAATACCCATATAGAGTGAATATTTTATTCATGTAATGGAGGATAGCCATAAAGAATTATTACTTTATGGGCCATTTCTTTTTTAAAAATATTTTAATTTATATCAAATAGATAACCTACTGGTTTCCTTTTGTAAGAATATTACTGTAACACTTTTTGAATTTTACTTACGAACATTGATGTATTTATCATAAATTAAATGTTTGAAAGTAAAATGTCCATAAAGAACTGGTACTTTGAATAGGTAATACCCATTTGCCTATAAACTACACCCCTTAAAGTTTATTAATTGTTCATTGATTTGTAGTATTTTGTTATTCCTTTGCTAATACTAATTGGCCTGTAGCACAAAGGGCAAATCTGATACAAATTTCTCATCTCACTCTCTAAAACAATATTTTAATGGCACTTTTTCTAGCATGAACTGAATGTGCACAGAATCAATAAGTTTAAGGGAGGTCAATGGTATTTCTTAAACCACAGGGGAGGTGAGTGCTAGTGTCAGAAACCTCAGGGGAGGTTTTTGCAATATTCTCTTTTTTTTCAGAGTACTAGTCAATCGAAAGATTTTTTTTTTCAAAGTTCTCGTCAATCGCCACAGCATTTGACTGCCGCATCTTCTCTCAAATGCGGCGAATGACTAGAGTGCATTTTTTAGGCACCAAATTCTATTATGAGGGACCTGTTTTGGCATATGTTCATGTTGTCAACATGTTATGCTTCCTCCTTCTTTGAGCAAATTTCTACTAATATTGCTGGATGCCAAAAAAGTCATAATTTTGGGTCCTGTGGGGATTCATCCCCCACATAAGGTCGCCGCACCTCTCAGATGCTGTGACTTCAATATTTGATATTTTTTCATGTGTCAGAATCTCAGATTTTAATTTAGAATAATTTTTTAAAACTTTTAGTCGCTGTAAAATCACCTTTTTTAAATCATTCGCCGCATTCAAACTAGATGTGGTGACCTAATATATATATATTTTGCCATCCTAGCCATTGATTAGAGATGATTAGCGATTAAGAACACTCGATACTAATGAGGTGTGGTGATTTAAATTTTTTTATTCCTTTTATTCTATTAAAAGTATCATACTTTTTAGTTTGAAATGTCTCAAAATATTTGTTATGTTAACAAAGTCAAATCATTTTTAATCTCTTCTTCCAATATATTCTGTTTCTTTAAGAATATGCATGTTAACATTCAAATTTAAAATTTGAATTTTATGAGGGTAAGATTGAAAAGAGAAGTACAAAACAACACAATCAAATCACTATTTTAAAAAATCTGGATTCTCAAATTAATGACAAAATAATAGGGTTTGGGGCTTGGGGACTATGGCTTGGAGACTGTAGCTTGAGGCTTGTGGCTTACGGTTTGTGGCATGGGGCTTGGGGTTTGGGGGTTTTCAGGGTTGTGGGTTTCGGGGTTTAGGGCATGGGGCTTGGGGATTGGGGCATAGGGGTTGAGGCTTAGATTTAGGGTTTAGGGCTTTGCGTTTAGGGTTTTAGCGTTTTCGATTTTGGGTTTTTGGGTTTTAGCGTTTTGGGTATGGGGTTTGGGATTTAGGGTTTGGGAAGACAGATTATGCAATAAAGGGAGACAAATTTCACTACTCCACAAAACCCTAACTTTTCACTAATGCCTATTGCGATAGAGATAGATTTCAATACAAATTAACAATTTTTCTAACTCAAGTATGGATTATGCGATTAAATTAACATACATGAAAAGCAACAAATTTTATTCTATTTACCAATTTTCGACTTCATTTGTGATTTCTTTTGCTTCGCTGGTGATGCATTTCCTGTCGAATGCCTTCTCTTTCTTCCTATTATCACAATCTTCAATGTCTCTAAATCTTGATTGATTTTTTGTGGTATTAGCCGAGAATTTGTTTAAGGTTTTTCTTGTTGCTCTCTTCTCTCTCTTTCTCCATGGCTAACAAATGAAACACATCAACTAAGGAACCAAAAAATGTTTTGTATTTGTTTGTTGTTTATTTTGGGTTGAAATTGCATTTATGCCCTCATTAGTTTGGTTTCCAAAGCAAACTTGGTCTCATCTAACGGTGTGTGCTCACACGTACCAAGATCACTAATAATTTCATGGATTCCGTAAAAAATGTTACTTAATTGGGACGGATTTTGTAGTTTGGAATAAAATGTCTCATTTTGAAATTTAGGCATTGAAGTGGAATATAGTACATAGTTTAAGGGGGTCAAAGTGGAATTTACCCTTAAGCTTGCTCACATATGACAAATTCCACAACATTAGTCATTTTTCCTATTTCAATAATCAATTTTATTATTTATTTATCTATCACCAAGAGCCTTTTCATTTCCTTATGGTTTGACACATAATTTGCTCCTCCATTAATTTTATAATTTCAATTTGTTAATATATCCATAAAATTGAAGATAACAAAAATAGGGTATAATAGTATAATATCTAGGAAATAAATGAGCAAAAATAGACACGGGATGGGAAAATAGGATTTTTTTTTGTTTTGTAACTTTATTGCTTTAAACTATGAATTGGCTACCAAGTGGAGAGCATTATTGATATTTTACTATACCGAAGAAGGTAAATGTAATTACTTAAAATTGAGGGGAGCCGAGTGAAATTATAAAAAATGTGAAGGGAGGTTTCTGAAATTATTCTTTTTGTGTGGTATGAAAGCAAATGAAAAGGTATGTGAAAAATAGACTGCTCTCAACCCCCTTCAAAAAAAAAGAAATGATGTTGATGTTAATCTAAGAAGTACTTTTGACTTATCTTAGCTGTATTTGATGCGTAATCTAACACTTGAGTAAAACTTGTAAGTCAAGGATCAATAATCAAAATCATAAACTTGTTAATTATTTGGTTCATATACATAACACGTTCCATTGCTAAAGAAATCAAGAGCTAGCTAGTGGTGCTAAGATATAATTTAGGGTTAATAACACTTTGTACCCATAAACTAAAGGGATAGTCACATTTTTACCCTTTTCAACCTTAAATATATGCATTTTACCCCCAAAAAGGGATGAGTGCAGTGACATTATTACCTTTTTATTCACGAACTTATCTTTAGCTTGTTGAAAGATGTACATTTTCTCGATCGTATCAACTATACAAAATTATCAAACTAAAAAAAAAAGTTAAAGACAGTTGATATTAAGTTTATATTCTTAAAATATTTTCCATTGAATTAATGTTCAATTAGTATTAGGTTTTAGGGTTTAGGGTGTGGCACAATGGTGATGTGATTCTTGATCCACAGGAACCAAGAAGATTGCACGCGGAAGAAACCCTAGATCTTAAGAGGAACACGTTGAGAAGTTGATGGAATTCGACCCAAGTTGGGACCACTCAAGAATTGGATTCGACGGTAGAGGATGCCACAATCAAGTGTGTTGCTTGATTGATAAGTCAAGAAACAATCTAGGATCAACTCTAGGGTGTTTCAACTTAACTCTCATAAGCCAGAGGAAAATTTGTTTCAAGAAGACAAATTTCTGGAAATTTGTTTATTAACCGTTAAAAACCTCCATGAATATATCAACTTAGGGCTATTTATAACCTTGTTTAAACATAATAAATTCCTGGAAAATAACTACATAAATTCGGCCCATAAGACGTCTATCTCTTGGCCGAATGTAACCCTACTAAATCTTGACTAGGTTACTACTAACTAACTAACTAAGTGACTAACGTGGCTACAGCCCAATTAATCCTAATCTAAGTTCAACATGAGCTAATTTATTTAGGCCCAATTTGACGTTTAAACTTGATCACTTGCATCTCAATTGTTAGCAACATCTTGGTAGGTTTGCAAGAATCCTCCAAGTCAATTCCCTCAATGCTGAGCACGATGTCTCTTGAACTTGTACGGCATGAACTAAGGGTTGACAGTGACCTCTTTGAATCTCTTAACTCGTGCACGTGTCACTGGTTCTTAAGGAACCTTCACAGGGTCTACGTGAACACCATGGCCAGCTTGCCTCATTCGTATCATTCCCCTCCTCTTGAGAAGAATTTGCTCTCAAATCGTGTTCATCCCCTGCAAGAAATGGATTTAGATCAGCAACGTTAAATGTTTAGGGTTTAGGGTTCAGGGGTTTAGGGTTCAGGGGTCAGGGTTGAGGGTTGAGGGTTGAGGGTTGAGGGTTGAGGGATGAGGGTTGAGGGATGAGGGTTGAGGGTTGAGGGTTGAGGGTTGAGGGTTGAGGGTTGAGGGTTGAGGGTTTAGGGTTGAGGGTTGAGGGTTGAGGGTTGAGGGTTTAGGGTTGAGGGTTTAGGGTTTAGGGTTTAGGGTTGAGGGTTTAGGGTTGAGGGTTTAGGGTTGAGGGTTTTAGGGTTTAGGGTTGAGGGTTTAGGGTTGAGGGTTTAGGGTTGAGGGTTTAGGGTTTTAGGGTTTAGGGTTTAGGGTTTAGGGTTTAGGGTTTAGGGTTTAGGGTTTAGGGTTGAGGGTTGAGGGTTGAGGTTGAGGGTTTAGGGTTGAGGGTTTAGGGTTGAGGGTTTAGGGTTGAGGGTTTAGGGTTGAGGGTTTAGGGTTGAGGGTTTAGGGTTGAGGGTTTAGGGTTGAGGGTTTAGGGTTTGAGGGTTTAGGGTTGAGGGTTTAGGGTTGAGGGTTTAGGGTTGAGGGTTTAGGGTTGAGGGTTTAGGGTTGAGGGTTTAGGGTTGAGGGTTTAGGGTTGAGGGTTTAGGGTTGAGGGTTTAGGGTTGAG